>CM027092.1:2976267-3576267 GCA_015343265.1 Pao palembangensis
GCCTGGTTAGTACTTGGATGGGAGACCGCCTGGGAATACCAGGTGCTCCAGGTAACACATTACAACACAAGAACTACACTATACGACACTATTTCTTTTAAATGGGCAGTAATCTACTATATCAGGATTTTTTATTTTATTTGTTGTTAGCAGGAGAGGTGCCAGGAAACGTTCAGAACACTTCCGAGATATTCTTGAGGAAGGTACCAAACCCCCAAATGTTAAGATAGGGTCTTGCGATGAGATGGCGAATTGTTTTGCGGCGTAGCCTGACTTCATCCATTTGCAGCTGCACCTTCGCACAAAGGATCCCACAAAGGAAATTGTGCTCAAGAATAAGTTATCAAAATTCCTTGTTGGCAACGTATTGGTATAAAAATAAAATACAAACACTGCTGTTGAACTGCTAAGATGCAGCAGTTTTGTAGTAGCACACATAGTCAGACACTGCTGCCTTAGTCAGTTATCACTTCCACTCCGCTTCATCGCTGTTCAATGTGACACTGATCAAAATGATTTCGCTATATAGTAGCAAAACACCCCCCTCTCGTGGCTATAAACGCAAGTTGCATCTTTGATCAGGTTTTTGTCTCTATGAGGCAGGTCAGTGGAAAATTACTATTACTGTAAAATCAGTAAAATCAGTAACACTGTGATAAGTCCGGACATAAAAAAGTTCATTCCCTGTATTTTTGTCAGCTTCACATGTTAAAAGTTTACAACCTGTCTGCCTCAGACTGTGATCAGGTGAACACGTTTCCCTGTAGATGTCATACTTCTTTGTGTGACCTTCCTGTGATTAACTGCTTTTGGTGAAAAGTAAACGGTGACTCAGAAATGTACACACCCCATATAACAGCTCTGTTGGGTGTGAAACATTTACCCACGTGACATGAAAGGACCAGGCACGAAAAGAAGCGGGCTAATGTGGTGTCACACCCTTTAAAGCAGTTTATTGAACAGAGGTTGTGCAACAGACATTTGAGGTACATGAGTATGCGTAATAGTGGAGGGGGGCATCTCAAAGGGATGTATGCACTACTGAGACACATAGATGTTTATGGATGGGCATGATGGGTGGAGCTCGAACCATTCTCTTGTAGCGGATTACAATGTTGTACGAACATTAGACAAAGTTTCAGACCAAAACATCTTTCTAACACAAAGAAACCATGTTTACCAACACTCAGTGTAACTATGGTTGTAAAGCAAGAACTGTCCTTTGGCCATCACAAGAATGCTGTTGTTGTGTCTCTCAGGTGTAGCACCAACATTAAGAGAAACTAATGGAACGGTAAAAATGGGGCCTCTGAAAAAAAAGGAAAAAAAAGTTGCAATATTGTTCCGTTCCCCCCTCCATTATAGTCCAAGCGGAAGCCTTGCCTAAAACAGTATGAATCAACCACAAAAATGGTGTTTTGTAGTTGCTCCCCCAGTTTTGTTCTGTTCCATTCTAGGCTCCCTAACTGCAGAGGTATCCTGATGGGTTTGTTTTGTTTTGTATTTTGTCCAGTAATCCTGAGGTATAGGAAATACCACTGTTGCAGAATGTGACAGAAGAGCAGAAAAAAAAATAAAAATAAAAAAGCAGAACGGGAGACATGCTATCTAAGCAAACTGTCAAGCTGTACAAAGAACATTTCCAGTCGAATATTCATTTAATGTCTTCTATCACCATCTACTTCGTTTTTTCTGGATGCATCTCTTAAGCAGTAAAATAATTATATTATAACACAAATGTTTATAAAATAGCAGCACACTCAAGTGACACATCACAACTAGGTAATGTTATTTTTTTTGTTTAAATGAAACAAATTCATAGCTTTTAGCAGCGCAAAAAAAGACAAAATAATAAATCAATAAAATATTGACACTTTTTTCTTGATGTCTTCACACCTCCTCTTCTATCCACGCTTCACTTTGGAATACAGTATCTCTAAATCTTTGAAAAAAAAAAAAAACCCTTTTGCAGGTCTGGTCACCCCTATAAAATATAAAATACAACAAATTGGAAAGGTGGTCTCAATACACAATGTAAGAAAAAAAATCACAATCATTTTAGGTTTGGGCCAGAAAGCTTACATTAGGCAAATGGAAAGGTGGGTATGTTTTTGGGAAAATAATAATTAATCATTAAATTGCTCAGTCTTAATGAAAAAAAATATGAAAATATCAATGTCTGATCCTCACATTTTTTTCTTCATTCTGAAAACAAAACCAATACAACCCCCTCCCCCCCCCAAACAAACAAAATAAAAATGTACACACACACACACACACACACACACACACACACCCTCATGGAAAAAGTGTCAAGCATTAAGGTGGTTTGCTGTGTCAGAACCATGTGTCCCATTCAAATGAAATGACAAAACGTCTGATGGCAAAGCACATCACTTAAGGTGGTTTTTGTCTTCCTCTCTCTATAAAAACCCTCAATGTCCTCTGAAGAATGTGCAAATATTTGGATGTTATGACAACTTTTGTATTATTTTCATTTTATGCAGCTTATCGCTGTCCTTTGTGACAATTTGTGGCTGTTTAACAATTAAATAAGAGAAAAAAATTCAAGTAAAAACAAGTATTTAATGTCTAGACAAGAAAACAGAACCCATGGAACACTGAACTCTGAACGTAGGCTTTTTCAATTCATGTTGGTGGTTTCTATTTGCTCCAACTCTCTGGTACACCTTGCTAAAACAGGAATGTCTTTTTCCATTTTTTTTTTTTTGTTGTTGTTTTTGTTTTTTGGTCAGAATATTCTTGTGTATATGTTGCGGAAAGCAATTGACAAGCATCTGATGATTGGGAAACCAGCCCTACAAGTAAACCAAAGAAAAGGCTAACAAGGATTTAAAAACAAGAGAGAAAACATCCATTCCCCTCCGTCCACCACTAAACATATTTCATTTGACTCATCTCCTGGGGAACATGTTCTCAAAGTGCTTTGCCATTGAAATAAGGGAGCCGAGTACAACCCTATGTGGGACTCCAGATGCACTGACTTTATACTAGCATTCCTGTACATCTCATCATCCCCTCCCCCTCGCAAGAGAATTTATGCTCATATGATCAGGCACTACACAGTTACTCCTCTTATTTCTGATAAACATGGAATCCGTTCATTCACTCAGCTGTGTCACTGCAGACAACCATTGGCAGAAACTGCCCATTGAAATTTTACAGTGCAGCTCTTGGACATCTTTCGCTTTAGAATCTCCCCCACTGCTCACTTCCCACAGCAGCACAATCCTCTAAAGTCCTAAAGTGTTGTCCCTTCTGCAGCAAACTCATAATTCTTTCACTGCTTATTAACATATGGGAGCCTCCATCCACAATGCTTAAAAACAAAACGCATGGATTTACTTTCTACAAGACGTTGTCCTATCCTGCTTTTTCATGCTCACATGTGCGAGAGGTCATTTCTGCTCTGTCAAAGGTTCAAAACACCATATTGTAACAATGTAAAAAAGAAGGAAGTTGGATGTATTATTTCAAGACTGGCAGCAATCAACACACACCTCTGAGTCTGAGGTGCGACTGTACAGGAAGAAAGACAAGAGGGCTATGCCCACATCCTCCTTTTGCAAAACTCTTTTTCCATCTTACTCATAGTCCATGCACGAGACATTTACTGTTGGCTGTAAATACACCATGATACGCTGTTCACGCATGGAGGCAGTGATGTAGCAGAGATGCCCTGTTATGCTAAAAGAGAAAGCCTTGGCTCGCTCCGCGGGCTCTTCTTAACATCCAATATTAAACTACGAGTTGACTTATGCTCAAGTGCCTCACGCCATAGAATGCTAACTGCTAATATAGATACAAGATCACATGTGGCATTCACATCGCGCACACATGCATGCACGCACGCACGCACGCACACACACACACACACACACAAGCAAACTGGCATCCTCTCCTACAAGCACGCGTGCGCATAACTGCACCAGAGGCATACACACAAGCAGCCTGACAAAAGGAGCTTATTGATCTCTACTACTACGTTCCAAATTATGTCCAATAATATTATTATTAATAGTAATGATTACTAACACTACTAATAATTACTATCATGCCTGTTTCGTTTCACCGACATTGAGCAGAACATCCTCACAGTGTCCTATATCACAGGTGATGGTAGAAGAGATATACTGAAGCTCCACTGTGATCCAATGTATGTTCCAAACGATGCCTACCAAAACAGTTTCAATATCAAGCTATGGTTAAAATATAACTTAAAGATCATATGGTACAATCAGAGGCAGAATGCAAATATGATTGGCTTCCCTTCTATATATCCAAGGCACCACAGAACTTCATTGTATCAAATCTATTACTTTTTAAACTAAAAGATCATAGAAATAGTTTTTTGTGGGCAGGTATTTTCGTCTCAAAGTACAGAAAATCTACAAAAAACAAAACAAAACAAAAAAACTAGCAAGCATTGTTCTTTTGTCTTTCAAAGGGCTTGTGTTTTTAACATTTTCTTCTTTTGTTCTTTTTTTTTTTCTGCTTTTACGAAAAACTTTTTTTCAATATGCTTTTTTTTTTGCTTCTTTTGTAAATCCAAAACAGCGGCGCCCTCTGGTGGTTCACAAGTTGACATCGCGGACGTCTGTCGGAGTGGAGGACTGATCCAACTCGTCCAGGCCTTTCCCACTGGGGCCCCTCTGTGTCTGCTGGTGCTGCTGCTGCTGCCTGCCTTCGCGCAGACTGCTCAACAACACACGTTCGATCTGCTCCTGGCACTCTTTGAGAACATCCTGAACATTGGGAAAAAGCAAAGGAAGAAGGTGTTAATAATATATCCAAAATCCAGTTTTCTGAATTCCATTTATTTCAGTGTTATCATATAAACAAAAGAAGGGAGGTACTTCCTATCAAATGCATTTTTTTCCTTAAATTGAAATTAATTGCTCAATAAATAATAATAACGGATATGGAAGAAATTAGTTTTAGATTTATATAGCGTTAAAGCATCAAAAGTGAAACTTGCAGAATAAATTGGGACCCTGTTGAAGACCACCACATTTCTAGCAGCTGCCATATCAAGACCAGAGCCCAAACATTACATCAGCCTGCCACAGTTGTCCACTGAACACCTCTCTAGGGCTTGCGTACGTGCACATAATGAACCCTCCTTCCCCCATCCAACCACCCACCTACCCAACAGCCTCTACACTCTCCAAATACACACAAAAGCCAAACACAAGTAGCCTTGACAACAGTGGGTGAAAACACAGGTAGTACTAAAGCTATGTTAATTACATTCACCTCCTGTGGGAACACAAAGGTGGTGCTTTTTTAACGAGAGCCAGTCTGTGTGCCTGCCTGCCTGCCTGCCTGCAGGGGATCCATCTGAGACCTGGCCAGCTCACTTTTCACCATCAAAGGCTGCCGTAGCAATCTGAAAATCCACCTGGGAGAGGAGCCCCTCAGCAGCACTGAGCCCTCATATCCTCCCCTGATGGTGGGTTGACAGAGGGGACAGCAAAGCAAAGTGGGGAGTGGGAGGACAGCTCTTAATGAATCGCTAACAGAAGTGAGACAAAGGCTGAACTGTTTGGACGCGACTGGCTGATGGTTGAAGATATTAACAATTAAGTATCAGAGAAGCACCAGTGTGACCGCGATAATACACTGGATGCATCTGAGTTGCATCTGTGGTCGGTTTCCCCCTGAAAAAAAGACTCTTTTCTAAATAAAGGTGCAGCACATTGCAGCAATCTAGCACAGTACAGCATTGGCAGGACAGAAAGTTGGGTTTGAAAAGAAAATAGAATATCCGGTAAATTTTCAAAATAAAAAAAATCCCGTGTTGGTGGATCAGTTTCAACTGTGCAGAAGGTACCCACACTTTCAAAATATATTCATATGAAAAATAAAATTGCCCTAATACACAATAAATAATCTGATATTTTGACATTTGAGTGATAATGCAATTACCCAAAATCCAAACAACAAAAGGGTATGACCCTCCTCTGAATCAGAACAAATAAAGTCTTCTTTTGTGGCCCGTTTCATACGCTACAAAGTGTTAATATTGCATGAATTCATTTTAAGCTGCCTGTCGGAGCTGCACCGTGCTGCGCATTGAAGATACAGCCAGTGTATTTTGCGGACGGTGGAGGACGGAGCAGAGACACAGCAAAGCCGTTTCACAAAGCAGACGTAACCAGCGTATTATCCTCATGAGAGAGTGAATGAGAAATTACCACTGCCCCCTGGTGATGAGAAATGGTAGCACAACTAAATGCTAACATTTTCAACATTTCCCTCCTGCTGCCTGCAGAGCACCAGGCGTGTGTGGGAAACACAACGGAGAGAGCCCCATGGTCGGAGGTGATGGGTGAAAATGTACTGCTCGTGGAGAAGGGAGACATTCCTTCAAAATTTACAGCTAATTTAAACCTGATGGGCCACAGTTTGAGCTTCTGGAGGAGAACAGAGACCCCACTCACATGAGAACTGCTCTTTGGGCTTTGCAAACGGGTGAGTGGAAAAAAGGTCACAATGTCGAAGGTCAGACAGTGTGACATGTTACAGGGTGAGATGTGCTGTGTTGTCAGAGGGGAAGTATATGGGTTTGTCGCTTTTCACCTAACCCTTAAATTGTTGAACCGCTATACATCTGGAAAATATTGCAGAGGATATCTTTTTGCATCCATTTCTCTAGAATTAAAAAGTGATTTAATTCCAATTCCACTGATAAGACAACTCATTTTGAGGCTTTATTGGTGCAAAAGTTCTCCTCCCATGTTCATCTGAGGGCTAAAGTTCTATAAAAGATGTACTTACTCCTGGAAGAATGTTTCTCCCCACGCTGGGTCTGACGTGGAAACCCGACACGGTGTCTGTCTCTTAATCCCTCGTCTGAAGTTGGCTGCTTACGCGCACACAAGCACAAAGGCTTCCCACTAACATGTGCTCCATTGGTCATAAAAATCTCAATTCCTCTGAGAAAATTAAGTAAAGTGAGGAACACGCAAGGGAACTGCCTGTGTCTTACCACTGGAATGCGCGCCTGTGCTTCTTAAAAGACATACTCCCCCTATTTGTATCCACTGCCAAGTTCCATAGGCCTTATTTGAAAAGCTTTAATGCCTTTAGTGTGGGACTAGCAGGAACTGAGCCTGATACCGAGGAGGCACCAAATATTAAGTGGCCGATCCAATGTTTTCCCTGAAGCGTGAACCCAGAAAACATCTGACCACTGCCTCGGAAACACACATCATACTGTCACAGTCTGTCATGTGGCCCTCGTCACGCAGATGGTAGGTGGAAGTCTTGCAGACAGACAAAACCGAGGGGGAGAAATGTGCGAAACCATGGAATGTGTTTTAAATGTCGACCGCACCACAGAAGACAATGATAGCTTCTCTGTGAGGCTGCTTTGGTCAGACAGCTGAGACAAACACACACTACAGATCTGAGGAATTCTAAAGCTGAAAATTCATTGAAAAAAGAATTTTCTCCTTCTTTAACATGCATTCTCAAGGACATCGGATGGTGAAACATATGGTAATTCCTTATGAAATCATCTCTGTGGTAATCGCTTTGCTACGCCCCCGCATTAAAAACATATTTCACTCCCACTTCCATCTGTCACGCAACTTCTATGGCTAGTTGAGTGATAGTTAGACCACAGTGGAAACCAGAATGCTTAAAAAGAAGAATGAAAACAGGAAGGGGGGAAGAAATGGGAAAATATGTTTCCGGCATTTTAGCGCGTGACCTCGACTGAGGTCGACAGAAAATTCATGTCAAAATGATGAAAAAAAGGAAGGTGGTGCTAAAACCCTTGGACTTCTCTAACCTCAATATCCTGTTTTAATCATTCAAAACTAAAGAGAAGCCCGACACACATTGCAGCATTATACTGTATATTCTGCTTTTCTTACCATCTAGCTAAAACTGGTGTTCTCACGATTTTCAGCTACATTATCTGTTCTTGAGTTGCGGTTCGAGTGAACCAAAGCCGGGAGACCCCTCTTGACGGTGCCAGGTGCATGTGAGGCTTCCTCAGACTTTTCCGAGATGGTGACTTGTCCCTATCGCGTTTCCACTGGAAAACCGGAGCTTCTGAATACCACAGATGCCAGCGGGGTGCCAGGGGGTGGTGTTGGCCATGATGTTGTTGGCAGGAGCAGCTGCAGAGGTTGGCAAATTTCGCTTTGCCTACATATTTTGCCTGGCTCTTGGAGCAGCTGGCTGTGAGTCGTTGCTCTGCCGTCAAAAACCAAAGACGGTGCATGCACACATTTAGTTTAAGGTTGGTAACACCGCCCTCGGGGCTGCAGTCAAAATAGAGACTGAGTGATGTAGCTTTGAGGGAACACAGTGGAAGAAAGGGCTCATCTAGCGGTTTCCCCTTTCTCCCTGCGTTCTTGTGAATGTCTTAAATGGGGACAAACAGAATCAGCACCACTAAAGCTGACAACTCAACGCTGACAACTACCTCTGAGCATCTGTCATGAGGTTGTGTTTTCTTATTTTGCACCACAAGTGGTGCACCAGTCTGCCTTGAGTTCTTAAGCAAGTTTTTAGAGCAAAAGATACCCTGTGTTTTTAGACTTGGCTTCTTCTCAACAGTCTAACACTAAATCCTCTTATATGTTGAATCAGGCAGGATGCCCTCTGCGTCTTGTGTTTACTGCGTGCTGCGGCCTGTCTGAATGTGAGGGGTTGATCAGAGACAGGGAACGACTAAATTCCCTAAAGTCTAAGATGGAGCAGCCTAAACACACTGGGACCCTGTGCTGCTGAGGTCAGCTATTTGTTTTTCCTCAGCTGCTGAGCGGGATTTCACACAGCTTTCACCAGAGGGAGCCCTGCTTTCCAGGAGTGATGCATTATGGACCATAGAGGGATACGAGAGAGAGGGCTGATTGTCGTGCGGAAGGCCGTAGTCCCCCCCCCTCCCCCAACACACACACCCATACACACCCCTCAGTGTCCTTTTCACACTTCAACAGCTTTCTTCCACATCCTCCTCCCTCTTTGACTCTTTTTGAACCTTTAACATAGCAGGACAGAGGCCTGGGCACGGTGGCATGCGCTTTGAACTCCTCCTCCTCCTCCAGTCAGCTTATAGAAAATTGAAAAAGTTCATGTTAAAATTTAGTCTGCTGGTGCTTGTTTGTTGTGCTGCAGCTGCACAACTGTTTTTTCCCTTAAATTACTAAGGGAATGTGTAATGAAATTCAGGGGTCGGTAAAGTGTGTTTGGACTTGGCCCTCGCCAAAACCATATCAGTACAACCAAAACAATGACCTGGATTACATTGCTGTCGGCTATTGAACAGTCTATACGTGCTCTTGACCTGGCTTGATTGAGAAGATTTTGTCTTGTATAACCAAGGACAAATCAAGACTTCATCAACAAAAACCCTGGTGTTGGAACTTCTAATTGGCGGTTGCCATAAACAATGGCGGTTACTGCAATGAATGCACCTAACGCAACGACAGGAGATACTGACATGAACTCCTCCTCATTCACATATTACTCAGAGACCAAAAATTTCCAGACATAAGCACCAAGCTCTTGCTGACAACACCCGACTGGTATGCAGCGTTTTTAAAATGGATCGGAATAGGTGTGTCTAGCACCAAATGATATGCACTGCGTGTTCTGGATATGAGAGAGACGAAACTCACCACTTCCGTGTTTGTGATTTTGGCCAGCAGCTCTGTCAGACTCTCGCCCCACTGCGACTGGTTGGCTGAATCCAGCTGTAGACCACAGATCGCTGCCCCAACACTTCCTGTGGCGATCATGGAAGGAGGGTACATGGCAAATGTGAAATCTGTTTGAGGGGAGAAAAACACAAATTAAAGCTAAATGTAAATGAAATTGCTGGATAAATTGCGTCTTTAAACACTGGATTCTTTGTCCACCTGGTACGATTTGAAATGACTATTTTGACTTTATTTACTACACAAACTCGCCACTGCCAGACACAATATGATTTGGTAAGCAAGCAGTCAACTAATAAATAATCCTTCTATTGCACTGGCTCTGAAAGCAGTGCTCACTAATGACCAGGGGCCTGGATAATGAGGGTTCACTTGGCTTGTAAAGGAGCTGAAAAGCAACTACCCTCACCCACTCCCCACCTCAGTCCCCTCTTTCCCCCCGCCAATCCGGCCCCTTTTCTTCCATCTCCTGAGTAAATCGTGTGCTCCCAGAAAAAAAAAAAAAAGCCCCATAGCGATTGGAATGGGAGGAATAAAGAGGCTCAGTGCCTCTGCCAATGCTCACTGCTGTAGGTCCTTTTTCCACGTGTGGTCACAGGCGTGCGTCTCAAAGACCAATAACCTTGTTAGCTCCCCTCAATGTCATTCATAATGCAAATGAGACAGCTTGTGAACGGGCCAGAAGCCCGAAAAGGCAAGGCAACTGGCATACAGGACGAGAGAGCGAGACAGACAGGGAGAGAGTTTCTATGCACACACACACTTGCTCCTTTTTCTATTCTCTCTTTATGTCTTGCTCAACTTCCACCTTTCTTTTTGGACAACACATGGCCCGCTTAGATGTGGCCAGTGAATGGCACACATGCCCCAGTCTTTGTCGCCACAACAGGCAGTGGTTTGCATTGGCGGCCCTCCTATCTCTTAGCATATTAATAGAGTGGCGGGCCAGCGAGAGGGAAGGCAGAAGAGTGTGACTCCATTGTCCAGAGTCATCACCTCATTTCACCCAATTGAGAGACACAGCATCCATCCCCTGTGCTGATACCAATTCAGTGAGATAGGCTGGACAAAGAATGTGGCTGGACGGGGGTACAAGGGGTCGATGGGGGGGGGATGAAGAAGGAGGGATGGACGGTATAGCGACAAGGCAACAGGGCAAAAAAAAAAAAAAAAAACCCAGGGGGAGGATCGTGGAGAGGAATGGGGGTAGACTGAGATGCACATCAGTCTTAAGTCTGTGTCCAGACCCTTGTGACATTTTGGAAGAAGAAAAGAGTTGCCCTCCAGCGACCCTCGCCTCCTGCCTCCCCTCAACCCCCCCTGCAAGTATGCTTCTGTTCCTGGGCCACCCCTGGACTCAAGGAGTGGGCAGTAGGGAGACAGACACAGCCTGCACATTAACATATTGCCATATTCAATTGCAAAACAAACTGTGTTCAGTGTGATGGCGCTGAAGGAGATTTTTCTTCTCTCTTTAAAAAAAAAAGCTGGAATCAAAGAGTTAGGCCCTTTGATAGCTGTAAAGGCAGCCCCTCACTGCCTTTTTAACATGCACAGCCAGACGCTTTCTCATCTTGTGGGCTCAGTGTTGACAAATAAATGAACTTATTATACATGCCTGTGTTAGCCGCTGGGCTTGCGCCAAGAGGCAATTTATTAAAGGCCACCTCGAGCCAAGAGGAAAGCGTACACAAAGCCCTTCGACATTACATCACTCCTGTAAGAGTGCAACTTTCTATAGAGGGCCGATCGGACAAAGGCATATGTGGATTTACTGTACGTGTGTAGTGAGTGCAAACTGACAGGTGAGGAGTCAGACACCTAAGTCACCAAGACAGGAAACAATGCACTGATGCCTGATTTACGCACACACACGCATACACACAAACACACACAGCACAGAAGTGGGATTGTGGGAGAGCTGAGTGGAGGGCAGTAAGCTGATTTTTTTGCACTCCAGACAAGCCAGTTCTGTGGAAGAACAAGGACGCGCGCGTGCAGCCGTTGTGGGCTGACACCACGGCCTGGTGGCTGTTGGATACGGGAAGGAAGAATAGCCGTATTTTAGGAGGCCTTCATTGATATTCATGTTGAGGATAAACAGTGTATGTAGCTGAGTGGGGACTCCTGCTATGGAAAGCTCCCTGTGAGCAGCGGCTGGCCTGGCCCACACGCCTCTCACTCCCTCAATAGCCCTTTCTCTACCCTCTGCCCCCTCATCACTATTCCCTCATGTTCCTACCCCCTGAAACTTCATCCTCACCCTCTCTGGTCACTGCTGACCTACACAGCCCACTCCTCCTGGGTGGCTGTAATGCACAGTATGCACATTAAACTTGTAAATTAATTAAAGTTGGCTAACAGCCAACAGAAGGAAAACGCACCAAATGTTCCTTTTTCACGTTCTCCTCTCTTGCCAGTGCTGTAAATCATAGTCTTGTGTTCTATATATGTAGCACTTATTGACCTTGTTTATTGAAGTGGTAGTAACCTTATGGAGACTCTGGACCTGTTGGCTGATGACGACCAAACACAATCATCATTCGGGGACTGGCATGAATGAATGCTTCACCACCAATGCAGCACAGTCTGGTGGTCAAAGCAGGGTTTGCAGAGAGCTGCTAAGCTTTGAGTCTTAACTCCTCAGCTGAGTTTTTGTGGGAAACTGAGAAGTCCCAGATTGTTTCTGTCTGTCAGATGCCGTCAGTTCTTGCTGTAGAGACAAACACAAAACAAACACTTTGGAGAGTCCCCAAGTGCCAGAAAGCAGAAATCCTTCTTACTTGTAACACTTGTGGGCGCTCTCCTGTCTTAATCTATAATGTCCACTGTCACAGCAGCAGCCATGATGGGTCACGAATGTCAGCCAACCAAGGTCAGATGCTAATCAGTTGACTTTTCATCCACAGTAGAAGAGTTTGGGATCAGTGGATGGTTAAAAATATTCAGCCTGACGATAGAGCTGATATGATTTGGACAAAATTAGGAGCTTAGTGGAACTAATTAAATGCTGTAATGAGAAAACAAGTTAGAGGCGCACTGGTTTAATCTTCCAGTCGAGTGAGCCTTCTTCAGATTTAAAAACATACATCTTTATGGCTAATGTGAACAATGTAAACATGTATTCTTAAATGTTTCAAAGTGTAAGTTCAGCTCCCAGGTTGGCAAATACTGATGATTTGGGTTTGTGGAACAAATCTGCCTCCACCCCAGTTATGTCAAAAAATAAACTCAGTATTTAATGAGCTAATAATCAGACTCACAAATTACTTCTGTGTGTGTGTGTGTGTTCAAAGTATATTTAAAGATCTGGGTTTCTAGACTCACTTAGCTGGCCTCAGTATGTACAGTGGAGTCCTCATTCGGAAGCGAGGCAAAGGGGGGAATTCAGGACATGCCACTGGATGAGTCACCTCACGTGTCACATTTTTGGGTGCATACTCTCAGGAAGCTCCTTCCTGTCTTGTGTGTGGACGGCGTGGACCGGACATGACTCCTCACATCAAGGAAGCGAGGTGGAGACGATAATTTGTTGGAAGACGTGGCTAATTTGTCGTGGCTCTGAATCATCAAACATGTTCGTGGGGCGGGTATGTAAACAGAGCATTTCATTGACCGCATGTGAGATGAATCATTCATCTGTGGACAGTGGAGCTGAGCCTGAAGGGATTCTCCACAGCAGCAAGCAGAAGCTGCTTGGAGAGGAAGAAACATTCCTGTAGCTGGACCATTGAGAGGTAACAGCCAGGATGAAAACTGTGAATCATTTGGAAATGTGCACATTTTGCTTTACGCTCACTTTGTTTGCAATAACGCAGAAACGGCCATGACACATAAGCTCCAGCCATCATTTCACTGTTGGATGTTTAATGGAAGAAGAAAATGGGCCCCCTTCAAGCATATCCTCTGAATTCTGTGGGATCCGACGCTATACAATAAACTGAAAATCAAGTCTAAGATCTCAACGTGTAGTCTTTGTGGATGCGGGATGTTAATCAAAAAGTTAATGCAACCTTCCTTACCACTACACAGGACGTGAACCCATCGGCAAGCTTTTTCTTGTGTTTGTTAGCTAGTGAATCATTAGTTTGTCTAAGAGACACCAGTTAATCATCAAGTTACATCCCACATTCCAAAGAGACTTCCACAGAACAGGAAAAAAAATGAATTCTGCTCTGAGATTAAGAAAAAAAAAAAAAAAAAAAGACATCTGCATTTCTGGCTGCAATCCAGAATTTTCTTTTGATCCATTTCTATGACACTTCTATTGTCACTATTCCATCGACATGATTAAAGAGGGGTCTATTGGAGTCGGAATGAAAAAAAAATGATGGTAATCCCTGTACCAATATGGCGAGAAGATGGAGCTCAATAACTGCAGCAGACAGGTTGGGGTGCATCTGTCTGCCCCATGCACCCCAACCATTCTCCCACTTTACCTCAATTGAATAAGAATGGAAGAGGAAGCCCAGAGTGCTTGGTGTCTCTGTGCAGGAATGGAGGTTCATAATCTCTCTTAATGAGCTTGTTTCTGGGCTATTATCCGGCAGCCTGCCTGAGGGAAACGCTGGTGTTTCCTATCAAGTGGCCCTGCAGCGTTGACCCTCGCATGGCTCTGCATATGAAATGTAAGGGCCAGGCCTTTTGTCTCCTTTCTCCCAGCCTCTAGCTGAGCTGCCGAGCCATTTGCATAGTCCTGAATGGACTGGCCAATGTTATTAATTAATACAGAGCCAGCCTGCGCCACCTGACAAAATCCCACCGAGTGGCCCGAACGGAACTGTTTCATCAATAGAGAGGAGCCATTAGGAACGAGAGGCCTTATTCTCTGCTTCTTCTCGTTGCTCTGTTGTTCCCTTAAAAACGGAGAACTGGGGTTTTATGAAGGTTTTCTTTCTCGGTGCAGGGGAGGCAGTAGTGGGAGTGGTGGTGGGCACTGGGCTGAATGAGACTGTAAGAAATAGGAAGGCCACAGGTGACCTGTCACCAACTGCCTTGCAAATGTAAATCCTCCTGAAATCTCCTCCTTCTCCTCAGTCTTTACCTCCTTGGCTCCGCTTGTAGGACGTCTCAAGGAGGATTCTCACCAGATAAGTCAAAGATTTATGGCTGGGAACGTCCCTTAAATGGGGTTTTGAATTCTCTGATGCACCAAATTGTTGACGTGCCTGCATTCTTTCCTTCTCTGTCTTCTTGCTTTTACTCTCTCTTTGTTTGGTTACAAAATTAAGGGCACCATATGCCAATATCTTCTATCTGCTATCTTCAGAAAAACTCTCCTCTGAAAAACAATGCTAGAAGGATATATTTCAACTGCCTAAGAGAAAGTTTTTAGCACAAAAGTTCATGCTGTGTCTTTCACAGCAATACACTGGCAGGTTTGAACACTGACACAATCCTTTCACGCAGTAATCCTCAAAATAAAGGGAAACAGGAGCAGTAGAAAGCAGGATAGAGGGAGGAGAACAGATTTTTCTTCCTCAAAACTTTGCAGGTTGGTGATGCAAACATTGTTCGGCCTCCTATATTCATTGCACAATCCTGCCGAGGGGATTCTCTCACGTTGTGCTTTACATACCTGCCACTTCCCTTGTATCTATTCATCGAGTTATGCACACACTCGTCTAGCACAAGGAGCTGATTCCCATGTGGGGGGTGGTCTTTGTGGTTGATGTGGTAGTAGAGTGTGTGAGAGATGGGGGTTTTAGCATTCTTGTTTGACGCCTGCAAAAAGGAAGCAGTTGCTGCTGGTGGGGGTCAGCCTTGGGGTGACAAAGAAAGGCCAGTCTAACAGCACTTTTGTGGGTAAAATGTTTCATTTAAATTAAATTTGTAGTTTTTGTTTTCTATACTTGCAACCTTTTGGACCATGAGAACAGCTAATTTTTTTCTTCACATCTCCAGCTGAGCCCTGCCTGCAGCTCTTGATATAAATCTGAAGGTGAAGTAAACTGGACAAACCTGCCCTATAGTGAATCTCAACATGGGAAAGTGATCATGTCCTCCAGCTGTAGGGTGGGGAAGTGTGAGAGGTTTGGGGGGGACAGAGATATGAAAACATGACATGCCTTGGAATTAGCAGCACAAAAACAATACACTCCTCAGGCTTTCCCCTGACTCCCCTGTTCCCGCTTGCATTTTGTCCATCTCAAACTCTCCGTTGCTTCAGATCATGTTAAAGGCTCACCGTCCCTCCCACCACTCACTGGATGTTTGATCTCGAGGGAACAATCCACCTCGAGAGCGAAAAGACAATGACCAGCCTGCCTCCACCCCAGTCCATTCCTCTTCTTGACCCTGTGCGACATGGGAATGCCCCTCATTTACGCTAAATGCGCTTTGAAGTGTTACTGGATGCTGCAGAAGCCACCGATATGCCTCTAAAATACGGCCATTTACCACCCTGGAAGAAGACAAATGATTGATGCTAGAACCCAGAATCTAAAGCTCAATTGTCGTTCCAATGACACATCCTTTTCTTGGCAATACTTTCCCACTGAAGTTAATGCCTCTCGCTTTAGTTACAGCAGGCCGTGACTGGCCCACAGCACACCTCTGAGTAGAGCTGTTTCTGCAGGTTGGTGAGAGAACAGGGCTTTAGCGCTGAAGAAAGAATGTGCAGATGAAGTTATTTTGCAACGTGAGAAAGTATGTTGATGCAAGCCGCGATCGTTTGGTTTGACTTGGCAGTTTCTTCATGATCAGCGTCACTTGCGACACGCATGCACGCACACACACACACACAAAAAGGAGTGTCAAGATGACCTTTCTGCCTGTGTGGAATCTTTTTGGATATGTTATTTTTCTTTTGTAAATGTCACTTTTCCTGTGCTGATACGACATGGCTTCAGAAGTGTCCATCACTGACCTGTGGCACAGAGGGCGATGAATGTCTGCACATGCTTGCGAATGAGTGCCAGCTTATCCTCAGGCAGCGGCAGCCTCCTCATAATGTGCTCAATGAAGTCGTTCGGCGTTACTGCTGCCAAGTTCCACTTCAACTTCCCCAACACCACCAGTTCCCATTCCTGAAGGGAGCCAGAGAGCGACAACAAGAAATGTGAGAATGTGCAAGAGTGGTTACTTTTTCTACTGCAAATGTGATAGCAATGCATTACAGAATGTGATCGAACAGAATGCTTGTCCTGTAATGCAGCCCCTTAATGTGAGCTGCTATTCCCCTTTAGGCCTTATGTGCTGAGGTTAAGTGTGGAGCTGATTATGTAACTCTCTGCATGAGCGGACCAGGGACGGAGAAACGTGAGCAGTGCCACCAGCCCAGGTGACCTAACAGCGCTGTCTCCCTCCTCTCCTGTCTGTCTGGCATTTGGGGACTTTCCTGAAGAGGCACACTACAGGTTGAGCGCACACAACGTCAGTGTGTGTATGTATGCATGAATTTTGAGGATAGAAGTCTTGTACTTGTTGAGAAATGCAAAGAAATGCAAAATGCAGCATATTTTTTTTATTGTATGATCATGTTTAAATATAAAATATGGGTTAATTTATTTCAATAATGTCCAAAATATTTTGGGACTGCAGGGAAATCTGCGATCAAATTTCCCTGTGTGCCCCTTTGAGATGAGCGTCTGCGTAAAGCGCGTGGTTCTTGGTCAAACACTAGGTGTGGCGTTCTCTTCTCTTAGAGCACATTGTGACTTTCACTTCCTAGACAAGGAGGATTAACGCAAGAGTTGGTGACTAACTAGGGAAAAAATTTTGTGGTTTGGTTCCGGACTGCGTCCTTGTGACTGGGACCATGGAGGCTCTTCATTTTCCCTTGCAGACAACATGGACTTAAGTCATGAGACAGTTCAACATGGCTGCCCTCTGGCCTGCTCACACCGCAGCAACATCAACCTAAAAGTCTGCATGTTTTCAGGCTCCTTCTCATCACTTACATGGACAGATGTGAGAAGAGAATAAAAGCAATTCTAACTTAATGGTGAAAGACATCTTTTCCTAAGAAACTAGTACCTCAGAGATTCTATTAATTAATCATGTGCTAATTATAATGATCCACAGCACAGTGCTCACTGTGGCTGCTGATGTGTGGAACATGGCTGCTGCCTGCCCTCTTATCCATCAGTAAGGAAGATTCGAGCCTGCAGAAAAAGACTATCTAACAAGCCTTGCAACACAAGCTGTATACTGACAGAGTTGGAGGCACTTCCTTCCGCTAATGCCTTCCTCTGGTCACACCTTCTTCGTAAAACTGCGGTTTTCTTTACAAGAAATTGTTACCAAAGTTGAGGACCAAAAAAAAAAAAAAAGATCACATGCTCTTAGCAGCTGATCTCTGTTTCCTGTATCTGCATGTCAGCCAAAATACTGCCTTATACAGAAACACAGAGAAGAGGCTCCAGCAAAAGAGTTCAAGGACTGAGAGCTTTGTCTTCGTAGCACACATGAAGATAGGACAGACTCAGTTGTGCTGTGTGACACGTGGTTTCACAGGGGTTCGTCCCAGGCCAACGCCACACAACTTTATTATTTGGAATGCACAATCAATAGAAACATCAGGGACCAACAAAGCTCATCAAGACCTTCAGTGTTCTGCAGTGATGAACCGAGTCAGGCAGCAGGGCCAGCTTACAGCTCTCAGAAACATCTGAGCTGTAATATGTGGCCTGTCTCACAACATGGGTGGGATTGGCTGTTGTTTACTGAGGAATGTTTATGCAGCAGCCCGGCATAATGGAGAAATGCTTCATCACATGGGAAACTGGGTGCAAATTAATTGGTTGCAGGCAGCTGCCAGCTAAAGAGGCCTTATCAAATACAAGACACAGATAGATCTTGCGAAATATCAACTGTTTGATAGGATCAAAGCTGGAACTGTAGTTCTGCCCCAAAGCCCTAATTCTAACTAGTATGTGAGAATCAGAGAAATATCTCACAGTAATGTCATACCAGAAATGTGTGCATCCACAGCTATTTTTAGATGGAAGGTGAACTGTAAAAGGCAAACTTGAATTTCTCTGCGTCTCTCCCTTTCTAGCTGACAAGAACAGTCAGAAGTTGGCTGAATTTCAAGTTGACCTCGTTGCTCTATGCAAATATCTACCGCTAGATGGCGATGGAGACCACTGCACAGGCTCAATGAATAAAGCCATGAGGGGTTTCTACAGTAAAGAGAACAACTCACTGTGAACGTTTCTTTTTTAAACGCGCCTTTGATGACAGCAGACTCCAAAAAGAAGAAAATATGCTCAAACATTAAGAGCTTGTGATAATTCCAGCTGAACAATTAAAAGTAGTTGATTTTAAGAAACACAGTGCTTTGCAACAGACAATAATACTTAATTAATCCTTGTGATGGCTTGATATTGAGACAGCAAAAATCCTTAGAAGTGAATTGTGTTGAACCAACTATTGCTTACCAGCAGCTCTTGTGGTCTGATGGAGTTATCTGTATAGATGCAAAGCTTCTCTGCAGTTAATGGACGAGTTTCTTTCAATTTGGATGCAAGGAACATACAGACAGCTCCCAAGAGTTGCAGGTTACACTTTTTGGTGGGTACCACAGCTAAAAATCTGTCTAAGTAGTTCATGGCCAATGGAAAAACTTCTTCCTCGCACTTCTGCTCCTGGCAAACCTGAACAGAAAGAAAACAGACAATGCAGCAACGTTTCAGTAGCCCATATTGCAATGGCATGATTGGTTTTCCTGCTTTTTAAATATATGTATAGGCGCAACGAAACACAAAAATCTGATCACATAAAAAGTTAAAAAAAAAAAAAAAAAAAAAAAAAAAATCCATGACACGCGTTGTTGGGGCCCCGCCAAGAATTCGCACCCAGCTCTAATCAGTTGTGACAACATAAATTAAAGCAAAATAGATAATTTTTAAAAAACAGAATAAATCTCCTAAGTAAACCGTCAATAGAGTCGCATTCATGCAGTTCATCGACTACAGAATGAATTCAAGTCACAATCTCCCGAGCCAAAAACCACCCCGACAGCGAAGCACACGGAAACCCATGCACCATTTATCCTTCGTCATATTTTCATAAAATGATTAAAAATATAAATAAATTACATAGAGCGGTTTTCTTCACACAGTAATGTTCTTGGGGGTCTACCTTATCATATCCGACGATTCCTATTCAAATCTTTGCATAATTAATAGCATAAAAATGTCAAAATAAAAGGCGAGTATTGAGAAACTGGTCTAATGTGCGTCACCGCCGACTCGATATATTAATTTCAAAAATTAATTAAAAATATCTGGTGCGTCAAATCTTAGTAATATCTACATGAAAATAAAGCTTAACGTCTACAGATTCTATACTTTGGATATTTACCAGAAATACATGACCCAATGTCAAATATCGAACATAATTCCAGAGTAAGGCAATGCGACGGGGAAAAGACAGAGGACAGATAAGGCCCTCGCCCTTCCGACAGACAAACAGATACATAAACTGTTTTAAACGTTTTTTGTAAAAATTATAACGTCTGGTGCAGACCCGAAGACCTCCTCTGCCATTGCCGATGGCTTTTAAGCGCTGTTATTGCGTTTATGACACTGTAAAGTCCTGTTAAAAGCATAAGCGCTCCTATAAAAAAAAAAAACAACATGGCGATTGAGCGCAGGGCAGCGTTGCATCGGGGAGTGCGTACGTGTGCATGGAAATATATGGGATATCTAAAATAATAACGTTAAATCATCAACCGAAAGCTTGCAGGAACAACATCTGAGACATACGATGGCAATTCTGTAGTGTCATCTACCCCATAGCTCCAAATTTGATACACGCAGCCTTCATGACTGGACTTTAAATATGGTAAGTACGGAAACGACGCATTTGGTTTAACATGAGGAATTAGCTGTCGGAAACAAGAGCAACCCGTCACATCAGCTTAACAATTGCTAACAAAGCAAAGCAACAATGGCTAAAAACGACGTGGCTTTAAAGGCTAGCACGGAAATAATCAAGACTTAGGTTCAGACTCGATGTTTCGTTACCTCCAACATCCAAGTCGAAACCATCCTTCTCATAAACGGCTGAATATCTTTCTGGACACCTTTAAAATAGGAATATTGCGGTAGAAACCTCTCCTCTATAGTCAACAAGCTCTGCAGGACTCTGTCATCGGCCAGGAGGTTTGGATCGGGGCGAGCTCGTATGACGGAGTCCATTTCGAGGCAGAGCAGCTCCATGGTGCTGGTGCTTTGACAAAAAAAAAAAAAAAAAAAAAAAAAAAAAAAAAAAAGACAGTCGGACTTCTCTCTATCGAACACGAAAGCGGTGTTACGGAGTCAAAACGCAAACAGGGTGGCAGGGAAAGTCTTTCAGAGGCATAAAAGTGAGACTGCAGGGGCTCCGTGAGTAGTCCTGCCTCTCCTTCTTGGGAACTTTTCCTCTCTCCCTACAGTGCGCCTCTACTTTCATCCGCTTGGCCGACGCATTTCAGTCCTGCCCTGCATGCGTGCGCCACTGACGCAACTCACTCAGCTGCGTCTGTATAGAGCAGACGCAACGCGCCGCACTCACGTCCCTTTATTCTTTCAATCTGGCGATTGAAACGACGACTCGCAGTGTCACCACAAAACAAGCAAAACTCTCTCACAGCGGCGGATGCACACAAAAGAGTACAAAGTCGAGCCAAGATAGAGTCAAATAAACCAATTAAATCATAGTTGGACACTTTCAAGAGGTCGGATTTGTCATCATATTTAAGTTTTTATTCTCCAGTTAAGTGATATTATCACATTATTGTCTCCATTATGACTTCAGAAAGAAGTATAGTGTTACTACATAAATACAGGGATTAAGATTTTTTTTGCATTATTACACAAACAGTAGGCTGTGGTGGAAAAAAGAGAAAAGTGACAACTTATAGCAACACAGAAAAACGCATTGATGTACGCACATACACACGTGGTCTTAGGAACTTTTTTATGCGGCCACAAACAACTTGTGGTTTGCGAGATAGCTTTCTAAGAAAGTAGAATTTTGAAGCAGCGTTGGAGTTTTTGTTTGAAACACATGGCAGTCATTGCTCAACTCAACTGCCTAAACAGGTCCGACTCTAAATCACCATTAAAGAACATACAGCTCAATTTATATGCGAGAAAAACAGGTGGAAACGAAGCCGAGAGTGTAAGTGCAGATAATTAAAAAAATTACTGCCAAATGATTTAGCCCCACATACAGTCACAAAGGGAATCCACGAGGGTAAATATGTTAATCCCCCCCCCCCCCCCACCACCCCTTCATTCTTAGTCAACTTCAAAGAGAGAGCTTTGAATAAAACGAGACTTCAGTGCGTCAGGGGAACACTGGGGACTGTAAAGTCCTCCAAACTTTAGATCTGTTAATTTCCATCCCAGGATTGCAGGCTGTGAAAAGTGGGGGAAATGTCTCTTTAAAGTTTTTTTCCCCCCTAGTCTAAGTTGTTTCCTCCTCCCTGTGTGTCTATTTGCATAGCCAATAGTTCCTCAGCGCTCGACCCAAGCTGTGCGATTGTTACTGGGCAGACTTCTATATAGCTCTCTCTCTCTCTCTCTCTCTCTCTCTCTCTCTCTCTCTCTCTCTCTCTCTCTCTCTCTCTCTGGTCAGTTATCAGTTACTGAACAGTCTGATTCATTAGTTTGAGTGTATTTCAGTATTTTAACTATATAGTTTCAGCACAGTGATGAAAGTTGTGAACAGTGACTAACTGGCGGCTTTTTTTTTTCTCAGAAAAATAATGCAGAAACAGATGAGAAGTCCATTAACGTAACCTTTATTAGCACGAGGGGGTTAAATGTGAAAACATTCGGTTGTGAATTAAAAATCGTCAACTGCCATTTATTTTAAAGTTTAACATGAATCCACATAATGAAACATTTAAAAAAAGAATAATAATAATTATATTTTAAATCGAATCTAGACACAAGTACTTCCTCTGACAGTAAACTTTGGAATAGAAATCAGGCGCTCCACATGCAGATCACCGGGGTGCGCGGAGCAGGATGACGCAAATGGTTACGTATTACAGGTGCAGTTTATAAGAAAACTAATAATCATATCTGCTGGGACAAAAATAAGTCTCTGCAACAGAACACCCAATAGCATGTATTGCACACACCCATCTTTGATCAAATATTGATAAAAATAATTTAAAAAGAAGCAGGAGATTATTTTCTGGACCTATAAATATAATTTATCTTTAATATATGCAATAACTCAACCGACAAGATGAAACTTAATTTAAAGTGGGTTAAGTCCTCTTAAGAATTACTTATCTACAAGTTTAGATGAAGACACATAGCTGTCATATTTTTCCTTTGAGACGCCGGCGGCTCGCCTGACAGAGACGTGAAGCCGACAGCGGCGTAGTCTCAGCCCCGGAAGCGTGCCATTACCATATCACAATAAAATCGGAACACACCCCATCGGTTAGAAATGCCGACAAGTTGTGACACAGTTTAGTCTGGGCGGAGAGGAGATGTGATAGAAAAGAATTCGGAAGGTCAGAAAAGTTTTCGGTGAAATGCCTGCGCTTGCACACTGCAAGAAATGTCCATCAGGTATTTGATGCCGTTTCCGTTCTTATAAAGTCGACTTTTTTTTACCAAATGTGCAAAAATGCACGTTTGTAGAATATAAAAAATGACAAAAATATTTGGAATTGAAAAACAAATAAGAATTTGCTTGCACATAAAGAAAAACAAAATTATAAACTCACATGCGATATTCTAATAATCAAAAATCAAGAGGCAGGACTGTTTTTTTTTTTTTTTTACTGAAGAGAATCCACCAGTGACTCACCACCAGCGCACCAGGTTTATAAACCTCACTAAGTGGCAAGAAAACAACTTCGGTCTGTGGGACGATGAGAATAAGCTCTTCATTTTTATTTATTTTTTTTATTTTTTTAGATCTTTTACCGGCATCAGCTCGGGAATCATGAAGTTGACAAATAATGAGCCATCATGTTGCTGAAAAGAGCTGGAGGGGAATTCAGCAGGCGATTATCAAAGCACAGCAGTTGTGAAATTAACACTTCTCAACGCGTCAGAGTGTGCCTAGGACTTTGTTTGGTACCACAAACAGAAACTATTCTTTTTTTGTCATTTTTCTACTGTCTGAAATAACGCAAAAAAAGGAATGTAATGCGACTTTAACGCGAAATAAATTAACAAACAAGCAGACAAAAATGATTACATTTCATCAACAATTTTCTTTCATGACATGAGGCACGATTCATAGGTATCAACCAAGCTGAAAGAAAAGATTCTAGCAAAGCATTTCCAGACAGTTTTATAAAGATAACATCTCTTCAGGCTTGTGATAACAGTGCAGCCCAAAACAAAAGAAAGAGCACAAAAAGAGCACACCTGCATTTGCAACTGTCACACAGCAAACGCACATCCTCATAAAAACTTCAATTTATAAAAACTGTTTCATACAATTTCTTCTGTTAAGGCACCACAGAAATAAAAGTATGAAATAAAATGGAGGAAAACTTTGTTTAAAGCTCCACCTGCAAACATGCATTAGAGTAACTATTAATGTAGTAATTTGTTTGATTTACATTTTCCCAATTTCTGTTACGGTTAATCATGAAAAGGATTTTTGCCACATTTTCAGTAAAGTTATTGACAATATAACAGAACAGAATTCTATTAAATGTCTGAATACCCAGCACATGACCAGGAATTAATTCAGAAATGTAATTATTTGTAAAGAAGAAGATCAATAAAATGCAGCATTTCTTGCTGAAAATTCAGCCAAACTAGTTCCCCAAATTTCTGATCAAAAAAATTCTTTAATTTATGTTTAGTAAAAGTTCTAATATATATATATATATATATATATATATTATATATATATATATATATATATATATATATATATATATATATATACTGTATATATACTGTGTGTATATATATATATATATATATATATATATATATAAATTATCAGTGATTAAAGAAAACAACACAGAGGGAGCAACAGACATGGATATGGAAAACGGAAAGAACAAGAAATGTATTGTGCTGTTGACTTGAATATTTACTTCAAAAATATGTCATAATATCCACCATGATAAAAGACACAAAAGTTTTACCTCTGTATTGTTAGACATAGTATGATTTGACAAGAGAAGAGATGAAGGCATCATGACAGCAGCAGGTGAGGCTTCTGCAGCAGCCTCCTCCCTCTGCATCAGGGCTCTGCTCACACAGGGACACAAGGACACCTCCCTCAGCAGAACTGGACTGGACAAAACTTTACATCAAGCATCTTAATGGGGTAAAATAAAGATCTATAATGATTGGCGCGTCACAGTGAGCACAAACTGCTACTGATGAATCATGACCGAGTTTGTAGGAAACATCGCTTCAACACACATTGCCTTTTTATTTAAATCATTCTTATATTTCCTCTTTTTTGTTTTCTCCTCTTGCCGTTTTTGCAATATTTTCCTCAGTTCAGTAACTGCAGATGTGTGAGTCAAACAACAACAGTGAGAAAACTTACTCATCCATGATCAGAAAAACAGCAGAATTTAGAAAAAAAGATCATTTTTTTGTCTAACAGTTTGAAACAAACAGATAAATGTAAACGTGCAGAAACATTTCTGTTCAAGGTGCTCCATGACTGCATCTTCCCTAAAGCTGTTGACCACAAAATCAGCACCACTATTGAGCCCAATATTAAAAGAAAATAGATTAAGGAATAGTTAAAACGGCTTTTTAAACCCAACAAAAAACACACATGCAAAATCACATCATTACTGCATCCAGGACGAATCCAAACACGTCCATCTCAAACACACAGAGCCTCAGTTTTCCAGTAAAGAAGTCCCTAATGTGTGGCATAGTCCCTGGGTGCGACGTGAGGGCTTCCAGCGGTGGTGTGATGCTCTCCATCTCCACCGACCACCTGTGGGATTTCTGTGGGACGTCCCAACAAAGCAGCTCTGGCATGGAGTGCTCAGTCTGCACGCTCTCCTCAAACTCCCAAATTCTTTGAGACAAGAAAAACCAGGAGCAGCAAAAAAAAAAAAAAAAAAAAAAAAAAAGCACATCATCTTTGGGCTGAGAGGTCATCACACAGTTTTAGATGGACTCTCCCTTTAAATTGACCGCTGCTCGTGCGATTTGGCATGTCTAGTTTTTATTTTAAGAAAGATTTTTTTTTTTTTAAATGTAATCTTTTTGAGATTCAGTTGGTCCATTAATAATATCAGAACTTTCTAAAGAAAAAAAAGTATATAACAGGCATGATTCAGAGGTGTATTTATACTGTATATGTTTAAAGTGTTGCGGGACAGTAAATTAAATTTTGAAAGGTTTGTTTTAGAACAAGTGTCCCATGTAAAGCCTGAACTACGCAATTTATGTAAATAGTTTCTATGGCAACAAAAAAAGTAAAAATCATAAAAGAATATAAACAACACATATGGTCTATACTAATTTCATCAGAATAACAAACAAAAATTTCAAGTAGTGATCAGATGATTAATACTTAAAAACAAAATGATCTTTTTCTGCTGACGCCAGGAAATAAGTGCTAAAAAAAGTTAATCTTTAACATGAGTCAATACCATATTTGTATATGAGCTGGTGAAGGTCTCTCAAAGTGTTTTTCATTATTAAAATTAGCATATTTATCTGGCGGCACCACCAACATGCTCGACATATTCAAACGGATTCGCTGTGATTGTGACAGCAGGCTGAGCAGTGCTCTAGATTTAGCCTTCAGAATGATAAAAAAAAAAAAAGATCACAAATAAACAGTTGTGAATTCTGGGCCGAAACACCATCATGTCGTGAACGTCCTGGATTTATACACATGCATGTCTCCTGATGCATGTAAACTTGGAGAAAAGCAGAAAAAGTGTGATCAGTAGAAGAGCTAATAGTCCAAAAACAGAACCAGGATGGGAGAACTGAGTTGGTATTGCACAGAGCAAAATCAACTGGATCTACTCGACCTGGGCGCAAAGATAATAGAGTATTTTAAAATTAATTATCAGCGCATTTTCAGATCTTCATGTTTTCTCAATACTTCTGTGAAATAAAAGACTGTGTCATCACAGGATACAAATTGTCCTGTGATAATTCGGGTTTTGATTGCATTTTACAGATTTTTACGATTATTTTATTCAATAACTGGCTGATTCAAATTCAACCTGTACAGGCGTATTCAGATAATTAGGCATGCCGGTGTAAGTATCTACATTTATATTTACGCCAGGTGTTTTTGGAATAAACGTTTAAGCTGAAAAGTAACGTCTTTAGATCATAGCATTCAGATAAGTACTTGCAAGGACTTTGTATAGTTATTATAGTTATTTTATTTTCACCAAAGTCACTTGTTAACGTGACACTTTTATATTTACTCTAGTGTAAGTTTAGTGTATGTATCTGTTTTCAAACATTGTGTCTCAATTACATCAACACTATAAGCTGCACATCAGCCAAACTTGGCAGATAAAAAAACAAAACCTGGGTGTCTGAGTATAGTTGTAAGATGTTGAGGAGACAGCAAAAAATAATAATTAAAAACCCCTACTTCAGTGAGGTTCATCATTACTAAGATGTCACAGACTTATCAGTTTTTTTTATAACTTTATGAGGCTCTTCACAGGAAAACCTACTGATGAAGAGAGCATCCTTCATGCTAAATCTTCACAGTGACACATAGGGTGTCAATAGAAACTATAGTTTTCAAAATAAGCCGTAGCTACGCTACGAGGGGATGCAGCTGTGTCTTTTGTCACCTTGCTGCATGTGTAGTTGCCTGTCAGATCAGAGCGGAATCACATTAGAACGCTGCTGCTGGTTATCCAGCAAAAAGATTGGACCTCTGACAATTTCTTTACACCCTTAACAAAGATGATGTCCATCTATTTACCCCTGATCACCAGTGCAATGTGAAAGCACCATTAACAACCGAAAGCAGCTTTGTGCTGTGGAGCAATCCATCACAGATGTAAGCGACAGTGTGCTGACAGACAGATGATCCTCACCCCAGACTGTCTATTGGAAGGTGTGCCACTGGAACAATACGGTCTAGTAGCTCTGGCCAAACCTTCAGTTAGCACAAAAAACAAGCCGTCTGGTATTCATTTACCTTTCTTCTGCCCCTCCACCTTATTCCTTCATCCCGCCTCCATTTCCATTCCTCCCCTCTTTCACATGCTTGACCCTGCCTTTTGAACTGCACTAACCACCTTTCATGTGGTCATCAAATCTACTGCCAAATAAGCCAGACAGAGAGGTGAGTGAGCACAGGCAGCTAAATAATGTCAACATTTCCCTACTCAACAGAGGATAAACTGTTTTCTTTTCTTTTTCTCACATGTTTCTCCTCCTTTTCTGCACAGCAGCAACACTGATGGCCGCCCGGAGCCCAGAGCGCCTCAGCTGCCGCTGGCTCTTCCCCTCCATCGGCCTGCAGGATTTTCCCATGTTCATATCGCTATAGCCCTTGACTTTGTCACTCATGTAACAGCTGCTTGCTGATACCACACTGCAGCTCCAGCCTGTTGCCCTCCGTGCTTTGACATCACACAGTGAGAACAAAGGCATTGTGTGCACAGCAGAGTCCTTGGTGCAGAACGCAAGGACTCCCATGGACACGCTGTGCACGTGAAGACGGCAACTACATTTTTGCACAAAATGGTCCCCGGCTTGTTTGAAAATTGTGTCTCTTGGTGCTTTGGGAGGATCAACATCCTGAAGACTTCCACCTGGAATCACAACAGACTCGGAGTGAAACACTGTAGCAACTTGAGGTCAGACACGTCTCACAGCTGGCTGTACTGGCATGGGAACATCCCGCCATCAGACACTCGGCGCTATGTAGACCGCATCACTGAAGGGGAAAGGTGAAGCATCTCATTCGACCCTTCCAGAGTGAAAGAATTCATATTTCAGACAGAAAACTGGACCTCAGTATCCATTTATTGATTCCATCTGAGCAATCAAAGAGCAGCTATCATGCATGTAGCATATGTAGCATGTTTGTCAAAGGAAACGTTCAGGCTGTCGACGCTCCACCTCGATGTAGAAGGTGTTGAAGGATGTTGAAGCATGAAGTAGAATTCTCTGCCACAAAGGCTCACACTCTGCTGTTTGTATAAATTCTGTTTATTTTTAATCATACGTTTCAAATAAAGAGGTTTCCTAATATGGTTTCCAAAGTAACCCCAATCTAAAAATAAACCAAAACGTTGTGAACACCTGAGTGTGTCCCGGTGCTCACACATGCACTTAATGCATATGTG
Organism: Pao palembangensis; assembly: GCA_015343265.1. Taxonomy (NCBI): domain Eukaryota; kingdom Metazoa; phylum Chordata; class Actinopteri; order Tetraodontiformes; family Tetraodontidae; genus Pao; species Pao palembangensis. The sequence continues at coordinate 3,005,206 of CM027092.1, forward strand.
ATGCTACTGTTGCACTATTTCTCCTGCAGATGGTAACAGATGGTAAAAAGGAAGTTAAATAGATTGCGGAGGTCTCCTCTCTGCTGCCACTACATCAGGTGTGCACCTATTTCCTGTTGCCAATAATAAACACTAAATAAAAAAAACAACTTGTGATGGATGGAAGAGCAGTTGCAGGTGCACTGGTGGATCAGAACAGCTCCCCGCAACGTTACGTTCTGTCTAATCCTCTTGGCGTTGAGTGAGGCCAGTGGTGGTAGTGGTGGTGGTGGGGCGGGGTGTGTTGGTTTGGGGTGGGTAGAGGCAGCGCTGTGGCAGCCCCTGGCAGATGAGTAACTTCATTACAGAACCACGCATGAATGTCGCACACACCCTCCCCACTGCTCTGCATCATGCTGCAATAATTTGATCCTTTTGGGAAACTGAGGCGTTGGACTGTAATTTATGGGCCGTATCTTTCAAGTCTCGCCCTCAGCTCTGCTGGTGGCCCCCCTAGCCGGTGAGCGCATTTAAGGGCTACATGTGTCGCTCCCTATCTTGCTCTCTGAGTGGCACAAAGGTAAAAGGAAGCTTAACAGCCTGGGAAAAAGTTGAACAGTGTGAAATTACCTTGATCCAACGATTCCTGCCACATACCAGCCCAATGAACCCATAACAGAGCAGGCACTCATTCAGAGAGCCCTTGCCTGCAGGGAACAGCTGAGAACATTGGGGGGGGGGGTGGGGGTGGGGGAGAAAGATAAATGGGAGCAGGAAAGAGGCCCACCTCTGGTAATCTCCAGTCTAAAGCCAGCCCTGTGGGTCAGAGTGACTATATCTAATGCACATTCAGTGATAATGATGGGCAGCAGTTTGCCTTAGTCACCTTTGTGGCTCGAAGGAGGAGAAGGCAACAAAAATAAAATACACAGAGAAAAAGAAAAAACTTATTTGTGCAGTTGAATCACACCTGTTTGGCCTGGAAAGGAATGGCTGGACCATAAATTGTAATGCAAATCCTCATATTGCACATTTTAGAATCACAAAAGTCTGCACAGAAAGCAGACGTCTGTGCCATAATGATTTATGGACTTTTGTACAGAAGAGTGTGTGCTGTAGGTGTTTGTGGGCCAACTTGTCTTGGTGGAGCTCTGATAAAGGCCTCTGAGGTAAATTTTGATGGTAAATGCTCTTCCTTGAATAATACTGGAATTAATAAAACTGATGATTTAAAGGAGTTCATTACATTTATTGCTTATGATTCGCTCACTGTCTGTTTATATCACGAAATTAAAAAAAAAAAAAAAAAAAAAAAAAATCTCTCCAAATGTTGCAGGTCTGCCTACAAGCCTGACACTGAAAATCTGATTTTAACAGACAGGGCTGAGATGGCAGAAACATCATCCTGCACCCAAATGAGTTTTTTCTGTATTTCAGACACGGCTGAATAGTCGCTGTCTCTTCATGACTCTCATTACACACTTTCACAGGCAGGTTTAGAGTTATGGAAGAGTCTCCTCTGCTGTGAGTAACGAAGAAAAACAACAGTCGATTCATTTAACTTTGACTCTTCTGCGGATAAACAGCTTCTACATATATTGAAATCAGTCCTTTCTGATTAATCTAGTGAGACACTGGGGACTTCCATCTGTCATTGCAGATGCAACATGCTGAAATGAAGTACAGACTAAGTAAACTGACAAGCAATGTTTTAAAACCAACCAAAAAAAAAAAAAGATTCAAAAACAGTTTGTTTCTTGAACAAAGGTGTAATGAGGTAACGAACCTTTATTACTGTACTCATGTTTTGTTTTGCTATTTTGCACTATCTTGACTCTAAAGTTATCCTTGGAAACATGTTGCAACTATTTTATTGACAAAAACCAGTACGGAGAGGTATTTGAATGGCTTGTAAATTGTAATGGAGTAATTTTTATTGCCTTGTACCTCTAGTTTTTCTCAAGTGTCCCCATTTAGGTATTCTTCACGCCTCTAGTCAAATAGCTTCAGTGCTTCTGCAGATGCACTTTCAATAGGAAGTGCGATGTCATACCAAGATAGAGAAACCTGCTTGTAATGTCTGCTGGAGGCATGGAGGCACCTCCTGCATTGACTATACTTGTTAGGTGAGGTAACACTCTGTGTCATCAGAACACACTCTGTACCCTTTCCAGAAACAATGCAGACATCTTCAAGTCTGCATTTTTCTGTTTGCAATGTAATTTAATGTAATGTAATGTTATAATGACCTCATTTCAGTCAAACTTTGTTTTAGTGACTTCCCGTTGCTTTGTGAACATCTCTAAGCCTTGTTTTTTTTTACTTCAACTGAGGATTTCTTTTACTTTTTCTTCTTCTTTAAGTTACATTTTGTTCATTTTTTCTGATTGTGTTTGCTCTATAATGCATTTAGACCTGAAAATGACCACTGATTTATTTACCTTCCATTTTCATTGTATCCAAATGTGATTCCACAAACTTTTATGATTACTTTTACGAAGAACTGCATATCACGTCTGCAAATGTGGTTACGTGTGCTGTTAAATCTGCACTCTCCACACATTATTAATAAAGAAATGCTTATTATATTTCCATCTTGCTAATGGTAAATCTACTGTAGCATAGAAAATTCATTCTCCTGTGCTGGCTTCAAGCGACCATTGCTTTCATTTTCTGTTAGCTTTTCTGTTAGTAGATGAACTGTCGCTTCTCTAATGAACCCACTGGAAACCTTCCAGAATTAGGTACCTATATCTGATGGAAAACAGGTCGAAAGATGATCAAACTGTCATACCTGATGGAACGAGCTGTTTCATCAGACTCTTCAACATGACATCTGTTCACATTCAAAGACAAAGACCTGTTGTTGAAATTATGACTCTTGTCATTCGGGTGCGGAGGAGGAAGTAGTATGTTGTTGCTACACAAGCACAAACTTCACACGCGGTGAGGTCAGGCTGTTTGGATGGGTCAACTAAACATCAGGACACGACAATAGAGCTTGTTGTTTGCTTTTCCTAAAGCTAAGCTCACTTTAACCACAGCAGTGTCAGGCCTGAACGCATCGTTTCCCCACCAGTCACCTGGGAGCTTCCAGTAAACAGTCTCATTTGAAAGACAATATAAACATGACTGAAGTGAGACTGAAAAGACCATCTGATTCCAAATAATAATGATTATCATCTTGTAAATAATGTGCAAAATTAAAAGATCCGTGACTTTAGCAAACCCAAACCCCGTACACCAGATAAGTTCTCAGCCCTGGAAGCTGCGTTTAGTCTTGATGTTCATTGGTTCCTCATTCTGGTCCTTTTTGCATCGTTTCTTGTAAAGCATATTTCAAATTAAGAAAGTCCATAAACCAAAGACAGTTTAAACAAAACAGCTGGAGAGTACAGCTGTGTCTCTACATTTCAGAGACCGGGGCTACTTTCAGTCCTTGGGAGATTGAAAGAGCTTCAGACTACCCTGACATGATGAGGCACATATGGCGAGGCTGATAATACAAGTGCAGCAGACATGTAGTCCACCATCGATGGCCCTTTTTTTTTTTGCTACCAATGCAAAAACAAACAAACAAACAAAAGTCTTGTTGATCCAACCACACTGGTATAGTTAGACAATTGTGCATACTTTTGTAATACACAATTTGTTTTTGGTGCATGATTAAGATGTGTTACCAAGAATTAAAAGGGTGATCCAGGTGTGCACACTTTGTCTGTCCTTTATTCTTACAGATCTGCTTTAGCCAGAAAATCCAACAGCTGTACATCAATGCACCAGGTTTTTAATGTCAATGTCACCAATCTGATTTCTAATGAAGCATGCAGCTGTAGAATGTCACAAAAACTTTTACGTTATATCATGGATTCCCCCTATAATTTAGGACATATAGTTTAGATTATAGTTTAGATTATAGTGACATCAGAGATGTTTAGCACCTGGAGCCAGTGCTTAATTCTATAAAGTACTCCATTCTGGGTGATCCAGAGAGTCTTACTTTGGGAACTCTGAAGGCTTGAACTCACTGTTTTCTCTCTACTGGCATGAAGGCGGCAGACTCATTCATGTTCCATTACCTCTGGAATGTCTGCTGTGAAATAAAAGAGCAGCCGCACATCACAGGATGGTATTCACCTTTCAATCACCTCCTCTCTCCTCCAGCCCCTCACCCCTGTAATCATGTTAGCTCATACATAATCGCATTTCAATTACTGACAGGAGTGTGACCCTTGCCTCCCAACATGCCTAATCTAATACATGTGTTTCCTCAAAGACAGAGGGATGCCTTGTTTAGGTGGGGTTTAAAAAAGAGAGAGAGAGAGAGAGAGAGAGAGGGAGAGAGGCATGCATCAACATGCTGTCTCTGGCTGAAGCTATAAAAGGAATGTGAGAGTTTTCCTTCGATTCTGACGAGGAAGTCTGCGGCTATTTTTAGCAGGATGTACATACGGCTGGTGATGTAACGTAAAATGATGTAAACACGTTTTCAAATTTGGAGGGGACATAATAAAGGATAAACAGTACGAATGCAAAGTTAACACTGACCAACTGGCTGTCTCTCTCAACCTGCTTGTGTGTGTGTGTGTGTTTGTGTATGTCTGTCAGGGGCCCTCTGGACCAGGCATCTGCAATCCCACTGTTCAGGAGAGTGGAGAGAAAACAGCAAAGATACCTTCAGCCATAAATCTATCTCTGCCCCTGCTCTGCCTGTCCCGCTGCGCTTGGTAATTCTTTCCTTCAAGACTTTTTCATCTCTTACCCCGGTTGTCTTCTTTTTCTCCCCTCTCTCTCTGTCTGCCTGGTTTTTCACTCCACATTTCCCACTCTGTCACTCTGTGTCTGTATGCTTAGTGGTTCTGTGTCATTATTATGGGCCAATTTGTGTCAATGCTAACATCCCATTCATCATGAGAGGAATGGTTTCCGCCACGACTCGGGGGGCTCGCATACCTCACCTCTCACATTTTCACCATGGTGGCATCCGCTCTGCTCTGGGATCAGAGGTCAGAGTTCCAGACCTCCTGAATGATCACTGACTTTTTGGAAAGGCCCCTCCTTACAGCCCCCAACCTGCCGCACCCCCCCCCAAGGTCGCCACTGCGAGATCTCTTCACATTGCCAGGTTTTCCTCGTTCTGCCACTGATGATCTTAGCTGTTTTCCTCTTAAAATTATATTCTCCAATCACACATTCTTTCCTTCCATTTTCAGTTCTGACATTTTCTCATTCCTTCCTTCCTTTGTCTCACTTTTACGTTACTACTGATAACAGTGATGGGTCTCTTAGGGTCTGTGCAAAGCTCTTTTTCCCTCCAGCTTCATCCCACCCACCAAACCCCCTATGATATTTAAGGCAGCAAAGCTTTACTCTCACTGAAGCCCCTGCATGCGGGTCAATGCTTTATTTCTTTTGAATGAAGGGCCTGAACAAAAGTGCATTCTTCTTCCCTCTCTGAGTGAATTCATGTCTCACGTCCATCCTTAGGATGAGAAAACAATATCAGGCTAGATTTAGGACAGAAATGAGACACAAGAAGTGGGCACTAGGACAGGGATGTTAAGTGAACCTTTATGATCATCTCTGGTCGAAATCTCACAGTAAAGCCGGTACTTCTCAGTTTTAGTCACACTATACTCTGAAATGAAAAACAGGAATAATTTGGCAAAACCAGCTGATTCGAAGAAGTCGCAGGGGATGTGAAGCACACATGAAACTTCTGGATGTAACCAAAGACTCAACGCTGATGTCCAGACATCCTTAGTCTTTGTGTGTAGCTGTTACAGGGAGCGCTTGTATGACTGTCCAAAACAGTGAGATTAAAATGATTGCAGTGTCCTGAAAATGCACAGTATTCAGACAACTCAACTCCAGGATACTGATGCTGCCATCTCGTTACACTGGCCCATTTGCAGTCACAGTATTTAGATGTCAAAAGAGAGGCCGCCACATTATCAATTATTTTTTTTTAAATAGAAAAACAAACACTTAAACATGACAGGACCCAACTTAGATCAATTGTTTTCCTAAAAAAACACAAGTTTGCAGTTTGGCACTTTTAATCTAAAATAATACACGGAGACAGGACTCTTTCCTTTCCTGCAGCCTATTATCAGAGGGTGATCACTGAGCTTTTGGGGAGCTCTCATGCTGTCCATGTTTATTTAAAGTCTATGATCTCAAATTGCAGCAAATGGGTTCACCTCAATGGTTAAAGCCTGGCACATTTCAAACAGATGCTAAAGAGTACCATCTGGGCTTCAGTAAGACACTGGTATCTCATTCCCAGAAATGACCTAGCATTATAAATGCTGCCTCATCATCTGACGTTACTTCTCGTGTTCACAAAATTAGGAAATAAAGCTCAAATAAAGAGACACGGCAGACTGTTTGATGTCAGATATATCTCCCATGGTTACCTCATTGACCACTTCCCATCTTGTTTATAGAATGAATAAATTAAGATATACAGAGAACAAAAATCCAATGAAAAGTCAGAGAAGCAGTGATCATTAAGAAAGTCAATAATCCACAGGTCTGAAAGGATCCTTATTGTTTGTGGAGTCTTCCTGGACAGATTTGAAATGGTATTTGCTGTAAATGTTTGGCTCCGGTGTGTCGCAGGCTGCCAGACAGACGCAGGCATGAGGAAGGAAGGCATGTGGGGCACGCTAGTCCGCCTCCATTTCTCTCTCTCTGCCAGCTCCTAATTATACTCAATTACACCTTTAACACAAGTGGGCCGCTGTGGACATTTCTCAGGGTGTGAGGTCAAGCATTTCCTGTGTCTATGAATGACCCAACATCAGGGGAATTGTCTTGCATGGGCCCTGCCTCCATCATTCACTCTCTCCATCTTTTTTAGACCCCTCCTCCACTAAGCCTTGATCCCAGACCTCCACCATTCACCAATGCCTCAGATAGGCTTAACCTCTGTGACTTGCCAGGGCTCTCTTCTCTGAAACACAAACAAACAGGAAAAGGCATGCACACCCTGACTACCTCACGTACATGCTTGCATGAACACACATGCACACCCATACTTCTTTGCATTCAGATACATATTGCATCAGTACACACACACACTCACACAACGTCAAGACTTATTGCATCTGCAGCTTTCTGGCAAATGCATGACTGTTGGTCTATTTATACGCAGCTGACAGCAAATATCGGTTTAGAGCCTCCAAATTGAATAAAAAGTTCACAAATAAGGACTTCATTCACAATGGAAAGGTTAAAATGAATGAAAGGTCAGTCCCATACTAAAAAATTCTGGAAAACTATCCAACTACAGGGGCCAAATCCCACAACACCGTTAATCCCACCTTCCCCCAATGCTATAATGACCAGTACTGGGCTGAATGGTTGCAGCAATTGTATTAACTCACATGCACTATAATACTGAGCAAAAAAAATAAAAAATAACAACAAAAGAAAAAACAAATAAACAGTTATAAAGAACAGTGATTTCACTTAAACTGAAACAGGTTCACGTGTAACCACACCTATCACTCCCTGTATCTGTTTCGATGTTTGCCTCTCTTCAGTCCCTTTGAGATTTTCTCATCCCACCGTCAGAAACACCCTAAGGTGTCTTAGAGCATGGGCTCGAGTGCAAATGACTGACGCCATCTGTTGATTCACCTAAAAGTTAGTTTGAATGCATCAAAATGAGCCACAGCTAGAGTGGCAACATGAACATGCTTCACAACAGTAGTGCACCAACAGGTTTGATCCCCACACCCTGCCTGAAAAGAAATAGTCATGGCCTATCAAAACAGGCCACATGTATGCAGGCTGAACTGAAAATGGCACATTCCATCAAAAATCCATAGCGAGCAAGTACATGCTTGCTCCTCCGCACCAACATTTCAGAGGCACGCGGAAGAGATTACAGGCACATATGGGGGGCACGACAATACCAGGATGAAAGAAGGAAGCTTGAGGAAGATGGGGGTTCGGTCCCCTATTTTTACGGATGAACCAGGGGTTGCATCTGCGTGGTGAGCATCCTGGGCAGAGGAGAATGAGCTACTGAACATGAAGGATTTGGAATTCGAACAAATGACTGACGGGCAGTTTCATATTGAGTCATAGTTTTTGTTTCCTGCTATCTCTGTAAGAAGAAGAAGAAACATTTAAAGGAACAAATCTACACGCATGGGGTGGGGGTGGTGGGTGTGTGCTACGTTGAATGAAATAAGCTTACTTGCTGCATGTTCTGAAGATCTTTGAAATGATCTATTTGCTCACCCAGCCACCCAACACAGTCTTGCAAGCCACCACGCAGCGGATAGAGTTACTGCAGCAAGCTAGCATTTCACCCTGCCAAGAAGACTGGAGTGAGAACAAATATGAGAAAAACATCCTTCAAGAAAAAAAAAAGAAAAAGTGGAAGGATTTTTTTTTTTTTGCTCAAATGCTGAGTCGAGAAGTTTGGTTATTATTGGAGGTGCGGAAAAAACAAAAAGGGGTCATTCATGACAAAGAGCCAAGATATGAGGAAACCACACTTGTCTAAAACAGGCAGTGCAAAGACAGAGACAAGTCTTAGTCTCAGCTGTTGTTCTGAACCACATATTTATCACACAGCCACTTCCCCAGCAAGAAAAGACCCTAACAGGCAGCCGCAGAGGGGTGCATGATTTGCTCAAGTGACTAGATGACCCTGAATACCAGAGAATGGCAGGTCTGGGGGATGAAAGGAGACCTTGTCTTGGCCTCTGTGACTTCATGCACTATCCCACGTTAAGGTAGAATGAATGTTTAAAGAGAGACAAACTACAGGGCAAATGTTTGTATGCTGGATCTTTATTGTGGGCCATATTAAGAGGAGAAAAGCCACACTGGGTGGAATATGGCCTCAAGCTATTAAACACACTGTGCTCTCTTCCTTTACACTCTTCATCCAGGAAAAAATGAAAAGGATGGGGAAGGTGGAAAGAGTGGGTGAAAGAAAGAGAGAGAGAGAGAGCAAGATGGAGCAAACTGCATTATAGTAAAGAGAACTGTATGCAGCACTTCACTGGGCTAACGATTATAGGAAAGCTTTTCCAGGTTTTAGCCATCTGTCACTTTTATGAACAGTGTGGTAGGAAATTGGGTCTTTGGGTTGTTTGGCCTGGGAATAATGAACCACTGAAAATGATTCTTATAGATGACCTCTTGGCACTGTTCTCATATGGAGCCAATTGACGGTCCGCTCCATAGCCCTCCTAACAATCAGGGATAAATCAATTGGGGGGCGGGGTTACATTTGCTGCTAGATGTATGCCTGGGAAAGAGGTAAAATAAAAAACAAAACACTCTTGTTGCCTAATGTGTTAATGTGGAGGGTGTTTCTGAAAGAAAAAAAAAGACCTTGATCCTATCAGACCAAGGTGGTGAGTAGGAAATTACGAGCCAACACCTACTGTACTTTTACAGACATATACTTGTATTTGTATTTGTAAATGTATTGTATTTGTATTTGTAAATGTATTCTTAATTTCAGTTTAAATGGAAATAATCTATTAGTGCTTATATCTCCAAATCTAGATATGTGAAAGATATTAATGTAATATGCAGAACAGGTGATATTGTGAGCTGCTAAAGAACATAAAGAGGAAGAGTGAGGAATGAGAAGAATGATACAGGATAGGGTATGCGTGTGTGTGTGTGTGTGTGTGTGTGTATATTCAAAAAACCCTATCTGTTTTAACACCAAGCCCTCTTCGGATGCCCCTCAGACAAAACAGACCAAACAGCCGATAAGGTTGATTGTGAGACATTCCTCAGCTGAATGTGTGTTTGCTGATGAGGGCACCTTGTGTCGGCAACAGTGCTCACAAAACAGATACCAGAATCCCCAAACAGAGAGCAGTCATGAGATCCAGGTAGGGAATAATCTGATCTTCCAGATGATATTTTTCACTCTTCCCATATCATTTAAATAATTAATGCTATTTCCTTTATCTTCTTATAAATCTGTCAAAGGCTGGAAACAATAGGTGCTTTACTGTTCTATGATAAATATAATGGAAATGTGCATTTTTAGTAATCAGTATAGCTTCATACAATATGTTACAAAATGCCTCCATCTGTGGGGGACACAAGGGATTTTGGATATGTGTAGAAATCCAATTATTAAAAACACAAATGCAAACAAAGCTAATGGTGGTTCGCTGTTGACACTGAGTTTTTTTTTTTTTCTGTTTTTGATAAATTTAGAATTCCACTGGAGGAAATACACTTTTGGTTTCATGTCTACACACAACACAACTCCAACACACACACACACACACACACACACACACACACACACACACACACACACACACACATATTTAAGTCAGGCCTTGTAAACTGAAGTCATCTGAATGTCTGCATGATAAAATTATGGGTGCATTTTCGCTGACACCAGTTGATAGGTGTACGAACACATAAAGACCATATTATTAATAATACTATATATTATATAAAAAAGCATGCTATATATGAATAATTTAAAAAAAAAGTACCTCATCAACAGTCCAACTCTAACTTTCAAGTTGCTGAATAAATATAAAATAATGAACTGTTGGAATAAAATAAATTTCAGGTACAAAAGCAATGCACATCTGGTGACCTGGTCTTTCGTTTAACTGGCTATGCCAGTATATCCTCTGGTAAAGCGGGGGTGAAGAATGTGGGAGAACGACACTTTACAGAAGCTTTCTTGTGACGACAAGGAAGGCTAAGTTATTTCCTCGTCTGTTTTTGTCCCCTAAGGTATCTGTGCTGACTCTTATCTTGAATCTTCCCAATTTACTCCTGTAGGCGTCTGTGAACAACAGCCTCTGTTGGATCTGCACCTCTTCCTTCACTTCAAGTAATTGCTGTTGTTACCAGAAATATGTGTTTGCTAGGAGTGCAAAATAAATGAATAAATCAATAAAATGCTTAATGTAGAATTTCACTGTGCAATTTTCAAGTCAGGGATTAATTCAATTCTGGTCATGTTGGTCATTCTGTTCCACATACTTCAAGCAGGGACAAAAGCATGTTATTTAATGACAAAATGTGTAGCCCTGTAAATCAACTGCACTTTCTCTCATTTTCTCCCTGTAGCTTGAGTTATGAGGTGTCACTGTCACTGCTGCCTCTGAAGTGTATGAAATGAGGCTTGCAAAGGATGCTGGAAGGACACAGGAACTCGTATGACTATGTGAAAATGTACGTTGACGGTATTACAAAAAAAGAACATGCTGCATCCAAAAATACATGCAGACAGCTTGTCCAATACTATACAATGACCGACTCTTCTTTTGTACAGTTCGACAACAATGAACACAAATGAGAAATGTAAGCTGTGCATGTTAACAGCAAACACATATTATGTTTAGAACAAGCCCATATGTCAGCACTGATAAAAGCGTTTGTAACACAGCCGAATAAGAAGCATCACAACAGCGGAATTGTTTCGGTGCCTGTACATCTGTGGACTATAAAGAGCATGTTTATGAGCAGGACAGCAAATGATAGTGACCCAAAAACAATAGCAGATGCACAACCTGTTTGTTAAAGTTAGCAGGAGATTAGGGTTGTTATTTAATGTAATGAGCCTGCAGTTTGCCAAGCACCGAGGATGTACAGAACACGCAAACATGCTTGGTGCCAAACTGTGCGTACTGTTATAGCGCTATTCCAAAAGTCAGTTGTTTGTATTTACAGCTGCTCATAATTCCGCCAATGTTGTTTCACAATGTGCCATTTTTAAGCTTTGCACATTTGTAAATTTGTAGTAGTGTCCTTCTTTGCTGTATATTCCAGAGAAGGAGTCAAGGAAGTGATACGTTCAATCGAATGAGGACCAATAAGGAAATCATTAACACAAAGGTATGTGTCAAACCCTGAGCAGAAGGTGAAAAACAGTGTCCTGGAGTTGAGGTCATTCACATATCACAATAGTTTTGTTTTTATTTCTCTCTTTATTCTATACAGGAAACAGACCACCAATTTGATTTGAGATGCACGGTTGGCATGCTACTCAGGTGCAATTTTCAGTCCTGTGTGAGAATATATATGTATAAGAATTGAATCGTGCTTTTCTGGGACATGTGCTGTCACATACAATGCAGTTTACGAGCTACAGTCTTTAAATCCACTCCAGTATGCTGTCTTTAATTTACAAAAAAATTATGACATTTGTAGGGAGACATATCTGGGTGGTAGGCACAAACTGAGAGAGAGAGAGAGAGAGAGAGAGAGAGAGAGAGAGAGCAAGTGAAAGAAAGAGGAGAAGGGAAACACTGCACAAAGAAGAAGCCTGGATTAAGTCATGAGTGGCAAGCGACATAGGTTGGATTTTTAACAAGTGAGATCACATCCTCTTCCCTAAACAGAGGAGGAACTCATCCTTGGGTGGACTGAACAGACAAACTCAGCACTGCCACTCTCTAAGAGTGTGTCAGGGTGTGTGCGTGTGTGTGTGTGTTTGTGTGTGTAACAAACAGGACATCCATTACTGAGCTGAGACAGTGGCATGCAGCCCTGGCCCTGCACGCAGCAGCCTTTGCACATGTCAGCAAGCTGCACATGCAGGCAGATGCAGCCAGAGCGTGTGCATGTTTGAGTGACGTATAAGCATCAGTTACACTGGGTGAATATGTCACCACCATCTAAATGTGTTACAAATACAAATAGCATAGTTAAATAGGTGTATATGTTGTATAAAACATAGTTATATAACAAAGATTCAGATAAAAAGGCATTCATTATGACCTGTTTCTGGAATTCCTTCCAGGTTGGGCTAAACTCTACCACATTTAATTTCAATACCAATTTTAAGGGGGTTTGGTGGTTCAATGGCAGCGGAGGAGAGGCTGAGGTCTCCTCTGTGCTACCACATTTAATTTCAATTACCAATTTTAAATAGAAGTGTCTGCTTTTTTTTTTGTTTTGTTTTTTTTGTTTTTTTAGTGAATTCATTGTGCCTGATAATTAAATGCTGGCATGTACAGTATAGCATATTAAAAATGCACTGTACTGCTCATTTATAGATTGCAGAAACACAACAAAAGTCCTTAGTCATAATGTTGAACTGCTGATGTCAGTCATGACTTCGGTCATAGTAACTTAAAAAACTTTTTATATAAAGAAACAACTTCCTTTCCCTCTATGAATACATTCATAAACCTATTAATGTAGCTTTATGAAAGTCAGAGGCACTACTGACAACTGAATTCCTGAAATATCCATGAGAGATGTCTTCAGCAATCAAGAGACGTAAGAAACATCTACAACTAAACCACAGATTTGGTTTTATTTACAAAACTGGTAACTCTAAGAGAGCAGAGTATTACAACAACAGTTGACCTCGGAGTTCAAACCTTAGTATTAAATCATGATCAGATTGAAGAACAGTGACCTCTTTGTTTGGATTTATGTGACAAACATTTATGCTTTTTTTTAATTGCCGGTGATGTGTGGAAGGATTGCAATGCAGTAGGAATGCAGATCTAATCTTGATCTTACTGATCTTACTGATCTCACTTACCTGAACATTGCAAGACCGTAAATCATATTTACTGCACCCGCGGCTTACTGCTGCCGTTTCCACTTCTGGGCCTGACTCTAGAAATACATGAGAAGGTGATCCAGCTTTCCGTCGCTCTCTCTTCCCCTCCCTGACCAGACGTGACCTTCTGTGTGAACTGCAGACTTGAGCGCTAAAAGAGTACACAGGGATGTTCAGGGATGTTCTACAGCCGGGAACACGTAAAAAAAAAGTGTAAGGAGATAATGGAAGTGCTAAGGCTGACTGTGTCATGGGAATAGTTCAAGCTTGTTTTTAGGGTAATCTGTTTTAATTCATGTTTTATTAGAAATACCTGTTATGCCTTTTTAATGGAATGTTTCCCATAATGTGGATCTATTTTCAACATGTCTGGAACCAAACAGCCTGTTATTCCTCTCTCTGTCAGTCTCTCTCTCTCTCTCTTTCTCCCCACCCATCCCTCCACCCCTCTATCACCCCTCTCCAGACTGGGCTTTCACTTTGGGGGGCCCTCAGCTTCCCTCTCGGCTGACCAGGGAGCTTTCAAGGTACCCTGATGGATGCTAATGCCGGACTCTTTCAGATCGTTTTACAGCCGGAGCCTTTGATCCGCCAGAAGGCCTCTCTCCACGGGCTGCCTGTCCTGAGAAAATGTAAATCCCCGCCTTACAGACACCTGTAAAAAATAGACCAGAAAGGGGGACAGAGAAAGAAGTTACTCTAAAGACTAAGGGGAAAGAAAAGATACAGTACTGTGGCATTCTGAAAAAAAGAAGAGGCATAGTTTAGATTGTGGCAGAGCAACAAAGAATGAAATGGAAATTGTGCGGAAATAAGAGTGAGTAGCAAGAAAAAAAACAGACCAGGAGAGAACAAAGTGGGGAAACTGAGGACATGGCAACCAACAAAGGAGGAAAAGAGGAATGGCTACCACAAAACAGAGAGACAGAAGGGACATGGACAGAGGCAAAAGAAAGAAAAGCTATAACAGCAAAGAATAAAGCTCATCTTAACACCCAGTGTAGAAAGCAAGGGCAGGAGGGGAGAAAAGAAGATGGACATAGCAAAGAAAAAGTTGGTTAATTTGGGGACAGATGGACAATTTGACTTGAGAACAAAGAATGACAAGAAAGCCAGCTCAGGCAGACGTGTGAAGCATGCCTGCTGTGAGGCTCTCCACTGTTTCAAATGTAGTAAGGAAGAAAAAGAAAGTATAGTGAAGAATAGTGTAGTGACAGCAGCGAGAGAGAGGCCTTGCTCAGTGGCGGCTGCAGCAGCGGTGCCCTGAATAGCTGCTGCTAGACAGCTGGCTGCAGCTGATCAGTAGGACTGACTTTGTGGAAGAGCGCTTGTCTTCCTGCAGCCAGCTGCTGTGTTCAGAGGCCAGCAGTGACAGCACAAGGCTCACAATTGATTAGCAGAGCTGGCAGTTCATCGAGGTGGATGGAGTGCACCGAGGGTGACTTCTCTGAAGTAGTGCGAACTGTGCAGGCACAGTGCAGCTGGCTCTCACTGTCCTCTTTTGAGGAAAAAAATACAGCAGGAGAGAAGAGAGGTTGCTATTATTATGACCCATCCTTCCTTTCCATTTTTTTTCTCCTCTTTCAGCCCCTCACCATTATTTTTCTTCTGCTCTCCCTTCAAGGAATGGGGGAGGAAATGGCTGTCTTGCAGAGGAGATGCAGTGCACTGAGATAAAGTGTTCTGAAACTACATCACTTCTTTGAGTGTTGCGCATGTATAGCGGTAGCTGGGAGAAGTTGGTTGCTAGTGCCGGGAACTTCCTGGAGAACATTCACTTCTCCAGGAGGAAATAAGTGACAGACTGACCATCAAATGTTCCCTCTTTACACCCAATGAAAGAGAAATGTTATCTGATTGTGTCCTTCATGCTCTACCACGTCAGCCTCATTCCTTGTTTATCTAAAGTGTTGGCCATTCAAATTAACTACTGAAACTCACTGGTGTGATATTTGAATTTGTGTGTAGTGGTGACATAAACCACAGGATGAATATACAGTTATTTCAAAGAGAAGAGATACTAAAAATGTAATAATAATGTAATGTAATGTATATATATATATATGTATATATATATATATATATATATATATATATATATATATATATATATATATATATGTATAAATGCATTTATCACCCACTGGACATGGAAGAAATTGCAGCTGTTACCTAGCACCTGATTTACACTGTTTTTTGTAATGTCATTGCAGCATTATGCTTCAAATCTTGGAACGACTAAGTAAAGCAACGCATTTAAGTTCCTAGTTGCTCTTGACGGCATACACCCTCAAATGCATTGTCAAAACTCTGTCAGAACAACCCGCATGCTTTCTTTTGTTTCCTTCATGCTTCTTCATCCTCTCGCCCACGCAGCCTGCTGCTCTCTGTCTCCCTCTGTCTTCCTGTTGTCCTAACAAAACAGGAATGATGTCACTCTCCTTGTAGCTCCGGATGAGGAGAAAAAACTGAATCCAAAGTCTACAGTAGCGACGGCATCCTCTTGTCTGCATGTCTGGTCCTTGTCAGTCAGTCTGTCTGTGTGTGTGTGTATGCGTCTGATTGCTGTACATCCGGCCATCCTGACTCCCCTGTGACTCCCCCAGGCCTCTGTGTCAGGAGGAAGGAAGGAAGGAAGGAAGCAAGGACCTGCGGTCACACAGGAGGAAGGGTTTGCAGAAAGGGAGGGAGGAAGTGTGAAAGGGTGTCTTAGCTGGAGCTGATCCACTCCACTGGAGCCTCTCACTATAGAAGGACTGTTTGGAAAGGGACAAGGCCAAACACAAGTCTGTATGTGTCTGCATGCGCGGGTTTGCATGCATTTATGGCCATGCACCAAGATCATGACTGAAACAGAAATTGTTTGCTGCTTTATTTGTGAGTTTCATCAAAATGATTCACGTTCTAATCATATCTAGCCTGCAATCTACAAGCTTTTGTGCGTGTGTGTGTATGCGTGTGACTCACTGATTCTGTGAGTTCCCTGTTCACCCGTGAGTGACAGCTTACTTCAGTGGAAATTCATCTGAGTCACCATGTTCAGTGACTGTAGCGAACATGGAGGGTTTGATACAGTGAGACGCACAAAGGTGCGTGTAGACAAACACACTTTTGCAACACAATGTGTGGAAAAGTTCTGTGCATATAACCAGGCAAACTTGCTCGTGCACTATACAAACTTTGCAGGGAATTTACAAAGCCAGGTAGCATTATGCTAATGAGGCCTTTGGTGTCTGTAACTTTTAATGTATTGCCAAAGAGTCAAATAAAAGCAGTGAAGCGCTGAATCTTCCAATTGGCAGAGGTGGATTTCTTTAACTCCACTCTTTGATGCTTGGGAGCAGGGACTTTTCAGGTGCATTAGAGGTTCAGCTGGAAAAAGATATTTCCTGGTGTGAGCTGGAGGTGGATGGGAGGAACTTCGTCATGCAACAAAAAAACTGTCCACCATTTAACATCTGCCGTGCTGAAGGCTGTAATTGAATCGGAAGTACATCTTGGGAATGAGCTGGATGACAAAGAGTAATCAAGGAAGCAATGAAGCGTCACCTGCAGAACGTTGCTGATCACCCTTTAGGCAAAACTACCAAGCTACTCTGTGGCTCTGCTGCTGCTGGGATATTGCTCAGGGAGTGTATTTATTGGCAGAGAAGCATATTTACATTAAAAAAATTGAGAAATAATAACTTTGTATGCAAATGAAAAGTTGTGTAATCTTTAATGCCAGAAGCCTGACATTAAATGCTCACTTGGAGAGTAAAAAAAAGACTCTTCCCCCCATGTTTGAAAAAGCAGCACTGGCTGCCACTTACAGTTAAGAGTAAACCCATAAATCAACAACATCACTTCCTGTATTCCTGCATTGTTTTGTTTGATTTATAATTCCTCTTCTTTTTCTTCTGTGTATTCAGCTGATAAGACTTACAGTTGGGGCCCCAAAAGGCACACCCTTGCCTTGCCTGCTCTTGTTCAGCAACTAAAAATAAGCGATGAAGTAATGTGAAGAACACTGCTCTATTTACATTCTGTTAAGTTACAGCCTCGACGCTGCCTGCCTGTCTGCAGTGTCGAATCTGGGCTAAATGACCAAAGGGGAATTTCACTGCCATTTTTTTCCTGGCTAAAGAGCAAGTGAGAGATGGTGAGAAAATATGACTATACAGAGGTGGAGAACTGAATACCAGAATAAGAACACCCACGGACACAATGTACAACACTCTCAAAGCTGATTCCGAAAAAAAAGGACCATACGACATGATCTCAACTGTCCACCACTGTCGAGGCTAGTGGCCTTGCCAACGGTTGCAAACTGGCACCTGGATAGTGGGTTTGGTGTTGGAGATTAAATGTCCTGGGACCACAATAGTGGTCAGTTTCAGTTCCACAGGTACACAGATGTGAAGTGACTTCTGCAAATTTGTTTCATGATCACAAAGCCCTACTGCACTATGTAACCCCTACCACTATCCCCTTTTTTTCAGTGTACTTTATGCTCTCCACGCTACATTGTGCTTTGTATAACACCTGAAGTCAACCTTAAGACTATTAGCTCTGTAATTTGTAATTCAAAGTCACAGAGATTGCTTTTTCTTTTTATTTAGTAAACTTACACAGCCAAACTAGCTAGCTAACATTTGTACATATCGCTGAATTACCATATTTAAATGTGGTATCGTTGCAGAAACTGCTGACAATGGATACCCCCATAAGAGACACAAATGTCAAACAATAAGCAGCACACACATCAGAGCAAGATGAGCAGCAGAGACAGACATCTGTCATCATCCTCAGACTTTTATGTGTCTGTGTGAGTACAAAGTGCCATCTCATTATTCTCGAGTACTCAAGGGGGTGGGTGTGGGTGTGTGCGTGTGTGGTGGGGAGAGATAACTCAGTGTATAGTGGATAAATTTTTCCTGTCTGAATATGTGAATGATTAGTATCAGAGGGCCACATGGGCATGCACAAACTTGTGCTTGGGCCCTCCGCCCTCCCTAGTGACAAAAACTGTCTTTCTCTAACAGTGAGATGGAGACAGGCGGTAAGGTGATACTGAATCCCACAAGGATGTAGAATCATTCTCTTTCTGCTCAGCTGTTTCCTCTTTACGTCATACATTCTTTGAGAATGGACTCCATAAAGAGGAGAATCTTATTTTTTTTTTTAGGGGAATTGCAATTATGAAAAGTGGCAAGACTGTGTGCCGATTATGTAACTACAGCATTTAATCTCACTGAAAACTATCAGCGTATAATATAAACATAGTATAAACAGCACATTGCTTTAAAAGTTCTAAACAAGTCAGAAAGATAATGGGCAACCACTGAGCTACAGAACATTTCCATGTAGCATGAATATCACCAACGATCTTTAAAGCTGGAAACAATTTACAAGGGTTTGGGTGAGTAAAATAACTGCCTAATAAAGCCTTGATTAAGCCAATTAGGGCCCGATGAAGGGCATAATTGTGCTTTGTGGATAACTAGATGCGGTTGTGTGCAAATAATGTGGCCAATCTTTTTTTTCCTGTCTTGCCTTTATTAATAATTAATACTTCTGATAAGTGGCATGAATGCAAACTGATGACAGCATGGTAGCTACAAACATTAAGTAAAATGATAGAGAGCACACATTGACCATCCCTCACCTTTAAAACACTCTGATAGGGGGGTGGGTTGGGGGTGGGGGGTTGGGGGGTGGGGGGGGGAGAGAGAGAGAGAAGAAGTAAAAAGAGCTTGTTTGAATCTTATCAGCAGGAAATAGCATTAGCCAAAATTGCACTCTAGGGTTGGGGCATGAAAGGGATGGCACGGCTATGGCCATCATTATTGCCGTCCCTGGACGTGTGGCCTGCCTCTCATCCACAGCCAGGGCTGGGCAGGAAGGCAGAAGGTGGGCAGTGGAGAGTCCACATCCCTGGGTGGGCTCAACCACTTGGGCTTCGCTAATTGGCGGGCAGCCATCAGCATGGTATGTCGGTATGCAGGGCGCTCCTTCTCATGCCAACGTCGGGGGATTTAAAATTGACTGGAGCAGGCGACTGTGAAACAAGTGTGGCCACCCTCTTCACCCATGCGCACTCGGCTATCACTGAACGACTGATCTCAACTTCCCAGTCTCACCAGTTGTGAACTTGGGTAAAAAACTGCAGTGAGTTAGTTCTGCTCAGTCTGGTCTGATGTCGGTGCTTTCAGGAGCATTTTTTTTACGTTTCCTTCTCAGAGCGATCTCACCCGTATCCCGCAATGCACTGCACTGCTACCACTGAGAACTCAGCCCTTTCCCAGCCGCTAGTATTTTTCCCATGCTCTCCTTTCAGAGAACCTATTTGGGGCATTGAACTCATCAAACCAGCGGAGAATAAAATAATAATAAAAATAACTCTTGAGTGGTTTAAAAAAATCACATGGCACAATACACTTCTTAATTTAACTACACTATTGTTTCTGACTCATGGAGTTATGCTAGCCTTTCATAATAAGTTCTTTAAACAACTTACTTCCAACTCAAACATTTCTCCTTTTTCAGTAACACTACACTGAAGTGTTACATGATGTTTCCTGTCCAATAAGCTAATTGAAAAACAGCGTTTTGTATTCACAATTCCTTTTGTGACTAATGTGTTGGGGCAAATGGCTCACCTGGGCCCACAGCAAACATGCAACACATCATTCAGGATAATGCGAAAGGTGTGTCACCTTTACTCCTGGTATTTTACGACACAAGGCTCTGATACTTACCCCAGCTCGGGGGAAATGGGCAGCGTTAGAGTGCTGATGGAGGAAACTGTCAAAGACACAGTGTCAAGTGTCTACTGATGGGACACTCAAGTGTCTTCCATTGTGCCGTAAAACACAGGGAGCTGAACAAAAACAGGAAGGTGAGGGAATGTATAAAGTTCTTTGATACAAGAGATTCTCACGGCAGAGATGAAAACGCTAAAAGGCATTGTACCCAATTTATATGGGGATGAATATTCATACCAGAGAGACCTTGTCCCTGTGTTCCCTGAGGGAGAATGATTGAGGAAGTCATTGATTCTTCCCACCGTCTTCTCTGGGAAGGACAGACCTTGCCTTTTCCCTTATCGGCGACAAGGGTTATAATACTTACATTTCTACGCGCGCACAGGACAGCTATTTCTATTCATTACTGATGGTGAAGCATTGGAGTCCAATAATAGTCCACTACAGTACCAAAGAAACAGCAGTGTTTGTGGCTCCATCTTATTAGTAACGTCACATCACCGACATTTATCTCAATATTTGATACAACCCGATTCAAATTTGTAATGGGTATTGATACATCCCAACCCTATTTGTGGGTGACACTGTTCATTTATTCAAATAAAAGCACAACACCGGACCTGTTCTGAAAGCTTGTAGAGGAAAAACTATGCATCAAACACACCACAGGGACGCTGGTAGAAAAGCAGTCAAGAGTCATTTGCATCACAATACTGTTGGCCCTGCAGAACAAGGATGCAAATTTATCTGTTCCGCTATCCATCATGGAAACTAGTTCGACCGGCCTTAGCCCAACTAATGATGCTTTTTCAGAAAACAAATGAAACAATGTCTACTGACAGTTAATGAACATGTAGTCAACCAGAAAAGAAGTGGAACATCATGGAATTTGGGATCATTGTTAAACTGTCTTTGTCTGTATTCTTTCAGTTCACAGATAAAAAAAAAGAATAAATTCA
This sequence comes from Pao palembangensis, assembly GCA_015343265.1. Classification (NCBI taxonomy): domain Eukaryota; kingdom Metazoa; phylum Chordata; class Actinopteri; order Tetraodontiformes; family Tetraodontidae; genus Pao; species Pao palembangensis. The sequence goes on from CM027092.1 coordinate 3,026,430, forward strand.
AAGTTCAGCTATACTTATGAAAATGAGCTTACGAAACCCAAGTTCTAAAAGTTAATCTTGGCGTTCTGCATCACTGACACTGAAAGCTTCAAATGTTCTAAGCAGGTCCTGGTGGCACTCAGTGTGATGGAGGATAAACTGCACACTGGTTTGTGACAGGATGATGGGAAGACAGACAGCATCTCTCTCCCTCTGTGTGTGTGTGTGTGTGTGTATGTGTGTGTGTGTGTGTGTGTGTGTAACAGTTATAACAGCAGTAATGCAGATGTTTCCTCTGTTTGCCTCCAGAAAATGAAGAAAAATAAAGGTCTAATGCAGAAAACAGGATCTTATTGATTGTACTTGCACAAAATGCACACAAATGCTCACGCACACACACACACACACACACACACACACACACACACACACACACACACACACACACACACAAACGAACTACTGAAGCTCATAAGGAAGTCGGCACAAGGCATATCTATTTTTACTATATATACAGTTTAAACTGTATATAAGACACTTTACAGTGCAACAACCATGTTTGAAGAATGTCAGCAGGTTTGAGGCTCTACTAAGGCTGAGTGAGCGACGGATGGTGCAGTAAGCTCCACCTCACTCCTAATAGTCCCAGTTTTGGGTGAGCTGTGAGTAGTGGAGCAGCTGCAGAGCACTAATCCTAACAACCGTCGTGAACACAAGTATTCTGCTGCTGAACGGCCAACCACATGTCGAACGTGTCGAGTCACCCTGAGCACACTTGACCCAGAAATGCCCTGTCCTAGTGGACTACGCTGTAGGCCCTTCTGTCCTGTTACGCTGTGTCAATTTAATATAAAGTACAAAAATCAACACTTATAAAACACTTGAAAAACGGTCCTCTTTGTCGGGAGTGCAAAGCAGTACCATAATTATAGGTCCTTAGAGTTACTTAATAACATAAGGATCAAATGAAAGGCCTGCGCTAACGCGTTCATTATTTTAAGCATTTGGCCTGAATACTCTTTTTTATGATACATTAGGTGGTTATATTAAAATACTGTATAATGGGATATACTGGGTTCAAAGGTATTTTATGTCAGTATTTTCCTTCTTATATGATAAGCAGAATGTTCTGTCATCCTGTGTTGTGATGGTGGTGTCTCAATTCAGTACAGAACCTCAATAAACTTATTTTCCCACTGAATCCATTAAAATGGGTTTGTGATAGATGCAGCAGCTCTGAGCTCTTAAAGTCACAACCACACATCACTGGAAATTCAGTGCACTACAAACAAACTCCCCTTTATCATTTCAAACATTTCTTTAATTTGTAATTCATAAAACAAATCAGTCATTGTGTTGAAAATGACAGAAGCAGAAAAACCGCATGAAGCCAACAGTTACAGGAATCAAGCATGTGGGCTTTCAATACCAAAGAAAAGTCATTGTGGTATCAGATCTCTGCGACACTGAAAATGACAGCAAAAAGTACAATAACTGTTTCCTTTTTGCCCTTCCCTCATAAAAGGCTACTTCCATTTTACAATTTCAGGGATTGAATCGCTTGTAGCAAGTTTGACAATAGACGTCGGCCCATTCAACACAACACCAGCCAAGGTCTGTACAAAAAAGAAACCCTGCAGACGCAGTAATACTTTAACTGGCATTTCTAAGTAATATCACACAGGTAGCAATGAGCAAGACTTTCCACTTCTTTCTCATGTCTTTAGATGCAATGATGACAGAATACTCAGACAGACAAAAGCATTTCAGGCTCCCACTCGAGACAGACAAGCCAGTGAGACTGGTTTCAATCAAAACAAGACTAAGCAAAACAATGCTGTAACCTGTCGTTAACAGAGATGGGTACTCACTTAGACAGTCTTTAAATCTTTAAAACATCTGAGTATTATATTCTATTTTCTCTGACTGTACACATGTACCACCGGACCGGCTGACATATGCCAGTTTATGCACAAGCTGTGATTCATTTAGAGTATGAATGTTTGAGTTTGGCTTCAGATCTGGCAAGTGGAGACAGAGAACTACAACAGAACTTAGGCAAGCAACTAAATCAGCAGCTCACGTGTCCTCAGTGTGAGAAAAGAAAAAAAAAGGTCGCTCATCTTACCTGAGCTTGACTCCTGAGGCTGAACCTGGGTCTGTTCACACATCTCGTCCCTACAAGACATGCAGTAAAGTGTGAAGTTGGACTTCATATAAGGACAGAAAGATCATACATATGACATAAATGAACTCCTGTGACTACAGTAAAAGTTTATCACACACGCAATCACACAAAATCCGATGATATTGGTTTTGTACCATACAAACTAAGCTGGGTTTCTTAATCATGATTTCCTTTCCTGACACTCAGTAGTCATCATTCATCACAAGGAAAGAAATGAACAGCTAATTCACTGAGGCTTCCTTCGAATGAAACGAAATCTGCTGTTTGTGATACCTTTCACCTCAGCATTTAGGGCGCTTCAATTTGGAGGGATAAGGTGCTGTCTCTCAGGTCTGAATTCTGTAGAGGCTGATCTAACACTAAGGAAAAGCTACATGGAACGCTGTGAGTGGGAGAGGAGCGGGTAAAGCCAGAGAAATTTTGGACCAAATTAATCTGTGGTACTACGGTATTTTGTCCTTATCATTCAGCTATGGGAAAGCGTGCAGAAGTATGCAGACTACAAACACAAGGCTTCGTTTGTCTCATCAGCAGCATAAATGTGTCTTGAACGTTTCTTCTGACAAAGCGCACATGAATGCATTTAATCTGTATTACTCGACATTAAAAGAAACTCTCTGATGACAGTCACGTTTTTATGGGAGTCATCGCCGAGGCAGAAATTGTCTTGTTTCTAAAATGCACATTCAGTGAATTATTGAATGTGACTTGTGGAACCTGCGCGTTCCTGCAGTGAAGATCAATGCGGTTGAGAATATTATTTTTCTCGGGGAGCCAAACAAGCAAGAAATAAATATGTAAAATAAAAATGAAAAAGCTCCAAATGAGTGTGAGGTGAATAACTGAGGTAGGTTTAATGAGGCAAAAGTGTTGAATCACAAGCCTTTTTAAGACCGCGTCTCCCTCCCTTAAATCCCAAACTCTATGCCTAAAAATGTCTTCTACTGTGAAAAAATGTTGCTGTCACAAAATATTGCAGTAGAGGAGGACGAGGTTTTATCTACTGCTCTGACGGTATCTAACTCTTTTTATTAATAACGAGTGGATATCATCTCCCAGCTTGAACAACAGAGCCACAGCTTCCTCTTTCTCTTTGTAAAGCCTGTCATGCTACACTGATAAGTGCTTCAAACAGCCTCTGCTGGCCAAGCCTTTGATGGAAAACAGCTGCATTTTATCAGTGCACTGCAACGTTTTTCTGTTGTCGGTGTGTGCATGTGTTACGCAATGTCAACAGTTCATCCAGGTGGGTGTCAACAAGGAGACATGGGTGCAGGTAGAATCCCGAAGCGATTGTGGTTCCTTAATCTCTCCATTCTGACACAAACTTTGATTTGTGAGTCAGCCCAAAAGCCTGAGTAAACAGCTCATACTGTCGCCACCCAAGCAAAGACCGCATGTAACTTGCAGTCAAGTCTTTAGTCTCCCCAGCATTTGTTTAAGGAGGTACACCTAACTCTTCAACCCCAGGTCAACCCGGGTGGGTGGGTGGTGGGTTGCCGGCAGACTTCAGTGTCGTGCCCATTCACCTTCCCTGTTTTGTCCCTCTCTTGTGTGGCTGGGCAGATGTTCCTTCACAAAGATCAGGACATGAATGCTTAGAAAGGCTTGAGGACGCACAATTGCACCATGCATGCCGTGGTGCTTCTGATGATCAAAGATAAGAGGCTAGATAAAGAAGAAATAAAAGAAAACCAATAGGCATGAACAGGAGGGGGAAAGAATGAAAGGAGAGCGAGGGGAAGAGCTGCAGGCACTTCACAGGACAAAACCTTGGATTCCTCTCTTGCCGTTGTGTGTTCTGTCTTTTATATTTCTTCTACTTAAACTTAAAGACTCATGACAAAATATCACTCCATTCTAGTATAGTTAAAAAACAAAAAGAAAAACCACAGTGAAGAACAGAAGCATTATTAAAAATAAATCTTAGACACAATATCAAGAATCTGCACACCTAAAAACATTTAAATAAAGATATTTCTTTTTTTTTTTTTTAATTTGAGTTGAGTTTCTGAACTATGAAGTCTGCTGTGAGAGAAATAACAAATTAGGTCTGCATTGACCCCACAGTGTTATGCATCCGCTCTGAGTTCCGTGCCGATCCCTCACATATCCTACTAAAGACATGAACCTGTGCCGACAGCTCAACCTGCTAACCTTCCTGACCCATCTGACCCCTCCCCCACTCCAGCTGAGCGCCACCAGAAAGAGGAAGTGACAAGGCCACAGAGGGGAAAGGTCGTCTCAGGCGATGCTTTTTAAATGTAGGAGAACAAGATTGATGCGGCTGCAGTGGAAGGAGCATGTTTTTACTAGTTAAGGAATCTCCCGCAACGTGTGCAATGAATTTGTCTTGTTGCTATGACTCAGTCTTTACCCAAAAAACAAAGATGGAGGCCGTTATTGTCTCACAGTTTTTGTGACAGCTCTGTCGTAGGTTTCGGATACTATCGTTTGCCTCATCTGATATTATTTTGGATTTTTGGGCAAGTCTGATTCTTTGTTTTGCCTCCCAGCTGTCGCTGTGTTAGTAACAGACACTAACAGGAGTAAACACAACGGCAGAGGATGCCAAGGCGAAGCTGGTTAGCCAAAGAAAATATTGTTCTCCAGTCTTTTTCATTCAAGTCAACAGTGTTTAGGAAAGACAGTATCAGTTGAGCTCAAACAATGACGAATTAAAAGTAATGAATAATGACTGTCAATCATAATTTTCTAATGAATATAGTTTAATAATAAACCCTCTGGAAAATCAGGGAACTCCAGCCTGTTTCTATAACAACACTATAAATACTGTAGATGTCAAACTAATACATAATTTATATTGATGCTGCTGACTGTTCACTCTATACTCTAATAGATGATCAAACATTTTTAAATACATTTATAAACATATACATTATCATAAAGGTACACAGAACAATAATAGATCATACTCGAAGGTTTGGATATAATTTTGATTTTATATTACATTTGTTTCTGTTCATTCATGCAAAATCAAACCAGTATAGTAGACAAAAAGCATTCCGATGTATGAAACGTGGAGAAAGGCCACAGTAGTCGTACTTGAAAATGAAATATGCTGCTTTATATTATTAATACCCAAAATCATGCATCATTGCACTCTTTCATTCTCTCCCTACATGCTCAAAAACCTGAAGTCTTGAGGCCACATTCTTGCCCTCTCCACACTCAACTGCCAACACAGCACGTGGCTCTGTGCTACCTTCTCCGATGGCTCCTTTACAGAGTCCTCCATGGTCACAAGCACGTTGCACCTTATGTAAAGGCAAAGGAGACAGCAGTTTTAAAGGTTTTAAAGACTGACTATCTATCTATCTATCTATCTATCTATCTATCTATCTATCTATCTATCTATCTATCTATCTATCTATCTATCTATCCAGAACACATGTTTATTGTGGCATATACAGTACACATCCATACACATGTAGCCACACAGTGAGACACACACACACACACACTGGATACAGCCAGCAGTGGTGAACAGCTGCATGGTGCGGTCTGGAGCGAGACCAGCCACCTCTTGGCCACAAAGGCCTACTTGTGCCCCCGGCTCGCTAGGAACATAAAACACAAGAGATAAGACCAGACACTGTTTGCTAGGACCAGCAGATCTCCCTAAACAGGAACTGCAAGTGCAAGTGTTTCTGTCTCTCTCTCGCGTGCATTCTCTCTCACACACACGCACACACACACACATACAGACACATGGACAGATACACACGTGAGACACATGCACACAGACATACACATCCTTGTATTTCTATCATTGTGGGGACTTTCATAAGCATAATGTATTACTCAGCTGCTAACTCCAACTTTTCCAAGTAACCTCCTGACCCTAACCTAAACCCGTTTCTAACCCCAACCCCCCAGACCATTTTATGTCCAGCGGCGTTGTCCACACGTTGCCAAACTCATTTGAAAATTTACCGTTCAAAAAGAACTCTTGAACCTTAACCACACTTAACCTGGCATTTATCACTGCAACAGGTGAACTGAGGAATTTCTTAGATAGGAAGTTATTCCTCCCCTTAACTGCTTCAAATATTTTAGACAACAGATAACTGCTTATGTTGTAGATTTGAGTTTCATTTGCTAAAAAATGGTTCATCGCTAATTTCCTTGTTGGATTGCTTTCCTTGGCAACGCAGTTTGTCACTAAATTCATTTACAATGGAATGCCATTTTTATCTTTTTTCAGAAGTTAGCAGGCTTTAATATCATCTGATGTTAGCGCGAATGACTCCATTAAACTCAAATCAATTTTCTCTCCACGGTCCAAGCGTATATGTTCAAAAGATTATTTCACGTGCAGTTTCTTTTAACTGCTCGGAGATGTTCTATTCTGTCCTGACTGGCCAAGGAAGTTGCCTCAACAATGAAGCTGTGCTCCTGCTTTATCCTCGCGCTGGCTCTGTTTCTGCTGAGTCATGATTTGTCAAGTCCCCACTAGCAGGCCCACACAGACACAGGGCCACACACACCATGACACAGTGGAGGCTGTGTGGCTTGGATCAAGGTCCACCAGCAGTGGGGGAGGTGGGGGGAAAAGCCCCACAAAACGTGACTGATGTCTTTGTCCTTATCTCTGCCCTTCTTCTGCTCTCTTTCTGCCTGTCTATCTATTGCCAACTCATCCCCCTGTCTCTCCTCATGTATGCCCATCTGTCACTATCACCACTCCCATCAAACAAGCCTGTCTGTCTCTCTCCTGAGGTTTTGTCCTGTCTCGCAAAATGCACAGGAGATCCTTTTTCATGGATGAACAAACTTAGACCTTGGTAAATATTTGTGTCGGTTGCATCAACAGGGTGTGCATCTTTGTAAAGCCAGATGTGTGGGGAGCTTCATCAGTGGGGAGACCCAGAGTCCAGACAGATGAAGGCACCTGCATCACCTAACAGTTTATTTTAATAATTTCCACTTCATCCATCATCTGTCCATATTGACCAATGGTCCATGCAGCTGTAGTTCATTCATTCATTTACACACGCACACACACACACACACACACACACACACACACACACACACACACACACACACAGATACAAAGTCAGAAAAAGTGAAAGCTTGTATCATTCTAACTTGGGGGATTTTGCCGAATGGGTAAAGAAGGTGGAAGCTTAAACATCTGTGTATGCAAACACAAGTGAGAGAGGACATTTCAGCCTGAAGCACCTGGGACCTTTGGGAACACATTAAGTAATAAATCCAAAGAAGTACAGGGTACACATGCAGCCACACACACACACACACAAGGCAAATGTGAAGTAAAAATAAAACTATAGGAAATTACTTTTCCTATAGAGAATTCACGAGCTTATGCATCCAGAAAAGTCATCTTTGATAACCCACTTTAAATAACTGGCTAGTATGGTAATAAATAAAATGATAGAAACTCCTGAGAAAAAAGTGTCAAAGCTTTGAAAGAGACAATAGTTTGTACAAAATATGATTTAAAGATAAATAATTTAATAAATTACTAGTATTGTTACTGTTCATACCTATACTATTATTGTTACTGCACAATTATTGTTACTGCTCATGCCTCATATATTGTTACTGTATATATATATTGTTAATTATTTTTTTTCTATTTAGTTTAGTTTAGTTTACAATGTATATATATTGTTAAGTGTAGTTATTAAAATTTAGTTTAGTTTAGTTATAGTAGTTTTATTTATTTAGTTTTGCTGCATCGTGGGTCCGTGAGGACTGTAATTTCAGTTATGCAGTATGCCGGACATGTATAGCATATCTGACAAATAAAGACTTTGACTTTTACTTAAATCTTATTGTTTGTATCACATGCATCTACATGATAACATTACATCGTAAATTGAAATTGTGGCTCAACCTCAGGGAATCCTATTTGTTTATAGCTAGCATGTGATTAGATACAGTATTTGTCTCTGTACATTGCATGTTGATTTCCTTTTTTTTTTTTTTTTTAAGAGATTATTAATATTGACAATGGTTTATTTTAAAACCCAAGCCAGAACTGGGAATGATTCAGCTACAGGTTATGTAGAATATTCCAAAGAAACAGCTATCCTTATAGGGTTATTTGCACACCAGGGAAATGTATGGCTTTGAGAGAGTGAGAGTCACATGTCAGAGTGATAAATGATCCACAAATTTGTTCATACTGTAGCTTTTAACTCCTACTCATCCGTGATGTTCAAGGGACCTTTAGACAAAGCAAGCTTCAAAATGACAAATTAACAGAGGAGCACATACTAATGACCACAAGCGGCCATTGTTGCAAGGCAACATCAAAGTAGAGAACAGCAACTAGGACTTTTCCTCAGAGGAAAATAGCCAGTATTCTCTTCGTGCCCAGGTGCCTGTACACAATTGTACCTCCGCTAATATTTAATTTAGTACACAATAGTATACTATAACTGGGGGACTATGCGATGTTCAGTTTTGTCCACAGGTAAAGAAATTCAAGTTCATTTGATGCGCTTGGTCCAGCCCATATCAGGTTACAAACAGGGGTTTTTCCCTCATTAAAGAGAATTTCCCTCAAATAACTGACTCCTTTATGAAGCATGCTTAAACTGTATTTATTCACTTTATTCAAGTCTACTCTCACCAAACAAGGTTGAACACAGACAAAATATGCTGGCATATTCTAACCAACTGGTTTTATTTCTTTAACTGAGACTGATATGTCTCGTTACCCAAAAGTTGCATTTGATTACTATTTTTTTTCCCCAAATACAACTAACGAAACTTAAAGTCTATAACAGTACTAAATGTTCTACACATTTATTCCATCGGCTCTCAACAGTGACTCACGTCCGAATGTGTATTTACTAAAATAAAGGGACTTTTTATGAGCTAAAATAATATTCCAATGTAAAAAAAAAAGTAATACATATAAAAAACACCAATTGATCCTGACTGATCCTAGGCCACATTAAAGACTGCCTCCCTCCATCCTTCAACCCCCACCAGTTTGCTTATAAAGCGAACAGATCAACCGAGGATGCCATATCCATCACCCTCCACACTGTACTGAGCCACCTGGAACACAGAGACACCTACGCTAGGGTGCTCTTTGTAGACTACAGCTCAGCCTTCAATACAATCATCCCCGACATCCTGGTCAGCAAACTGTCCATCATAGGACTCCACCCACTCATCTGTTCCTGGACTAAGGACTTTCTCAGAAACAGACCACAGACAGTTAAACTTGGACCCCACGTCTCCTCCACCCGAACACTGAGCACAGGCTCCCCACAGGGGTGTGTGCTGAGTCCACTGCTCTACACCCTCTATACTGCCAACTGCAGACCAGCCCACATCAGCAACACCATAGTGACGTTCATGGACGACACTACTGTGATGGGGCTGATCTCGGGGGATGACGAGTCTGCCTACAGAGACGAAGTCTTGAAACTGTCTGTGTGGTGTCAGACCAAGGAGATCATCCTGGACTTCAGGAAGCACAGAGCAGACCCACCCCCACTCTACATCAACGGCAACTGTGTGGAGAAGGTCCACAGCTTCACCTTCCTGTGTCAGGAGTCAGTGTAGGATCCAAGAGCGACACAGGCACTAAATAAAACTGATGTTTATTCCAGGTGAGGGAGCAAAGGATCAGGCAATCTCGTAGTCGGGTACAAAGCAGGCAAACAGATTTACCGGGGCATCGGAACAGAAGCAGGTCAATGACAGGCAGAGTCCAAATCCAAAAATCAATCCGAGAATACAATGCTGGAACGAGCGACATGAAAGCACACACGATCTGGCAGTGAGTCTCTCAGAAAAGGTAGCTTAAATAGCTGCGCTGATTATGGATGAGCCGCCGGTGTGGCTGATCAGCAACACAGAGCAGGTGCACACAATCAGGAGCACGGGACCGGAGCAATGGAGAGGGGAGGGCAAGACCGGAGCAGACTGGCAGCTGTGACATCCTGGGCACCACCATCTCGGCTGACCTCAGAAGATCAGGCACAGCAGCGCCTGTACTTCCTGAGAGGGCTCAGGAAGAACAATGTGAGTCAGGAACTGCTGGTAACCTTCTACTGATCAACCATCGAGAGCATCCTGTCTTATTGCATCACGATGTGGTTCTGCTATGATTTCGTTGTACAATGACAATAAAGGCTTCTGATTCTTCTGATTCTGACATATTGGTAATCTGAAACCATTTTTTCCATCAATTTACAATAAATGTCTCATTATTAATTTATCATATTATAGTCATGTGTATACCTCTTTACAATCAGCTAAAATTGCTTAATAGACTTTTCAAATTGCACATTTCCATATTGGGTTTTCCAGAAATATGAAAATAGTAATTCTGGTCCAAAGACAACAACACACGTCATTAATAAACATGCTGGAACACTGATGTAGATCTCAGTGGTGGATGCACAAAGATTTGCAGTGTGTAAAAATACGATGACAAAGCCACTGTAAAATAAATCGGCTGGATGTCTGATTTAAAAAATCTCTCACTTCTACGGTTGTTTAGCTACACAAAAGCAACACATCATGAAAACAGGCCTTTCAACTGCTAATATTCAGTGACAACAAACAAACAATGCTTCTTTTTTCCATTTGAGAAAATTTGACAGATTTTTTTTTTTTTCCACGTTTGGTAAAAAGTCCTGTGAGCGAGCTTCTTGTGAAGAATTCCCATCTGACTAAACTTTAACTGTGTGCCAGGCAAAATACGAGCACATGACAAGAGTAGGACTGATTCCCATGTGATTGGTTGATAATTGCCATGTTTGGAATGATGGAAAGTTTGTTTGAAATCTGTGTCGTTACTGCTCATGGGTGACAGTAAAGTACAAGCAAGTGTATCATTCATTAACAGAAGCCAATATGTTAGACAATATATAACAATATATTAACCACCTATCTGGAGGTAGGTCACATACTTTAATATCGCACCCACACCTTAGTGAGTTTAGCTTTCCTGGAGGAAAAAAAGATTTTATCTTTGCAACGTCAGAGTAAGCATCAATCAAAAGAGAAAAGGGCATGTAAAAAAAAAATATTTGCCTTTTCTAATTTTCAATTCAGTCACAGTTGACCTTGTGCTAACTGCTTTTGGTGTGACTCATAATAAACAGGGTGGGTCAGACAAGATACTGTAAATACGCCAACTGCCTTCAATCCTTCAATCTACGCTAAACTGAAGTAAAGTCAGCAAACAGGATGACTGTTCGGGTTTACCAGAGAAGGATGTGAAACAAAAGGTGAAGTGCAAGGTGTGATGAGCAGCAGCGCGGAGCAGGTTTGGAACAGCTGATGGCTCTAGATTTGACTCAGCACATTGGCACAAAATCTTGTCATGAGCTGAGCTGTATGAACATTTTACATAAGGCGGTGCACAGTTTCGGGCAAAAGCGTGAAACTGAGCCGTAAACAAGCGAGAACATTATATCCACGACACAAAAGGCTGACCAGATCATTTTAAAATGCAGCTGTGGCATTGTCAAATCCTTTGAGGATATGTGTTTCGATGGTACTGACCCACTGCTATTAGTGATGACTGGCTGAAGAAGAAAACCGCTATTTTGTAAAAGCAGAATCTGTTCCTGCATGTGGCTCTCAGCTGCACACGTTTCCTTTGTGCCTCCCAGCAGCTGCGGCCTCACTAGCGCCCTCTATGAGTGGCAGGTCCTAATTGTTTCAGCATAACAGAAAGCGCGCAGGCAGCTGGAAGTAGGACAAGTGCGGCATGGACCCCGGAAGCACTGCTAAAGACAGCGGTGCAGACCCCCCCCCCCCCCCCCACCCCGTCCCCTTTCCCAGGAAACAGCTGCTCTGCTAGTGCTCACATTTTGATCCCAGATATGGCATCTACCGCTTTTATTTACCCACTTAATACCAGAGTGTCAAAATTAAAAAGTAATTGACTGGAAAATTAGGAGATCAGGTTCTACTGGGTTTGTGTGTGTGTGTGTGTGTGTGTGTGTAAATGCGTGCCACTGTAGAAAAGTTAGTAGATGAGCCAGTTTAAACACCAGAAAAGATCATTAGGTTCATACAATGACACTCATACAATGAATATTAAAAATGAAAGGCAAACATATGAATAAATATTTACACAGAGCAGGTAAATATTAATCTGCATCATTGAGAGGAATGTGTTAGGCTTTTCCATACACATGCTGTACACAGCTGCAGATTTAGTCCCTTTACATCTTTCTATTCTCTAACTTCATATTACTGTACATACTTTCATGTCCTGGTTGCTGTCAGATGCACCTTGTGTTTTCACTTTCTAGGCATTTAAAAGCAAAGTCTTACTCTCCCACATATTTAAGGCTTAAATAAAAAAAAAAGGACATCATGTTGTGTTTAAATGACTTGAATAGAATCATCACTTCTGTCACATTGCAATGCATTTCTTATAAACAGAGACGATACAAGACCCCCTTTTGTCATCAAGATAACGATGAGCTAGGTGCGGCAAATCTGCCTAAAATGAAACCTGAGTTTTATTCATTTGAACTTTGTTACACATAACTGAGAAGGCAGACAGTCATTACACGGGCAAAAACATAGAAAAAGAAACAAAGTGGACTAGAATGATCACACCTGTCATCACATGTGCTGCAGGCACCAAAAGACATTTCTGTCATCCTGAGACTCAACTACTCACTGAAAGAAGTGCAAAGTTACACACTAGCAATGACTGAAATCAAAGTCATTTTTCTTGTACTTGTTTTTGAAAGTGTTTAATCTAAATGAGTAACTGTGTGACGCACAAAAATTTCTACTTGGGTACATTTTTCATGCATTCTTTCACTCTATACCTGTTGCACTACATCTGTGCAATGGCTTGAAGATGCATTGGTGGTAGCTTCTCTGAGGAAATGATGCTTTGACAGAGAAAGAAGCGCCTTCACTGTTAGTAAAAACTTCCAGTTTCACGCAGGCGAGCCTATAAATGAAGTAGTTGTCGAGGATCGCGTGCCTGTTTCTAGGGTTTCTTTTCCTTGTAGTCCTGGGGGGAATGTGGGGGCCACAGTTAATATCAGGAGGGCAGGTGGAAAGAAGGGTGAAACACATCAGGGTTTCATATCATATGTCTGTCTGACATTCCTGCTGCCCAAAGTGCCATCCATCTTCATGCACAGACTGTCCACAAGATTACATACAGTACACCACATTTCCTTCCCCCATATACATTTTATTGATGCACGCATGCGGACATGTGCAAACATACATGCACACACACACACACACACACACAAAGTTGTGTGTGTGAAAGACACGCATTCCTTGTCTTTCAGTAGGGACATCATGGCACTGGAAAGTTAAACTATTGGCTATGGTTCCTAACAGTATCACTAACTGGCCTGGATACTGAATCGCTGAGTTTATTATTTGATAGACAGACCTGGATGCTCGCTGTTATCCCGCCAGCACCATTAACAATACAGTCCATATCATCCAGATTGTACCACACACAAGTTATCACACACAGAAATGATTTTATCCCTAATAATGTGCACTTTGTATTCAAGTATTCCATCATCTGTTAAGAACATTCATCTACAACAGTGTTTCATTAAGCTGGTCCCTCCCTCCTGCCTTTTCTTTAAGCCTCTGTTCACCCCAGTATGGCCTCATGAAGGCCCACACCTCACTTATGGGCTTCCTGGCTACTGATTGCGATGTCTGACTCACAAAAGGCAAAAATCGCAGGCTGCTGGGGTCTGTACCAGGAACCATCTGGGTCTGGTTACGCAGAAGTCAGTAGAGTAGGAGGGAGCAGTGGATGATGGCAGGGCAGAATGAGCTTTCCCCTAAAATGAAAGACGAGAGAAACGAATGCTGCTCTACGTTCATAACCTAATAAGATGTGAAGCACATGGTGACGCATAAGATGGGAGACCTTAATGCATCCAATTTATGTTAGTGAATTTTGGAGCCTGGCAAAAAGATCTGAGAATGTTTCAGGGTCTATACTGTTGCTTAATTACATCAGTCTAGTATTTATCTTGGAGTTGCTCCAACCATGAATTGCCACGTCCTGATGTTCTGTATACTGGAATTCAAATTAAAGGATCCCATTATTTGTACCTTGAACAGAGGTAATTCCAACACAAATGTATGAATTGGAAAATCAAGGATAACCATCAGAATAGACTGTAGTTTTTGTAACCATTTGGACTTAAAATGGCTCAAGATGAGAAGAAAAAGAAATGACACAAGCACCCATGACACAAGTAATTATTTTACTGAAGCTACCTTCTGAAGAAGCCAACACAAATATGCCGACTGAGCAGTAAATCATGTGCTGTTTGCGTCCGGCACATCAGAGCAGGGATGACGAATATAAAAAAACCAAAATATTAAAATTCTGTCATCAGTATCAGTATCAGTATCAGAAAAAAACACATCATTTGTGTGCGTAATATAGAGTAAAGTGTGACAGGCAGCTGGACAACAGCAGTAATGGTGAAGGCACCACTTCCTTTTGCCTGCAAACTGTCCATCGCACCACCTTTATCTTGGTCATGTTGCTGGGTGACATTACTGTAGGATGTCCTGCACATAACCGATAACACCGTCCTCATTACTGAGGTCATTTCCTGTACCCAAAATGCATCTGGGCCAGCTGGTGAACTAGTTTGTGGGTTAGAAGGGGAAGCTGTGCTGCGTCAAAGCTAGTAAGATTTTCAAGAATATGCTAATACATGGACTCTCACACGGCAAGATAAAACTGATGCGTAGATTAAATTTTCCGTTTAGTTCACATTTTTTACACAGCGGAAAAAGCTGAAATGCAATGACACAATGCCTTAGAGAAAACAGGGATATGCACAGTTCACCCTTAAACTTTTACAATGTATAAAACAACAGGAGAAAACGCAAATCTCGCATAAAATCCCTCTGCTTGCGTGATGAGAAGTGAGAATCAACTCTAAAAGTTACTGCCCACATCAAACTAATGGGTGAAACAAAACAGTAAGTGCAGAAAGGCCAAGTGATTTATATGTTAATTTCTAAAAAAATGTGCCATTTAGTTGGTGAAGCGCAAGTGACCCGACATAACAAAATTCCTTGGCCATCAGTGGACAAACCCCAATTGTTTCCTGTGGCGGACACGCAAAAGAATTGCAAACCCTGAACATCGGACATTTGCATATCTGATACAGTGCATGCTATGCGCTCCACGTTGCATGTTACATAACACGTGCTGTAATAAGCCTCTAATTACATATACATAATAAACTCAAACACACATCTTTATGTAACTTTTATATTAAAATATATTTCAATTTCTGTGAGTCCAAACTCTGCAGAGCTCATTATAGCGGGTAAGAGGACAGAGTGTAGGGAAAAAAATGGAGAGTGAGCCTTCCAACAAGAGGCCAAGCAGAACCTTTGGAGGGGACCTGGCTCTGAAAGGAGAAGCCCAGTCAGGGTGGCCGAGGGTGATTCTTCTTTTGTTCCATCTCTGTCACCTAATCAATTTTCTTTGGCAAGTCTTAAATAAAGCCATATAGTGGTACTAATATTTTAATATAACGCCATATGTTTGTGCTCCCCCATCTCAACTCACTGTGGGGCTAAAATAGGAAGGACATTTTTTCTGTGGTTCAACACAAGTGGAGGGAATGGAAATAAGCAAAAGCCACCACAGAGAAGAAAGGAGGCAGAAACTTTTTAATTGTGACTGTCACTGGTTGATTTTGTGGCGGCTTTGCAACAAAAGTCATGTGGAATTCAACGGGATGAAATTAATTTGTGGCAAAAGCTGTGATGGTGGAATTTCAAATTTCTTTGAAGACAGACGACAAAATGAAGAGAAAATTATAAATTTATAATAAAATTATATAAAAAAATAGATGTGTTACAGCTGCATCATAATCTATTTTTCTAGTCTGAAATTTGTTTTCCTTCAAAAAATAAATAGGCCACAAAGGAAACTTGTGTAAGAAGCAAAGGAAGACACAGAGGACGGTGAGGTAGAAAGCCATTCTGAAGGGGACTGTTGCTGGGCTCAGCAAGTTACTGATTACTGATTAGCTAGCTCAGGTCTGTAGGGAGCCCTGTCTGTCCTTGGCTTGGGAAAACAACATGAAAGGATGCCGGCTGTTTTGTGACGGAACTTGAAAGCATGGTAGCTATCGAGAGACATTACTCTTATCAATGGCCGGTCACTAGACCCGGGCTATATGAAGCAACAAGGGTGCAGCTTTTCCAGTAGGAGATAACCGAGACATACCTCGGCCCATATTTGCATTCGCCCAGGCAACAGGCAGGCATAAGAAAGACGGAAAAAGAGAAAGGAGAAAAATGAATTTAGGAAAAAAAAATCTAACAAGGTGGGAAGGTGGGGGGGCAACTTCCTTAGCAGAACAAGTGAGTCTGTCACTGTCCAGATGGATGTGACACTGAGTGGTCTGAGCAAAACCACCGAATTCCACTGTCCTCGATTGTGTCACTACACATACATGGCGAGGTTAACAAGTGCAATAGCACCTTTCAATCATTGAAAAGAACACCTTGAAACTATTTGGTGTGTGTGTGTATGTATGTGTGTGTGTGTGTGTGTGAGAGAGAGAGAGAGAGACAAAATGTTTTCCACAGGGTCCACCAGTCGACCAAGTTCAATCTATTGAACCCGGGTCATTGTCAGAAAACATCAAAAGATTTTCTGGAAACAACCCCTTTTTCTCCTGCATCATCACTGTACACTTTGGAGCAGCGCATGAACACACACACACACACACACACACACACACACACACACACCTCGTACTGCTCCCGTGTGTTTGTGCAGATTGATTTTTGCGGGGTAGGGTCACTCAGAACAGCTGCTGACTGACCCGCAATGCACTGGGAGTTCAAAGAGTGCCGGGTCGGTCAGTGCCGCTCCTGTTTGCACTTTACCGAATGACAACGTCATTGGGCACCCTGTATTGTCAACAGCGTGGGTGGCAGGTCAGAAAGTCTGCCTGTCTGTCTGTCGTTGCCCACTTTGATATGGAGGGCCAGGTAAAGCCTGTGCACCAAATAAATGTTATCAGATTCTTTTGCAATGACAGTTTTGAAATATCCAGTTCTGATTCAGTGTCTCCAACATTCTAATTCTTTTCTGTGTGTATTCTTGAGTTGTCACTGATATTAATCCTCATACTGACTGAAGTCCAGGTGTTGGTCGAAAACAATGATCATTGTCAATGGAGGACACAAAAACAGGCGTTTACATTAGCGAGGAAACTAAAATCATAGCGACTCACTTCGAGAGTCAGTTTAATCCTTACATTTGTGGATACTCGGTTCGCGGCCGGGATGAACATCAGCACCACCAAATCTGAGGCCATGGTTCTCAGCCGGAAAAAGGTGGAGTGCCTTCTCCGGGTCGGGGAGGAGATCCTGCCCCAAGTGGAGGAGTTCAAGTACCTCGGGGTCTTGTTCACGAGTGGGGGAAGAATGGAGCGGGAGATCGACAGGCGGATCGGTGCGGCGTCTGCAGTAATGCGGACTCTGCACCGATCCGTTGTGGTGAAGAGAGAGCTGAGCCGAAAGGCGAAGCTCTTGATTTATTGGTCGATATTCGTTCCTACCCTCACCTATGGTCATGAGCTTTGGTTAGTGACCGAAAGAACAAGATCACGGGTACAAGCAGCCGAAATCAGTTTCCTCTGGCTGGGCTCTCCCTTAGAGATAGGGTGAGAAGCTCTATCATCCGGGAGGAGCTTGGAGTAGAGCCGCTGCCTGAGAGGAGCCAGATGAGGTGGCTAGGGCATCTAGTCAGAATGCCTCCTGGACACCTCCCTGGTGAGGTGTTCAGGGCAGGTAGGAGGCCCCAGGACACGCTGGAGGGACTATGTCTCTCGGCTGGCCTGGGAACGCCTTGGGATCCCCCCGGAGGAGCTGGACGAAGTAACTGGGGAGAGGGAGGTCTGGGTTTCACTGCTTAGGCTGCTGCCCCCGCGACCCTGGATAAGCGGAAGAAGATGGATGGATGGATGGATGGATGGATGGATGGACGGATGCTTTTGGGCTTTCTTCTGACAGTTTCTGTAAGCAACACAGTACTCCTGGGTAATAATTAGCTCTAACTTTATAAAATAATAAAATAAAACATTTACACATACATGATACATACTTTTTATGTATCATGACTCAACGCGTCTCATAGGTGAAGCAATGATCTCGATCAAACTGATAATGAACACTTCCTGAGCATAAAGTGCGAGTCACTAAACAAACACATGCTTTTGTGGCTCCAATAGCGGGTTTGTAATATTTGCAATACAGGGCCTCAAAGCGAGCCGCTTTGCTCTCCAGTGCCACTTTTCTGCCTTCTCGCCCTCGTTTGTTTTCTCGCTTATGTTTGTCCCAGTTCTGCTTCAGATCATAGTTACTCTCAGCTGACTGGCTGGCACACCTTTCAGAGGACAAAGTCCCCGAGTGAGGACAACATGCGCATGCATGCACATCTGAGCGAGGGAGCACATGGGATCATATGCAAACACAGACATGCACACTAAGACGTCTCACACACACCAACCCTGCACATACACACACTTGGCAGGGCAAACCTGATGCATACACAAATACACACACAAGCACTCACTTCCAAAGTCCTCCAGCGTCATGCCTTCCCACCGTACACTTGATCAACCCTTGTGTGAGCCTGACAAAGCAGGAGAGGGCACTCAGCAGCCTTTGAACACTGAAGCCGGTTGCATAAGACAGCTCAGAGTATCAGTGAATTGTATTTACACACTGAAGAGCAGTGCGTTGAACCCAGAGAAGCCAAGGAATAAAATGTGTCTGTAATTTTACAGTTTCCATTATTTATCTCATTAATGTATATGGCTCTGTCACTGGTCACACACCACATTAGCTGCATTTGCAGTGAACTTGTTAACAAAGTATGGATGGATGCAATAAACGTGGAGAGGAGAAAGCAAAACAACTGAATAAATGAAATGAGCAAATAGTTCAGTTGTAAATATATTAGGACGTGATTTAGGTTTTTTTGATCCTTTAACCTAGGTTGTGTTGTATGTGCAACACCCTACAAAATCTGCTCTGCTGTACAGTAAACACTGCTGGCTTTTTGAAAATCTTAATAACATCTTTTACCAATGGCAGGCAGTACAAGGCACGTGGCTTCAAGAGAACATCTAAAATAAAACTCTACTGGCATAACTGAACACTACACTTATTTTAAGATGTTCACATTGTCTTTACACAGACAGAAGGAGGTACCTAAAACATTTGTGTCACCATCTAAACGGTAAAAGGGACTATTGTCCTTCAAGTTTTCATACCGTATATCCTGTGTTTGTTTTTAATTTATGCATTAGAGTGTCACTCATTTCATTAAGATAGTAATACAATATTGACCTATCACATTTTTATTTCTGTAAATCAACTATTCAATTTTAAATATGGGTTAAATTACACAATATATTACACTTTGAATGTAACATATCCAACACTTTATTTGGATATTTGATGATTGATGATATTTGATGATTATTTTTGAGTGACAGGTGTTTACAGACAGGCAAGATTTAGAGAAGTTGCCGTTTGTTGGTTGATCCAACTGTTTCTTGAAGTATAGATTTGATGCAACCTCATTTTCTGTCAAGCAGCAAAATGTCCAACCTGTGATGAAACCTGCCGAAAGGCGGATAAGTGCACTCTAGCAGAAGCACTGAAGGTTAGGCAGCACCGGGGAAAGTTACACTTACATCCATAAAAATGGGAATGCAGAGGTTGCTGCTGTTCAAAGCAGCAGTTTCTCTCATTAAAATGGAAACCAGAGTGCTATGTTTGTCACTGATGTCATTGCCACTAAACCACTTTTGAAACTGGTAATAGGGTAGTGCGGATTTTAGCTTCAAAACACAGAGGGCCTTATTTATTCAAGCTGTAGTCCCCGTGTGCTTCCATCGGCTGGGGTTCCCACATCAGACTTGCCCAGTAGCCTTGATCACATATGACTGCCATGCATGGCCATCTCCATCCCCATCCACCTTACCTCACCTCAAACTGTCTTTATCAATTACTACATGGTGTGCAGAGTGCAAAACAGGCTTCTGAAGGGGGTCTCCCAGTGGGGGATGTGAACAGACTAGGCTAAGGAAGCAGAGCTGTATTTACTGAAAAGCACATTTGGGAGCCGCTGATAGTAATCTGACTTTAATTTAACTTGTAAAAAAAGGGATGTGTGTGCCCGGATGTGTGCTCTTATGTATGTATAAAGCTTAGAGGTTTGTGGGAGCCCTGCTAGGAGTAATTGAGACCGTATTTTTAGTTGAGACCAAATCTTGACTCAATCACGTCTGGCCCCATGGATAGGGTAGACCTGGGTCTACATCATTGTTTGACAATGTGTATGGTACAGATTGATTTTATGGTTCCAGTGGACAGGGCAAACGGATGTGAAAGGGAGGTACCAGATTATGTTCCGTGGGGAAGGAAGTACAGAAAAGCGTAGCATTTAGACCATGTGCTGCATTCTAGGTCATTTACTTTCTCCTTTTGACTTCGTCATGTCAGCTGTCGCTTAGAATGAATCAGAATCCCAATCAGAGAGTAGCACAAGTCAAAGTTTACAAGTCTCACGGTTGCCATCGTAGAAGCGTTAGAAACAGTGACTATACTTGACTAATAATATTGGAATATACTTTTCTTGTGAAAATGGTACAAAAGCATTTTTAATTGGGTTGTCATAATTTCAAGTCAAGCACATAATCAAAAGCAGTGCATGAAATGGTTTGGCTTTCATATCTTTAGGGATTATCCCACACGAGTTGGAAAAATTGTGTGTGGGTGTTTTTTTTTTTTTTTTTTTTTTTTTTTTTTTTTATACTTCTATTTTAACTGCTGCATCACCTGGAGGCTGAGGAGTTCTTGTTGTCTCTTGACTTTGATCTCTGCTTCCTTGTGGTGGGAGTAATTTCAGCTAGACCTGATAAAAACATTCCCCACCTACAATTGTGTTTGCAATTCACTTGACGAACGCTTTATTCATAAAAAATGTGAACTTGGGACGCAGAAATCACCTTTTCACGGCTAAATTGTTGAGGACTTCATAAATGAAACCTGGTGACTAGTATTATAGGAATTGTATTTCAAAGAAAAAAAAGAGGAAGCTTGAACAAAAACAAGATGTGAGTAAACATATGCATGCTTCAGCTGTTCATGGAATGCAGCATATGCAAGCAGTTTTCTTGTGATGTGACCTGTACAGCAAAATATCATAATAAAAGTTTTTCCTTTTTCACTACTCGAGATGTGGGTCACTCAATGATCGACTTCAGGAAGAAGAGTACAGGTACTACAGGTACCTGGGCGTGCACATAGACAGCAAGCTGAACTGGAAGACCAAACCGTGGCTGTGTACAAGAAGGGGATGAGCAGACTCTACTTCCTGAGGAAGCTGAGATCCTTCGGCGTGTGCAACAAGATGTTGGACATTTTCTACCGGTCTGTTGTTGCCAGTGCACTGTTCTATGCTGTGGTCTGCTGGGGAGGCAGCATCGCAGCCGGCAACACCAACAGACTGAACAAACTGATCAGAAAGGCTGGCTCCATGATTGGCTGCAAACTGGACACCATGGAAGCTGTGGTGGAGAGGAGGATGCTGAACAAACTGTTATCTATCTTGGATAACCCTGACCCCCCTCTCCACCCGCTACTGGATAGCAGCGGAGCTCCTTCTAGAACAGACTGATTCAGCTCCGCTGCCACAAAGACAGATACAGAA
Source organism: Pao palembangensis (assembly GCA_015343265.1). Taxonomy (NCBI): domain Eukaryota; kingdom Metazoa; phylum Chordata; class Actinopteri; order Tetraodontiformes; family Tetraodontidae; genus Pao; species Pao palembangensis. The sequence continues at coordinate 3,048,350 of CM027092.1, forward strand.
AATCTTTCCTACCCAGTGCAATAACCCTGTTCAACAGCTCCGTCTGACTGAGACTCACAGCCCTTCGTGATGTGATATGCTCTATTTAGTACTTTCATGTGGCACATTGTCATGTACTTCCTTGTTGCACATTTGTAACATTGCACATTTGTTTTTCTACTTCTTGTTGCACATTCTCATGTTGCACATTATTGTAAACATATTATGATAATGCTGACGATGCTGCCGGAACAAGTTAATTTCCCATGACTGGGATGAATAAAGTACTTCTATTCTATTCTATTCTATTCTATTCTATTCTATTCTATTCAAACGCAGCATCCAACAGATAATGTCCAGTTGAGCTTTGTTTTGGAGGCCCACCTTTATTTTCACTTTCACAATAGTGTAAGGTTAGCTATCACCTTTGTGGAAGAGGCCTGTATTATTTTAAATGTGTCAGAATCTAAATCTCATGTGCCCTTTTGATGTGGCTAATCTTCAACATGATCTGTTGATAAAAGTTGTATACCAATGTTTTCTTTGCCAGCTGGTGATAACAGATTTACAGTGTAAGTGAGTGTTAACTGCCTGATAAGTTTAACTGTGCTACCTTTAAACTGTGGACAAGCAGCTTTCTTGAAACACTGAAGAATATGGAAAAAAATTCTCCACTTAAGATAAAGACTGAAGGTAACCTGTTCCAAATAGGTCATCAGCCGTTCCCACCGCCGACAATAGACTAACAACATGCTGCATCCAATCAGATTGTACCAAAGTGAGCCGAGATTAAGGTGAAGCAATAAAATGAAACAATCTGATGCTTTGACACTACACGGAAGAGAGTTCGCTATTGCCTAGTTGGGCTGGGGGCAGGAATGTGCTCTTTGAACCAGCTTTATTTAACAGAGGAGCAGCATGTGCACAGCACGCCCCAAGTCTCCGTGTTGGCGCAGGGACCATTTGCTGTTGGCACGGGTACATCAGATGCAGGGCCACTGGGTCAGGGAGCTGGCATCCCCACCCCTGGCACAAGTTGGTCCCCTTGGGGGCGTAGGGGCTGACACCGGACTCATGGAGAGCACCAGACAGACAGGGGCCTACCAAACAGCTTGTGACCATAACCAACAGTGGCAGAGAACAATGAATCCAATTATTTACAAGAAGACAGTCCAAGTCTCTTTTGGTTTCTCCCTATTATGCCTGTTTACTCCCACTCTTCTTTTGCGGGGCAGCACGGAGGGGACGTGACCCTGTGGGTACAGTCGTCAGCAGGACGTTTTCATAGTGCCCAGGGCTACCCTGCTATTCATGCTTTATAGCCTTGAAGCCTGATCAGCGTCCAGCTGCAGCCTGTTTCCTACCAACTGCACTTTTCAATAACAGGGACACATTTTAAACACAGTTACTAATAAGAGAGAGAGAGAAAAAAATGGAACACCCCCATTACAATAAAAAGCTTTTCTTTAGGTACCATGTTGATGTAATAATGAAAACATCAGCCAAGAGTTTAAACAATAATAGAACAGTGAATCATTGCTTTTAGGCACTGAGGAAGAATTCCCCTTTCTATTGGTTTTCGCAGCTGAGAACCTGCTACAGATCAACAGCGTTCTGTCAGCACAGGGCTTAAAGGAGAAGCTGAGCCGAGTGGAGGAAAAAATGATGCTGTCCGAGAATAAATAGTTTTTCTTTAGCCTTTCTTTAAAAGGTGCTTTCTTAAAATAATACTTAACAAACAAGTGCGGCAAAATGATATCACTGTTTACTTCTTTTGTCTCTGACAGTTAAACATTCAGTAAGCCACTTCTTGGTTTTCTTATGCCAATGTCCTCTCCTGAAACGATGGATGATGTGTTGCCATTTTACAAAAATGACCCAAAAATATTAATGTAATCTTGTATGTGCGGTCCTAACAGGAGAATGAAGCCACAATATCCAGCTGTCTATCTCACTTTTTTAATCAACACATCTGAGCACGCAACAGTGTGTTAAGAATCATGACATTAATTTGAAGACTCCTTTTTCCCTCGGTTTGATTATTAGCAAAGGGAATCAACTAAATTGGAAAAAAATGCATTATAGAATGTTTCTTTCTTTCCCACGGGTCCTTCCATATGAAGAACTTTTCCTCCTCAATCTTAAAAACTGCATTCCACAGTATAGACAGTGTATTAGATTACAGAAAAATGGATCGCCTGTTATATCAGGAAGGAAACAGGCTACATATGGACCGCTCTCATGACTATTGTGTGTCCTAAGTAGAACAAGATGGCTTCTCCATCCTTGAGCACTGAAGTGAACTCCAGCTGAGCAAACAACACACACAATACAGAAGTTACAGAAAAATAATGGGGACCGAGACTGTACAAGAGATAGGAATTCAAGTTGTACACGCTGACACAAGAGCATACGAACGCTCCCTTTCAAATGCATGCGCACGTACAGTAGATTCACTAAGGCTCTTTTTTCCTTCTCCTGTGTCTTTTGGCTGTGACTCATGAGGAGTCTTCAGATGAAGAGTGCAGAGCATGGCAGAGGGTCCTTCCATCAACAATAAGCAACAGTTATCTTGTGTGGGGCTGTCTGTGTTAAGAGCTACGCAGAGCCAAGCCCAGCATCTGAGAGGCGTCTGCCCCACTTTCCGCCTTTGGTCTTGTTTATTGCAAAAGCTTATAAAAGTGTGGATGTGCAAGTACACCCAAGGGTGTGTGTCTGTGCCCCTCAGCACAGGGCTCCTCTGTATTGTATTCAAAAGCTGGCTGGAAGTAAAAAGACAGAATTAAGAGTGGCAGTGGCAAGCAAAAGAGGGCCTGCCAGCAGCACACTGCGGAACTGCAGGGAGCAACACCAGATCCCAGCTGCATGGCACAGGCTGGGATTTTCAGGCAAGTGCCAGCCGACCTCAGCCCAGTGGATGTGGGAGGCCAGCGAGTTGGAGGAATGGCAAATACATGTCTGATAAAAAAAAAAAAAAAAAAAAAAAGCTAAAATTAATATGTGAGCCTATATAAATCAGACCTCGGGACATGTGCAATGATGACATAGAAGGGAAAAAAGGCATGAGGGCAGGTGGGAAAGTCGCAACTTATAAATGGTTGTATAAGGAGCTCGTGTTATTTGATGGCTGGAACTTCCTGAAAAACCTTTCAAAATGATCTCCTACCACTGGTACCTGAATCTTTCTTCTTTTACACAGCACTTGATAATACAGTGGAAAACAGAGTTTATCTTTAACAGCTAAAGACATTATTTGTGTAACAAGTGAGGAAGTGAGTTTATTTTGCAGAAAATTATAGTGTTTGTTGCAATGATGGGCAAGATAAGTCGGATTTCCAAACCATTAACTGGTTGTGCTTTTTCTGGCAAACAGCTATGCTGTTTTTTTGATGTTTTTAAGAATGTCCATGATATAAAGGTAAGGCTCCCTCAGTCTGTCTGTGAAATCACTGAATGTTGAGTGTACATACTGCTCATTTTCAGGCCTAAAAATTAAATGGATATTAAGCTGACATGAGATATAAGCTACCATGAGAGTTCCCACTCTCTTATCTCTCAATCTGCTTCCACTGAATACTATAACAATGAAAAATTGAGGCCATTAACCACACAGTATTCAAACTACATGCCTGATTCTGCTCCGATCACATGGTGAAGGAAAAAGGAACTACTGTACAATGTTTTGAAGTGAAATATGGGCCCTGAGAGCTGCAGCTCCAAGCCTGTGGAAATCCCCCAGCTGGTCTAAACACTTTTGCCCTCTGAGCTGACCCAGGACATGGCCAGGGCACTAATCACGGCATATGGCGACATTGCTTTTTCCATAACTCCACCTGAAAAAGGCTGTTTCCCTATAGAGGCAGGTAATTACACCATGAGCACAAGCCCTTGCTGGCAGACCAGCATGACTGCTCTGTCGGGAGATGGAAAACTATTTTGGTTCGTCTGACAGAAACAAATAACCCCCCGTGTCACCATGCCTGTCAGCTTGACTGCCTGCAGTAGGGCGAATGTGGGTGGTGTTCTTTATTGTGTGCTCCCACCCTGGGGCTACTGACAGGAAGTGAGCTCCACATGGGAGAAACCCATATACAGTACGTGTACAAGCTGTTGGCTCATGAACATTGTAGGCTTGTGGAAAACTTCATTGTCAGTCTATTTTTAAAATTGATAATTATGACATAAATGACATATTTAGGCAATGAAGCTTCTGCATCATTCCATTCTCTCAATACTTGTAATTTCCTGCCTTCCTATCATCTCCAACCTGGATGGTGCTTGGGTTGTGTTTCCTGTGTCAGATTCCTGACCTATGCTGCTTGTGTTTTCCACAGCCCAATGTTCCTATTAAAAACATGGACTTTGTTTATCAACTTTGATGAATTTTATCCAAGTTAAGGTCCTCTCATATTAATGTGGTGAATGTGGTGAATGTCTGGGTAGAAGGCATGTCATGTTCTATATCTTTTTTTTTCGCCTTTGTAGGTCTGGATGCAGTATGTGTTCGGATAAACAAGTTCTTTACTTCACAACAGGGAAATGGAAACATTGGTTGATTTTGAACCGACTGCCAACAATCCCCTTAAGAATAAACACCGGGACCAAATTTCAGTAGCCACCAAATGGTTTAGTGACATCAATTTTGAAGAATTTGTGACAAATCTCATTCCAGACCGCTTCTGCCCTTTCTCATGTGATTTTGCAATACGGTAACACATTTGAATTTGGAGAAACCGACAGAAAAATCTCAGTTTGGAAATCTAAACACAAACTCAAAGTTGCCAGCCGACACACAAGCACAGTCATAAACATAGAAAAATGTATGTGTGGTGCTTGTGACTTACATCAAAGTCCTACACTGGCTAGAACAGTGCAGACGAGCGGCAATCCTTGCAGCCATTTTTGTCGTCACCAGAGTGACATCACGATCCAAGCATGCTGTATTGTGGGCTTGTTGGTGGTGGTGCTTTAGCTTTGCAATAAATACTTGTCTTCATAGTTTTGACTGGAGTGTGATGTCAACATCTGCATTGCTATTATGAAAGGACACAGAGAAAAACAGCAGAGTTTAGGGGCAATCAAGAAATTGTCATTGTAAAATGTAACAATGCCCATCTTTCCTTTTCTCATAGCCTTGTTAGACGCTCTGTCATATTCTTCATCTCGGCCAGACCCACCAGGCTGAGCTCACCATGACACTGGCACAGTCACGCTGACGATTATGATCTACCTCACTGCCCTTGCAAGTAAGCTGATGGGATGGGCAACATTTGTCTGGCTGCGGAATGTTTTTGGCCATGAGGAGTCAGCGAGTGTACCCCAATACCCCCCTGGCCAAAATAATCAAAATATTACTTTTGAAGCAATTATTATCAAGAAAAATCAAATCAAAATTGTCATGACTCATGAGCAGCTATGCTAAGGCTGCAGGACCGAAGTTAATACTTAATGTGAAAATGAGCACAGCTTTCATTCTGACAAGTTCTGACAATGACACCGTATGAGTCAACCACATGTAAGAAAGTGACCTACACCCCCTTGTCCCCTTAAAATGACTCAGCTGTGACTGCATACAATAACTATCATCTCTAACACTGTCGCTAAAGACTAGCTATTAGCTTTCATGGAAACCTCTGTGGCTCATCCCAGAGGAAGTGGTACAGCGAACAGGGCAGGAGCAGGCTGCAGGCAACGCTACAGAGAGAACAATAAAATGCAGAAGACAGATACAGTCTGTGACAGAGATGAAGCAGGACTGATTTAGAAGGACACACTCCTCATCAAATTTGAAATTGCAGAGTTTAAAAAACATTTCTGAGTGGAACTGAAGGATCAAAGAGAGATGATTGACATTAAACTCTACAGATGTTGCAAACTGATGTTTTGCTGCGGTAATACTGCAGCCTAAATGCAACAATTGTCAGTCATATATGTGTGTTTTTTTTTGAAAACTCGTTTGATATAACAACCAATGTGATGATTCTTACCTTGTTGTGTACCATGTTGATGCAAGTTCCATGCTACGGATTCATTTTAACGCAAACTATTAATTTCTAAAGAGGTGGGGACAATTTTGACTACTCAACTGGAAATGATTAAACATTTTCCAGATAAATATAATACCCTTCACATGAGGAAGAACTGGTTTTTTTGGAGGCATGTAGCCCTCTTTTTAGAGGTTTGGGAGTGGTAAAGAGTGGGTGGCCCAGCCCTGACCTCCATATATCTGAGTGAAATACAGTAGGCCAAGTTGTGGAGGGATGTTCAAAGCAGAGCAGCATCCTGTAAACATGAAACACACACACACACACACACACACACACACACACACACACACACGAAGAACAGACTCTCCACATCAGCAAAACTGGGTTTGTTGACCAATTATCTCTATGCCCATCTGTGCATACATCCACTCTTAAAGCGAATTTCAAGAGGAAACAGATGGAGAGCAACAGGCTGGGAGATGAAGAAAATGTGTGCACATAACTCAGATTCAGAGAAAGTTGACTGTAACTGTTTGCTGTTTGAGCCAGACATCATATGCTTCCTTCTATGGCTGCTGTCTTTTAATCTTATTTGATAAATTGATAACATTTAAAAGTAAGTTCACCAAATTTCACGGAATTCAGCTTTGGGAAAAATGTGAAAATCAACTTCTGGATAGAGAAACAAATGTCTTCGGTAGAAGTAACTGTAAACAATTCATCTAACTGTATGCTTTTAGCTGAAATTACAGATTGACTACTAAAGCACCTTCTGGGTCCATAAATGTCTACAATCCATGACAATGCCTCACTGTATGATCTTCAAGAGTTGCAACATCAAAGCTTGGAGCAGAGCCACGAGCTCAAAGTCCACATGATCACTTGTCTCAGCTTGGATGTGTTCCTGGAGGTTTTTGACATCAGTGTCAACGAGACAGGCGGGTCCATTCAGACAAAGTTGCTCTTTCCTGGCTCGGCACTCTTATTCTTCTCACAAGATCCAGTACAATAATAACCAAACAGAGGTCAAAGGCAGAAGAGGAAAAGAATGAAAAAGACCTATGATTCATACACAGCATCAGCAGGGCTTTCTATAACACTTATGATTACAGGAATTAATATAATAGACATGACTTGTAAAGGCGCGCGCGCACACACACACACGTACAAACACACAATATTTTAATTGTTATTATTAGAATTTTGCAACAGTTAGAGTAGCACATCTCTCTGACATAAGGTTAATTTATTTCCCGAGACCTTTAACACTAATGTCGTCCTATGCTTTCTGCAACTGAAGCCAAAAGCTTTCCTTTTCCAACAAACTGGTACAGTTCACATTTCAAGTCTTCCCGAATTTCACGAGGATGGGGTTTGCACCTTCAGGAGGCCGCTCCATCACTTTCAAGATTAAAAGTCAGAGAAATCTTTACCTTAAAACAACAACAGAACAGAACAACAGAACAACAGAAACCTCTTAGATATGTCAAGTGTTCTAATAATTTTGGTCACCACTTTACATTAGTTTTGCCCATGTCTGGGACACAAAAAACTGATATCTGCAATTTTCATCCCTTCAAATGTGCCTTACAGGCCCATGGCAAAATTGTGAATATTCATAACATGCTTCTGATGAGCATGCTAAATGGGTGTCAAAATGATTTGGCAACATGACAGAACTGGACTGTCTTTGATAAGCCCAGACTTGAGCCAGAACAAGGCAGCAAGCAGGAAGAGAGCCACTGAAAGAAAAGAGACACTGACCCCAGAGGGGTTTTTTGGAGGCCACTAGTAAACCAGTGAGAAAATGGGAGCCTATCCTTTGGAGCTAGGACTGGGCAGCAATAGAGAGGTCAGTAGAAAGGCGAACCCCTGTGGTGGCCCTGGAGGTGAAAGTCATTGTCACCGGCCTTTAATGGGTACGGAAATTCTTCAACTGACCAAAACCTGTGAACGATTGAGAAGCAAAAGACATTTGTGATTCAAATCAGGGAGCTACACCATGAGGTCTGCGCTCGAAAAAGCTTCTAAGAGGGAAGACACAATCTCACATACCCACAAGGATAAGCCAACCTGGTCCCCCATTTTGGTCACAATTTCACATTTTCATATTTTTACATCACAAAACTGGGGCTTAGCTTGTTTTATTTTGCTTCTCGAACAAAAGCAGCTTCTACTTAGAGAGGGGTTTACTGAAATCGTTCGGCTGGAAGGCAAAGGGGAAAGTATTTGTGAGAAAATGCATTTACATGATTTTGTGTCTTTCCTGCAAAGAGATTACCTCATAAAATATAAATAAATAATCCTCTCCTTATCAAAGTTAAGTAATGTGTAGAATGACGAACAGCAATCTAGTTTGTTTGTCACAGGCCTCTGTTCATTTTTCTTAAAGAGGACTGCCAACAAATAATTTCAAGGGAATAATTTCCCTTTCTTTGTTTATTTATTTATTATTCCAGTCCTATTAGTTTGGCATGTGCTCGACAAGCCATCCCCAACCTTGACAGCAGTTTTAATAGGGAACAGGGATTTCTTGATTCAATAGTCCATTTGGAGCTGTCCAACTTTCCTTTAAGCACTTCAGACAAAGGCCAAAGCGCAACTAACTGTTTGCTTGTAAAGCAGCACACTGCGCTGTGTGCTGCCACAGATGTTCAGGTTTAAACCTTTTTCTGCCACTTCATAATATGGAAAACTCCTCTTAACAAATACGGAAAAGAAAGGTCGAATGACTAAAAGTGTCCATTGGGTTAAGTTCGTAAGAGTATTTGATCAAATGAGGTATTCATTGTTTTAAATCTGGTGAATACAGTCGACTTGCATGCTTTATCGGTGAGGAATACACATTTATTCAAGATACATGGCCACAACTAAAGTAGTTGTCATGGAAAGCATCACATCGTGATTGTTACATAAATCTCTGTTAGGAGTTGAGGGCTGGCATTACTGCCATTGTTTTCTCTGTCAGCTTTACACACTTGTCTGCCCTCACTGTCCTGTTGCACAGTAAACTCTGCCCAGCTGGGATGAAGACAAAGACCACCAGCTGCTCTCAGCCACCCTATCCCACAATCTGTTACCGGCAGCACACACTTACCAGCACATACAAACGTGTGTGCACACCCGCACATGACAGAAAGTGCTGTGGAAATCACAAACCTACTTGCTAATCTTTGCTAAATCTGTCCCTCCACCCCATTTGGCTTTATCTGTCTTTTGTTATCAGTGCTGGGAGTGGAGAATGGCAGGGAGGTCACAAGGGTAAGACTTCTTTTCCAGCATCAGCTTAATGAAGGGGGGGGGGGGGGGGTAGGGGAGAAGAGCTAAAGCAGAGCAAGGGGCCTCCTCTAACTCAACCTTCAACATCCCAGCCCCCTACTCTGATATTTCTGGAAGTCTTTTTTCCTTTATTCTGTCTTTTTTCCCCTTTTCCTTTCCTCTTAAATCCAAATAAAATGTGTGATGGATGAGTGAGCAGAGGCAAGACTTCCCCCAGCAATCTAGAGCCAGCCAGGGTTTAGTGAGAAGGGGGAAGGCGTCCCTTCACAGGCCTCTACAGGACTCGGCAACATGACCCCATGCCTCACGCACACACATCCACAGGATCATCAATACTTCCCAGTCGTAATATATGGTGTCTACAGACAAGCAATGAAAGCAGTAAGGGTGTGTGTGACCAGCAAAGGGACACATAGCCCCTGAATCCAGACCTCACTGCATGCACGCCTCCATGCCACCATGATATGATGCAGCAATGTCCAGCTCAATCATATAGACCCCCCATGCTTAAAGAGAAAAGCAAAAATGCCATAACTCAGACAGAAAGGGAAGAGGAGGGGCTTTGCAAAGAAAAGTCGACACCAAATAGTCCTGGTTAGTAGCTATGCTGCATTCGTAGGTCAGAAAGACATAGTCTCTCTCTACCTCTTGCTCATTCTCTCATTCCTTGTGAGAGCACCACCAGAAAATTCCAACAGAGTGTCGTCACCAGGAGCCAGCAAAAGGCAGGGTAGTAGTCTCAAAAAAAGAAAGAAAGCCCTGGTTAAGCCTCTGGGTATAGTTTGTGGGTGGTTTGATGGGTGGTGGAGTTGTATATAACTGAAGTAACATAACTCTTAATGCATGCCACATGTATGTACGTTTGCATGTATATACTGTATGTCAGGGCTGTTTAATTGCAGATTTGCCTTCATTACAATACTGACCTGTGCAAAATGCACACCACAAGCTATACCTTTAAACCATGTGATCCTGAAGTTAAACCAGTACAAATACTGGGCTCATGGTAACAAAAACGATTACAACACTAGAAACAACAGCATTGCTTGTAATTTAAGGAAAATCTAGACATAGGTACAAATTATGTAATTTGTTTGGAATATTTTCAAAGGAAACACCAGTAATTTCCAATGCAACTGACAACGCAACAACAAAAAGTAAAAAAGAATGAGATGTGACCAGTGACAAATACACAAAAGTCAACTGTCCTGAAATGTATAGCATAACATACATATATAACATATGTAACAATGAAAGCAAAAATTCTGCAGCGTGAACGTAGTCAGACAATAAAAAACAAAACCCAGAAAGTGTGCTCGCGAGTGTTTCAGTATTTTTTAGCTGAGCGTTATGCTATTCTGATGTACACACTCATTTTTATTAATTATTTGAATGTTGGAAGATCTATGGGCAGAATTATTGGATAATCTGTGATTGTGTCACTGGAGCTGAGATGGGTGAATAAAATCACTCTATCAAACCCTGTGCAGCTGATGAATTTAAATTGGGTTCAACTGGTTTAAATGGGTTCAATTAGCTTGTCTGAAGCATGGTTTAAGAAACTGATATTTTAAAACTTTTTATCAAAAAGAAAATCTGAGCTAGAGCATAAATGAAAATACAATTTATTGCAGGCACAGGAAAACATGAGCTAAATATAACAGCTGACATCAAACACACCGTGAGAGAGATGGAGGAAAAAAATGGCTTTGAGAGATAGCTTAACCAACAAGCTGTGAACATTTTCCATTTGAAGTGAAACATTCCTGTCCACTCGTGGCCCTGCACACTGCAGCAGGGCTTCCTCTCAGCTGCTTGTGGTATTTGTCCCCAGGTAAGATTCTGAAAGTGGGACAGTGAGCTGCAAACTTTCCCAAGGATGCTGTCCCACCACATACCACTTTCACCCACTGTTCCCCACCACTCTTATGCTCCTCTCCAGGACGCAGGGCTTAATGAAGGAATTATGTTTATTAACTCAATCAATGGGTGTACGAAATTTCTTGGCTATAAATAGAATGTTTTTCCACCTCAGATGTTATACACTATATTATATTGCAAAGTTGGAAACAAAGTCCTTTTGGCTGGCATCTACGTCACTAAATACTCCCAGTGTTTCTTATTAAATCTTTCACATCTGTGCATTTCCTTCCAGGAACTTTTTGCCATTTGGTCCCACTTTGCCTGCGTGTGTCCAAACGCACAATAAATGGCTTCTTCTGCTCTCCACACTCCTCCTAACACAACTGTAACATCCACATGTGTATGTGTGGTGATTGTGCGTCTCTGGATCTTTGGGTCTCCAGTTGTGTGGGTAAGATGACGCTTTGACCCCAGCCAGTTGCCGCAGATGGTAAGAGCACAACAGCGAAGCACAAGAGGGGAGTGAGGAGGAAGTGTTGTTATCACCAGCTGGCCCAGTGGCTCAGCCAGAGAAGTCAGCGAGACGAGTTCAGCAACAGGAACGCGTGGGTGTGAATGTCGGCTCTACAGAGGCCGGTGAAGACAGGGTAAAAGCTGTTGTGCGTACTTGTACGCTGTTGCGAGAAGCAATGGTTGTACGCACATCTGCCGACATGCATTTGTACGCGGTGACCTTTCATTCTCGACAATGATTTAGCCAAGCATTTTCTTTCCTTTCAACATCATCAAGTTCATACTTGTTGTATAATTAATCTTTAACAACCACTTTACTCCCTTTGTTTTATAAATGGTGATGGATAATTATCTCGGATAATTATCTCTGATTCCAAACAAGCTGACAGGAATTAGCCAGCATTAACCTTTAAAAATACTGCGATTTGGGTAATGAGGGGTTTTTTCTTTTCTTTTCTTTTATATATATATATTGACACCCATCTGAGGCAATGTATCTTGTGGTCTCTAAGGGACCAAAAAGAGAATGGGCCTCTGACAGTTGGGAGGATGCAGCCATCAAAACCTGCGTACCAGTAAAACTAAAACAAGAACATATTTCCCGTAACATACGCCAGTTCACCGCCCTTTTTTTTTTTAGCATATGTGTGCACCTTTAAGCTCCAAGTGTCGTTGCGTGGCCATGTGGCGATGTTGAGTTCACGCTCTCCCTAGTCTGTCTTGGAAATGTCTGTGGCATTATGCAGAAACTTTAAAAAGCAAGCACAGAAGGTTACTTTAAAACTCATCATGGTGAATATTTAAAGGCCTGTGAAGAATTTAAAGGCGAAACTACGCTGTGAACATTTACCGAGTGTTTTTCCAGACGTCCACATAATTCTTTCCGTATTTACATCTACATTTATAAAAAGTCCAAGGTCGACATTCCCGTCCTTTCATCAATATCATCCCACCCTTTCCTAAAGTTATTGTTAGATTCAGCATCATTGCAGCTAACCAACCTAAGGGACTGTCCAAAACATGGTCCAATCCTGACATAATCTCTCTACCTTCTGTCTTTAAACAGCTTTTTGCTGTCAAATTTCAGTTACATCTTGCTGCTCTATGGCATCTTTAACAGAGGGGAGCTTCTGATAGGGAAGGCGGTGTTACATAACAGAGCAACCCCCTTACCGCAGCTACATGCCCCTTTCTTTGCACATGTCTCAGAGTGTGACTGGCTGGAGTTCACACTCATCAATGGGACAGAGGACCCTCAGAATGATCAGAGCTGGAACCGGAAGAAAAGAGAGCGGGAGCATGCGTAGTAGCGTGATAGCTTCACATCGTTCCTTCCCTCCTCCTCACCCTGCGACCTCTAGCCCAGGCAGACAGCTGTCCCCATTTCGCAGACAATGGGAGTGTTCAACCAAAATAGTACCTTGATTTAGACAGGCTTCCTTCTGGAAAGGGGACCCCTTACTGCAAAGAATGACTGAGAGGGTCCACACATTTATCCAGGACTTTACAATGGAAGAACTGCAACAATACATTTCCTGGTGTGCTATTATTATTATTATTATTATTATTATTATTATTATTATTATTTCCTTGTTAAAAATATAAATGTGACATTCAGACTAGTCACAAAATCTGGGGTAAATGCAATAAGTTCAACACAAACAAAAGTTACACACCTGGAGTAATTTTGTGCTCCAACCTTGGACTCACTTTGCTGCAGCCTTTCTGAAATCCCTGTGTTTAAAAGCCAATTTGTAAACTTTTCATTCATTTTAGCAAGCACTGACTTGTCCTGGCTCTGGACCAAAAGAACAAATAGTCAAAGGGATGAGGACGGACCGGACTAAATGGCATTAAAAGGAACTGAATCTAGAATCCGGTTGAGCCTATGGTGTCAAAAGAAGCAGATGAAACACATCCATCCACCCGTTGACAGGCTTCTTCTAACTGGCATGCAACCCCTTTGTAATTAGTTGACAATGACCAGCATAGACCAGAGACAACACTGCATGCTGTGGAGAAAACAATGGATACACATGCTGTCAAAAAAAGAGGCTATACTGGCCCAGAGAAAACACAAATGACAGCTTTAAATAGGTTCAGAGACCGAAAATTCCCCTAAAATGTTGGCCTGGGGAGGGTACACAAAGTAAAAGGAAGTGCTGCAAGAATCATCAAAACACAGACTGAGACATTTGCATTGTTCGTTCAATATCTGTAAAAGGATATCAAATTTTAACCAAGGTAACCTATTTCTTTATTATTAAGTCCGTGCTATGGGAAAAGATAAACAAAAGTATATCAATAATATATTGATCTCGACAGCAGGTAAGATGCAAAACTGTATGACAAAAAATGCTCATTATTACTAAACAATTGTGTACAGCGTTTTCTCGGATGTTTTAATTTGTAATGAAAACACAACCTGCTGCAATAATTCTAAATACCTGTGCATGTTTTGTCTGAATGGTGTTTTGTGTTATTTTATATTTTATACTTGTAGACTTGATCACAATCATAGAAACTGAGCACTTTCATGTGGTAGGTGGTTCTGGGCCTTCTCAGCTGATATTTTGAAGCACGCTGGATAGTTTTTATCTTTACAGAAGCTCCGATCTCCATCACTGGCAGAAGGACAAGCCTTTCTATAATATTCAACAGAACAAAGTGATGCTGGAGAAACAAAAGTGAAACTATTTTTGCTGAAGACAAGAAAAGACCTTTCGACTACATGAAGGACTAAAGGTAATACGATGCTCTTCTGGATTTCTGAGAAAAGCAACCGGCCTCTCTGTCTCTCCTTACTCTCTCTCTGAAGCTCTGCGTGCTCTCACAGACAGACCTCCCCCAGGGTTCTGTTCGGTGCAAAACCCAGAAAGTGTTTTTCTCAGCATTGTATAGAAGATGTGTTGTGAGAGGTTTTGGCTTCGACTATCTGACAGGAATAGGGGCTGTCTGTGTGAGGGCCCCATTCATGGCAGTGGAAATATGATGTGGTGAGTAGATGCATATGGGTTCGTACATCTCTACCCCTTTCCTTGTGAAGTGTAGTCAAACCACGTTATCCTACCAAGAGCTTTATTTTTCAACCATAACTGTGGCTACATCATCTCTGCTTTTTCTCATTTAGTGACATAGTGCAGCCGCTGACTGATGAATGCACCTTGAATATCCACAGAAGACCGCCAGGTCTGCTGGACTCATGCTGCCAGCATCCTCTTAGTCTTCCTCTCCAAACAATCGTCAAGAAAAGTCAATAAACTTGGGAGAGCACATGCTTTCATGATGTGAGGGGACACTGGAATGAGTCCAGAAATGTAAACTGCCTTCAAATTCACATTTTGTGTGTGAATGCATGAAAGCCTGCATTTATTCAGTCTTTTTTCAAACTTTTTTGTGAATGTGCACAATAACGTCAGATATTCTTTACCAAGTAATGTGAACATATGAAGAGGTCACATTTGACACATGGTATGTACCATAAAACAACAACAACAACGACAAAAAAACATGAATGATAAACTTCAAGTACACTCCAATTCAATACCAGTAACACATACCGGCAGCACTTGGGATTGAATGCGGCCCCATACAATTACCAACAATTGCTTGCATTCCCTTAAGGATTTTCCCAGACAAAAGTGCCTGCCGTATCAATACTGTCCCTTGCTCCCTCCCTTGCCTGCAGTGTTGTGGTATCATATCTGGCCTCTTTGTGCACAGGGGGATTTCCAGCCACTGAAATGGTGAGCCGGTTGGGAATGGGCATCCGACCTCTGGGCAGCGTTTTCTTTAACCATGTGGGAATAGCCCGCTCTGTGTACGACTGGTTGACACTTGAAAATGCACAAATTTTTTTTTTCATTTTTTCATGAATAGAGCGAAGTTGGCCTGACACGGACATTAATTCTTATTCTGGTCTATCTTGACTGGATGTCCACTGAACATACATTATTGTAGAATCATCTGATCCAGACACTAAAATCCTCAATGACCATACAATTATATCTAAGACTTTCTACTTGCATCTGATGTAAAAACTCAATAGTACACAATTAAATCTAAATTGTGACCATAATGATTCCACCTTCACAGGTGAGTCAACAGTTTCAAGTCCATAAATATTACAGCCAATATGTTAGGGATCGGCCCGCTGGCGCCAGTCTTGTTGGGACGCTGGGTCTTTTGTCCCCCTCTAGATGGCAACAACGACCGTGAGCTCCACCTGGAGCCCTCGCACCTGTCACCTATCACCAATTAGACCCAGCAATTTAAGGACGCCGTCTGGCAGCTGCTGGCTGCCAGATTGTTTTTCATGGTCCTGGACACGTGGAGAGGATTCAGCCTTCTGGCGAGTCCGGAGTGGTAGATGCTTGGATTTTTTGGATTACTCATACTGTGTGGATTATTTGCACTTGGTTTGAACTGACTGTGACTTTGCTCTTTCCCTGAGGTTCTTCCGTCCCATCGAACGTGGGCACCCTTTCTGTTCACCAGCCAGGCAAGGAGAGTCCCGGCCCGAGTCGCCCTTTGTTCTCATCATTCCTCCGCTGGAGAGTTTTTGGTTATTCAACATTGTGATCCTGCGTTTCTAATAAATGTGCGTTTTTCAACTCGCTGCCATGGTCTGCGTTTGGGTCCTCAGAAACATTCCTTAACAGAAGAATCTGACCAGAATGGACCCAGCGGGCACGCAGTAGGCTCTGTCAGCTCATGGCACCACGATTAGTCGTCATGAACAGTCAATCCAAATTGCTCACCAGAACGTGTTAGCTCCGTGTGGGCTCCGTGTTAGCCCGGTCCGTAGACACACTTGTGCAGCAAATGAGTCTCCTCACCAACTCCGGGGCCGCTGTGCCCGTGGCTCCTGGGCGCTCATACACGTGTGATCCTGAGCCGTTCGACAGAGATCTCAATCGGTGTCGGGAGTTTTTACTGTAATGCCGGTTAATTTTCTCTCAGCGCTATTCTGAGCCTATTTATCTTGGATAAGGCTAAGATTAATTATATCATCGGTTTGTTGCGCGGATGAGCCTTGGTCTGGGCGCAGGCCAGCTCAAGCATGCACCTTTACTCCCTTCCGCTAAAGACTTTATTAAGCGTTCGAGCGGATCTTTGACCGACCTAATCATGCGGGCTGTGCGGGAGATAAGTTATTCACGCTCTGGCAGGGAGCGCGGTCGGTGGCGGAGTATGTGGTCGAATTCAAGACCTTGTCGGCGGAGAATGGCTGGAATGAGCCGGCTCTGCTGTACGCGTTCTGTCATTCCGGGGATTAAACAACCAGATGCCTGACGCGCTTGTCGCGGGAGCGCGACCAAAGGACCTGACCGACAAACCACCGCACGCGTCATCGCCCTCTCCGTCGGTCCGCATCCGCAGTGGGGACGAATGGAAAACAGCCTTCAAGACACCAACTGGCCATTTTGAATATAGGGTGATGCCATTTGGGCTCACTAACGCCTCCACTGTGTTCCAAGCACTCGTCAATGACGTGCTCCGGGACATGCTGAATAAGTTCCTCTTTGTCTATATTGACAATATTCTCATTTTTTAAGAGACGGAGGAGGAACAAGTGCAGCATGTCTGGCTGGTTCTGAGACGTCTGCTCAAAAATAGACTCTTCGTTAAGGCTAAGAAATGTGAATTCCATGCTACAACTGCATCATTTCTTGGCTTCATAATTCAACAGGGCCAGCTGCCACCCGACCACGCCAAGATTCAGGCGGTGAGTGGCCAACCCCGGCCACCAGGAAGCAGCTCCAGCAGTTTCTGGGGTTCTCCAACTTCTACAGGCGCCTCATCCATGATTATTATGAGCAAGGTGGCGGCTCCGCTGACGAGGCTCAAATCCCTGCTCTGCCCCTTCTCCTGGACTGAGGAGGCCGAGGCTGCCCTCTCACACCTCAAGGTACTGTTCACCATCGCACCTGTTCTATCTCATCCAGATCCGGCCCGACAGTTTGTGGTGGAGGTGGACGCCTCGGACAGTGGGGTCAGGGCGGTTCTTTTGCAGCGAAGCGCCTTGGATGGGAAGCTGCACCTGTGTGTCTTCTTCAGTCAACGCCTGTTCACCGCAGAACGCAATTACGACGTGGTGAACCGCGAACTGCTGGCGCTGGTGTTGGCACTACAAGAGTGGCATCACTGGCTGGAGGGGAGGGGGACGCAGAGCCTTTCAACGTCTAGACCGACCATAAAAAACTGGCCTACCTCCAGGGAGCTAAGCGGCTGGACTCTCGGCAGACACGTGGGCTCTCTTCCTAGGTCAGTTTGACTTTGTGCTTACCTACTGACCCGGGTCCAAGAACGTCAAGCCTGACTCGTTGTTGCGTCAGTTCTCAGCCAACCCGACTCACCCCGAGCCGATCCTTCCACCAGCCTGCATCGTTGGAGCAGTCATCTGGCAGGTGGAGGAGTGTGTGTGGGAGGTGAAACGCTTGGTGACCGACCCAGATGGAGCCCTGCCAAACACCCTGTTCGTCCCTAAAGCCGCACGCTCGGAGGTCCAGCAGTGGAGACACTCCTCCAAGTTAGGGTGCCAAGCCGGGCTCCCAAGCACTCTGCATCTCCTGCGCCAGCGGTTCTGGTGGCTGTCCATGATCCGCGACGCCAGGACTTTCGTCGCCCCGCCTGCGCCCGCAGGAAGTCGTTGCACCAACCTTTCACAGGGCTCCTGCAGCCGCTGACGACTCCATGGTGCCCCTGGTCCCACATCGTTCTGGACTTTGTGAGTGGACTTCCACCGTCGGAGGGGAATACAGTAATCTTGACTGTGGATGACTGCTTTTCCAGGTCCGCACACTTCATTCCCCTCGCAAAGCTCCTCTCGGCAGCAGAGACGGGAGAGCTGCTGGTACAACACCTGTTCCGCCCTCCACAGGATCCTGAAGGACATATTGTCGGACAGGGGGCCACAGAAGGTGTGGAGGACTTTCTGCGTGGCCCTCGGGGCAACGGTAAGTCTCCTCTGGCTATCATCCACAGTCCAATGGCCAGACGAAATGGACGAACCAGAGCCTTGAGAACACTCTCTGATACATGGCGGCCCTGGGCTACCAGCCGCCCCTCTTTGACTACCAGGAGGAAGAGGTGGCAGTCCCATCGATCTGGGCGCACCTTCATCGCTGCCGGGCAGTCTGGAGACAGGTACATGCAGCTCTTCTCCACTCCTCCCTCCAGTCACAGCAAGGGGTGAACAGCTGCAGGGCCCCAGCGCAGCGCTACCACCCGGGGCAGTGAGTCTGGCTATCGTCGAAAAACCTCCCGCTCCACGTGGACTCAAGAAAGCTGGCACCGCGGTTTGTCGGCCCGTTTGAGGTAGACCGGGTGATCGCTGTGCGGCTGAAGCTCCCACCGTCGATGAAGGTCCACCCAACGTTCCACGTCTTGAAAGCCAGTGAGTCAGACCTGTCTCTGTCCACCGAAGACTCCCTCCGCCACCTGGTGCAAATCATTGACGGAGCACCGGCCTTCACATTCCAGAGGATCCCGGACGTCCGCCGCTGGGGCCGGGGCTGGCAGTACTTAGTGGAATGGGAGGGGTACAACCCGTCACCTATCGCCAATCGACCCAGAAATTTAAGGATGCCGTCTGGCAGCCGCTGGCTGTCAGATTGTTGATTTTCGCTGCCGTGGTCTGTGTTTGGGTCCCCCGAAACGTTCGTTAACGCAATACTTCTGATCTCCAATACAGTATTTTACTCATTTGAACATTTGAAACTTAAGCTTGCATTTCTATTTTTTTAACCCACAATAATACCCACAATACCCATAAAGAAACAGTGTTCATTATTAACTTCCACGGAGATTCAAGGTAATCCTTTTATTACCTTGTAAATAGTTTTGTTTGACTTTGACTCCTGTTATTGTCCTATAGGTTTGTATGAGTTCATAATCCAAATAAAACCATTCATCGCTTGGTACTTTCATTTTCTTTTTTGAATTACTTTTTAACCCCTCGTGGAAAATAAGAATGGGGTGTTTGCTAGCTGTTTACATGTTCAAAATTCTTACAACCACATCTATCTATCTATCTATCTATCTATCTATCTATCTATCTATCTATCTATCTATCTATCTATCTACAATAATCCATTGTGAAAATACAATTGGATTTAATTGAATTGAAGGAAATCCTGGAAATTTATGATGTAGCAATCCATAATTGGGTAAAACATATTACAAGTGTGAAATAAATGACATGAAGGCATTCTAATAAAATATATCTAATGTAATAAGTGGGATGTCTGTAATTACAATTTAGGTGCTGTGACAAAGAACTTTACAGGCAGTATGTGACCCTGCACAGTGAAGCTCTTGTACAGGCAAAAAACTTAATCTTGTGTCTCAGTGAATAAATTGCTAAAAACATGCCTGGCCACTGGTCAGTAATGAGCAGACGGAAGGTTAATCAGATCTACTCGGCAAACGCAGAAAAACCCCAGCTGCACTGAAACCATTCTTCTCTTAACAGACTTGTAACTGCAGGGACAGACAGACAGATGCGGCTTACAAAACAACTCGTGAAGAGGAATGCCAGCCATTTGGCATGTACAGTACAACAGATGAATGGCTTTTGTTGAGGGGTTTCACCGGGTCTGGTTGACAGAGGGCTAAAGTCAGAGCTATCCAGCCTGTCCAACAGAGGGGACAAAGACAGGCCAGTGTATTTCACCCACAGTTTTTTCTCTAGGGGCCTTTTCACAACTAATCCACTGGGTCTGAGAGGAGCAGCGGGACCGGTCAGTAATGCTGCTCCACCTCTGTGGAGGCCTGAGTCTTTGGCAGCATTATGGAGGCAGATAAAGGAGCTAGACGCTGCCCTCTGTGTCTCTAAAGTCACTCTTGTTGGCCCAATCCTGATCCCGACCAGGTACGCTTCTGTGCAGCCTGTGGTTATTATAGTCTGGCCTGGCTGGATGCTCAGACCACATCTTGAGATTGACATCAGATGTACCTCCCTGGTAAGGCCTGTTACTCTGTTCCTTCCTTTTTTCCCCCCTTTTGGACACCCTAAATCACCCGGCCCACTTTTTTAACAGTGTCCATTGCCTCCGAATCAAAAGCACTCTAAATATGTCACATTCCACATGGTACCTATCTCTGTGGTGCCAGGACTTTCTCACAGAACTTAAACCCTATTTTTCTTTGAATAAGAGGACTCCATTGTTGTTCAAATTATCCATCCAAACCCTAGCAACTTCCCCAAATCGGTATGTCACAGGAATTCCTGCCTCCACTGCCAACTCGAACTACCTGGTAAAGGGGATTAGGGCTTTAGTCCGTTAGTCAAGAATGTGGAATGGCTGAACTTCTGACCAAGTCAGATGGGCTTGACATTCAGAGCATGTGTTCCAGGGTGATGCCTCTAACTACACATTGATGCACAGTAAGAACAACAAGATAATGCAAGAATGTATATTTCTCCGAGATCTAAAAATGAAAATCACGTGCATGTGTTCGGTGGAGAGGTGAGCAGCTATATTCATACAAGGACGTGTTGGAGGTGTTTTATAATCCAAAAAAGTTTACATCAACTTCATGGGCACATGCAGCATAATGTATATAAACTAAACTAAAGCCTTAAACATGTCCTAATAGCGTATTTACTGCCTTTCACTGTGATGTAAATAACTCCATCCAATACCAGTTCTGAATTTCACAGGTGATTATACAGTTTAGTGTTGCTTTTGAAGAGCAACAGATTAACTGAACAAATTGTGAGTTTAGTTTTTACATCCTAATCCAATAATTGAGAACACATCAAAGAGAATTTAAAAAAGAAAAAACTAACAAAAAACAAAGTAATCAGATTTTTAAAACTTAAATTAGGTGAGATATCTTAGTCCATGTACTGACAATGCTTTTGATTATTACTAATATTCTTGCTTTTTATTGGTCAGCACTCATCTCATGAATGTTTAATCAATGTCAAATTGATCATAGATTGATCACCAATGATAAAGGACTCGATAAACAATAATTCCTGCAGGGCATTGATATTGAATAAATTAATTTATTTTGCAACTTTCATTATCGTATGAACTGATTAGAACCACCGTTGTAACTGGAAGTAGCACTGTAGTAATATGTAATAAAGAAAATATCTGGTATTTGGTGAAATGGGATTGTAAAACCTGCTCACTCGAATGTAATCATGTATTAAAGGAGCACTTGACTTTTATTCTAATTCATTAAACAAGACCCACTTGCCTACAGATAAAAAAAAACCATGCAAAATAAAAGAAATTTAGTTTTTGTTGTAAATGTTAAAGAATTCTAAGAAACTGTCGCTAAACCACAGACCAACTCATGATCAAACAGTAAACCCAAATCATATATGCACCTCAAATCAAAACCAAATGGGGCTTTTTCCATTTTTAGTTGCTGCATGCCATACCACATTAGAAAAGTGAACTGTATAAACAAGTGAACAGTCACACAAAATAGGGTGTAGCTCTGGTTTTGGCAAATAAATGTGTGATGTAGAAAATGGATAAACAGGATGTTCACATCTTGATATAAATGAAATACATCAGGGAGTCAGAGGCCATCAGTTCATCTCAATGCATATGGAACGGCTGTAAGTCAAACCTGAAGCTGAGTGAACTGGATGAATTCAATCTACACACAGGACCGTTCAGACACGTTGTCTCGCAGTTCATCACTTTTTATGCTGAGGTGTTGTGTTGAAGTGTGGCTTTGTGAAGGAATGTCACATACAAGATGCCTGCTGTCAGTTTTATGACATGTTTCATGTTCAGTATTCTAGGATATGTTACCAGACAGATGAGTGCAGATATAACGCTGAGCGAGGCAGCAACGGACCTGAAAGATAGGATCATGGTGAGAATGAACACAAGGCAACCCCGACACTGATGACAACGGCTAAGTGAAGTACCATCTAAAAGTCTCCTGGAAAGTGTGAATGCAACACTGAGAACGATCCCTACCTCAACAATCACTGAAACTAATGATCTGATACACACTTAGCAACAGTGATCCTAGAGATGCTTGGCTATAAGAGCAACCATGGGAGCCATGGGAAACAATACCCACCATGGAAACGAAGGTTGGAGGCTAAAATTAAGGCAGCACGGAGAGAAGTGAGTCAACTGACAGAGGCCCAGAGAGGTGCAATGAAAAAAACAGTACCCAAGAGGTATGGCCAGATGCCCATACCTGAAGCACTCGAAACTGCCAAACAAAGTCTCCAAGCCTTGGCCAGCCGCCTACAGAGATACACAAAAATCAATGAAGCCAGACAAATAAACAGGCTGTTCGCAACTCAACCTGCGAAAGTGTATACTCAATGGCAGGGTAATAACAGCAGAGTAGACCCATCAAGGCTGGAAACTGAACAGTACTGGAAGAGTATATGGGAGAAGGAGGCAGTACATAACAGCAGTGCTCAGTGGCTGGTGTCTCTGAGATAGGAGCACAGCAACCTCCCTGAACAGAAACCAGTTACCATCACAGTGGCAGACATCTGGGAAAGAGTCTCAGGTCCATGCCTACTGGCTAAAGAAACTCACCTCACTCCATGAGTGCCTGGCAGCACAAATGAACCAGCTGCTAACAGATGGGACTCACCCATAATGGCTAACCAAGGGGCGAGCTATCCTGATCCAGAAGGATCCCGCAACGGGTGCAGTCCCACCCAACTACCGGCCAATAACCTGTCTCTCCACAACATGGAAGCTCATGTCAGGCATCACTGCGGTTAAGATAAGCAGGCACATGGATCAATACATGAGCAAAGCACAGAAAGGCATTGGTAGAGATACCAGAGAAGCCAAACACCAGCTCCTGGATGATAGAACAGTTGCCCAAGACTGCAAGTTCCGAAATACCAACCTGTGCACTGCCTGGATTGATTACAAGAAAGCCTATGACTCAATGCCACACACATGGATCACTGAATGCCTGAAGCTGTACAATATCAACAGGACTCTAAGAGCATTCGTTGAGAACTCGATGAGGTTGTGGAAAACCACCCTTGAGGCCAATGGCAAGTCATTTGCACAAGTGTCCATCAAATGTGGCATATACCAAGGAGATGCTCTGTCCCCACTGCTGTTCTGCATAGGCCTGAACCCCCTAAGCCAGATAATCAACAAGACTGGCTATGGATACCGCCTCAGGAATGGGGCCACGATCAGTCACCTCCGCTACATGGATGACATCAAGCTGTATGCTAAGAGCGAACGGGACACAGACTCCCTGATCCACACTACCAGGATCGACAGCAATGACATTGGGATGTCATTCAGGCTTGAGAAATGTAGTAGGATGGTGACAAAGAGAGGCAAGATAGTCCACACTGAAGGGGTCTCGCTCCCAGAAGGAACAATAGCAGACATTGAGGACAGTTACAAGTACCTTGGAATACCACAGGCAAACGGCAACCTTGAACAGGCAACAAGGAAAGCGGCAACACCCAAATACCTCCAGCGAGTAAGACAAGTCCTTCGAAGCCAGCTCAATGGCAAGAACAAGTCCCGGGCAATAAACAGTTATGCCCTGCCAGTGATCAGATACCCTGCAGGAATGATAAGGTGGTCAAAGGAAGAGATACAGACCACAGATGAAGACACGAAAGCTCCTCACCATGCATGGCGGGTTCCATCCCAAATCCAGCACCCTGAGACTGTACAGAAGCTGTAAGGAAGGAGGCCGAGAACTAGTGAGTGTGAGAGCCACTATGCAGGACGAAACAGCCAAGCTCCATGAATACATCAAGGACAAAGCCCCAACGGATGACGTGCTCAGTGAATGTCTCAGACAATGGCAAGATCAGGAGGTGCTGGAGGAGGGACTATCATGGGAGGACAAGCCCCTACACAGGATGTACCACCAGAACATAACTGAAGTGGCTGATCTCAAGAAGTCCTACCAATGGCTAGAGAGGGCTGGCCTACAGGACAGCAGAGAGGCACTCATCCTGGCTGCACAGGAGCAAGCCCTGAGCACCAGAGCAATAGCGACCCAGATATACAACACCAGACAAGACCCAAGGTGTAGGCTGTGCAAAGAGGCACCTGAGACAATCCAACACATAACTGCAGGGTGTAAGATGCTGGCAGGAAAAGCATACATGGAACGCCATAACCAAGTGGCTGGCACAGTCTACAGAAACATCTGTGCGGAGTATGGGCTGGAAACCCCAAGATCAAAATGGGAAACACCTCCAAAGGTGGTGGAGAATGACCAAGCGAAGATCCTGTGGGACTTCCAGGTACAGACAGACAGGATGGTGATGGCGAACCAACCAGATATTGTGGTGGTGGATAAAGGGCAGAGGAAAGCCGTTGTGGTGGATGTGGCAATACCAAGTGACAGCAACATCAGGCGGAAGGAACATGAGAAACTTGAGAAATACCAAGGGCTCAGAGAGGAGCTGGAGAAGGCTTGGAAGATGAAGGTGACAGTAGTGCCCGTGGTGATCGGAGCACTCGGGGCAGTGACCCCCAAACTGGAGGAGTGGCTACAGCAGATCCCTGGAACAATGTCAGACATTTCAGTCCAGAAAAGTGCAGTACTAGCAACAGCAAAGATACTGCGCAGGACCCTCAAGCTCCCAGGCCTCTGGTAGAGGACCTGAGCTTAGAATGGAGGAGGAACCACCCACGGAGGGTGAAAAGGGAATATTATATATATATATCCTTCCCACTGTGCTTAGCTGGGGGTTCAGGGTCTGGGTTTCTGCCTCTGTAAAGCACCTAGAGACAATTTTATTGTAAAAGGTGCTATATAAATAAAATTGAATTCAATTCAATTGAATTCTGAGGGATTCAGAAATCCTTCATTCTCTGCATAGAATAAGCTTTATTATGCTGGTGGCCTCTAGCAGGTTTGACAATGAGAGACTTTTAAGTGCTACTGTCCTTCATGGAGGAGAGAAAAGCACCTGTCGTGGTAATGCTACGGTCAGCCTTGCCGTCTTCTTAGTTGGAGACCAGCAGACTTGTGTCAGAGAGTCAGGTGCATGAAGGCCAACCAGACACGCTCACACACAGAATCAGTCTATATGAACGTGTTAGGCTTGTTCTTCCATGGGAAATCACACATAATCTTTTTCATTCCTCAATAAACCTGACACTGGGCTGACACTTGAGGCCCTCATCCTGGCACCAAGGGCCACTGAAAGATTCCTCAGGTCTGTGAAAGTAGTCGGCTGTGCACGGGGTTCAAAGACTCAGTGAATTCCAGGGCAGCTCACAGGGGACAGCTACTCAATGAAGAACTGCAAAAAACAAAATCCATTCCAATATTTGAAAATGTTCGACCCGGCGGGCCTCTCATTAATATGCGGGGAAGATGTTCTTTGTGAATATTTGGTACTAATTCATGACAACTCATTGTAAACTGAGTCTCTCACTCTCAGAGATTGAAAAGTTTTGCTTATAATGCAAAAATATAATCAGAAATGTGACATTATGGTGGCAGCTGTGTGTGACTGCAGCACTGAGACCAATGGCCATATGCAGAATTTAATGGTAGAAGACAAAATGCAACTTCGGACTCTAAAAAACTTCCTATTGGGGTGGGAAGTTGGGCGCTAATACGATATCGCGTATATGTGTGTGGGATTGTCCAGATGGACAGAAGGGCAGCATGGATGCAATAAGGTCACAACAGAAACCAGAGTATCAAAGCATGGTGGGCCAAATCAAGAAACTTTGCACTTTCAAATAGCACTTATCCAGGGGTATCATATAAACTTAACCCTGCTGTCAGAATGGCCACATGGAAGGAAATAAATTGAGGGTCGTGACCTTGAAAGCACAAGTCAAACGTCGTCAGCCTCAACACAGGGGGCTGAGGAGGTGGTTTGCGCTGATGCGGCCTCAGCGTGACAGATGGCATGAAAATCTGAGTTGTTGGAAATCTCTGAAGACCATGTCCACATTCAGGCCATAAGAATCGGGGCAACTGTCACAGAATGACCACACACCACGCAGAAAGAATGAGGGAGAACGACTGGTTCATGCAGATGTGATGCCAGTTAAAGCACTAAACCTTGGTTTCACTTGACAAATGTTTGGATCCTTTGTTTAACAGTACTAACCCACTGTTATGTCACTCACCACATTGTCGACACCATAAGTAAGCTATAACGCTGCGCTTAAATATCACCATAGTAACAAAAGTAACAAATAAGAGATGTAGCCCATCACTGCTCCATCACATCAAATGCCGGGGACCATTACATTATTACTTTTCAGTTGCATTCCTCTATCAATAGTGTTCTAAAGACAAACCGTGTGGAAATAACAATAGGTCTCTGTGAAAGGTCATATACTAGATACAGATATTCCAAACGACAACTCACATCATTAGTTAAGTGACAGTTTCACTGAAGACTGAATTTTGTGGCGAAAGAGATACTTAACTTTCCAAAAAGTTTCGCCGAAGTGTGTGTGTGTGTGTTTACACATGTGTTTACTAGGTAATAACAACCAACAGAAAAAGGTTAGAATGTAATCTCTCATTTTTTAACAACTGATAAATTTGATATTGTTGAGCCGATGCGGTAGATAAAAAGACTCAACAACTCTCCTTTAAGGTGCTCAAGATGGAATCAAATTCTGATTTATGTGAACAATATTGATCCCAGTTGGGAAATTGCCTATTCACTATTAGTTATAATTAACTGCCAAAGTTTCTACCAAAGACAACTATAATGTAATAAACATGATCATCTAAAACCTTACAAATCTCAAAAAAAAAGTTGAGTCTAAAGAAACAAAAAACAAAACAAAACAAAACAAAACAAAAAAAAAATCTGTTAATAGTATTCGAAAGCCTTATTTGCATTTAAATAACTTAGTTTCATGATCTTCATCATTTAAAAGAATTTTTGGGTGAATTCTTGTAGGTGAGCTGATTCTATCCTACAAGAAAACTAACTTTATGAATACACTAACTTTATTTGAACACCATTTTAGAATAATTTTCAAATACAATATTAACAAGTTATTGGTATCTCGTTAAAAAATAAAAAAGCCAGTGATGATTGCATGTCATTATTTTGAGAAAAAGTTTCAAGGACGCACAAAACCAGCCAACATCTGCAGAGTGCCGGCCTGAGCCGACCAGATTATATTCATATCTTCACCCGTTTCGCTGCGGCCATGCTTGATTACTTGTGCTCAACCCTGAAACATTTCACCTCTAACCTCAATTTGAAGCTTCCTTAGGTTTAAAGCGAATCATTACAACGAAATAAAGACTGCACTGAAATCATATTTCGGTTTGTGGTTAATTAAATTGGCAACTTCACTGAAGTGACCTGAAGTGATGAATGGAAATACTACTCGTGTTTTTTACAAACACAGTATTAAAGAGGATATATTCGTATTTATGCATAGCAAATGAGCTAAAGCATTGGTTGTCTCACATTCCTCTAAAACGGATGAATACCAAGAACAGAAAGCGCATGCAGACCTCACTGCGTCACTGTGTTTCCATTCTGCTGTTTGGTAACTTGACAACGGTTGCTTTGTTGTTCAGAGCTGCCTGACTATTGATAAAAAAAAAAAAAAAAAAAAAAAAAGCTGTCACAATTCCTATGTTTTTGCTATAAGTGATATAAGCAAAAACAATAAAAGGCATTTGTGTCTGAATTAAAGCATAAACTACACAGCAACGCTGAAACTTTAATTATTAATTTAAAAGGTGTTCAAACCATTGAAAGTAGCCACTAAGCCTGTAGGGTTCCAGTAAACTATGCGGTTTAACTGAGGGAAACTTCCTGCAAATGTCCCTCCATCTGCCTACCAACGGCTGAACAAAACAAACATGTAGATATAAACATATAGGTCTGGCATCAGACCAACACGCACCACGAAGCACATGCACCCGACCGGAAAATGACTCATCCCGGCTTATCTTTATCAGCTGGGATGGTCGTGCAGTTATCTTAATGGCATTTGTGGCAGCGTGAGGAGAGTCAAGGTGTGGAGCTTGGCGAGGTGGAAGTGGATCAAAGCGATTTGAAGGGAACTAAAGTTGACGGTTAGCACCTAGGTGGCTACACACCTGCAACAAAATCCAGCTCCTGAAAACCTCAGGAGCTCCATGCATCTGCAAAAAGACATTCCTTTGCTATAGATCACTCATTTTATATAAGTGATGTGTCCAATGCTATTAATGTTATTGTGCCATTAAAATAAAGATCCACAAGAACAAAAATCTGAGACTGAAAGAAATTTGCAAGAATCTTTTTTTAATGTATCGTATCAGGAATTATAGCGAGAAATATTCTTTAGATGGACTTTTTAGGATCAACAAATACAAGTTTTCTTTTTCCTCAAGATAAGGCTACCTGGTTCCAATTAGCTCAAAATTAGTTGTTTTTTATTTGTTATTTAAGACAAGGAATTCCTCTTGACAAAGCAATTTCAAAATTAGATTTCGATTAGGAAGCCCAGTAATTTCCGAACTATAATAAATATTTTAATTTCTTATTTTTATGATAATTGAAAAATAAAAGAAACCACTATTCAGAACCTAACTGGGGAGAGAGGATTTACTACATTTTATTTCATTGTCCTTCTGAGTTTATTCTCCACACAACTCCCAACACATGTGCTCACATGATGGCGGCACTGTAGAGCTGTTTCACTTAAAGTACTTTTAAGTGAACATTGTCACTTCTTAGGCATTAATGCTGACATTAACATTGGCCCAGGCAATGTAAAGAACATGATGGGTTCATACCCAGGAAGCATGACTACCAGACACTGATTACGTGAACATTTAATTTATCATTTAAATGAGTACAGCAGTTCCATCTAAAGGTCAGTAGGAGGTACTGCAACGCATTTAAAAGTCTGTTACTTGACAATGCACAACTCTTTTCATTGCTCATATTAAAAAAAAAAAAAACAATAAGAGCATTCTCTGTGTGTGTGATGTATGTGAAGGAGAGTATAATCTGCACTATCTGCGTAGGAAACTCCATGTGTACTAGCATTGAGGGAGCTGTACTTAGAGGAATTTTAAAGGTCTGCATGTCATTGACCAGAGGGTCTCTGCCAGCCTTGAGCCCATTTTTTTACTTTACAATTGGAATTTTCTAACAATTGTGAGCAGCCCTATTATTTTCAGGAGTCATTTTGGGATTTAAGAAAGGAAAACATTACTATGTACCCGTGCATGCTTACACAATTGCAGACATGTGTGCCTGTAGACTGCACTGTTTCAGGGTGGGATGTATAAACCTTTGTTGGCACCTGAACAGGCTAACTTTTCCCATGGAGTTTTGTGTGTGTGTGTGTGTGTGTGTGTGTGTGTGTGTGACCTGAACTGATGGAGGCAGATAAGTGAAATAGCCCTACAAGGGTGACAAGAAAGGGGAGTGAGCACTTAGTGTGCGTTAGCATTTGATTCCATCCATTCAGACAAACCCTGATTACGCCATTAGTAGTAGTTTCAGTTCTGTGTGTACAAACCAATATGGAAACAAGTACCGTGTTCACCATCAAGGTACTCCTGCTGCTAACGGCAGCAGGGACAGAGAGCAGTAAAGTATGATCTACCAGACGCAGTGCAAACCTGGTACAAACCCAGTATACCAGAGTGCAGCACAGGCTGTCTGGGTACAAAAGGCTTTCGGCAGGCACACATCCTGGAACAGGAAAATGAAGATTATTACATTAAATGCAGCAAAATAAGAAGGTATGATTTGGCAAAATAAATATGCCGTTAGAGTGCACGGTAAGATAAACTGTGGAGTGAAGCAGGGATGCACCCATAGTGCACAAGCCCGTTCAGTAAAGGGATTCAAGATGAGGGGGCTGAGGGGATTCAGCAAGGGCAGAGGGAAGAGATTGAGCGTAACAAGCAAGCACACAGAAAGTTGTTCTCATTCTTTTTTTTCTTCCCCTCCCTCTCTGTCTCCCCTCTCTCACCATTACAGCAGCATTAGAAGCTGAGCTGCTCAACTGTTCCAAGATGTCAGAACTACAAAGCTCCCTTGAATGAGGGAATGTGAGGCCCAGGGCGGCGAGGGGGTCTGGAACAGCTGGCCCAGTGGTGGGGCCTCCTGTTCTTTCGTTCTGCAGCCTCTAGCTAGCTGGGACACGACGGAGATGTCTGGCTGAGGGGGTGTTGTACAGTATGTGCAGAGGGTGGCGGATGGAAGGGGGCGAGGAGACGGTTTCTCCCTATTCAGAGTGGATGGGTTGGAGTGGCGTGGTGGTGGTGGTTGAGGGGGGCAGTCTGGCCTACTTGACCAAAGCTGGAAGAAAATTGGGAACGGGGGGGTAGGGGATCTATTTTTTCACGATTCTTCTGATGTGGAAATAACTTGTTGAAAGTTGTTGAAATTTAAATTCTATTTGACTGCTGACTGCAGTTGACCATCTACCTGAGTAAAGATGGTTGTCAATTGTGACTTCATGAAGGCTCTCTGGTTACAATAGTTCATGATTTTATAGCAAACGTGTGCACACATATGGACGAAGAGCCGCATCCCCATGTGTTCACGTTCTGTGCTCAAGACACGGAAAATTACAGGGAGAGAACACTTGTGGCTTCTATCTCATCTTCTGTCAGAGATGTGTGACTTAAAGGGGAGGAGAATGAAAGGAGGCAAAACTACTCTTGACAACTGTAAACAGGAGAAAGCTCTTAGTTATCAGAGCCTAGCACCAAGGATACCATATAGGATTTCAGAGAAGAATCGTCTTAAAGTGAGGCTTAATTCAAAAATTATGATACAAATTTTGGTTTATCTACAATTAGCCAACATCATGAAAATGAGACAATATCCAAAATGACATGCTCTGTTGTTGATTGTTGGCAGTATGACCTACTGCTGGTTTAAGGATACCTTCGGGATGCTGTCCTTTGAATAACGAGATACATGTGAAGGTTTTGGAGATGCGCATCTGCATCGTTCCTGGCGGGGCCAGTGAGCACTGTGCAACTCAGAGATTGTGAAAATGTACAGGAGGGTCCATCTCTGTAATGCAACACACGGTGTGGCCCATCGGAAAAGATCGGAGCTGGTTGCCTCTACTGTTCAGAGCAACTTCAACATGTGGCACTGAGCACGACAGAGATGCTTCTTCTGTGTTCCTCATTTGGTCCAAAATAACAGCAGTGGATGAGCAAGTAGGCAGCCAGGTGTTGATATAACTAACGCTGTCATTCACATCCATTCTTCAGACAGGCTGAGAGAACCCTTGTTTTTGTAACAGTCAATCAAAGATATAGATTACTGATGTTTGGATATGTCAAAGGAGCTCCAAGACTGATGTCACATCTTCAGAAACTTCTAATTTAACCATCAAGGAGTTGCTTCAACTGAATATATTATTGTAGTCAGTCAAGGAAATTACAGAGACAGAATCTGGGACTCATGTTTGATTGACATAAAGGAATTTAAACAGTTGATTCAGTTCTTCGGTGAACTCCTTCAAGACAGCCTGCACTTTGAAACCTGACCAGGCAGCAATCTACCTCCTGATACAAATAATCTTAGCATTTGATGAAGCTATAGCACTCATTTCCTCAGTTTATTATTGCGCACGCTAGTGACACAATGCACAGTCTTACATGATTCGTCTCAATGGCAGGATTAAATAAAGAACAAGGAAGTGGGAAATAAGAGCACAAACTGAAAAATCAAAAAAATCAAAAAAAAAAAAAAACAGAAGCTTCTTCTTCTTCTGAAACAGAAGCTTACTGCTATTCATTCAGATGTGATTTGGTATTTATATGACATATGGCAGGCTCATAAAGCAGCTTTGTTCCAGAGAATTGGAGGAGAAGATTTCGACTGTCTGGAGTTAGCGTTGAAGTCATATCT
Source organism: Pao palembangensis (assembly GCA_015343265.1). NCBI lineage: Eukaryota > Metazoa > Chordata > Actinopteri > Tetraodontiformes > Tetraodontidae > Pao > Pao palembangensis. Next base: position 3,080,795 of record CM027092.1, read on the forward strand.
CCATGTGCATTTAATAAAAATGACGGCCTTTAAGTGTAGACACAAGATACATGAGCAGGGAGGGCAAAAAAATAATAAATAAAAAAAACCTCAGAATTTATATCTAAATGAAAGTGACGGATTTAAAAAAAATCCTCCAACTACATGACAAAACGCTAACATTATATTTCTCATTTTTCCCCTAAGGTCCAACAAAGACAGATGACCTCTCCGCCAGCGTGAAATGTCACTCAAGTGCCTCAAATCTCAGCAGTGAGTCAATTATGCTTGACAGAGCGCACGCAGCCAAGACTTTCCTGACCTCAACGTGACGTTAGAGAAAACTGGCCCAAAATGGCAGTCAAGCGCTGACTGTGATGCCTGCAAGCATTAGCCTTAAACAGTCTCTGTGGCATTTTCTACTAATGCTCGTCATAGACGCTGTCTAGCACTGTGGCCTCTGACTGGAAAGAAATGACATGTGATCAGCACAAGGCTGCAGTTTTTTGCAGTTCTATTGGGCTGAAATATTTGATTAAATGTATATCGTGCTCGGACATTAATCATATTCGTGAAAATGCTTTTCTTGGAGGTTTCCCTTGAGGCCGCACACTCAATTGGACGAGATGACTCATTTGCCGTAGCGACTTGTTAGCTTTGGATACGTTTTCGGGGCAGCGCTGTGACTTAACTTGAGCACAAAGCATTATGGAGGGAAAAAGAAACATGCAAAGCTTTCCTATGTTTTTATTCTATAAAGTAAAAGAATATCATGCTGTCAGAACTGGAGACAGCTTTAGCGTAACCAAGGTAAATGGTTACCACAAAAAAACGTCAACAAAGTGTAATATCGCTTAATAAAAGTAAATTCTGTTTAGAATTCTGGAAAAAGGGCTGAAAATCGGTAAAAATCCGAGGGTTTTAAAAAAAAGAAACTGATGAAAGTAAGATAATAAAAATTAAAAGTTTCAATTATCACTCAAAGCCCCTAAAATAAAGCAGAGTGAGATACATTTAAGGGAAAAAGCACAGAATGCTGGACTCCACTGCTGTCGTGTATTTACTAAAATATTATCAAAAGTTTTTTGGGGTAGGATGGGTGACGCCATGGTCAGGTCTGGTGTAAAAGCTGCTCCTTTACGGGACAAAACAATAGCATGGACTGTGCATGGAAATGAGCTTGAGAGCCAAAGCAAAAATAATCTGAAGTGAATTTATCCTTTCATCCCTCATTACTGCATCCCCCCATGGCTTCATCTGGGGGAGACACGGCTTGGAGAGAGGCTGCTGAAGAGCCCCACCTCCCTTCTCTCCCAGCACAGCCTCAGGAATGCTTTTCTTCTGCTCCCCTTAGCCCCATGTGTAGACGCCCTCTCTGCAGGGTGTGTTTTGCATGTAAAGCAGGCTGCAGATGCTGTCCGCGAAAAAGCGACCAGGAGGGACAAGGAGGGGGACGAGGACACAAGGAGGCCCCGCTGCCATGCCACCCGCCTGGCCTCGCCTCGCTTTGCTGCCACCCCCTTCGTAGCTCCCTGCCTGGCAACACCTCTCATTACTTCACCCCCTTGATGCCCCCCTAACTCTCAATCACCCTTCCCTCCCCTCCTTACACCCATCCGACCATCCCTCTGCCACCCTCCTCGCACACGCAGCTGTGTGTCTCCTGGGAAACACACTCTGGTTGGTGTATGGAGGCACGCCAGATTTACACACACACACACACACACATACACACACAATGCAACTTCAGTGGACAGAAAGACCTGACAAATAGCATTTGAGCGGAGTGAGAGACGGAGAAAGCGAGGAAGAGGAGAGAGAAAGAGAGTGATCACCTCTAATAAAATGGTTCTTTACAATCCTGTTATGCATATTCAGCTTGACATGACTACATTCAGTGGAAATAATTAACAAGTGCATGGCGTACATTAATATTGTGTTTGACAGCAGACAGGTGGCTGACTGAGAGCAGATGTTAGACAGAAAGACCAAATGAGATGGAAAATTATTACAAAGTTGTAAACTGTAACAAACAGCTAACATGACACCACCAGAGTTTAACCCACAAATCGGAATTATTGAATTATTAAATTATTCTTCTAATAGCAATTTACAGTCTGTCTTTATTGTAAATATAAACCAAGTTCGGGCCCTCACAGTACAAAACATCCCCTCCACCAAAGATGTTTCTCTAACTTGTTGCATCTGAATGAACTAAAGCAAAGCGGCCATGGCGTTCATCCCTCCGGTCCATTTTTCTCCTGCAGACAAAGCACCACAGTGTGGCCAGACAGGGAGAGTGCAACAAGAATGACATAATGCTCTTTTCCCTTTTGAAATTCATGCTGAGTCCATGCAAGGTGTGGCGAGGTGACAAAAATTGTAGTCACCCCTCTAATGAAGACGTCTGAAGCTTCCTTACAGGTACACACCTCCCCCGATATTCACACATGAGCCCCGCAACAATGCTGCGTGACTAATGATATTATTTTTAAGCTAAAATATACATATTTTTTAATTGAAATGTTTTGTTTTACAAAATAGTGTCAAATTATTTAAAAAGTAAAAATGATTCAACAATGAAAGAACAATTAACCGCAGCCATCTGAAGTATGTTTATTCCAAGTTATAATGAGCTCAGGCAGGAGACACGTTGAAACTTCATTTCTGTGTAAAAGAACAAACTCTGCCTGCTCATTAGATGCCACAAATCCAGGGGTCAGCGGGCAGGAACTCTGCTACTTTTAAAACTTTTGCACCGTTGTTTGAAGCCCAACTACCTTCTTGGCAGCTATGTGCTTTTCCTTCTTGCATTCTCTCCCTTTCCGCTTCTTCCACAGATTGGCAACTGCTCTCCACATTCTGCACTAATTAACAAACTTATAAACATGTAAACCGATGATCTTGAGGACTATTTACAAGTCTGCTCTTTCTTTCTGTTGTTTGTCTAATCTGTGTACATCTGTGTGACGGCTGCTTTGTCTGGATGACTGCCTTCGCTGACAAGCTGAGACAAAGCTCAAAACGAACACTTGTTATGGACACACACATCCACACACATTCATACACTCAGAATTATCTCTGCCCCTCCCAGTAATGCTGTTACTACTGGTACGGCTGCTGACCTTGCATTGAAAACTGAACTGCGTGTTATCCGAGTATGAGAATAAACATCATCAGCAAGCTGGCAGCTTTCCCTCCGGAGGACAGAAAAAACAGGTTTTAATGTCATCAGAGTACCGTTAACATTCTCACATGGATGAGGTTACTTCTTGCAGCTTCACTTTGTTGCATTCAACCTATGTAAATGTCACTGGCAGGAAAATAAAGATGCCTATCTTGGTTTTACTTGATGCAAGAGCTAGAGAAACTTTGCTGATTGGCAAATTTTAAAACTTTCCATCACAACAGCTTCCTTTTCCTTCTTGAAATGTACAGGAAGAACAAAGATGACACCGAGACGCAAAAAAATAGAAGGAAAAAGCAGGTCCCACATCTGGCGATAGCTGGAATAACGATGCTGGGGGGTGTTCGGCCAGTTACCAACGTTTAGCCCTGCAATCCTCTTTCTGAAGTTCCTGAACTTCTGAAGTTCTTCTACTTAAAGCGGGGGCCTTTTGGGCCCAGGAAAGCCACCCTGGGAGAAGAGTTGGACCATCGTTTTTGCAGATGAACCTACACAGATGTCGGCGAAAATCTGCAGCGAAAGCAGTTTAAGACGGGCCCAAGTATACAAACAAAGATTGTGTGTAAAGCCTTTGGTCATTCTCCTCTCTAACATCCACATGGCATAATTTGTCACAGAATAGCAAAATCCAAACCAGCCGCAGTCTTGAAGGGACACGTAATTAAAATCAGGTACATCTTCTCCTCTGCTAATACAGTAAGCGGAATAGTCCCTGTCTCACTGGTTTAAACTTTAATCTTACCTTGAAGAAGGTATATTGATGGGTAACAAAAAGGTTGGGAGCTACCTCAAGTCTCAGTCTTTCAAAGTAAATTGAGTATTGTCAAATTTCATTGCCAGTGTTACAAAATAATGGGATAGTTCAGATCTCTGTAACAGTCAGAAAAATGTAATTGCAGAAAGCAAATTATCACATCACACCAAAGAACAACCAAAAGACAAGAGGTAATTGTTGTAAATCAGAACTAAACATCCCAGCACTAAGGTAAGCGGTGTTCCTGGTAAGGTGTGACTTTCCTTGTGTGAATAAAGGACACAGACTGTGTCTGAAGAGCCAACAAGTACACATATGCGGAGGAGAGGAATTTCTTGTATCCCTTCACTGGACAAACTCAGAGAATGTTCAAAGGCCTCACAAGATGCAAACAAATAAAACCAGGGCTGAAAACCAAAGAATGAAGGAATTCCAGGAAGGGACGGTGGGGCCGTGGAGACAGGTCTTGTTTCCCCACAAAATGCACTGGCATGCCAGTGATCACAGACAACTGTCCAAGGCTAAGTGACTCTGAATAGAGCCGAGGGGACAGTGAGAGGAGAGATCAACAAGCTTGCTGAACCAGAGCAGGGTGAATGTTGCAGGCAGAACGCTGGTATTGTCTCGGGAGCCGAGCGGGAGGCTATCACCGCCGGGGCCATCCACTGGCCACGTGCTCCTCAGCGAGTCCCACATGAATTATTACATTTCTTTCTGTTATCTTACATCATGGTTCATTACAGACAGACAATCGAGCTTCAAGAGGAGCACCACGCTCAGACCCCCCACCCCCCCTCAGATGCCCCCAGAAAAGAGAGAGAGGGAGAAGAGAGAGTGAATCCGTGCACTCTCTAGTGAAAAGGTTGGAGGATGGACAAAACCACATTGTCCATGGATTTTAAAAAGGAGGCTTATGGCCAGTATGAAAAAAAAAAGTGCTTTTAAAAGCAGAGAAGAATGAATCTGCCTACACACACAATCAATTAGATGTACGCTGGTGGAGCAATAGAAAAGAAGCAGCGATTGAAAGGGATGGAATCTGAAGCAAATGATACTCAAGTGTTTCGAAAATAACTGACAGCTGCATAATGGGACACTAAAACAGGCTGCAATCTGCCCGCGGATAGATGAAAAGACAGAATCTGAATAGAAGTGTGACCAAATACATACAGAGATACTGTCCATTCGTGGTAGAAAGAATAAATAGACAAGCGTTAAAATGGACATGAAGGGTGAGGTTTTGCCTGATAAATCAACCAAACAATGAGAGAACTACAAAGAATTCATGGGACAATTAAGCTTTCTCATTAAGTACATGCACAGCACAGATATAGTCACTGAATTGTGCAGAAAATATTTTCACTTCACAGGAGAGGAAACTTCAACATATTCATACGTAAACACAGACTTTTGGGGACCGATGACGGACTTCTCTACAAACAACCATCTAGATTGCTACAGGGTCCCTCTTCGTGTTCTACATAGTGTACACTGCTCTGTGTGTGTGTGTGTGTGTGTGGGTGGGTGGGTGTCTGCAGAGGTGAGTATCAGAGCACACTCCTCCTGTCGCTCGCTGCATAACACAGACATTTTCCATTCTGTCAGCATAAGCGGCAAGCACACTGGCTCCTTCTAAACTCAGCCACCACTTCATTAAATGACTTCAGACTGCTGGCAGAGCTAGTGGGAAAAGTCTATATTAGCTGTGTATGAGATCCGCAGGGTGACCAACAAAGGCCATAGTTGTTCCTCTGTGCTGGATGCAGCTTGCAGCTTGCAGCCCATTCTCGGGGTATCCCTCCAGTGAGTCCGTGACCTTATTTGGGTTTCAAAAATCCCCCTGCTCCTTCGTTCACTCAGAATTTACAAAGACGGAGACTGACATAAACTTCACACGACTGTCTCATGAAACATCACCGACCTTTGCCCTTCTTTCCAACAAGGGCATGGTGCTCGGTTTTAAAACTATGCAAGACTGAGCCAAGCTGCACTCTGCAATAGCGGGTAGGGGGCCGAGTGTACCCAAGAATATGGTTCTTACATCTTACATAACTGCTGATCTAAACTTACCTGCTGGCTCTCACTGCAGTACAATATGATGTAAGAAAAAATGAGCAGAAAAGACAAAATTTAGCAATTCGGGACCTCAAATTGTTGTGAAAGAGAAAACATTTGCAACGGCTAGCTTGTGCAGAAGACCTGATCCATGGTCACATTAATGGTAATGGTTCGTAAGGGGGAGGGGGTTAAAACATACTGGTGGAAGTAGGACAAAGTCACGGTAGAGTTTAGAAAATATCTTTTCATCTGTATTTCATACATCTAGTTCTGAGGGAACTTTCATATTAGGTGCATTCATTTTCTGCTCAAGTACGACCTCCCCAACCTTTCTAGGGAACACCTCAAATGAACGGTGCTTGACACGTGATTCTCATTCAACTAGTGGACACACTGGCAAAATACATAATATTTTATGATGTAATGAACTGGACTTTGTGGACTGGGATCAAACCCCTAATCTGAAACTACATTGACTTTATTTGTCACGTTGCATTGCTGCATGTAGTCCATGTTAGCATTGACAAAGTGATCTGATTAAGTGACACATGCAGTACTACAGGGACCTAGAGCTGGAGAGGTGACGTAAACCTCAAATGGTGAGTATCCAGACACATACAGAAGATGGTGGAACGACCAATCATAATAAAGCCGATTCTACAGTCTCAAACGAAGAAACGATGCGATAGAAACAGACACACGCATCCAAGCGCAACGTGGATCATAAGCACATCTGTACAGTCGATCAAGCCCAATGGACTTGATTGGGCTGATAACTTTGATGATGGCCTTTACTCAGTCTGCTGGATTTATTTGTTCTAATTAAGCAGGTTAGGGCCACATGCCTTCACAAATTAAGCCATTTATCTTGATGTGACAAGTTGGAGAAAAGGTCAATTACTTCCAGGGAAAACAAACAGGATGAAGGAGGTGTCTGGCACATTTACACCCACACAACATCAGGTTGTACATTAAATGAATGCCACATACCTATGTTGCGGTGTCTTATTCCAGTGTTCCAGTTGTGATTTCTCCAGACCTGTGTATGCATTTTGTAGGGCTTGATGAACTGACTGGATCAACAAAGTTATTTAGACAGTTCTCTTCCTCTCATTCCCACATGCTGGATTCTCCATGCGTGTGGGATGGATGATGACATGATGACAGTCAGTATGTGATGATGGGAAAGGGAAGAAAGGGTGGGTGTGTATTGTTTTTTTATTGTCAGGCTCAGATTTGAGCGAGTAAATAGCACTGAGCTCCAGACCTGAAGCTGGAAGCTAAATCAGAATAAGCTGAAGCTGTATTTTTCTTTTCATCTTCTTCAAACTCTCTGACTGCATGCAAATGAAGTGAAGCACAGCATTTTGCAAAATGACACAAAGCGCACCTTTCACCGAGATCGCTTCACTGAGAAAGTATTCTATGAAATAAAGTCCAGAAACAGATGGTGGCGAACCTCCAAATGACCCCCAGGAGCCAGTCATTCAACACAGTCGATCAAATCAACAATATGGCTCAGTTTTTTCCAGCACACTCTGAGAAGTGTTTGGAGACTTTAAAATACTACACGCCATGAGTCTTCAGAAAGAGCTCTGTGTTATTGACCTCTTTTACCCCTTTATCAGTTTTTATTTCCCCCTCTGTGTTGTCCTGGGTCTTTCCAATGGCAACATATAGGTAGTTGGTCATGAATGCAATCATTTCAGAGGAATAATAATAATAATAAAAAAAAGATTTCAATAATGTCCCCACTGTTAGTGGTCAGTGGCTCGAACTTTAATGATATATTTACTTAAACCTTAAAATAAAAAGAAAAATGAACTATTCTGCTGAAAATACCTCATAACATTTAGGAGAGTAGCAGTGCCCCCCAAAGGACACAAAGTGCAGTTCATGCAGAGTACAAATACAAAAACTGAAGCGCAGACATAATCTCCCCCTTTAGCAGAGGTAACACGTTTTCTGTTTGGCAACACTGTTTCTGTGGCAAAAAAAAAAAAAAAAAACTACGTAAAAGAGCAGGAAAAGTCCCTGTCGGAGTTGATAACTAGGCCACAATTTCTTTTTGGCTCATTTGAGTTTTAAATACATTTTATTGCGATCCTACTTAATTAGCATTGTGCTTATTAGCTTCTGCTCTCTAGCGATCTTCTAATGATGAGTTCTGATTTTAAATGAAGAACAAGTATTATCAAACTCATGATATTTTTTAATTTGCACTGTGTAAAGCTAATAATAAAATAAGCAATAATAAAGCAATAAAAAATATGAGCCTTCTTTCGGTAACCTACAGCAGTGTCATCATTACTACTGGTAGAGTAATAATAATAACTGGTAATCAGTCTGAAACTGACAAAACCGATATAGTGCTTCTACATGTACGTCAAGTAAAGACTTGAATAAAAATATCACCTTACTGCAATGACATCTTTTACGTTTTAATAGCAGAGCTTTGCTGCTCTCTACTGGTTGCCTGGGAGAAGAGCCGTGCTTTGGTCTATATCCGTTTCTTTTTCATTTTCACTCAAACATCTGAACCAACTTTATTTTATCGTACATACATTTATTTTATCGTTTATATCTACAAATATATTAATATATCAGCTTGTAGAAATCGTTAATTAAATGATGTATGAACCTAGTTAATCTACTTAATGTTAATAGTATAATAATAATAATAATAATAATAATAATAATAATAATAATAATAATAATAATAATAATAATAATATCGCTGTATAATTAGTAAGATATTTAAAAGTCTACATGCATCAAGGAAGTAGAGTGGTAATATTTTAAGACAGACACAGATAACTTTTCATTACATCTATAAATCTAATCAGAGTAAATGTTCATTCAGAGCAGTCGGGTTTCATTTGATCAATTCTGCACTACTTTTTTCTGACCACTAGAGGTCAGACTCGATGAAGGGCACCCGTCATTACGACTTCTTTAAAACAGCTGGAAAAATGTAAAAACAAATCGGGGCTGCAAAGCACAACGACATCCTAATTCTGCAGTCACATTATAATTAAAAATATGAATTTGCTTTTTTGGCATTATCTCTTTAAGACACACACATTTTAGTGCATATGCAAATCAATTTTCCTCACCATGTCAATGCAAATTCAGCAGCTGAAACATATCAAAGTGGAGGAAATGTCTCAAAACAGCTGTAATATCTGATGTACCGCGGGAAAAAAAAAGCGATTTCCTGTAAAGACCTGCATGCTCACTTTCACGACAAGCCTCAGCAGGCACGCTGCGGAACACTGTGCCACTCAGATACTGTAAAGTAAGAAAAGAAAAAAAAACAGAACCTATGATGCTAGTTCATTTGTTGCTTTACCTGCAGTAATTATTGATTATTCATTAAGGCAGACAACACTAGAGCATACCAAATTGGTTAAAGCATTGCCATCCATCTTGCAAGACCTTCATTGTCAGAAGGTCATGGCCAGTAAATAATCCGATTATCCTTCCATTGGTCATTTTGAAGCCAGCCCTGTCACCATTGCTCAAAGTACTGTAAATGCTCATTGCTGTGATGAACAATGCCTGGTTTTGGGGATGCTATTGTCTTTCTTAGCATATGAGCCCAATGCACAATTACATCATTATGCTGTAATTGGATGACAAGATCATTATCATCACATCTGTGCCACGAGCATTTAGGTAATTTGCACGTGAAGGAGAAAAGGCTAACAACAAATCAATCAAGCTCATTTGTAGACTTCTGATGGCGTCACGATGAGCTCTTCTGTCATTTTTTTCTTTTATTTAATGAACATTAATGGGATTCTCATCACTCGGACACATTCATTTGGATGTTGGGCTCATGGGCAGCAAAAATTATGACATGAAACATTTAATATCCAGCAGCTCAGAGCTGACCGCTTGAATTACCCATATATGATGTCCTCCTTCTCCAATCATTAGTATTGCTGCCATTGTAAACAAAAAAATATTTCTCTAAACTCATGACTTTTTGCACTGGAAAAACTCCACCTTAGTTCCTATGGTACTGACTCCCATCAGAACTATTTTAGCTTCAGGAACACATTCTGGCTCCACAGTTTCCCAAACAAGAGACATTAAGCCAGAGGTAGACAGACCCGTGGAGTCGCCATCATGCAGTCCCTGTGGAGACCTGCAGCAACACCGGAGTGTCTCAGGAAGGGCTAAGCTTTGGGTCTATAATGCCTCTGGCACATCTGTCCTTTATGGTGCAGGAACCTGGCGCCTGAACGACACCCTGGCAGCCTGGCTGGATGGCTTGATCAGGCACTCTCAGGCAGATCGATAAATTAAACTGGTTTTAGCCTGTTACCATCGCAGAAGAACCAGAGCAGACCGAATGACCACCTGCATCCCGACTTGCAGCAATGCCGCTAACCTGGGTTTTGAGTGCCACCAAGCAGACTGGAGGCATTCCAGTGACCTAAAGAAAACACCAGAAGAACCACAAGCTATACAGACAAAACACCACAGTAGGACAGAGTGCTCATCTGTCTTTCTGCACATCTGGTGGATTCAGCTGATAATCTTCTGAAGAAAAGTCCCCGCAACATGGGGGACCAGTCTGTTGATTTCTGCTGTAATCACACATGAAGGTTAGTGCCGCGTTAATTAAGGCACACATTCATTTTGACAACACAGGAGGAGATGTCATTTCATGGGTTCCAAGGACGGTACAAACGCATCCAGGAAAAAGAAAAAAACCCCGATGAAAACGTTGTCAGGTGGATCATGCTTCTGCTTCTACAGCTGACTGGTGTGAAAGCAGCAGGAGAATTTGGAGCTCGTTCTTGAAGCTGGGCTCGTGGATCTATTGCACCGAGGACTTAAACTGGCTGACCTATTGTCTTGTCCCAAAAATAAAAAGGTTTAAAGGTGAAAACCCCCTAATCAACACTGTGACAGAGCTGAAATTAACTCAGTGTTAGCGAACATTTCTTTACACAAAAAAGTGATGCATACTGAAACTCCATATTTTCATGTATGACCAAGTCTGTTGCTCGCCCACACACACACACACACACACACACACACACACACACACAAGCCTGTTCTGAACTTCTTTTCCCCTCATGTATCTTCAAACTAGACATTTCAAGCAATCAAAACAAAGTGTTGTGGTATTTTTTTTTTCCACTGCTGACAAATGTTGTGTTTGTCTTCAGCCAGCGAGACAGGAAGTGATGACGTCAGCATGTTTCATTTAAGGCAGTGAGTGAGAGAGGCTCTACGTGAAAACAAACAAAAGACATGACCGCGAGGCGCTACGAGTGCAGCCTGTCTAGTCTGTAAAGTCTGCAAAGAGATATGGACATTTAAAGAATTCTCATCTTTCCTGCTCAGCTACAGCCGGCTAAGTTAATCTCAGATGCCTGCTGACTTTAAAAATCAAATGGCATATCAGGTTAATATCACTGGTGAAACGGTTTGTTGTTCATTTACAAGGACTTAAACGTGCACAAAGCTCATTTCTTCCAAATGAAAAAATGGCCACGCATCAGTTTCCTGGAGAGGTTACAGTGAAGAAGTGACTCCTCCTCAACAGATGTGAGTTGGTGCCAAATCTTCTAACAGGAAAACCTTTCCCTCCCCCTTCTTCCTCAACCACTCCTTCAGATGAGCAGGGGAGGGCTGCAGAGGGAGTGTGCAGATGTTGCCGTTCCACAACGAAAGCTGTCCCCACATCCGTTCACGATGGAGAACTTCTGCAGAAGGTGGTACACTCTCTATAAAGATGAAGAGGTCTGCAGAGCCCTGCACCGCCAGTGCTGTTGGAGCTCAGAAGCAAACACAAGAACAGCTTATTCAGGGGCAAAAAACAAGAATGTGACGCAGAAGGAGAACCCAAGAACGCATTCAGGCCTTTTACAAAGAAAAAAAAAAATAAAAAAAGTGGTTCTCCTGTCTTGTCCACCTGAATAAGTGATGGAGTACTATATTTTTTCCCGTCTCCCACCACAAGCTCTTTCTGATGCGGCCACTTAGCAGCCATAGAGCTGCGTAATCACAGCTCTGCCTCCGTCTGCATCCAAATGCTGAGTGATTTCCAATGAAGTCCGCTCCATCACCCGTCTGCTCGCTGCGATATTAGGGCCTCTCAGAAAAATCTGTCAAAATACACGCTCGCTTTTTCAAGTTTTGCTTTCTTCCCATCACACAAAGTAGGAAAAAGAAGAAAGAAAACTCGACACAAGTGGAACCAAAAAGTGTATTTCCCCTCAACGCAACACGCTCCAATTCTTGCCATAATGCTCTAATTCAACGGCTGCTCGCGACGAGTGATCAACAGCACCTAAAATGAAGCGGAAAGTGGAGCCTGTCAGCTTCTCCCGCTTGTCACACAGCACAAGTATTCACCACAGCGGTTGACACGTCGTTTAAGAGCCATATTCCCCTTTTGTCCTTCAGTAAATAGAGAAAATGCACCTTAACGCGCTTTCTAGGCGCTTGACGTGACAACTGCTGCTGCTACTACGACTCACGAGTTCACGCGAGGCGCGCGCGCACACACGCGCAGCACCAAGAGAGTAGAAGTAAGTTTTGAAACTGCGCATAAATAAGCTAGTCTCACCTGTTTTCGAGGTGTCTTCTTGCTCAGGCGGCTGCGGCGACGACTCGACGCGTCGTAGTAAACACGGCGGAGGAGCTTTAAAACAGCGTGAGAGCAGTTGTTTACAAAGTTTCGCCGCGACGTCCGATTGGTCGGAGCGAAGTTTAGTCGACGCCCCAAACCTCTTCGGTCACTGGGCCGCGTCCCACACCCGCTGCTTTCCTGTACGCGGCGAAGGAGGCGCTGCGGTTACCAGATCTCTGACCAGGGAACCGCTTTTTCGCTTCATTAGACCTTTTATGTTCTTAACTCACCTGTTTTAAAAAGAATTATAGCTCTTACTCACACACAAATAATTAAAACAACGAGGGTACATGGCTCTAAGGGCCAGCAACCTTTGAAAGGTCATATTTTATACCTCATATTATTTTAAATATTATTGTATCATTTAACATTTTTGTAACATTTTTCTGTGACCTAACAGTCACCAGGGTGTGTGGCCAGTCTAATAGCCAGTGCAGATGCCTGGATGGATGGATATTTGTAGTGTTAGGAGGTATAACCATTCCTGAGTCAGTCACCATTTTCTGATTTTTCCACTCCAGCAGAAAATTGCACAACACTTCCAACCCAAAATGACCCTGCTGGATGTCTGATGACGGTCACGTGACATTCCCCACCACTGCAAACCCTCATCACGTTAGACTGTGGTGTGAACAATCTCCCGAGGGGTCTAAACGGCACGCGACTCACCAGCTGTTTGAAAAGTGAAAACCAGATGAGAGGAGAAAAGTCAAGGGTGAAAGTGCTCGCCAACAGCGTGCCTTGACTGACATGATGGGTAAAAAAAAGCTTCTTGGCATGTCTTAAAGTGTACACCTGATGTTAGTCTGCAACTGTGAAAATAAGTAAAATAACAAATGAAGTCAACAGCAGCAATCTCTCAGCAGAAAACCCTTCTGTCAATAAGCACATGGGTTTTTGCAAAAATCCCTTTTGTTAATTTGTAATTACAGTATAGCTGAAATCGTTTGAGCCCCATTCTGAGCCTTTTAACAACCTCTTATCGGAAAAGTTGGTCTGCAGTGAGCGTGAAATACAAATGTTCCTTACACTGGCCGCACTGACGTTTCATTTCACCCTATTGCAAGAATGCATTAAGCAAATAGGATGTGCACTGATCCACTTTCCACTATGGTTTCCACTGTCTAATAAAATGAAAATTTATGTGAGTGTATATATACAGCTCTGGAAAAAATTAAGAGACCACTGCAAAATTATCAGTTTTCTGATTTTCACTATTTATAGGTATATGTTTGAGTAAAATAAACATTTTAGTTTCATTCTTTAAACTACTGCCAACTTTTCTTCCAAATAAAAATGTAAAGATGCTGATTTCAGAAAAAAACAAAGTGGTCTCTTAATTTTTTCCAGAGCTGTATATATAAAAAAGTATTTATAACAGCTTATACAGTTCGAGGTGTCACATGCCAGCCTGTGTGCTTGGAAGTCGCCTGTATCTCCAAAGCTTCTCAGAAGCTTCTGATTAATGAATATGAATTTCACACAGAGAGTTCAAAATAGAATTTAAATATAATTAAAATTATAGTCTCATATAATGAGACTATAAGAGCAATGAATATAAGTTAAAAGCTTCCTTTGATAAAGCAAAACAATTTATTTGAGTTTAGGATTAAGAGAAGCCGAAAGTCTCAGTAGGTGTCAAACAGAGATGATGTCGGTGGAGGTCAGTCATATGTAATAATTTCTAAAGTCATAATGTACAGAACTGAGATTCTGTGTAAAATGTTCAGTGCAAACTGCTGATTTTCACAATAAATAGTGAAGGCCTGGAAGAGACAGGCCAGAAAACAGACCAAGGCACTGTACAAAATAAAGAAATCTATTCTTTCATTTATTCTGAACTTCTTTGGAAGTTAATTCAGTTTCAAGTGCAAACCTGCAACGGCTGTTTATTAGGTGGTGAAATGTCTCATGTCCATCGAGCGGCTCCTTTGTGGAAAAAACAGTAGGTGTTTAATTGTGTTGGTCTTGTGCTTCGTCCAGAGAAAAAAAAGGATAGTTCAGGAGACCAAAGGTTCTCTGATCAAACAAAAAGTGAATCCACTTGTCAGGCGGTTTGCAGGAAGGGACCCAAGAGCGACAACTGCGGTGCAAGGTATTGGATTTATTTCCAAGAGAACCAAAACAGGAATCGGGTGATCTCAGGATAAACAGGAACATCAAAAACAAGCGATCTGAACAATTCAGAAGTGTGCAGGAAAGTGAGCAACGATCCGACAACTGGGTTGTTCCAGAGCTGCCTTTTTATGTCATTGCCTTGATTACTGACAAGCAGCACCTGCTGCTCGTCTGTAACATGAATCAGGTGTGCCGGGAGTGTGGGACAAGTGTGACAGGGAGGGGAGGGCGAGAGCTGAAGCAGAGCAGAGCAGCGGCTGTGACAGAACCCCCCCCTCAAGGGACGGCTCCTGACGTCCCAACAGGCAGAGTAGAAAACAAACAGGGTGACTGGAGGGCCCCCTCCCTCCCGGCTCCCCAAACACAACTTCCAGGGCGGGAGGAGGGGTGTCGGACGGAGGGACCACCTCTGGCCTTGCTGCGGTGGTCAGTGGCCTTGCTGTCGGGATCATGGGATTAGCTGCAGGGACCGGAGACTGGACTGCCGGGGACGGAGCCGGCGAGGGAACAGGGGACGGAGCCGGCGAGGGAACAGGGGACGGAGCCGGCGAAGGGGCCAAGGACGGAGCCGGAGCAGGCGACGGAGCAAGGGACAGAGCGGGGAACGGCGCCGGCGAGGGAGCGGGGGACTGAGCAAGGGACGGAGCCGGCGAAAGAGCAAGGGACGGAGCGGGGAACGGCGCCGGCGAGGGAGCGGGGGACTGAGCAAGGGACGGAGCCGGCAAAGGGGCCAGGGACGGAGCCGGCGAGGGAACAGGGCACGGAACAAGGCACGGAGCCGGCGAGGGAACAGGGCACGGAACAAGGCACGGAGCCGGCGACGAGGCCGGGGACGGAGCCAGGAACGGAGCCGGCGACGAGGCCGGGGACGGAGCCGATGAAGGCGACGGAGCAAGGGGCGGAGCCGGTGGCGGAACCAGGGACGGAGCTGGCGCAAGGGACGGCGACAGAGCCAGGGTCAGGAACGGCGAAGGAGCTGGCGCAAGGGACGGCGACAGAGCCAGGGTCAGGAACGGCGAAGGAGCAGGCGATGGAGCCGGGGACGGAGCCAGGGACGGAGCCGGCGGCGAAGCCAGGGACGGAGCCGGTGAAGGCGACGGAGCCGGCGGCGGAGCAAGGGGCGGAGCCGGTGGTGGAGCCAAGGACGGAGCTGGCGCAAGGGACGGCGGCGGAGCCAGGGTCAGGAACGGCGAAGGAGCAGCCGACGGAGCCGGGGACGAAGCCGGGGACGGAGCCGGGGACAGAGCCGGGGACGGAGCCAGGGACAGAGCCGGCGGCGGAGCCAGAGACGACGAAGGTGACAGAGCTAGAGGCGGCTGCTGCTGCTCTCGGAACTGGAGGCGGCGCTGCTGCGGCGGCACTGCCGCTTTGGGAACTGGAGGCGACGGCGTGGCTGCTGCGGCTCCTCTGGGCACTGGAGGCGATGGCGGCGTGGATGCTGCGGCTCCGGGAATTGGAGGCGACGGCGCTGCTCCCCCTCTGGGAACTGGAGGCGGCGACGCGGCTGCTGCTCCGGCTCTGGGGACTGGAGGCGGCGACACTGCTCCTCCTCTGGGCACTGGAGGCGGCGGCAGCGACGGCGCTGCTCCCCCTCTGGGCGCTGGAGGCAGCGACGGCGCTGCTCCCCCTCTGGGCGCTGGAGGCAGCGCCGCGGCTGCTGCTCCCCCTCTGGGCGCTGGAGGCAGCGCCGCGGCTGCTGCTCCGGCTCTGGGGGCTGGAGGCGACGGCGGCGCTGCTCCTCCTCTGGGCGCTGGAGGCAGCGGCGGCGCTGCTCCTCCTCTGGGCGCTGGAGGCAGCGCCGCGGCTGCTGCTCCGGCTCTGGGCACTGGAGGCAGCGGCGGCGCTGCTCCTCCTCTGGGCACTGGAGGCAGCGGCGGCGCTGCTCCTCCTCTGGGCACTGGAGGCAGCGGCGGCGCTGCTCCTCCTCTGGGCACTGGAGGCAGCGGCGGCGCTGCTCCTCCTCTGGGCACTGGAGGCAGCGGCGGCGCTGCTCCTCCTCTGGGCACTGGAGGCAGCGGCGGCGCTGCTCCTCCTCTGGGCACTGGAGGCAGCGGCGGCGCTGCTCCTCCTCTGGGCACTGGAGGCGGCGAGGGAGCCGGCGCAGGCATCGGAGCTGGGGACCTGACCAGCGCGGGCGTCGGAGCTAGAGGCCCGGCCGGTGTTGGAGTCTGAGACGGAGTCGACGCTGAGGACGGAGACAGAGCCGGCGGGATCCTCGGTACTGGAGACGGATGCGGAACCGGCGGAGACGTCGACCCAGGGGACAGAGGTGGAGCTGGCGGGGTCGTCAGCGCAGGAGGAGACACAGCCGGCAGCGGCGCTGCCCTCTGAATTGGAGGCATCGGCGGCGCCGCCCTCTGAACTGGAGGCGTCGGCGTTGGGCCGGCTCTGGCCTGGTGCCTGACTGCGGGCCGCGCTGGGCCTCTCTGCCCACGAACCTGCGGAACGCCGCGGGACGGAGTCTTCCCTTGTTGTGGCTCCTTAGGGCAGTCCAAAACCCGACCCTCCCTCTCTGGAGGTGCCGGAAAACCCTTCAAGCTGAGCCTTGGGGCTAGTGCCGACGTCGCTGGTAGAGCCGCGACCCTGGCAGCTGTGGGAGGGCTCGTAACCAGGGCAGGAGCGGAAATGATCGCGACTGGCACAGGACCGAGGATTGACATGGCTGGGGATTGAGGGTAAGAGCGGCTTGCTCGAACCGCCCGATCACGGCCTCCATCTGCGCTTCCGTCTGTCGAAATCTTGGCCCGAGCCGGTCCAGCCAATCCGTGGGCGGAAATTTGTGCGCTGGGTCCATTGTGGTCGGATCGTTCTGTCAGGCGGTTTGCAGGAAGGGACCCAAGAGCGACACAACTGCGGTGCAAGGTATTGGATTTATTTCCAAGAGAACCAAAACAGGAATCGGGTGATCTCAGGATAAACAGGAACATCAAAAACAAGCGATCTGAACAATTCAGAAGTGTGCAGGAAAGTGAGCAACGATCCGACAACTGGGTTGTTCCAGAGCTGCCTTTTTATGTCATTGCCTTGATTACTGACAAGCAGCACCTGCTGCTCGTCTGTAACATGAATCAGGTGTGCCGGGAGTGTGGGACAAGTGTGACAGGGAGGGGAGGGCGAGAGCTGAAGCAGAGCAGAGCAGCGGCTGTGACACCACTTCAGTAGAGGAAATCATAGACACTATGATGAGACAAATACAGTAAATCTGGAAAATCTATTGTCAAGACACAGCAAAAACATTCAATTAATCTGCTTTTCCCAGCTACAGGAATGACTTTTAATTATTTCATCGTTTTCCACCCAAACAAACAAGAAGTCTGTTTTTTAGGTAAACACACCCTCAGAGTCATGGTAAAACAACAAACTAAAACCAAAATAGTGCGACAAAAAAGTGGCTTAATCCATTTATAGGTTCTCCTGACTGTCAAACCACAGCACAGCAGTAAGTAGATCACAAACAGGATGCAAATTAGGGAATGTTTTTTCTCTATTCTCATTAAAAATAATAATAATAATAAAAATAATAAAACAATAGCGAACACTCTTGGCCTGTTAAGATGTAATTAAGTTGGCAGATTTGATTCAGTGGATGTTAATGATAAAATTTGCTGATACTGAAGCACAAGAATGAAGTTTTCACAAGAGGAAATGACAGTGTGCTTCAGGAAGCTTTTAGTATAACCTTGTTAACATGACCTCTGAACATGACCGAAGCTGCAGGACTTTGAGAAGCAATTTTCAACTTCCATTCAGACTTCATTACACTGACTGATTTGGTCAGAGCCCTGCTGTTAAAAGTGTGCAATAAGAAAACTTGGAGGAGAAACTAATGCCTTCCCCTGGTTCATGGCTATTTGTTGGGGACTGCCGAGGGAGTGCTAGCAGGTTAATTAGCATAGCAACAAGTGCTTAATCCCCACCTAAGTCATTAGTGTGTGAAACAAACAGTGGTGCTCTAGCTGAAGGTAATTAAGAGTGATCTCTGACACACTGGCTGAGTTTTAGTCCTCTTGTTGTCAGTAACGCTGTCAAAACAACTCTTTGGCTTGCTTTTAGTCACAAGGCAGGTATTCCAGTTAATAACTGTCATACGTTCATTGTAATGTCTCTTATTATTAGAACTAGCTGTACTGCGTTTTCTTCCTCCTCTTTAATGATTAGTCAGCCTCATGACCTTGTTTCTGTAATCTGGAGTGAAAAGAATAGTGGCGGCGTGAACTATAGAGAGAGTCAATGGGATTTATAACAAATAAACCTGTTTGTTGGGCATAAACTCTAGCAAGAGCTAACAGTGTTTGGAAGTAAAAGAGGCTGAGCTGTTGTACAAACCATGTAAATTGATCCACAGGTGACACAACAGCACTATGAGGGCATTCTATTCTATTCTATTCTATTCTATTCTATTCTATTCTATTCAAACACATTGCTAGACATGAAATGGGTGAATTATCACATATGAAGCCAGTTTCCAAAACAAAGGATTTACCATCCGAAGGTTTTATTGGGGAATTTGGTTGCTTCCTTTGTGGTAGCAAATTTTGGAAAAGAAGACTGGAGGACTGGAAAGAAAATGGATTGTCTGAAGGCAAAACAGTCCTGTCTGCTGTCTGCACGTGCCAGAAGAAGGGAATCTGGTGGTGGGTCACATTCCAAAGAACGACAAAACACTCGGACTAGGTAGGTTGAGTTTCTGGAAACCGCAAGTCAAACATCCAGAACTTGGGCAGGAAATTTGATTGAGGTCACGGACTGAGCGGCGGGTCAGGTGACGCATGCAGTATACAGTATGATATTTCTGAAGTTAGGCATACATATACATGTAAGTGGATGCATACTGTACGTATGAATGTAGTGTATGGGCATTTATTCCCAAGTCAACTGGGAATTGTATTCCTATCACAATCTAATGCCTTTCATGTACACATAGTGGCCCTCATTTATGAACCGTACATATGGTAGAAAACTGTGCACGGCCATTTTCAGGCAAGCCTTGGCATTTATCAATCTGGACATGAGCGTACGAGCCGCTCAAATGTCATGTCAGGTCTGACATTGGTTACGCAAGTTAGAGTCAGTGTGGATTCGTGGTGCAGCACAGCAAAATCTTAAAAAATGTAAAAATAATGATTGGACAAACCTCAAACTGGTCATTAGGCACAGGCAGCCACATATTCTGTACAAATTAAAATGTAAACAAATATCATTGAATAAAATAAATAAATATATCTATTTTTTTGTGGAAGGGTTTTGCGTTCACCTAATAAAATATAACCCGTTTTTTTCCTGAGATATTAATGTTTGGTTTGTTTTTCGGTGTAATTATCTCTGTTTGGGGTAATTAATTTTCTGATTTGACTTAATTTCTTTCTTTTTGCAGCAGTGTCATTTCAACAGTGCGCACACACGTGTAACTGTGTCAGGGCAGCGACGCGTCCGCTCGACCGCGGTGATGCTGCTCCCGCCGCTGTCATCGTTCTCCAGACAGCATTTTACTGGGCTTCCAAACAGCGCGTCCTCGTTTAACCTCCACCTTAGACTTGAGGGGAACAACTTCCAGCTTGAAAAAGTTTTGTTTCTTTCTCAGGTTTCTCCTCTCAACGTTTGACTTCAGTGGGCGGCGCCTCTGAAACATGAATATTTAAGGGAGGAACATGTTAATGACGATTAGTTTCAGCCGCCGCATTTATGAAGACCCGCTGATTCATATGCTGGGATTGGCCATACACGGAATTTTTGTGAATCACACGTGTCTTTTCGTACCACAACCCCTACACGTAGATCTGCGCACATTTCTACACAAGATTGATAAATTAGGGTCAGTGATTGGTGATGATGAGGGTGGGGATAAACTGGTGGCCTTGACTCCATCAAAAACTCTTGCCAGTCCTCACAAGCTCACATCTCTGGCCTTGAGGAGAAGGCCAGAGAAGTGGCCCTTTATCACGGCCCCCCATTACGATGGCTGCATGCCAAGATGCCGTTACTACTCTTATGATTCATTAAACTTGTACATAGATCAGAGCACCTACATTAAAGCAAAAAAAAAAAAAAAAAAAAAATGCAGCAACTTACAAAAAAAATTACCACTCATGTATCTCATAAAATATGCAACATAAAAAAAAAAAACAAAAAAAAAAAAAAAATGATTGTTTGAACAAGTAAAGGCTGAATTATTCAGCCTCCTTTATTCTCCTGCTGCAAGCAGTATTTATTTATTTATAAAGCTGCCAGTGTGCGAGTTTGTGAACTAGTTTATGTTCATATTTATTGGATGGCAATTGTCCAGAATCTCCAGAGAAGTGTTACAGAAAAGTGTTTATACATGTGTGAGTGAAAATTGAGTGAAAATATGATGGCGTGCACCTTTTCTCTATCAGTGCTCTGCTTTCACCAGGCCGGCGGGGTGCAGGGACCAGTACGTGGAAGCCTCTTCCCAGCCATGAGGGCTACATCATCTCAAGCATGAATCACAGACGTAGAACACACACAGTTTCTGCATTTTCAGTGTCATTTTAGGTTATCAAAGCACTAACTCCGCCTTTAAAGCACAGAGACGCAACGTCAACCCATTGACAAAGGAGCTTTTATTCCGGTAAACAGAGCAATTCATTACCAGATAGGGGTTCGCCTTTGACAGCACAGCTCCACTGGATTGGCACTACCTGCTGAGCAGAGTCATGTCTTCGAGCCTTAGTTTTTCTAACAGGATGGATGTGAAAGTTACAGCAAAGAGCTCAATTAGTACATGCGAAGCAAAAATACACACACAGGCTTATGCTAATGCTTTGCATTATTGTAGACAGGTGTTGCAGAGGATATTTAGATTTATCGTGACTGGATATAATAATAACAATAACAGTAATAATTCAGCCATTTTTTCTTTACAAAAACACTTTTCCTCCCAGGTAGGATGAATAAGAAATGACCTGAATTTGCTGCTCAAACAGGTCAACTGTTCCTTTAACTCTCTTAACAATTCTTTAAAAAACATGTTAACACAAAACACAAAAACGTGTTGTACCTTATTCAGGATGACTTCAAAGGCCTTCAAAGACACTTGTAATATGTTCTCTTTTTAAATTATTACACAATAAAGTTTCAAGTTTTCAGTTTCAAGGTCTCAAAAGCTCACGTGTCTTCAGGAAAGGTGTGTAAATTCTAAGAGTTTTGTCAGACTTTGGTTGGGTCTGAGGAGTTAGAAATGAATTAAACAGCTCAAACTTGTTCCTGAATTGCTTCTAAAAGGGAACACATAAACGCCGTTGACCTGATTTGTTAAAGCGTTCTTTTTTTGGTTTTGTTTGTACTCACACAACAGGAGAAACTCTGCACCCTCTTCAACCAATCATGTGTTATCTTAAAATAGATATTGGATAGTTGACCAGGTCGCCGTCTTTTAACAGCAGACAAAGAAGAACTGCCTGGATTCAGATAACTGGAGGGAGAAAATGAACACACCTCCGCCAAGATCACCACATGAAAGCAAATAAAAGCCTCGAAAACTACGGTACAAAAATGTCGATTGTTCAGGAAACAGAAAAAAAAGTGTGTAACTTTTATCTTCAATCGAGATGCTAAAGCTTACATAGAAATGGGCTCAGGTCCCCCTGAGTGAGAGTTATCAGAGCTGCAGCCTGCCCTCTGCACTTCCTTTCCCCACAAGGCATGATGTGACTGATTACACTTCCTGTTGAGTTTACCTGGACACTGTGCCTGTCTCTCAGCAGGGAAGCTTGTTAGCACAATTCTTGCCACCACGAGGGCCAATCTCTGGCTCTGATTACTTCATGCTTTGTTAGTCATCTTGATTGTTACCATTATCGCCTTCCTTATCAGCGTAAGTGTGGGGTTGATAGTAATTGTGAGTGTACATTTAGCAGCTGAGTGTGTGCCTTTTTAAGTCCTCCTGTGGCGCTCTACTCTAATTTTCTGGGTAACCTTGGGAAAATAACCCATTAATTTGCCTTCTTTCTTCAGAGGAGACAGAAGCAATAACAACTGTGAGGCCACCGAGCTTTCATAAAGTAAAGATTTGCCCCAAATACAGTTTAACTGCTTTCAAATGATTGATACGCAGTCTATTGTCAGGCTGGAATAAAGATCGAGAGACCGATACAGAACCTGTTCTAGTTCCATTCTCGACAGAAAATCTATTTAAGGGGATAAAATGAACTCTTTCTGTTTATAATAGGAGCAATCAGCGATAATGGAGGAACATCTGGGCTCTGTATCCAGTCCGATGAAATATTTATTTCTGCATCTTTACCTTTCAACAGTTAAACCTGGACTTTAATAATTAAAGACTGATGGGTTTTTGATCAAAGATGTGCGACTGAATGAATCTCTGTGACAAAGGAAGCCTGTTTACAGTCACAATGTATTTCTTATTAAACATTTTTTTTAAGAATTCATTATTTCCCTCTATAATTTAATAAACTGGAACATTAACTGTGTCAAGCAGTAATTCTTCTGAAAAGCATGTGAGGTGAGCAAAATGTGAGGTTTTAATTTAATAAGAGAATAATTAGAGAGAGAAGTGTTCATATGATTGTGATTTCAGACACTTATTAAAACAGCAGAACAAAATGGAGACTCAGAAGATGGATCGATTAAAGCAATTTTTGTTTCTCTCACTGATTAAGTGGGAAAAATTGTTTTAGGTTCTGTACTTAAATACAAGTGTTTGGGTTTTGTACTGGAAGTCTTCCAGGATTTGGTTTGGTTTAAAACAAGCCCGTACTAGCTAGCCTGTAACCAGATATGGTTTGGTAACTTCACATTTCCACCCAGTTCTCTGCAGCCAGAGTTAATATACAACCATTCCACCTGTTGGTGTTTCACCAGTGGTGCTGCAGCAGCGGTGTACACGTTGTCCTTGTTATTTCTGCAGAACTGAACAGATTATGCCAAACAGAAACATTGCTAAGTGTATTACGCTTGTTGTGTATGCATAGAAAAGTGTTATTACTTTTGTTAGTAGAAATTTTAATGTAATTTTAGGGTAAATGGTCACAGGCTATGTAGAAAAGTAATATGAAAAGGCTTTACGCATGACTTTGCACATTTTTTTTTGATAATAAATAAGCAAAACACCTGAAAGGAAATGCAAAGAGAAGCTGTTCATCAGATGGCGGGGCAGAATTTAATGGTTTGTTTCAGGAAAGCCTTTTAGGGCCGCAAATTTACTCAGTGAGCTTTGCCAGTGTGTAGCAATAACAGATGGCCTTGGCGTCTTCTTTGATGCTCTCCAGATGAAAGCATGCAAACGGTGCACCCACAACGTGCTGTTAAAAATAATCACATATAATTGAACGATGTGTTTGTTCACAAGTTTACCGCTTTTGCTCAGTTGTTCACCTGATATTTAGCATCAGGATTCAAGCTGTTCATTCTCTCTCTCAAAAAAAACAAAACACAACAAAACAAAAAAAAACTAAAAAATCATGTGTATGTCCATATCTCTGCAGCCAATAAACTTTTCTTAAAAGAAAATTCCTTGTTACCAGAAGAATTAATTACTTCTGCTATAATAATTATTAATCACATACCACTGAATTATCAGTTTAGACACACAATGCATGATAAGTTAGGAGACCTGAACGGAGATTTTCTTCCCCACAGTTCAGCAATTATCCCAAGTGAAAAACAGAGGATTAAAACATAATTGCATCTTTTCTTTTGCGCGTAATCGACTGATTTATCACGGGCTACTTTTGACTTTCAGCCATTTTGTCCCATTTAAAGGATAGGCATGTTGATGGAATGCACAATAATAAGCAGGCACGCAGAAGGCACCAACATAGTACAAAACCAGAGTTTATAATTAACCAAACGAACACATACAGTCATGGTTGAACCATTAAAACACTTTCGCATTTAATTTTTTTTTTCTCTGATTTCCTAATCTTCAGAGCTGCAAACTGAGCTTTGTGACCTTGACTGAATGACCGAAGATAAACATTGTCTTTGCTTCCACTGAATAAACGTCTAACTGACATTTGCTGCTTGTTGACGTTTAAAAAGACAAGTTCCAACGTTCCTTCACCCCAAAGAAAAAACATGAAAAGTGGGACGAAAAATGTCTGAATGCTGTTAAATTGTAAGTCGTGCACCCAGGCCGAGTTCATCCCGTGCTCTCCAGGGCTGTTTGACATCGCCCCTCCATCTGTCCGAGCGCATAGCAGAATTAATGTGATGAGGAAACAGGACTGGAGAGCATAATGAGCTTTATAATTAGCCCCTGATTTAGAGGGATGGCTGCTCGAGGTCAGGCCCGAAAGGATCTTTCTGCAGACAGGTTAATGCAAGGCATGAAGGACCCTATTTTTTAGGTGACCATTGTTATTGCCTCTTTAATTAAATGCAACTTTAATTTTTGCTTTAACCAGATTTATAGACTGCCACAGCTCCATTGGACGTGATTTGACTTGTCCATTTTCAGAAGTTCAGCTAGGCACCCATCAGAATATTTGCAGTGCAGATAAGCAATTAAGCTCTGATAAACAGAATAGTAAACTCATAAGCGTGCTCATTTGAAATCATTTTTACAGTAATAAGAACCGGCCATCAAAAAGCTCAAAAACTATTTTCATGCTGACAGGAAGAACTCTTAAGAGACATCTGGCAAAACTGGATAGTGCAAATAAACCTATGATGCCAACTGTCAAATATACAAGACACACTAAGCTTCTGTTGCTGTAGAGCTAACCCTGCGTCTTGTGGCTGTTTCCAACAGTTCAGCAACAAAATCAACAGCCGTGCAACCATGTATGTTAGAACAAGAGCTAAATTAAACCTTTCACTCACAAAAGAGTTGCTATGATTATCGTCCTTCCCTGTCCCTGCGGTTATGCTAAGTGGTCATTGAGTTTTGATGAATTCAATTTTGTCAAATCTGCCAAAATGCCACAAATGGCTCCGAACAGGTAGCGGTGGTATAATTGTTACCACCTGCAAATGGCATCAAACACGACTGGAAATGATCACGTTTCAGAAGACTTCTAGCGATTGAGTACAGTTTGCAAGGCACAAACGGTGCATGGCTTCCCAACTGGCACTGCCTGCAAACTGCTCTCAAGGAAGGATTCAAAACCCACCTGCTGCTGTCAGAAATGCGGCGCTGGTTCCAACGGCGTATACCCAAAGCCCTGTCCGATCCAGACCAGAACTTAGATGATTGTGATAACAAAGGTGAAAGGTCATCTGCAGTAAGAAAGAAAAGGCGTAGACTTTTTATAAGACTTTAATTGGTCAGATTAATAAACTCTGTAATTACCTTTATTACAAGAAAATTGTCAACATGGACACCTTTTAAAATTATTTAGTGACAGAGCTTTTCTCACTGAAATATTTGGAGCAGGTTATAAACTCACACCAGACATCACATTGAGGAGTTTTCAGAAAGGTAAACTAACGTTTGCAGTGAAAGTGGCAAAGAGAACCACTGATCAGTCATCAGTCACACGATAATAATAATAATAATAATAATAATAATAACTCATTAGCAATTATACTGACAAGATCTTAGATGCTTGTGTGTGGCCCTTGGGTTTAACGATTCAAAAGCGCAAGTGTTGTGCTAATAGTTCTTTTTATTGCAGCATCACCAAGAACTAAATAAGACACTTTACATTATCTTGTAGGTTTCATGTTGTCAGAAAATAGGACAATATTCTAAAAAGCTAATGGAAAATGTACCTTTACTATGCTATGAGCTGTAGCACATCACAAGGAATTCTGCCAAAAATAATTATTTCAAATGTTTGAACTTTTTTCTTAGTGACATTCTGGAGCATTTCTGTTAACAATGAAATCGATTTCTAAAGATCTGGTCTTGATTTTAGGTGTTGAATTAGCATTTGGCAGAAGTGATCGACACGGTAATCTTGTTGGAGATAACAACAAACCTAGAGGTGGTGAAGTCAGGGGATTTGAAAACAGAGGGTCTCTGCAGGATCACTGGCAGTGTCTTACAAAAGCTGAAAGTCTGCACAACATTTTCTCTTTGGTCTATGAGGGCATAATGACAGAAACTGAGTCACTAACTTTGTATGTAATCGATAGATTCGGGAACCTCTGCATGCTGGTTTGTGTATCGTGTCTTTGTGAACCTGAAATGTTTTAATTATTACAGTATTCTTTAATTATAGGTTAGCCTTTCCTTTGAAAATTTAAAATAAACTTTAAACTGTGTGAACTGATATGTACATCAATATGAGAGAAAAGCCCTTGCTCTTTTCTAGTGGAGTTTTCTGTGATTGCACGTCTCCAAAATGTTTTGACATCATATTGTTACTGCTATTCAAAATTCAATTCTCATAAAAAAAAAAAAAAACAAAAAAACAAAAACAAAAACACAGTGGTGGTGAATTAAAGGAATTTATATATATACTGCTCAAAAAAATTAAGGGAACACTTAAACAACACAGTGTAACTCCAATGCATTGTAGGGAGGTCATACAGGCACGTGGAGGCCACACACACTACTGAGCCTCATTTTGACTTGTTTTAAGGACATTACATCAAAGATGGATCAGCCTGTAGTGTGTTTTTCCACTTTAATTTTGAGTGTGACTCCAATCCAGACCTCCATGGGTTAATAAATTTTTCCACTGATAGTTTTAATTTGTGTGATTTTGTTGTCAGCACATTCAACTATGTAAAGAACAAGTAAAGAACAAAGTATTTAATAAGAATATTATATACATATATATATATATATATATATATATATATATATATATATAAATTCCCTTCTCACCCCCCGCGGGTGGTTCCTCCTCCATTCTAAGCTCGGGTCCTCTACCAGAGGCCAGGGAGCCTCCGCACTCCCCCAACCTGGAGTCAGCTGTATACAAAAGCTGTACGATCGATTAAAGGAAACATCAGATAACTTAGGCTCTATATGGATATTAATGTGGCTCAATCTATTACCAGTTCTCCCATTAAAGGAACTTCCCCTTCAGATAGTGTTACGGTTGGTAACATCCATTTTCAATTTAAAGATTATTAGATATCTGAGGCGGTTTCACACTGATAACATCTAAATACGATGAATATTGTCAGAGT
Organism: Pao palembangensis; assembly: GCA_015343265.1. Classification (NCBI taxonomy): domain Eukaryota; kingdom Metazoa; phylum Chordata; class Actinopteri; order Tetraodontiformes; family Tetraodontidae; genus Pao; species Pao palembangensis. Next base: position 3,108,611 of record CM027092.1, read on the forward strand.
GCCCCATTAAAATGCCCTCGAAAAGTACTGTCCTCTTTCAAAAACGTGACCCTTTCACTCATTTCACAAGCGGTTTATTAGCATCAATTCATTATGTGGATGACCAACTGTGGATGCGGCATTGCCAAGACTGATTTTTGCCAAGCAGATCATTGTTGGAGGCACTTTCCACCTGTGAAAGGCTTTAATTCAGCTTTATGCCTTTTCCTGGCCTCATGTGGCACTTTGGCACTCCTGGATATGCCTGAGTGGAGTTACAACAAAACCAGGATTTAAAACTAAGGAGACATAAAGGGGAGAGAGTGAAAGAGAGAGAGAGAGAGAGAGAAAGAGAGAGAGAGAGAGAGAGAAAGAGAGAGAGAGGAAAGAGTTTTTTTTAACATCTGTGCATTCTTTACTGTCTTAGCGCTATCCATGGTGCTGAATCGTAAGTGTTTGAGTGTGTGTGTGTGCGCGTGTGAAAATATTACAATGACAAAAAGAAAACCTCTCAGACAGTAAATACTGGCTGAAGCTCCTTTCACACATGCAGTAAGATCTCCACATTTGCTCTCTGGTCCACAGGTTCTGCTGCATGTCAACACAAGCTGATGTAAACATGTTTACATGTTCACTTCTTCCTGCCTCCTTCTTCTTTGTTCAAAAACACTCCTGATCTAGTGAAGGTACAGGGTTTCTTCGGCTGTGGCGCAGCAGCAGCAGCAGACCAAAGACTATATTTGCAAATTTGCATTTCCTGTGAGCGGTGTGGTTCAGGACTTTAATTACACCCCAGTGTTAAATTCCACTTCATCAATCTACAGGTCCACGCAACAAAATCCAAAAAGGGGCCAAAAACATGTGCAGACTACGTAAGAAATTGTCAAGAATCTCTGCATGAGACAAGAGGTGGGGACACAGGAGGGAAGGGAAGTGGGTTTCTCAGGCTGGAGGAGGAGACAAATGGACACAGGTGAAACGCACAGGGCTTGTTTGGTTTAGGCAGAGTGAGTTCAGGGAGGAGGAGGGAGAGAAAGGAATGCAGACAGCAGCAGAGACACAAGACAATCTAAATCCAGACGGCACATGAAACTAACCCTGACAGCATGACTCAAATCAGGAAAAAGCGAGTCCAGGAGCGCTACTGACGTTTTCCCCCTCCCAATAAGACCCCCCTAATCCCCCCCCCCACCTTTTTCTCCTTCAGATGGAGCTCTAACAGTGTTGCCTTTGCTTCTTTTCTCTTCCTGTTTCCCAGAGGAGGGTTAAGGAGCACTGCAAAGGGAATTTCACTCCTATCCCCCAGATACAGCGCTAGTGTCATGCCGCGTTATGCACCCCTGCCGTGAAACGCACCCCCTTTTAACTTTTACAATGAAAGTATCGGGTGTGTGAAACTCACTCTGGTAACATATACTAGTCCCATCTCCATACTGTGAAAAGCATTTGATGCTGGGATCAACAGGAGAGAAAGCACAAAGGGGACCGCTTTTCATGGCAAATAGAAAGTTGGTAGCTTGTTTATTACACGGTGATCAAGTTGGATACAGTTGGAAACCATGCTGGGATGTTTTATGTTACACTTCCGCTTCCTGTCCAGTTGTATGGAGTTGTTTTCTAGTTGTTTACTGAAGTTTTTGCTCACAAATTTCGGCAAGAGCGGCATGTGGCTGAAACACGGCTAGGAAAACTCTAAAAGGATGACACATTCTTGGGCGTAAAACAGACTTTTCAGTGTGGCCTACTATTAAAAACCTAACACTACTATAAAAAAAACCCTGAGCTAAAGATTTGTCTGCTTGACTCTTTAGCGGAACTGGCCTGAAGCTCATCCTTAAGCCATTTCATGATTCCTCAGCCGTTGGAGAATTCATCTGCTGCCGGGTCCTGATGATGTACCAATACTCAGGTGATTCACAAGGAGCAGATGCACATCAGGTAGAGTCCTGCCATGTGCAGCTTGTTCTAACTCACTAATCATAACGCTCCCCAATGAGCCTTTTCTTGTCTTCTGTTGTCATAGAAAAGGTATTTAATCCATTTTTCTGATCCATGCACATTCAGATATATCTGCAATGAAATGGAGGCGGACCCAAGACTGTGTTAACAGCTGGGTAACCAAGCTACAAGCAACAAAAGGTGAAAGGGACCATCTCAGTGGATTACCTATTGTACAGCGGCGATGAGTCTCATAAAACCCCCGGCTGCGGCTTTCAGCTTCTTACCCCTTGAGAGTGTGGTGGCTGCAGAGCAGAGACAATATTCAGCATCGGCCACAAGCCAGAGCGCACCTGCTGCTCCGGAACGACTGTTTATGAGAAGGCAGGTGCTCCCTGGTGCCGCATCCACCCATTCTGTTCACTATGCGCCCATCAGGGATTTCAGGAATTTTTTCATGCTCGAATGTTTTGATTAACACAAAATGCATTCATAACAGAGGTCATCTCTGCATTGACAAGCACACACCCCTAGCAACAACCATGTCTGTGGCTACCTCTGGAGAAATGTTACACACACACACGCACACACACACACCGCCCCTCAATTTTTACCTAATATTAGATATTTTGTAAAAACAAGTGAGGGTGTTTTGATAGGTTTAGCACATTTCTCATTGCTGTGACTCAAACTTTGGCCACAATTTTATTTATTTTTACTCACCACCAGCACATCTGTGCTGGTAAAATACATCCCCTGTGGTAAATTAGAAGCATTTCTCTTGTTGCATTTTTTACTCTGGAAAAACAAACAAACAAAAAAACAAAAACAAAAAAAGGGGGGTGGGGAATAATCTCCGGGTAAGGAAGATGCATCTTTAAAATATCACAAGACAGATCGGTAACCAGGAAAATACTAAAGGAGAACGTCCTTCAACTCTTCTTGTAAGCTGGCAGCGCCATTTATATGCAAACAAAATCAGCTGGCACAAGAGAAGAATGAAGTTAATTAATCAGCTGTCCGACTGTCCGGCTCCATCCGTGATTCATCACTCCTACAGAGGCAGAGTAAAATTGGTTATCTCATTATGTCAGAGCCGTGATCTATCACTTTGTGAAAAAAGTTAACATGGTGTTCAGCCATGTTTCATAGAAAGGAACGGTGCAAGCCAAGGAGATAGCAGAGCAACAGGGCACTAATAGCTGATTAAAGCAGTTGCAGTTTCAAAGACCCTGTTTTTATTCTGTTTTTTTCCCCTTTTAATATAAAGAAGCCATTACAGCTATTTGCAAAAGCAGGCGGTGAACAACAGGATTATAGCCAAGAGCTAATGAGCTGTTTAGTGGTTGCAGCACTCCCAGAAGAGGCAGCTCTGCTTGCTGCTCAATATGCACACTCACAGATTTAAACATGCGTGCATCTACAGCGCGCACGCAACTTTGTCATTTGTCATTACCGCGTCGCAAGCCGTCTGTACACTGACGAGCAGCTAGCAAACACGCGCAGAAAGTGACACTCACAATAGCCTGTTTTTGTTCCCATAAGTTTGACGCTTGTTTGGTTTTGAACAAACAGATGGATTAAACAAAAGCAAAAAAATTAAGTGCTTCTAGCTCGCAGATTGTGAGTGTCAGGCAAACGAGGAGAAGGTTAAACTTGGTCATAAGCTAAATATCTAACCCCTGAAAGTCATATGTAAAATGAACTTTAGCATGTGCAGTGAAAGGATCTCTAGATCTGTAGTAAACATATCAAGACAAGCAAAAAGGACAGAAAGATGTGCAATTTAATTTAAATGATAATTTCCTTTCATCTCTGCACGTTTTTGATTTATGAGACACTATTGCTATTTAACCATTTTGTGCTGGTACTCTTTAAGGTAAGAGGTGACTTAAAATACGTAAATGCAGTGAGGTTTACTTACATTTATCTAGTTTTGGAAAAATATCTTCTGCTGCCTTGTTGCTTCTACAAATGTTTTTACAAAGGAAAATAAAATTACTGTAATTGAAATATTTATAAAAAGCAATGGTTGCAATATAAGAAAGTTTATATATGTTTAAGATCAATGCGGCTCAGCTACTTTATCCGACACAGTTGGGAAAATGAGCATGACCCGAGTGCAGTTAAAGGATCTGAGGCGACTGTAGTCTAAAAAAAATGTGTGTCTGCTGCAGGGTAACCTTCGGTGGTGACTTGCAGAGATTATAGTGAAGGAGGCAGCCAAGACTTGTGACTACGTAGGAGTGAAACTCATTAGCGACTCAGATCTCTGCACAAAACGAAGCGTAGCTTCAGCCCTAAAGCATCAGCCGACACATGTAGAATCGCTAACCTTTCTGTCTTGTCCTCACGCCAGATGACTCTTGACAGCACCAGAGCTCAAAATCTACATGATCTTTGACCTTATGGGTCAACTTGTCGCCTCTTTTCGAGTGCATGCAACGTCATCATCCTGCAGCAGCGGTTCGACACACATGGAGGATTTCACTGAGTCTCTGGAGATGTGCACGCAAATCACCTCCGCTTCAGTCTTTGATAGTCTTTATCCTCAGCTGTCTCTCAGTTAGTAACCGTCTGCGGGCTTATCTCTTCATCAAGCAGGGGAACAGTCGTGAGACAGACGAAGCGAGAGAGACTTAAAGGATGGCAGAAGTCTGTGGGAAACTTTTGTCATCGTGACCCTTTGGTGAATATTACTTGAAGAGCATAACCCGAGATAAAAGGTATATTTCCTGCTTTTTCCATCTCTCGTTAGACTTTTGCTGGCAGACTCTTGACTTCACACTCATTACCAGAGTGCCTTTCATCATAGTTCAGATTATTTTAGCAACATTTCTGTCTCCTTTTTTCCCAATTCCCTTATTTAAACCATCTTTTGAGTCTTGTTGTCAGACTCAGATCCAGTAAATATGCCATGTACAGTCGGTCGGCTGACATCTTTACATTTTGGCGTGAGTTTCAGACCCACTGCGTCTGTTCCCTGTACACTCGCACAGATCCCCACGCAGCTAAGAGAGCAGAGCTCTGCAGTCGATGATCAAAAGGAGCATTTGATGTCAGACCAGTGTTTGATGGAGGCAAGTTTGATTCTCCAGAACACCGCGCAAGCTGTTACGAGCACAATAAAGCGGAACGGGGTGACAAAAACGCTAACCAAAAAAGTAGGGACTACAGGAGGATGCAACAAATCCTATTATCTGTTCACCATGAACCTTCTTGAACCCCATCAGTCCTAATTTGTACCACCGAACTGGTCCAAATTTATATCCTCGCACATGCCCTCCTGCAACTCACAGCACGTCAGAATGTTGCTATGGTACTCGCTTCTTTTTATTAACTTATTAACTGGCAAAACTGCAGTGTGCTGTGCTCCCACGGTGTCACGCTACTTCTGTCGCTAAAACAGCTCTTGCTGCCTGTCTAACGTACCCTGCAGTTTAAATGCAAGTCAGAGCCCGATACACTGATCCGACTGACTGTGTCGTGCTGAACTGTGGAAATGCAACCCTTGGCCCGCCGTGGTCTGACCAAGTGTGTTATTGCATCTGTGGGCATGAAACCAAAATCTAAAGTCAAGATAATTAATGGGAAACAGCTGTGGAGGAAGAAGAAGAAGAAGAAATTGACTTGACTGTTTTTACACTTTTAATTTTACATCCAAGATGCACGAGCTGTAGAGACTGGGCTAGGCTGATGCTCTGAGCATTTGTGGAATTGCTACCTTGCTTAATGGCACTTCAACACTGCGCTGCAACTATCCATCTACTTCTCCTGCTACAGCCCACCTTCCATTTTTTGGTTCACGACCGTCCCCCAGTGACAAGTGTAGGTTGTCTTGTCTGGCTGTTGTCCCTGTGGTTTCCTCCATGTGTACTTCCTCTCCACTCCCACCTCATTGTGTTCTCCTATTGTCGCTCACCTGTCTCTGGTTGTCTCCACCTCCCGCCTTCCTTCCTTCCTTCCTTCCTTCCTGGCACCTCCTGTGCCAGACCATGTAAGTGTTATTGTCTCTCAGGTTATTCTCCAGTGCAGAAGCTCTGGTCTGGCTCTGCCACCCAACATCAAGCCCAAAATTTCCCCTCAAAAAGCAAAATGAAACATCCCAGTTTGAAGCTGGGAGATTACAAAATATCACAGTATGCTGATGCTAAACAGAGAAACATTCCTTATTATATTTAATCAGCTGCATTTAAAAAATTCAAAACTTTTCCTTATTTGGACAAATAAATGCAAAAACACATAATAAATCTTTCTCTGAATGATTTTTTTGTACCACTTGGGCTGCATTTCTGCTTCTACTTTCAAAACAGAATTAAGCATTCTGTAGCTCGCTGCGACAGCTTGTGTTTCATAACAGCCACCACAGAATTGTTTATATGCGTGCGCGCGTGCGTGGGTTCATGGGTGATGTCCTACTGTATGATTATCTGCACGTGTTTTGCAGAAACGCTGAGGAGAGTCATCAGCTGCCAGTCTCTTCCCAGTAATCAGGATTCTTTCACACGTTCACCTCTGCCATCTCCAAGCCGGCAGCGGTCAGCGGCTGCTATGCATAGCGTTATTATCACGTCACGTGCGCGTCGGTAATTCTCTTCTAGAGTGGGAGAGTGCTTTTTTTCAGGCAGCTTTTTTTTTTCTGTGGATTCTGAATGATAATGCTCTGACAGTCTTATATTAACCGTAAGGGTTTGCATCGTGCGTCTCTGTGAAAAGCGTATAATTACATTTCTTTTACCATCTTTGTTTTGGCTTTGAATCCTCGGACAACATATTTGTAGACACAGATTCTCGTGCAGTTTGGCGCTAGTTTCCAGGCGCACCCAAGTGTGTCAGGAAAAGTCTGTCAGAGTCTCGCTCCAGGGGGAAAGAAAAATGGAGTGGGAGATTGACAGGAACATCTGTGCACAGCTGTGAGGTACAGTATATGCAGTTGTGTGGCAGAAAAGCCCCCCTGGCTGCTCCTGGTCAAATTTGGCCGGTACCTGAAAGGGGATTTCGCGCCTCTTGTTTCAACCTGGGCTTCAGATAGGTGCAATGCCGGGCTGATGAACTCATCTCCCTATCAGACGCCAACCATGCGTGGAAAAAAGTTCAACAATGACAAAAAAAAAAAAAAAAAAAAAAAAAAAGACAAGCGGTGAGTGGCATCTGCGGGATGCAGGCAGTCTTAGATGTCCCGGTTTGAATGACACGAAAAAGCAGAGAAAGAGACAGACAGAAATGTCTTTACAATGCCGTGGGCTCAATTCTTTTACTCCACCTTGAGATTAAAGCTCAGGCCTAATATGTGGCCTGCAGAGCTTTCTACCTGCCAGACACTATCACATCTCTCCATCCCCCATTTGCCTAATGCTGACAGTCAGCAGGTACAGGAGCAGGCTATTACCATCAACTGCCAGGAAGCACACTGGCATATGTCCTGCCTGATTTTTCTGTCTTTCTCTGGAGAAATGTATGTGCAAAATCAGTCACATGCACGGCAAAAAGCAAAAAAAGCCAGAAAAATATGCACGATAAGCAGGAACAGTCATGGAGGACTGGATAGAGAATCATGTTAAGAATCAAAAAAAGGAAAAATGAGATCACAGCCACCAGACCTAGGTTAGGTTATCTGTGTAAATGGGTAAATGGGTTTGTAGAGGTTGATATCTCTGAAGTGTGATTACGCTACACTGCAACAAGTACCTGTTCCTTTTTAAAATTTTTTGATCGGTATTTAGAAATGGACAATGCGGGCAAATAGTTTTATCACATGGCAACAGCTGATAGGTCTGATGTTTTTGGTATCTCCAGATTAAAGGGACGTTATATTTACTCCCAATGATACCTTGTCTGCAGCTCTCCAGTACAGACAACCAAGTTATCCTCCAAGAAGAGCCACTGAAAATGGATGTAGCCTCTGCTCAGCAGCTCAGGGGCAGGAGGATTGAAGGACCTGGGGTGTCTGCTAGTTCCCCTTAAGGGCACGTTAAAGCTTCAACATGGAGGCATGAGAGGGAAGTCAGCCACAAGAATGTGGTCTGGGCAGCATATCTTTTTTTCACCACCTCAGCCACCTGCTCCTTAAAAATTGTTCCCAAGTCTTCCGATTCTACTTCTAATAATTTTGGAATAGACTCAGGCAGCATTTTCTGAATCTGTACCATAGGATATAAATAATGAAGTGCATTAAAGATGTTGTGAAGAGGGTGGGCAGGCCTTTCTACATTCATCCAGATACTGGAATACACTCGTACAGGGTTGGACACCAGACATTTTTTAGTTAAAATACTGTAAACAGCTTCTCAACCAGATGTCTGGGATGGGAACCGCAACCTTCCTCATGTTCCACATCACAGCTGGAGCGAAATGGTCATCTCTGCAACTGTCTTTGGCTAATTTGATCATTTCCGAGGGGCCAATTAAGCATTAAGATGCAGTGATTTTGATTGTTGTCCTGGTTGTCCTGAATTTTTGAAATCAGTTATCAGAAATAAAGTCAAATCTAAGTTGGTCTTGCTGGTATACATGAATTGTGGATAACTGTTGTTCCTGCATGCTCTGTGATGGTCCTCAATATGACTAACTATTTTCCTTTCCCCTCACACACTTTTTTTTGTTCCTGGAGATGAGCAATTATGCCCCCTAAAGGCCGCAATTTTTTATGATTAATAAAGATTTTCACTGCAGGTCTTATCTAAGTCGCTATCTATCCAGCTCCGTTTAATCCTGTTACTGTCACTAACTCCCCTCATGCTCTGCTTGAATTTGATTTATGGTATAAGCTTCCCACTCTGTCATGGGTTGTGGTCCTACATTATCCTGTCGTATCTTGTCACTGAGAAAGGCCAGACTGGAGACACGGAGCAGGATCAATGTTCAGCATCGTTCTGCCCTTGATATATTTTCCTATGAGAAGCGAGGCCGGAGTCAGAAACCGGTGGTGCGTGAGTGATTCCCGCTTCCTGTGGACCGGAGTGTAAAGCACCCTGTAAAACAATCCCTGGGTAGGCAGGTGGAACAACAGATCCATTCATTTTTCATGGAGATCCCTTCAAGAAGTTTGCCAGTCAATATGTTGCTGCAATGGAAGCCAAAGCGACCCTCTCAAGGCCAGCTCTGTGCACGTGAAAGAGAAAGGCTGCTCGTCTCATGAATAGATTCAGTAGGTGTTTACGTAGCTGGATTGTTATTTTCTGTGTTATTTTGTTAAACACGGACATTATACATTGACATTGTACTGCAATAAAAAGGTCACAGCATGAGATCAACAATGAATTTGCTGAAGCCAGTCCAGCACCAAACAGGCAGATGGACATTTTGCAAATGACAGGAAGACATATTGAAGGATTCAGAAGGCAAAATCTGTGACTATTTTTTTCCTGAACATTTGAATCTCCACGAAGGAAATCAGAAATTCTCACATGTTGAGACTCAGCTTTAAGTTTTACAAAAATGAGAAATCTTGAAATTTAAATTACTCTCAACCTTTTGTCCATGTTGATCGTATGTAACATCTGTTTAACCAGCTTCCACCAGCATTCCCATTTGCGGGTTTTGCGAAGGCTACACAGCCAATTTAAACTTCACTCTGTCCTCGTTATAGTGGAAAAGTCACTGCATCCATGTGTAACGGTAACTTTATTAGAGATGAACTGACCTTGAGCTGAACCCTAACCTGGCCTAGACATGCATGCATTATTTATGAATCCATTAATATTTATTCAAGATTTTCCTGCACCGCCCCCCTGTCCTGTCTGCATTTTATTTTGCTATTGTGTGTTCCTGTTTTATTTTGGTAGTTTGGTTTCCTGGCTATGTGGCGAGTGTTTTACCTTCGTTTGAGTAGTTGATGATTTTCACCTGTGTCTCCTTACCTTCCCCTTTCATGCCTATTTAGGTGTCTTTTGTGCCAGATAATTTGTCACCCTTGTGTCCAAATTCTTTTGCCTTTTCATTCCTTGTTTTCTTTCTTGTATGACTGTTTGATAACTTTGACTTCTTGGATTTTTACCTGCTCTCTGCCTGTTTTTGTCTGCCTGATTCTGCCTGTCCCAACTTGATTAAAGAGCTTGTTTCCTGTATTTTGATACTTTGTTCTATCTACTTTTTTGGACTTGGATCCAAGCTCCTAGGATCCTTTACCTCCTTAAAATAAAAATGAAACAATCAATCAGTGACAATCAATCAAGCAGAGTTTGGCAAGCGTCAGAGTTATGCTCCTTCAACAGAAGGACTTTAATACTTTTCACGATGGCAAGGATGGTGATTGTGTATCGTGTGTTAGCCCTGTCCTAGTCAACAATGTCTGTACGGTCTAAACAGTGTATGAGAGAAAGAAGTGCTGATGGAGCAGCGTGCGTGTCCCCACAGAGGCTGACAGACTGACATGTTGCTCCACGTGGAGCCTGTTGAATTATAGCAAATGTCATGCAAATGTGTCCGAGCCCCATAATGATCACATGAATGGGTTTGAGCACTTAACAAAATAATGACTGGTCTGTTGTAGAGTCACGGAGAATTTCATGTAAAAGACTCTTCATCTGTGATTTATACTTGGCGGTGATGTATTAGAGGAGTCGAAAGTTTGACTGGATATGTACCCACACAGTCACCCCTCTAACCCCAAACAATTTCAGTTTGTGACGTTAAAAAGATTCATTCATATTCATTCAGATTGCTCTGCAATCACTCTTACAAAAAAAAAATAACCCAATAATAATTAAAAAAATGCAGTTATACAGATTGACAGCCACAATAAGAACAGTTTGCGCCAGAGTCAGTTATTTCATTGATGCGGACACACTATCTAGTCTTGAGCCTACAAACCATCGGCTACATTCAACCGATCATTTTACCCTCATTAAATTGCTCATGCCCAGCTCTACAAACTTTATTTTTTATTATTTATTTATAGAGTCTCATTCGCTGAAGTAATTCAGACAAAAACAAGCTACCCACACTGGTGCCCTATTAAATTTCATGAATCTTTCCAGCTGCGGTCCATCTGTACATCATCAAAATTCTGCAGTTAAACTCTCTTCTCTTCTTCCTGTTGTGGATTATGTAAAGTTGCTGAATGAGTTTCATCTGTGCAGAATACCAAACCATATTTTTACTTTACCTGCATCCAAATATGCAGCTAAAAATACCAATTTAGGGAAGCGTGTATTGGACCCGCAGTGATGCCATCTCTCTGCCTCTCCTGGCTCTCCACTCTGGGTTTTTCTTTCCTTTTTTTTCATCAAATTGCATTTGTCTTTATGTTCTCTTTCTCATTTGGCACTTCGGCGTGTTTTGCCTTCTTCGTCCTGAAGGCCATTATCATTACAACCACTACCTTGGTAAAAAGGAGGAGTAATTTCATGTTTTGTTTTGTTTTTTTTTTCTTCCAACAGTTGAACAATGAATTCCAACTCCCCCGGACCGTGAAAAGACCTCGTCAATCATTTCGTTCCTGTAAAAAACAGGAAATTCTGAAAACATCTCTGGTACTTTACTGCACTCCCACATTTGTGGTTGTACATAAAGGAGCTGATGGCCGTATTTAAAAAGTCATTGTGTCAAATATAAAATTGTTCCATAACTTTCTGTGCAACCTTGTATCTTTACCTTAGTATCGCGATTATTACTTGTATAACATGTTTTCAGCTCAATTCTGTTGCATTTGAGTGTGAAATAGTGACAAATTCTTCCTCGGAGTCATCATCCGTGCTCGAACTGACCAACTTTGCGCCCGAAGTGAGGTTTCAGTTGGTGCATCTTTTGTCATCATCAATTAAACCACCAAACGGTGACTTTTTGTTCACGGCGTCTTTTAGTACCTCTACCAAGTTATGTTTTTGCTGCTGTTTATCTCTCTGTTAGTTTGACTTTGCCTCACCCCCCGGCAGAAGCTTAACTGACTGCGGATCAGCATTAACAGTGGTTTATATCCTAATTCTATGACAGAAAGCAACCTTCTGGCTTACAAATCATGAATTAAATTGTCATTGTTATTTCGACTGTAAATGGTGTGTGTGTGTCCTGCGGTGGACTGGCGACCCATCCAGGGGTGTGTCCCTGCCTCTCCCCATGATGCTGAGATAGGCTTCAGCACCCCTGATGCTCTGATTAGGAATACGTGGTGATTATGGAGTATTAGTGGGCAGACAATTGTCAGAAGAAGTGATGTGCGGTAGGATACAGTGCAGTTAAAGCGGTATGGAGGATAGAGGATAAATCCAATGTCACAGATGTGGTGAAATAAAGGGGCCGTATAAATCTATTGCTGCTTGACTGATTGTGTCCGACTCAGTGGAGGGATGGGCTAACATTTATATTCCCATTTCCATTTCAGGTGTTTTGAAGTCTGTTAGAAGTGTTTACTTAAGTTATGCAAAGCTGTTTTTCCCATTTAGAGATGAGCAAGACAGATGCTTCAGATCCCCCACCAAGGTTTACACCTTTGGCTCATAGATGTGAAGAAACAGGAAGTAGACATTAGGGTGTAGATTAGAGCCACGCAGGTGGGAGACTTGGCGATGACGGCAGATGCAAAGGCTGACCTCTCCAAGTACACCTTCGAACCCTTCCCGTGATCTTCAGCTCAACTCATCACGCATTTCCTTGTTATTTCCCCAGCCCTTGTTGACCACCATCTACTCAGGCTCTCACTGCAGCATCAAGTACGTTTTTCTTCATTCAATTTCTTGCTTGGATCCTAGCTTGTAAGATGTAGCAAATAAATAAAATGATAAATGAATATTATGAGGCACATAATGAGAATGTATTTTTTGTATATACAGTATTTGTTACTGTGCCACTAGTTCAAACTTATTGTATTTGCCAGCAAAACACTCACAATCAATGCTGCTGTTAGGATTTGGCAGGAAATTCACTTTTCTGGTTCAAAGATTGGTAAAGGATCAGGTCAAATCTATTTTCTCCTTCATAGTTCAGTTGTCTTGCTTCTGCGTAAATATATTCCCTTAGAAAATCAGCCCGGACCAATACATTTTACCAGAAGTGAGGCAAAGGCACTCACTGCAGCATCAATTAAGTTTTTCTTCATTTAATTTCATGCTTGGATCCTAGCTTGTAACATGCAGCAAATAAATAAAACGATAAATGAATATTATGAGGCACAGAATGAGAATGTATTAAAATGCTAATGTAAATGAATACGTCGGTATTCACACACACACACAGACAATAGCCACCTTCACATTACACAAGTACAAGTACAAGCGTGGGTCGGTGTAATCTTAATTAGGTTGAGCCTGACACATAAATTAATGAAAGCAATTTGACATCGAGTGTGTGGACACACGGATGTATAATTTTCACGACTGAGTTTAGAACAACAGCTAATCAAAGCACGTGGGAGAAGTCATTAGAGAAGGTTTGAGATCCACAGAGAGGCAGTCTCCGAGCATCAGTGTGGGCCCAAAACATCATAAGGTTACTAAGGTTACTACCGCAAATATTTCACAAGCATTCTGTGTTTGTTTTTGTCCGTTAAAGCACAAGACATGATCGGCACAAACAAAAAGGAATCTCCAAAACCTTGCATCAAGATTTCTGCTGGTGTAAGGTTAAAGCCACAGGAAGCTTAATTTGTGTTTAATTATCCAATCTTGCTTTTACTGCAAATTTATCAACTCCGACCCCACAAATGTTAACTCTGAGAGGGACCTAGAAGAAGAAAAATGCTATTAAAGGAAAAAATAACCAACTCTCAAGTGTGGTTAGCTAAGTCAAAATAAACAGAAAGAACTGATTTCTGCTGTGCACAGCTCCTGGCTCTATAAAATTTAGTAGTATAATAAATGACCTTGCAAAGTAGGTGCTTAAATTGCCCAGGGTTACTCAATTTTAAACAAGCCTATTAATCTAGTACGAACCCCAGCAGGTGGAAAAAAAAACTTTTTTCAGCGTAATTATTAACATTCCCTTATGATATGATATGTATGTAATCAGGGTGTAATTGTTAATTGTTGACTTTATTACATCTATCTTGTCCTCTAATCGGGCCTCGGCATATGCCGGAGCAGCACGTATGCCGAACAGAGTAATTTAAAATGATTTTTCCAAAACTTTGATTTTGAACCACAACAGTGCAAAACTTTATTAAAATCTTGATTGATTTTCATGGGCAACAGGGAGTGCTGAAATATGAGGTGCATACAGACAAAAGGCCCTCCACCTTTTGATGGCTTGTCTGGCTGCCGGACGGGTCCTCACATACGGAACCGTTGTGGGAGTTCAGAGTTGCCGGCGCTGCCTGCCTTTGCCATTAAAACATGGCAGATTAGCGCGGCACTAGACAGATCCATCAGCACCTCCTGCTGCGCTGCAAGGAAGTCGCAGTCCATATGGCCCCCCGCATCTTCAATCTCTTCTACTCCCCCGCAAACACACTCTTATCCTTCCCTTCTTGTATGCTTTTCCGCCCGCCTGCCTGCCTCTCCTAATCCTCCCGCAATGCTGAAAAACCAAAGCTTTTCCGTGCTGCGCTGCAACCTCACAAACAGATGGAAGGCATGCTCTGGTTTTAATTGGATACGGAGAATTCATAAAGGTGATTACTGGATGCGGAATTTAATTCCCTGGTAATGTACGATCAGTTACTTCGCCCGTTTGGACAACATGGAAGATGTCGCTGTCTGTTTTTGAGAAAATCAAGAGGGGACATGAGTTGACATGAGTTCCAACAAGAAGGAATTTAGCAGGAAAGTGAGCTGAGGAGGCTGAACATGTAGCTTTAACATTAAATACAGGTTTACTAGATGTGGCCACCAACACCTCGGCCTCCGCACTGCTCCTCAGAACCTGTGAATGCTCACAGATATCACTATAAGTGAACACCTAACGGCGTGAGTGAAGGAGGCCGACGCCACTCAGAGACATCAGTGTGCAGTGATTGCTCGTCCCTTCATCCCGCCTTGTGGATTTCAGAAAATGCCAACGTGGACACACAATGTTGGACTAACTCGTACCGGCGCACCTATGCTTGTGATTATGCTCCTATATGAGCTCATGAAATCTGATATATGATTCCAAGATGCCCTGGAGGGGAGGATGATCTGCTCAGGAGAGAATATCTACAAAGATGGCACTTATGGACATTATTGTTGTCATTTTTCTTTTTTTGCCATCTGACTCAGATTAAAAAAAGTATAAAATAGCTGATCTGAAAACTGGTTTAGAGGTATTTCTGTAAGTACTGTATCTCCTGTAATGCAGATAAAGCTGAATGTTTTGAGAGGTGTGGTGAAATAAAGTCAAAACATTATTAATCACCATTTTCACCCTGTTACCGAGGCGGTTATAAAACAGAACAGGGCACAGCAGCAGGGTACAAACCTCTTTAATAATCACATATGTAGGTTGTCAAAGACAAACATTTTGCACATGAATGTAGACACGCCTCATATTTCAATATTTAACCCCATGCACGGCCGGCCTGTGGTGTTGTTTTGTTTTCACTGCATTCTGCCTTTTTTTTCCCCAGAGGGCGCAGGCGACCCAGCCTCAGCCGGTGACAAGCAGCTGTTGCTGATCCCTCATCAGCAGCTGATTTAAGCCTCTGACACCTGGTCACCAGCGTCTGATCATCTTGTCATCTGCATGGTAGTACCAGTAGATTCATTGCATCCCTGGCTCTGTGTTGGCTCGTGTTTCGACCTACCCTTGCGGTTCTTTCCGAGGTTGCCACGTCCCGTCGAGGGGTATTCGCCCTTTGTTCCTGCCCGCCGCGGTGTGTGCATCGTTTTCCGCCCCGCCCGCCGACGGTTGTCTTTGGTTTCCGTTCGATCCTCCGTTGGAGCACCTTTTGTTGGTTTCGTTCATGTGCTGGACACATTGTTTGTGTTACAGATTAAAAGAAGTGAACTTTTGTTTTAACCTGTGTTGCGTCTGGTCTGTCCTGCGCCTGGATCCAGCCTGAATTGTTTCCTAACACCCCACAATTGTACAAGCATTAATTCTGATGGAGTCAGATCTCCTAGTCATGCTCAGCAGTGGGAGAATCTTTCATAACCACTCCTGCACTTCCGGTTTGTTGGAACACATGTAATTCCAAGCTCCTAGTCAGGCAGCAGAGAAGAGGCTATTAAACAGATAAGTCATTTGTTTAGAAGTCTGTGAATGGTCAAAACACTGTGCAGAGATTTTGTCATATTTCACAAAAACTTACTTTTTAAAAAAATTGTCTTTAATGATTAAATTGTCCTGTTTTCTCCCCCCTCAAAAATCTCCCATGCCTTCTGTTGCTGACAGTCTCCTCTGTTATTTCTTCTCTAATCTGACCATTCCCCTCTTCTATCTTCTCCTCTCCCATTTGCACAAGTACCACCCATCTGTCCTGTTTGTCTCTGCTATTCCTCCAACAGAAACAGAATTTCTTTTAGAAAACATTTTCTGGCTCTTTTGCTCTTCGCAGCTTATGTGCACGAGCTGTTCTGCTGATGAGGACCTGTGAACAACCTTGTCTGAACATGCAATAGCATGCCATTAGCCCAGTGAGGGAGCAGAAGCAACCTTCTAAACAGGTTCCTATTTATATCGTCTCCAGCATTCGCACTGCAGGTGTTTGTCCATTCCCTCACCACGCCCATTAATTAGGCAACTCATTAATGTCATTCCTGCCAACTTATAAGTTGTGGCCTTTTACTGGTCCGATTCCAGGTTGTGCTCTGCGTTATGCTAGACTTTCCAGCGGTGTTTTTCTGCCTGCCCGGTTCTGACCCTGCCTGTTCCCTACGTTCCCTGGTAAACCTGCGTGCCTTCCATCCCCAACTACAAGACTGTGTGTTCCGTCATTCCGCTGCCGACTTTGCCTGTCTTGGACTGTCTCATCAACCTGCCTGCCCTCCGTTCCTCGCGCGCGCTCACCGGACGACGCCCCTTTTGTGCAGTCTGCCTGCAACTACCTTTAGCTTCAGCTTAGCTACCTGACTGTCTCATCCAGCTTTCCTCTGTGTTTTTCTATAAAGCTGTGTTAAATCATCCATTTGTGCTGCATTTGGGTCCGTGCACGGATTCTGACACAACACTTTTGACAACAGCTGTGTTATGTTTGTCTCCTTTAAGTTATCTTCGGTGCTTTTTTGTGGACATTGAGGGAAATTATGAGTCTAAATTCAAAGAGTAACTAAACCCCAAAACCATCTTTTTTCTGCTGAAAACAAATGTATTTGGGTATGAAGCAGTTTTGCTGATTGTTTCTGGTCTAACTCTTGAGATTTTAATCAAAGGTTTTCAAAATGTGAGTGATTGCCCTCTATGGGTTAAAACCTGGCTATTACAATCAAATTTTGCTATTGGCTGAGCTGGAGGATGATGAGGTTGTAGAGGCTGCTTTCATCACAAACCACTGCTTCTCGGCCCGCCCCTTCTGTAAAGACTAACACCTGTCAAGTAAGTTCAAGTGAGTATTGAGTGGGTAGTTGGTGTGCACGTAGGGCTCAAACTGGTACAGCTCCAGACAACGGTAGTTGTAATTGATAGGAGGAGACTCTGGAGATGACAAGTCCTCGACCTCAAATGACCGCTCTGTTGCAAATGGGTCCACACGACCAGTACTTTCAGACTCACTCATGCTCAGCTCATTAGCTAGCATGAATGTTGATGTGTGTTTCTTATTCACACTCCCCTTTGTGTGTGTGGCTGTTGGAGAGTGGATGGCTTAAAATCGCTGACTCTAGAGAGACCATAAGTACTGAATCCTTAGAATAAACAATGCTATCATTTTTTGGAGTATAGTGACCCCACATTAGACTAAAGATTTGTGCAGTTTGCTGATATTTCCTTTTCCTTTGATACCTCATTCATCTGGGTTAGGGTTTGGACTCTCTATGGATAATACAGTAAACAAGGCAGCCTTGTATTTAATCAGACCATGCTTGGTGGTTTAGAATAAACTCAAACTGTTTGAACTGTACAAATAAATTATTACATCTTGGACAGCTTGGAGTTCATTGCCGTGTGTTATGTAATAACATCTGATTAAACTTCTTTAAAGTGTCGTAAAAAAGCCCATTTTTTATAATGAAGTCCATCTTCATTTAGAACGCGTTCAAGAGAGATTTATGTCATTCCTAATTCCAGATGTTAATGTGGCTTTCAATGGCATAATTGCAGTTAAAGAGATAAAAGCGAAACATTTTGATGGCTGCGTAATTGGGTGCCTTCTTTTTTTTTAACTGAATTTGTTGAGGTACACTTTTGTATGAAAATAAATCAGGAATCCTCCTGCAGCACAAACACACACACACAGTTTAATTGAAAAGCCTTTGGATTTTCTCAGAAAAACAAACAACCACATTCACAGCAGGCACATGTGTATACACACAGCTGCCATACCAGACTTCTACTGTATTCGATGGAAATTAGGTCATTTTGGGGGTTCAAACCGAGACTGTTCATCTCATCTTTGTGTGACTGAACAATGTGCTAAAGAGAGGTGAACTCAAGATTTCAATTTTTTTTCTATCAGAATCATTAAACTGTCATTAAAATGGTGATTAAATATGAAATTTCTTCAGTGAAGAGACTCCATGGTTTCCTCTATTTGCCAACTGTGTACTGTGGCCTGCTGGTCTTTAAGTTTTAGTTGAGGACATTTTCCTCTGTAGGAAAAGAGTCCTCCTGCAGCTGCTGGAGATTTTCTTTTCCTAATGTTCTCGGACGTGGCCCCTCAACCTCTCTTCATTCTTACAGAGGTGGCCTGTCTGCTTCCATCATCCAAAGCTCCTTCAAGCAACCAAGAGAGCAAAGAAAAAAAAAACATCCTTAAAAAGATGGAAAAAGAAGAATTTGTAATCTATATTTAGATGAAATAAATGTCTTGTTGAATGATCTTGGCAGCACAAGAACAGGCTCTGAGTCCAAGAGCGATAGCCGGGATCGACCAAACCAGGCCAGATCCAAGGTGCAGGCTGTGCAGGGAAGCTCCCAAGGCAGGGTGTGAGAGGCTAGCAGGTACAGCATACAGCACCAAGGTTGGACTGGAAACTGAGCTGATAGGGAATCCACCTCCAAAGGTGCTGGAGAATGACCTTGAGAAAGAGGAGAAATACCAGGGTCTGAGGGAGCTGCTGGTGGTCCTGAGTGCTCCGATGACCACGGAGCACTCGTTCACCCCCAGCTCCAGCAACCCCAAGAACAACATCTGCAACCTCTATACAGGCAAATACAATAACTAAAACATGGCATTGGAAGAGCATCAAGCCATTTAAAGCAGAAAACTCCACCCACATGGATCAGACAGACTGCAGAGAATACCAGGGCAAGTCAATAAATCTTTAATAAAAATTTCAGCTACAATATTTAATTCTTCAAAAGCTATTAACATTTTTTTTTTATCAATATGAACGTGCTTAGTAGGGAGTATAAATTTGCAAAAAACAGAAGCAATGTAATCATACTTTCTGCCGGGTCCCACAGGTTGATTGAAGACTCGAAATTGCTCCTAGATGTGTGTAAACAGTGTGTGTGTGTGTGTGTGCACCTCTTCCCCACTGGGATCGGCTGCAGCAGCCAGAAGGAAAGGATGGAGAATTCCTGCATATGTCCAGCTAGATCATTTCTTCCAGAAATCATCAGCTTGGCAGTACTGGCTCCAGACATTTTCCAGCCTGACCTGAGATGAGAAGCTGCCAATCCAAATCGTTACATTCTAGATAATATTTCATAGCCACCCAATAAAACTTCCTACATCATATTGCTACCATATGTTACGTGTTTTGAGGACCCAAACGCAGACACAAGGCAGGCTCTCCAAGGAACAAAATACGGGCCTTTATTGGGTGTACAACAACAAGGAAACCAAAGGCGCTCCAACTGGAGGAAAACACAATGTTCATACAAAAACAGAAAGTCAACCTTCTTCACGGGGAGGCTCCACTACAGAGTGTCCAAAGAACCGAACTCAGATTCTCCTTCCAGACTTGGCGACCACTCAGCAGGGGAAGCAAGGACAAACCACACTCAGTCAGTCAAACAATGATCCGGCAAACAGGGACCAGCTGGCAGCCTCCTTATATCAGCCTCTGATGAGCTGATCAGCGACAGGTGTGCAGTCGCTGCTGGATCCTGGGAACCCGCTCCCTCTGCAGGGAAAATATGGGACGGCCCACACACACAATAAAGGGCCGGCAAGCCGGACCCTGACACCATATACCTATAATAATAATTGTACATTTTATTTATAAATGCCTTTCAGGATACAGTCGCAGACAAATGATGAATGACCTCATGGTGGATGGACAAGCAGAGCAGAGTGTGAGTTGGAAGGAGGAAGACGACATGAGCAAATCACCCAGGAGGCCAGATGTGGAGCAGATCAGAGAGATATGGAGAGACGAGGTTATTAATGGACTTTAATGTTTTATTTTATAGACGATACGGAATTTGAGCAGTCATCAAGTCAGTTATATGTGAAAGTCATTTTTTGTTTTCCTGAACAACTGAGTCAATTGGGTTGACTTCCTGTTGTGCATGACATGTCAGACGTTGCTCTTCTTCAACACTTTATTCCAGAGTCTGATCAGCAATTAGGAGTCTTTGTTACGCTGTCTAAAAGGAATGTGCAGAAACGAGGAGGAAGAAGATGATGCAGCTACAAATCTCAGCAGGCCAGTTTGAACAGGAGTCAGGGAGCAAACACAGCTCTCTGTCAGCAGCTAATCAATTTTAGCGGCCATGATACAAGTTTAATCTGCCACAAATCCATCCAGGCAGGACAGTTTCAGGTTAGGCAGGTTACCAGTTGTCAGTCTATTCATTAAATTGTCTGTTCTGGCAGAGAAAAAGATGTAACTGTGCAGATCTTTGTACATGCTATAAACACGTAAAACTGGCAAAGACAGCAGAGTTAGCAGAGGAGCAGATACGCTAGTATCTGTAATACTTGTTGCAGTTTTTTTTAAGCAGTTCTAAGCAATGTTGAAGACATCTCTCTGAATCCCACTTCAGAGCCTGCTTCTTGTGTCTCTTCGTTGGTCTAAACTGTTTCCCTCTGAATCTAGGCACTCGGTGAGCAACTGTGACTAATAAGAAATTCTCTTTTCTGCAGTCGGATGTTATTCCTTGCCATCTTCCACTTACTGGAATTCTGTTTCCTTTTGATCTCTGTCAAGATGGAAAGACTAAGCCGAACAGAATCTCTACATGAGGCTGAACTATTTCCAGCTTAAAAGCTGCCCTCAGGCCAAGACATACTGATGTACTGTATGTTTTAACACGACACGTCCATTGCAGCAACGTTGCACTGCAACGCAAAGAGCTACTGCAAGTCGGCCTCCCGCTGGAGCTGCCCTGTCCGTGATACCAAAATGGCTCCATTTATTATTTCTCATTGAATCTCTTCACATTGTTGGGGGTCAGTAGATATGTTTGGCTGTATGTGTTTGTTGTAGACCTGCAACACTATAAAAAATAACTGAAAAAAAAATAAGTGAATCTACTGAATGTCCTTCTGTGTCTTCTAGAGCTGGTGATGTGTGTCCAATCCCGTGTGTTTTATTTTCAAATGATGACAAAAACGTGGTTCTGTTTTGGATGTGCGTTATTTATGCCAGTGGGTGAATCAAATTTTGTTAGCTTTAAAAAAAAAAAAAAAAAAAAAAAAAAAAACTGTCATTTTGCTCCCATTTCACTTTAAAAAGCTAGTGAGAGGTGGATTGTCGGTGTAAATCCATTCAAATGGATGTGAAAAATGAGAAACGTTGCAGGATAATGTTGAGACTTCTTATTGGTGGCTAAAAATGATATAGTTGTAGATGAAGTGAATACATCTAAAATCTATAGGACACACAATATTATTTCCATAAACATGCATGTGAAGGTTTTATTGCATGTATTAGGACACAAACACAAGAAAGGTACAACTATATCAATGCATCTTTAAAATGGACGGAAACAGTCAGTTTATTTTTAAAATGAAAATCCAGGCTGACATGTGGGTTTTACTCCGGGGTGAAATGATTAAATGCCTCGTCCAGAAATCAAGAACACTTAATCAAAGATCAGTGGATGTCAACGTTAAGGGCCTCGCTGACAGAATCAAGTTCACAAATTTTGCTCGTTTACAGGAGAACGAAGGAAGCAGCCGCTGGAGTCTGAGCCGGCAGACAGAAGGATTTCTGTGACACTCCTGAGCTGATCTGCATTCACAGCAGGACGCAAGTTACATTTCACAGCCGATTAAGATAAGTCCAGCGTGCGGGAGTGTGTGTGTGTGTGTGTGTGGCTATCTGCCTGTAAACGTGGATTTACTTTTTAATGAAAATGCAGTTTAGTTTGTGAAAACACAACAGTCTGCAAGATCCGTGAAGACCTTTCGTTTATAGACCTGCAGATATCATTGCACTGCGCGATTCCTTTCACATACAAACATCTTTCCAACAAATTTATTTAAAAAATGTTGCCCGAATGTAGAGCCATCAGAACGATTCGCTTTTGACCCTTCAGCTGCAATTATGCCATTGAAAGCCATTAACATCTGAAATGAGTAGTGACACAAATCTCTCTTGAAAGCGTTCTAAATGAAGATAGACTTCATTATGAAAAAGGCATTTATATGATGCAGTCTTCCTCTCTGTTTTGTGTCTCTCTCCCCTCTTCTCTCTCTGTATCCTTCTGCAGGTCTCGCGTCTCCAGACCTTCATGCTGCACGGATCCCAGCCTCTGACCCTGTGTCCACTGTCGGCACCTGCCTATGCTGTTCCCTTTTTTTTATAACAACCTGCCTATGCTGTATTATGTTAGCATATTTGTTTCTCTCTCTCTCTTTTATTCTCTCTGTCCTGTCTCCCTCTTCTTCTCCTCCTTTACCAAGCGGGCTTTCAGCAGGATGGTTCCTCCTTGTAAGCCTGGTCCTGCTCAAGGTTTCTTCCTGTTAAAAGGGAGTTTTTCCCTTGCCACTGTGCTTACCTGGGGGTTCAGGCTCTGGGTTTCTGCCTGTGTAACGCACCTAGAGACAATTGTTATTGTAAAAGGCACTATATAAATAAAACTGAATTGAATTGAACTGCTTTAAATACGTTTAATTACCTGTTATTACGTATTATGATGGTAGACTCCAAAGCATCCAAGAAGAAATAATTGATGTAAACGCTGAGCAGAGTCGGATTGAATACAAGGCTGCCATGATATAAATATATCATATATAAAAACAAATATTCAAAACTTTTCGATTAGATACCTTATAGATAGATAGATAGATAGATAGATAGATAGATAGATAGATAGATAGATAGATAGATAGATAGATAGATAGATAGATAGAGAAAAAAACTCACCAGTTTTCCTGCAGTCGTTCACAGTTATTGGCAAGATAAACGTTTGAAAGGAATACGAAAGTGAGTCAGTAAATCTTTCATAGAATTTAATAGCAGCTACACTTTAATGCTTTGAAAATGTTCTAAACTTCAAAAATAACAACATTTTTTAATTGATAAAGTTTGCTGTATGTATGTGTGTGTGTATGTATGTATGTGTGTGTGTATCCTGCCTCTTACATGCTGGGATCAGCTGCAGCAGCCAGAATAAATGGATGGAGTGAATGAATGGATGGAGAATTCTTGTACATCTCTGACCACATCATTTCGGACAAAAACCTTCTGTGCTTGGCAGGACTGGCTCCAAACAGTTTCCAGGCCCAACTGAGGCAAGAAGCTGCCAGTAAAAGCTATCACATCCCACACAAAACTTCATCACACCTCCATGAAACACGCCAGAGTCATTATTCCTGAGGGATTATGCTTAAATTATTGACTTGTCGCACATGGCACTGCAGGTTTTACTCTGTCCTCTCACTCTATTCCATTTTTCCAGATCCAGTTGTTGTTTGGCTGTATAAAGGAAGCGTTTGCATGTGCAGAACCAAATGGGAGAAAACAGATGGTGGAGCTACAAGGTCTGAGCAGAAGTCAGGGAGTTAACACAGCTCCTTGCAGACAGAGATCAGCAGTTATTCAGATGATGAAAAGAGAGGAATGAGGACAGTTGAAACTACGAGGACTATGAAACTTGAATATGTTGAGCTTTGCAGCTGGTGAAGAGAGCAAACAAAGATGTCAAATTTCTGTACACCAGCGTCGCCAGTGAAGAAGGATGAGAACTACAAGAAAAAGGTTTTCAGAAAGAGAAAAATTATGCTGGAATGTGTCCCTAAATGTCCGACAGACATTGTCAAGAGCTCTCAGAAAACATAGGAGAGGCTAAAGCTTTATGAGCAGTGACAGAATAGGATCAAAAAACAGCCCTGGCATTTAAAGCCTATATTTTCAATGGCTAACACCAACCATGGCAACAGGGCACCACAGGAGGGGAACACACTGAAAGAACATGCAACTCAGCCCCGTCACACACATGTCAGAATCCACATAAGGACCCAAATGCAGCACAACTGGATGGTAAAACTCCGCTTTATTAATCAGTATGCAGGAAAACTGGATATCAAAGTCCGTTAGCTTAGCCGAAGCTAAAAGCAGTTGCAGGGCGCAGGCAGACGTACTCGTAGCTCGAATGCTGCAGCTACAGTTCTGACAGGAACTGGCAAAAGACAGATCACATTTCTCCTAACCTGGCTTCTCTTCGTTGGCTGTGTGTCGAATCCAGAACACATTTTATAAAAACTTCTCCTGACCCCTGAGGCCCCTGGAGGCCAAGCGCGATCATATCTGGAGAAGCTAATAGTACCATATAATCACATTAGACTGCTCCGCTCTCCAAAACCTTTAAAAGACGACTGAATGATGGGGCCTTCAGCTGTCATGTGCTCCTGCTGTGGAAGCAGCTATAGTAATTCTGGAGATATAGCCATTATTTTAGCAACACTAACATTTATAATTACTGTATAACAGATGATCCAACTGTCCCTCCTTTCCTCTCCTCTCCTCTCCTCTTCCCCAGAAGCCATTTCCCAGCTCTGAACTGCCCAACTGTTCTAAAGTAGCACCTTATACGGGATCTATTTCTTTATATAATCAACTATAGCAAACTTGCCAACTAATATAAAACATGAACATCATAATTTCATCTTTATTGTGACCAAATAGAAAAAAAAAAAAGTCTAGTGTGTGTGTGTGTGTGTGTGTGTGTGTGTGTGTGTGTGTGTATGTGTGTGAGTCAACACCTGTGCCACTAGCCATAACTCAGAACAGATTCAGAAGGTGCCAGATGTGATACATGCAGGAACATGACATTAGAAGGCACTAGAAGGACATTCAGTAGATTCACTTCTGCAGTTATTTTTCATAGTGTTGCAGGTCTCCAAGCACAAACAGCCAAACATATTGTTTGACCCCCACAATCTGTAGAGATTCAATGAGAAATAATAAATGGAGCCATTTTGGTATCACGGACAGGGCAGCTCCAGCGGGAGGCCGACTTGCAGTAGCTCTTTGCGCTGCAGTGCAACGTTGCTGCTATGGACACGTTGTACTGCAGAAACATACAGTACATCAGTCTGTCTTGGCCTGAGGGCAGCTTTTATGCTGGAAATAGTTCAGCCTCATCTAGAGTTCTGTTCAGCTTAGTCTTTCCATCTCGACAGAGATCAAAGGGAAACAGAATTCCAGTAAGTGGAAGATGCCAAGGAATAACATCCAACTACAGAAAAGAGAATTTCGTATTAGTCACAGTCGCTCACCAAGTACCTCGATTCAGAGGGAAACAGTTTAGACCAACAAAGAGACACAAGCAGACTATGAAGTTTGGTTTTTAGAAGACTTAGGACTTAGGAACACTTTGAGAAAACTGCAACAAGTCTTGAAGCTTGAGTTTAGTTCCATAATCACCAAATTAAATTAGGGAGGTTGCAGCAATAATAGAGGATGAGGATGGTGACATTTCTACGGGATGAATTTTTACAGGAGGTTGCTCAGATCTTCAGTTTCTAAAACTATGAAAACCCTAACGCCAAATGTGAAGCTACCTGAGGCTGGCTATCTTCTAACCTCCTCTTTCATGCAGATCTCCCCTCTGTCTCCTTTAGCTCTCATGCAAATTCCTTAACCTAGACATTGATCAGAAACTTTGATTGTTATACATTCTATTTATATATCAACGCTTTATGTGGTGGTTTGTTGAGCGGTGATAAAATGTCGTGTAGGATGTGACAGCTTCTGACTGACATTTCCCCGACTACATTCGGGCAGCAACATTTCTAGAGCCGCTCCTGCCTGGTTTAATAAGCTCTGCAAGAAATGATGCAGTCAGAGATGTGCAGGGATCCTCCATTTATTACTTCTGGCTGCTACACACACACACGCACGCACGCACGCACACCTCAGCAGTTCAGAGTCTCCAGTCAACCTGTAGGACTCGCCAGAATGTATGATTACATCACTTCTGTCCTCTAATTTATAACTGCTATTAATCACATTCAATATCGATTTAACGACTTTGCAAATAGGTTTTGAGATATTAAATAAAACTGTAGCTGAAAATTCTATTAAACATTTATTGACTCACCTTGGTATTCTCTGCTGTCAGTCTGAGTCAGTCTGATCAATGCGGATGGAGTTTTCTGTGATCCTGACTGTATCTCTCCCTACTAAAATTCTTTGGATTAGCTGTTAAACAGACAGTATTATATTATAATTTAAATGGAATAATGCTCTTCCAATGCTAGGTTTTTATTTTTTTTATTATCACTGGTATTACCTCCTCTAAATGCTTTTTTTGTATATATTTGTTACTGTCCCACTCGTTTAAACTTATTGTATTTCCCAGCAAAACTGTAATGGCTCCAGGCATGTGTGCTTTGTAGTTCTGCTTCTTGGAGTTCTGCTTCTTGTGTTGCTGTTATTTTTACTCCTTGTGTCATGTATTGATTGTGCACACCTGAAACCAATCCAATCACTGTCTTTAAGTAAGGCTGGGTCCTTCAAGCTCTCGTTGCCATAACGTCAGTTTTCTAGCCGTTTTTTTTGTCCCTCCTTGTGAGTTTTCCCAATCGAGTTTTTTCGTGTTCCTTGTGGATTTTACTCTTTGTGGATTTTGGTTTCGAGTTTCTTCGTGTTCCTTGTGGATTTTACTCTTTGTGGATTTTGGTTTCGAGTTTCTTCATGTTCCTTGTGGATTTTACTCTGTGGATTTTGTTTTTTTGTTCGTAGTTTAACCTAGTTAATCTAGCGCTTTTAGTTTGCTTTTGGAAAGTTCAACCTAGTGAGTCTAGCACTTTTAGTTTATTCTTTTGTTAACTTGTTTGCTAGCCCTGCTAGTGATTTTTAGTTTGTTGTGGACAACAGACATTTACTTCCACTGATGGGACTCCTGTCCCTGCTTGTGGATCCAGACTCTGTTCAAACTTTAACACAAAATACTCACAATCAATGCTGCTGTTAGGATTTGGCAGGAAATTCTCTTTTCTGGTTCAAGGATTGGTAAAGGATCAGGTCAAATTTTTTCTCTCTTCATAATTCAGTTGTCTTACTTTTGTGTAAACGTATTCTCTTAAAAAATCAGCACGGACCAATACATTTTACTAGAAGTGAAAGATGAATAAAGGTTGAAGATCGGGTCAACGTTTGAGCTTGGTTAAACAATTAAATGGGGAGTGAATCTGAAGCTAATGCAAAGGCCTGTTTGTTCACACTATTCATTCACACAGTCACACTGAGAAGTCCTGTAAACTCTCCAGTCCACCTAATGTACCCCATCAGACTGTGGAAGAAAAGTAGATTACCAAAAAAAAAAAATCTATGCAGGTCAAGGAATACATGCAAACTCTTCTGTGCTGCTGTTTTCCTCTTTTTTTCCCCATGATATTAAATGTCAAAACAGGTTGCTGTGTAAACACCAATTTGCATTTTTTATTGCTTGCTCACACATGCTCGTTGTCCATGAAGGTTGGGATCAGAATTGATGAGTCCTGGTAGAGTCCATCCCCTCGCTGAGAATGAATACACCTCAGGACTAGGATCCATGACCCTGCTGAGGGTGTAGTCCTGGTCTGCTGGTCCAGGTCGAAAACCACATTGCCACCTCTTCTTCAGGATCCTCTAATGGACTTTTCTGGGGAGGCTGAGGAGTGTGCCTCTGGAACAGACCCTCTGGTCCTTGTTCTCACAGAGGGGGGCCACCACACCTGTCTGCTAATCCAGAAGCACTGTCCCTGATGTCCACACCATGTTGCAGAGGCATGTCAATACAGACAGTCCTGCAACATTCAGAGCCTGAAGGAACTCACCGCTGCAGCCCTGCCACCTCACATTAAGGAGCCAATCTCTTGTTGGCCACACTCTGTTCCCTCATGAAAACAGAAACCATGAAATCATGTCTCACTGTCAAAGCCTCTCCACAGGACAGGAAGCTAAAGAAGAGACCTTGACTGAAACCAAGAGGCAGCTGGAAAGTCGCTCCAGATTAATGAAAAGCTCTGGAAAATATCAAACATGCAGGAGATCCAACTCCTTAAAAATGAAACAGCCCAGCTGCAGGAAAGCTGGGCTATTTCATTTTTTTCTTGTTTCATTTCTTGTACATGTTTTAGACTTCTACGAAATATCACCTCTTTCTCTTTTCACAAGAAAGGGAAGAAACAGAAACTGTTTGGTGTTCTGGAGGGAAAAAATGCTCTCTTTATTGTTGTCTCCGTGTCTGTGGTTTATCACAGAGTGGAATGGATATACTACAGATGCAGCGGTCAAATCAATGGTTGCTGTTCCTCCGGTGGCCACTGGAGGCTGCAACAGTCATCATTTTTAGTTAGATTTTAGTCTCAAAAGTTGATTTTATTTAACTTGTATTATACTTAGTTTGTTCCATTTCAAGAGTTTTCTGGGACAGTTTAAACTGGTTAGGGGCAATACAAATAATTTTAAAATAAAGTTTGTGTACTTGTGTACTCAGCAGTACACCTATACCTAAACGAAAGGGGACACTCCTTTGAGGACAGTCAAGTACGTGTGCTGGCCAGAGAAGATCGCTGGTTTGAGAGGGGTGTCAAGGAAGCCATCCACGTCAAGTTGGAAAAACCATCTTTAAACAGAGGTGGTGGACTAAGGCACTTTCTGTCACCCACGTACAATGCAGTTCTCCACTCATTTCGTCAGCATTCCAAACATTCACGCTGTTTGACCAGACCTGGAGACTCATTAACATGTGACCCAACAGACAAAGGGGAAGCACCCCAACCGAAACTAGATGAACGACCCTGCCAACCACCCTGCCAAGGACTCTCAGGTGACCACCCGGGCCATTAACATGCCAATGGTCCACAGGGCTATATTTTCAAGCTCTGCCCCAGCAAACTTAGAACTGAAGAAGCTCTCTGGAGAGAGGGCGAAACGTTTTCAAGGAAACCTTTCAGTCCAGTTGACACAGAGAGATCTACTTTGGAAAAGTTTGTCAAGACAAATACAGGGGCTCTAAGTTGTGCGTGTAATCTGTGAGCAATCGAACAAATCTATGTTCAGCAGTCTTTTTGTCAGCAGGCTCTTTCTGCATCTGATTCGCCACTGGTTTAATTTATCTAATTATTGAACCTTGCTCGTGTTTATCCAGTCAGGCAAAGTCTTTAAGATAAGGATTCGCTTCTTATTGTTTCTGCCGCTCAGGCTGTTCAGCCCGGAACTATTCATTCGTGCTCGTGTCATTATCAGGTTAATCGCGAAATTGCAGCAGGTGGCAGCAGTGAATGCATTGCATTTATTCACATTAACTGCAACCTTGCAACACTTCTAAATACTGTAGACCGGATGGTGTGATTGCGACGTAAGCACAGAGGTAATGAGGGGCGAGGACGTAATAAAGCACAGCAGTAGGTGGTGCATGTTGGGAAAGAATAAGATGTGTGATAATGCTTATTGATGCTGAGCAGGTCTGTGATGAGGATGAGTGGATCCCTGCTACATCTGCGTATACATAAATACACTTGTTGAGACACTTTCTCATAATTTTTAGAAATGTGTTACTGTTTAATTTTACATAACATTGTGAATGTGAATAAATCTGTTTTTTTTTTTTTTTTTCCAATGTCTGGCAGTAATTTGGATTCAAACATTCAAACAGAACGAGGAGACAATCTGCATCTGAGAAAAAGGATTACTACTAAGGATACTAACCTGCAACTCAGGTAACAACAGTGCTCGTCCAATAGAGGTCCTGGCACAAACAACAGAGTAATGTACCGACGTTATCATCTATCTGCTTATCTGAGCCGACTCGGTAGTGTAAAACAAGGCTATTACACAATCCCTGCGCCACAATTTTTTGTCAGTGCTGAAAATTATAGTTTCAGTGTGCCAGAAAAAAAATTACAAATCACAAGCTATGTTCCCTAATACCGGCGGATTGTAATAATGTGCGTTTTCCCCCAGTACCGATGACCTTTCTCTCTCTGAGCTCTGGTTCTGTGAAATCAATCAATCGCCATTGATTCTCCCAGCCTTTATTACTCAGTGGCAATCATGTCTACCCTGAGAGTAGACATGATTGCAGCCACCCATTCATCATCATTCCTGTCATTTCATATGTAACTTCTCTGCGTCACGTTTATGTCAAGAGCTCAGAATGTCTGAACAAGGATGTCATGGTTGTAAGAAGCTTGGCTGCTTTGGGCTTGTGTTCTGCAGAGAAACCCAACAGTTTGGAAGAAGTCATTAGTCCCTAAGTACTTGGAGGAGATTGATTTGATACTGTGGCGACTCATTTACACTCAGCTCTGTGACCAGTTTCTGGGTTGTTCGCATTCAGTTTTTACTGTACATCTCCCCGGTGCCAAAGAGATGCGACTTTATTTCCACAGCAGCAATACATCATTGTTTTGCTTCATTCATTCATTCTTGAACACTTAATAATGGTGAGCAATGACATTTTACGGCCTAATGAATTCACAGCCTGCAGTGCCACCAGACTAAATGCTAAAGGATGTTTTAATGAGTCCTGATGTTACCTTGCATGTTACCGGTTTACTTGATGTTTAATCTGTTTCGTCTTTAAAATAGGAAGGAAAAAAAAAACTTAGGAGACAGACTGGTGGCTTCAGGTACACAGAGCTGAGAAAAAGAGGTACTGTTGTGTAAGAACAAGGGTGAAATGGGGAATAGAGGTAATTTTCATTCTGAGGCCGTTATTGCCTCATTTCATGTATTTGATGTGATTGGCAGTTCTGAGCAGTTTTGTGTCCTCCCGCTGCCTCACCAGCGGTTCTCTGTGTTCCCTATTCTGCCTGGTCATTTTCAAATATGACCACGGTCGCTGTGTTCTTAAAGGAGGGAGGGACAGCAGGAATGTAGAGGCTGGAGCTGGACCAGAGGAAGCACCGGAAGAGAGAAATTGAAATGACAGAAAGAAAGAAGGACTGTGTTCGCCCTTATAAGGCAGCTATGTGACCTTTTGCTAATGCGCTCTGGTATGTATCTGAAGCAGGAAGGGAAGACTAGTTCTGTAGCTTTGCCCAAAATCAGCACTCAGCTAAGAGTTGAGTGCTGCAGCATTTACAAAGTTGGTTAAACAAATATGGAGATGTGTATGATGAAACACTATCACAGGTTAGTGCTGTTGGGCTTGGGCACAATGTTTTTAAGACTATGTTTCTATGCAGATTATTATAATTGACTAAATAAATCATTTGAGAAGAACAGCTCCAAAACTGTTCATATAAGATCACTGCTATTTCTCTACCCCTAATGAGCCACAAACGATAGAATTTAAATGTTTTTGTCTGGTGATCAATGTGATCAAAGAGCCTGAATATTGATTTTTTTTCATCCTGAACTGTGTAATGAGCCAAGTGTGAATATTGATTTGAATGCATTTTAATGGCATTTTTAAAATCCATTTGCTGATAATAGTGGGGCACAACTAAGCTCTGCACGTGCATCCTTCAAAGAGCATCCACATGTTGCTCTGGCTGTCTGTGTTGCTCTGGCTCTTTTTTCCCATGCAGAATTTGTTACAATGTGAATAAGCGATGGACAGGTCAAAACTGCCTTAAATATATTCTGGAAAGATCCAAAGTTAGATCTCAGTGTGCAACTGGAGTGTAAGGTTTCCTTGAAGACGTTTCACCTTCTCTCCAGAAGGATTCTTCAGTTCTAAACTTGCTGGGGGCAGAGCTTAAAAATATAGCCATTGTGAACCATTGGCATGCTAATGATCCGGGTGGTCACCTGACAGTTGTTGGCAGGGTCGTTGGCAGGGTTGTTTACCTAGATTCAGTTTGGGTACTTCCCCTTTGTCTGTTGGGTCACATGGTAATGAGTCACCAGGTCTCGTCAAACAGTGTGAATGTTTGGATTGTTGACGAAAAACGTGGAGGACTGCATTGTACATGGGTGATAGAAACCTCTGTTTAAAGATGTTTTTTTTTAACTTAACATGGATGGCTTCTTTGACACCCCTCTCAAACCAGAGATCTTCTGTGGCCAGCACACGTACTTGACTGTCCTCAAAGGAGTGTCCACTTTCTTTTAGCTGTAGGTGTACTGCTAAGTCTTGTCCTGAAGCGGTGGCATGTCTGTGTTGGGTCATCCGTTGATGGAGGGGCTGTTTTGTTTCCCCAATGTACAGTTTCTTACATTCCTCTTGGCAATTGTCAGGACCTAACATTGCTTTGTTTTGTGTCTTGGGTCTTGTCCTTTGGGTGGACAGGTTTCTGTCTGAGTGTGTTGGAGGGTTTGAACTATACTGGAATCATGTTTTTAGAGAATTCTCCTGAATTTTTCTGAAATTTCAGACAGGTAGGGGATAGAAATGCTGTGACGTTTATTTCTGTCCTCTTCTTTGCTGGTGTCTCATTTTCTAATGTTGTCTATGCTGTACAGTGCCAGAAGAAATGCAAGGAACTGTAGATTGGGGAAACAAAACAGCCTTCCATACACGGATAGCCCAACACAGACATGCCACCTCTTCAGGACAGGACTCAGCAGTACACCTACACCTAAAAGAAAGTGGACACTCCTTTGAGTCAAGTACATGTGGCCAGAGAAGATCATTGGTTTGAGAGGGGTGTCAAGGAAGCCATCCACGTTAAGTTAGAAAAACCATCTTTAAACAGAGGTGGTGGACTAAGGCACTTTCTATCATCCACGTACAATGCAGTCTTCCACTTTTTTCGTCATCAATGCAAATGTTCACATCGTTTGATGAGACCTTGTGACTCATTAGCATGTGACCCAACAGATAAAGGGGAAGTACCCAAACTGAAACTAAGTGAACAACCCTGCCAACGACTGTTGGTCCACAAGGGCTATATTGCCCCCAGCAAGTTTAGAACTGAAGAAGCCTTCTAGAGAGAAGGCGAAATGTGTTCAAGGAAACCTTACAGTCCAGTTGCACACAGAGATCTAAGTTTGGATGACTATGACCTGGATGAATGAGAATCTACACAGACATATTCTGGAAAGAGTCTTTTCAACATTTTCATGCCGTGTCAGATTCTGCAGAATCACACATCTAGGGAACAATGACCTTTTTTTGCTTTTTTTTCCAATTCATGCTGATCTACATTCCTGTTAATGTCATTACAAAATATTAAAAAAGATATATCATAACAGTGGAAGTTGCTTTTGAACCTTAAAAAAATTGTAAATATATTAGGTAAAGACTCAGTTGGAATTATAATGCTTTTTTCTTTTTTGTTTTGGGATTAAACAAACTTTTTCCAGTGAGTGTTGCTCATTTGGTTGCTGTGAAAGATGTCAATTTAACCGTGGTGTGGAACAAACAGTCTGGATGAAGAATGCTCGAAAAAAGGCGGGTCTCTTCCAATCAAGCGCCGGAGCTGTTTGTCTGTTGTGTAAAAGCAATCAGGCCGACCACAGGGTGATGGAAATCCTGTGAGTCAAGACAATGAGGTCCCGGAAGAGCGAATATGTCAGAAGTATTTAATGTAGCCCTGATGCATGGAGGAGGATGAAAGATGACAACAAGCTCAACAAGTAAAATGTTATCTCCAAATCTGACTGTCTGGAGAAAAACGTCTCTAAGCTCCTGCTTGTCTGTCTTAAATATGAAGGACGTCAGCTGTGCCTGTCAATGTTGGGTTGGTTTTCATCTTTTTTTACAGCACTTGATAGTAACAATAAGAAAGGCAGCGATTGTAAGTAAGTTCACTACTATGACTGTAATTACTTCTACTGTCACAACTAATAGTGAAGAAGAAGATTTTTTTCATTTTTTACAAACACTTTATTTACAATGAACAATAACTCAATTGTTTAAAATATTGGAAAGGTTTAGTCAGGATGCCTCCCACACACCTCCCTGGTGAGGTGTTCAGGGCACGTCCCTCTGACCGGAGGCCCCCGGGAAGACCGAGGACACGCTGGAGAGACTATGTTTCTCGGCTGGCCTGGGAACACCTCCGGATCCCCCCGTAGCTGGGGAGAGGGAAGTCTGGGCTTCCCTGCTTAGGCTGCGGCCCCTGCGACCCGACCCCGGATAAGCGGAAGAAGATGGATGGATGGAAAGGTGTAAATTGTTGTTAATAACCCTAACCCTAACCCACAGAGCACAAAACATCATCATAGCAAGTATCAATAACATTTTGCAGGTTATTTGACATCTTATAAAACCCAAACTCGAGCCTCAATCTGCACCTGACATTGCAGCGCCAGACTGATTCTGCGTCCTGACCTGCACGCTCCTCAGCTTTGTTCCTTCTTGACACATAGATGGCCAGCATTGCTGTGCCCGAAACAAAGTTGAGAAGCTGCCATTTTTTTTGACTGGCCTTTTTGTACCCTACACCATAAATTAACACCTTTCCGGAGAAGGTGACATTAAACAAATTAAAAACAAAAAAGTCTCTCACATTCGCTAAAAAATATTAAAAACTGTTTCAGGGTGACAACAGAACAGGAAAGTGTTTGACACAGCAGGGCTAAAAGCACATATAACAGCGTTACAGGTATTGGTGCCATGTAAAATCCTCCATTGGAAGTCTGCAATTCTTTGGATAGGGGGTTTGTAGAGGATCCTCCACCATGGAGCCACTCCGTCTCCACCCAGCCTTCTGCTCCACACAGACGGCACCCTGTTGTTCAGTCCTCTCCTGCAGATCACTCTCACGCAGTCACAGTACATGGTCTTTTTGTCACCTGTAGGGAGCTTTAGTTCGCGGGCCCTCTCCAGAGGAAGCATCGCCAAGCTGAGGAGTCAAATGAAGATCCGGAAAGGGGTCCTCTGGGCTGGGTTCATGCCCTCTGCCATGCCTGGCCAGGAGAAACTTCTGTCCGGCAGTGAGCCTCCTCCTCCACAACTTGTGACCTTTCTGCATTATCTTGGTGGACCGGATCCACCAGGATCCAGTTTACCCTTGCAGCAGACAGAACATTAAATCAGTCTGTTAAATTAGATAAAATGTCCATGTCTCTTTGATTTTCTATCAGCACAACAACNTTTTTTCCGCAAAAAAAAAAAACAGAGGAAGTTTCTCAAAAAAAGCTGTGGAGTGAGAAGTTCTAACTGAGGGTGCACTGGTGCTAGAGGAGGTCTTGTTAAAATGCTCCAGAGATTTTTTTATAGTATTCCATGCAAGGCGAACAGCATCTGAGACTACAGGTCCATGAGAGCAAATGCAAAAATAACAGTATCAGTAGCAGACTGTGCCTGTCCTCTTTCTGTCATTCTTCCTGCTTTTCCTCCTCTTTTCTCCGCTCAGCCATCAGTAGGAGGTCCCCTCTCCTAGTAGCTTAGTCCCATGTAAGGTTTTCCACCTGCCCCCCGGTTGCTCGCTCCGGGATCAGGCTCTGTGGTGCACTCGGATTGGAGTCGGCGGACCGAAAGGTTTACTTGCAAAAAGCAGTTTACCCGTTTGGAATTCTTCTGTAAACCACTGAGCAGTGGGCGCTGCAGACGGGCGTGAGAGAACCAGTTCAAGAGAACGGGCTCATGACAAAGTGCTGAGAAAAACAAAGTAAGTCCTTCACAGTTTCAGAGTTAGGAACAGAACCGCGAGTCTTACACCGACGCGGTGCGATACCACCCCCAGAACACACGCAAAAACCAGATGGAGCGACAAAGGCGACAGTCGCGGAAAAAAAAATCACTGCAAATCCACAGAACAGGGCTCCACAATGGCCATGGCGTGGAGAACAGCAGCGTGTGGACAGCAGCGTGACGGCGCCTGCTGCTCGTAACCTAAACCTTAAAGGCAACACAGTTGTTTCTGAGCCATCAAAACACAGAGTCAAATTGCTCTGTGTGAAATTTTCGTCCTGCTTTTATTACAGTTTCACACCTGAGGGGACAGTGCACAAAAAGACCTATTTAAATTATGCAGAATCTCCCATAGTTTCACAAGAAGTGGAATGGCTGTATGCTGGGCTGTTGTTTATGCCCTTCACTATCGTTTCAGTCTCTCCTGGGTTTTTTTTTTTTTTTTTTTCTTAAATAAGTCTAGCTAAACGTTGGCTATAGATCAGTCTAATGCAATTTCCTCTGTGAGCAGCTATAAACCTTTAGAGATAGGCTCCTAAATAAGATTTTTCAATGCCGTGGAACTGAAACAAAGACAGCATACGCTCTTTTTGTACTTATTTGATAAGGTCAATCAAATCGCCACACACAGGTATGAATATTTGTGTTACTGAAGGCATAACTTGAAGAATAAATCCTCCTAATTGAAGAACACGCCTCTAACAGGGAGGCTGGTAGATCTTTTAAGGTTGCTGGTGCTTAAATCGATATTTACGTGTATATATGCCTAACAGATTGAGTGTGCAGGAGAGATATAAGTCACGCTTTCTTGTAAAGTTAAAATATTTTAAATTGGGCTCAGTGATAGTATTAATTGGAAACTCATAAACACTTTCTAACACAACACAATGGATTAAGACATATTACATCTGTCTGTGTTGTGTTTGGCAGAGCTGGCTGCATATTTCGTGGCGACTGTCCTCTCAGATGAACAACCGTGGGTTGTGTTCGTAGTCGTAGCTAAATGTTTCATCAGATGAATTCACAGTCCCATCGCTCCTCTCTGTAGCACCACCAGATGATTAAACAAATTTTGTCCGAATTTTGCTGACTGATTGACTGAGTGAGTATTACAAAAAAGTCAAAATGCAGATATAGCAGCAGAAATGTTTAGCCTTGGTTTTAAGGTTGGGGTTAGCATTGGCTTATTGTTAACAGAGAATTAGAGAAAGTGGAAAAGGCTGTGGAATGCGTGTGTGTGTGTGTGTGTGTGTGTGTGTGTGTGTGTGTGTGTGTGTGTGTGTGTGTGTGTGTGTGTGTGTGTGTGTGTGTCCAGTCAGATAAGTTGCATTGGTTCTACTCTGGCCAGTCCAGTTTCTATTTGCAGTGGAAAAGCAACCAGCCAACACGTCGTGTAAGTTGAGTGAGTCTGACCCGGAGAGTCGAGTGAGTGCCACAAGGTTGGGAGAGCAACAAAAATCTCCCCTTCCCTCCATCACAACTGAACTTTGACATATACAGCTCCAAGGAGGGGGTTAGGGTTAGAGTTAGACCCAAATGATTAGCATTGACATCAGTCAAGGTCAGTGTGTCCGTCTTCGGGTAACACTTTAGATTAGGGAACAAATTCACCATTAACTACCTGCTAACTCGCAGGAGCATTAGCAGCAAGTTGATGCATTATTATTCCCTGCAAAGCAGTTGTAAACGTCTTCATTAACAGTTTAGATTAGGAAACACAAATTTTCCATTCACTACCTGCTAACTAGTAGAAGTATAAGCAGCAAATTGATGCGTTATTATTCATAGCAAAGGTTAATGGTTAATATGTGTTCCCCAAACTAAATAGTTACCCGTCCTTGACATATTTGCTACAGAGGGTCTGATGTCATCACATCGTCTTCCGGCACATTTTAAGAGTGTTTCACCTTTTTACATAACATTGCTTTGCACCCATCGATGCACTTTTTTTTAATGCTGTGGGCCACATCAGTGTCTCGGTGGGAGTTTAGCTGTGCTGCTGAGTGTTGATTAAAACCGGCTGCTGCAGCTGCGTCCTTGTGTCAGCCTTGACTTTGACAAGCCCGGATCAGGAAGTGTAGTTCTCCACTTCTGCAACATGTCCGTTAAATGCCGTTTCTGCGCTTTGCAATTGTAAGTTAGTCCAGCGGTGGCCCCAATATCGCGCTCTGCCCCCTCTCCTTCCATCGATCCCGCCTTTTCGACTTTTCAAATTTCCAAAGGAGGTGCAGCATAATCGACGTTTGATCAGATTTGTCGTCAGGCAAAATAAATGTGCCTGAACCAACAGAGATGCTGATGAACCAAGCTGAATCCAGCTGTTAGCTTTTCCCACTCTTCTGCATTCCCCCTTGCTCCATCTCGGTGCCAACGTCCCCATAGTAACAGACTTCTGCTCCGGTACAATTGATAGCCCCTCAATTTGCTCGGTGGATTCGTTTGGGAATGACCCCCCACAGCATTACAGCGTCAGAAGAGCCACAGCAAAAAGGCTGAAGGCTGTAAAAGCTCAGTGTGACTGTTTGACCTTTCTCCAGCCGCCCAGTCATTGCGATGTACATTTTAAAAGGTTTTCCTCTAATGGTCTTTTTAGGTAGAAGGTTATAGCCTTGCTTACTTTAGCTGTAGAGTGATAGAAAAGTGATAGAAAAGACAGCAAAGGGAATCCTCACTGCAGTATTGCTTGTACAAACAGATTTTACTGGACAAGCACAGAACACAGTCGGAGCTTCCGTGTTTCCACCGAATGTGGCATCCCAAAGTGTTACCTGGCTCACCAGAAGACAGCCTGATGCTACGGTTACCACGGAGAAATAAGAAATGGCTCCTGAGGATCTCGTGCCAGCATAAATGTAGCATGATTTATCCATATTCACCTCTTCAGCATTCATTTAAAGC
Source organism: Pao palembangensis (assembly GCA_015343265.1). Lineage (NCBI taxonomy): Eukaryota > Metazoa > Chordata > Actinopteri > Tetraodontiformes > Tetraodontidae > Pao > Pao palembangensis. The sequence goes on from CM027092.1 coordinate 3,147,290, forward strand.
CTTTGGAAGCTTCACTTCTGTCCTGCTCTTAACTCATCAGACCTATTACAGTGATGAAAGAAAAGATCTTATTATGGGCTTTTAGTGTACTCTCGGCCAGGAAATGTTCATTCATTTAATCTCGTTTCTTCTTTTAATGCATTTCAAGTGGGCTGGAACTTGTACGCAAACGCTATGCAGTTATGTCGGAAATTCCTGATGTGCCGTCGCTAATTAAATAAAAGTTCATCATATTTTAGACGTTAAAACAACACTTTTGTCGAGTCCTCTGCCAACACCAAAGCATCGAAGCTGCTTGCGCACCACGATGCACAAAGTTCGCTAATGGTAACCTGAAATGGCTCTGGCCTAATAAAAGGCGGTCGCAATCTGTCCATCGCGGCAGCATGTGGCTGAAGATTAGTGGTGTATTAGAGGTGGAGGAACTTTCCTTAGAGTTTAACAAGCTTCACTCAAGGTTTCCATTCTGATTGATTCTGTGCTCGGAGCTTCTTTTTGTTTTTTCTTCATTAGTCCATTAGAGCCCAGGCTGCAGCCTGGCAGCCGTCCAGATGCCGACATTAACGTCGAATCGGAGCACCAGAAACAACAGAAAGGTCACCTGAGTGGGAAGGAGCCCAGGAAAAAAAAAAATTGAATTATTGGTCTTGCAGTATTACCGCATGTCCGACCTGTTCAGCGTCTACCTGAGCGGAGTCCGCCAGCTCCGCTCAGAAACGGGTGCCACAGAACGTGAACTGAATGTCGTGGTTAAACGATCCCTCCCTTTGTTAAAAAAAAAAAAAAAATCATTTTAGGCCGTAAACTATCACTTCCCTGTGATATAGTCTGGTGAATTATTAAAATTTGGGGGGGGGGGGGGGATAGATCTCTCTCCTTCTCAAGCTAATCTACTTCTTCATTTGGCTGCAAACAACGTGAGAGGAAAAGATTACCACCATCCCCTTTGGATAAAAAATGTTCAGATTTACTGTGAAACGCTGTCAGAACATCAGTCGGGTGAATTAGACCTGCTTGTGTTCCAGTATGGAGGGATAGAGAATATTGCGTAGAACATGAAAATTTCAGTGGATGTGCGTTTATCCTATTCTGATAATACAACAACTTACACAGCGGTATGGTGAACACGCCACTTTGCCCCTCTTCTCCCCGCTGGCGCGACGCCAAGACCCCCCAGTGTTTAATAACATGCAGTGCATTACCAGGTCGTTGATGCAAACGCAACAGAGCTGTCGTACATTAACAACTTTTATCAGGTGACCTTTAGTTGACCTTTGCCTTCATCGCTTCCATTACTCGGCACCATCAGCGGGAGTCAATCCAAACAGCAGTGAAGCACAGATACAAATTCTGATGGTTCCAGATTTAGAGGCGCCGCATCCAAACGTGCACGAGCAAAATAAAGCAAAAGCATTATAATTAATGACATTGAAGAAAATGCATGTTTGGAAGGTCTGCTGGGCTTTGTATTGACATTTTATGATGCGGAAGTGTTTTTACTGCTGCTCAACAGAAACGACATTTTCAACCTGCTGCACCTTAATCCCAGGAGGTAGCGTGAGTGCTCGTGCCTGTTGATGATCAAGAGTTTTACGTGATAAAAGAGAGAGATAGATAAAAGAAAATGATTAATAACTATGAATAAAATAAATTCATATTAAATTGCTGGCATAGCGTCAGCAAACAGTTCTGATTTCACCATGATTGGCTTCACAGTAAAAGAGAGAGTAAAATATGCAATAGGCGTTGTTGTTGTGTTTATGACCCTGCCGTAATTCTTTCACCAGGCCACATGGAACCAAACTGGTTGGGTTGGCTGCTCATTATTTCTTTTGGAGGTCATTCGAAGCACATGCGAGGTGCTCGGAGATGAAAAGGTGAAGCCGAGGCAGTGAGAGGCAGAGTCAAGGAGGGTCCTTCCTGTTGTCGATAAGCAGAATCGATGTCTGGATGGTTGCGGGACACAGCAGCAGCGATGGCTGGAGAGCTCTTCTTTATGTTTTGAACGTCTCCTGAGCCAGATAAACACATCACAGGATCTGTAATCTGGAAAAAAAAAATTAATTACACTTTCAGAATAACTGTAAAATTTGAAAAATTCCACAGAAGTAGAAGCTCTCTACTTCATCACGTGCTGTTGTGTTCATTACGTTTTTGGTCCAGCTTTCCCAAACCCGGATCCTGTATCGATGCGGCCCATCCGGTCTCTTCATCCAGACTGTGTCAGGATAGAAGTGATGCACCATTCCCACTATCTGAATGATTCATGCCGAAATATCGCACACAGCTGGCCATCCTTCGCTACGATTGTTTAACGCATCATTCCTCATGCTGCTGCTGCTTCTGTGCACCATGGGCCACCTTCTCCTTGTCGGGAGTGGTCAGTGTGGAATCACTGGTCAGCTCTCAAACCCTCTCTCAAACTGGAATCAGTGTGGAGGGGTTTGAAAGAAAGCATGGACACCCTTGTTTGTTTTCCTGGAGCATTTCCAGAGTTGGAGTCTTCCAGGTCATTTCATTGTAGATTAGATTTCATTGTTTCCGCAAAGCTATGGTGACTTATACATCCTACATGGAGGAAACCAAGGTCTGCCTTAAATACATTTTAATGATCTCTTTAATTAGTCAGTAAACAACAGCCATCATCATCACAGTGTTTGCTGTTTTTAACAGGCTATAAAGGCAGAGCCAGGACAGGACTTGTCTCTTTATTTTCTTTATTTAATATCAAATAAAATGGTGCGGGAGCCCATTATAGATTAAGTATTACTATCGGTTTATGTCATTCAAGGGCAGCGAGGTCAGATAACCCTGTCAGACCCTGTGGAATAATCCATCCCTGTGTGTGTGTGTGTGTGTGTGTGTGTGTGTGTGTGTGTGTGGGCCCTCCGTAAATCCCATTAGAAGCACGGCCCCCACCCCGACATCCCAGAGAGGCAAATTTCATCACTGTGGTTGGATTTTTACGTTTAAATCCACTTTTTCGCAAGATGACTGTCTCTTCCCGATGAATCATGGAGGCTGAAGTCTTGAAATGTAAAGGAAAGCGAATCCAGTTTTGTTGCGAGAGCACATGTTTTGCTTTGTTTTCCTCCCAAGTCAAAAAAAAGTACGAAACATTTAGATAAATCTTCCAGAGCTGCGACTGCATTTTTGTCTCTTTTTCTGTCCTATAATTTGTCCCCGTTTGCTGCCGATAATAATCCCAGATAGATCTTCTGACTTCCTTTACGTGAGGGAGAAAAACGGAAGCTTTGGCAAAATTGCTCGGCAGCAAGCGCTAGCCATTGTAACTAAAAATAAATAAATAAATAAAGAGATAATAACCTTTCTGTCCTTCTACACATAGTTTCCACACAGCAATTTAAAACCTTAAGGAATTCAAAACAGCTGCTTTGCCAGGATTAGAAAAGCAATAATTGATTTAGTTTTTAATGATTTTGCATCAGGTAACACATGTAGGTCATTAATGTTGAATTACTGAAGTGAAGCCATGATGTAATTAGATCTGCTGGGTCCGTCTTTCCCAGCTGCAGCTGGTTGGTCTGAGGTGCACTTTGAATTCCAATTGTTTCCATGGCACAGCAGACTGCTGGAAACACTCCCGCTCCAGACTTGACCAGCTAAGAAGCCGTTTTTGGGATGTACTTATTCACAGAGTACTGGGATGGGCGGGGCTAGTGTCTATACTGAAGCCTACCACCAGAGGGAAGCAAATTTGACGAGGTGTGAAAAACCTTTGGTAAAAGGAAAGGAGGGTAGTAGATTCAGGTGCACAAAAAAGATGGGAATGAATTTAAGAAAAATGTATCAAGAAGGAATCTCTGTTTAGTCTGGGTCTATTTTGGGTGGAAGGAGGAGGAGAAGTGCTTCCTGCAGGAGTATCAGTGCTACTTTTGATGAATGGTGGTCAGCGCCAGGGGACAAAGGTGAGGCGATAACGACGCATAAACCTGGAGGAGAAACAAACACGGGCCTCAATACTTTTCCTCTAATGACCACCCGGGCCAATACAGCCAACAATGGTCTCAGACAGCCCTCAAGCGATAACTTAGACTCTGCAAAGCTACGTCCGAGCGCTTTGTTGTTCTTTAGCCTCAGCAGTGCTTCACCAGTTGATGCCAGGCTCAGATAGGCTTGTGTTCGGGAGCAGCTTTCTGATTAGAGCTGTTCAGTCTGGAATTGCAATTGTCACCAATGTGGTTGCAAAGGTGCAAAGGTGGAACCTCCCTTACAATGTGGCGCCATTTAGCATGTTCATCCTATTGAGTTCCTTTTCTTTCACTGCCAGGTGTTTTTTTTTTCCCTGCCAGAACTGTTGTCTTTGCCCTGGAGTCAACGCCGCAGGTACGAATTAAAGATGGCAACTTAACTTTCTTATTGCTCAATTTGCTTTAAAAGCAACCTGGTTTCATGATTGCTTTATCTCATTACCAGACAAAACATCCCTTTCAGGGTAAACATACTGGGATGGAGGCGCTGTATCCCACCAGGGGGAATCAAGTGTCATTTGAGGCATTTTACTGGACAGCAGCTGTTGTCTGCGGTGATGATGCATTGGTGGTCCCGGTACTCCATGGAACATTGAATTTCATCTCACTATAGAATCTGTCTGCAACTATAAGAACCTTGAGAGAAGTGATTTTTATAGATCTGATGTTTTTGGAGCGTACTGAAAGGCTGGGATCATTTTGTAGAAGAGTTTTTAGCTTTGGTATCTAAGAGAAGTCGCTGTTGCTGGAGGAGTCGCTGATCCGGTCAGCAGTAACCATTTTCCTTTGGATCACTGGACTCGCAGCTTTTCGGAGTCTGGGTTAGATTATAAAGGTTGCAGGCTGCCGTGGTAACTGTTGATGCTGTGAGGGTCCATACTGGTTGAGCTGGACCCCTCGTTCAGTAGAAGAGCCTTAAGGCCTCTGCTGTATTTCACTTCTTCCCTCTGCTGCCACCCAGCTTTCCCTTTTCCTGAAAGAATCCGCGTTGGACGTTTGATTGCTGTGCATTTAAGGACTTTAGTCCACCTCCTCACCCTATAGATACTTCATTTCTTGTTCTGGTGATGGCCCCCTACCCAGCGGGTGCCGGTTGTGGTGTCGTAGCCCTTTCCTTGGCTGCTCCTCTTCTACTGGAAACGTTGTGTGTTTTACAGCTCCAGCCTGGTTTTACAGACACAGCAGGTGTGACCAGGGTTCAGCAGCCCAGGATGGGGAAGCAGATGATTTCACCATGCCTGGCTAACCTGCCAGCTGCTGTTGTCAGATGCCTGTCCCGATTGATTCCCCCTCCCCTCCCCATGCTCTCCCCTTCTACTTCTCCACCTCTCCATTGCCTTTCTGGCTCGAGCCAGAGTTTGGCTTGGCTGGCCCAGAGCCTTCGCAACATCCAGAGGCTCATGAAGGTGTGCGCACTGACATTTACCTTGATGGAAACTGAAGCAATGCAAGATTGAGGAGGAAAGGAAAATGTAGAGCATGGAAGTGGCAGAAAGAAGTGTCAGACTGCTGGCAGACGGACGGCATTCATCCGGCTACAATCACATTTTAAAACAAGCACACGGTGACCTAAAATGGGCGGATTCCAGCCGGACCGGCAGATCTTTGGGAAATCCATACAACTAGAAGCAGAAAAAGACACACTGACTAAATGTTACATCCACCCCGTAGACCAATGAATGAAATATGAAGGTCATGTTGTTGTTCTGTATTTATATATAATTTGGGACAGGCAAAGGATGCCAGTGGCTTTTTTTTTTAAATTATTTTTATTTTTACTTCAACTCAGTTTGACATTAAACTGCAATATCAGTTGTACCTCCTGACATTTGGGAAATAACAATAACGTTTGTATTATTTGCACTTTATAGAACACAGATAAAAGTTTGTTTGTTTGGTCCCCCCCTCCCCCGAATCTAAAATACACCCAGGCATTAGTTGTTGATGTGGTCACTGACTTTTCAGCTGCCGTTATTTCTAAAGCATAAACATCAGAGGTTGTTTTTCTGGAATTTATGCGTGGATGCATAAAGAAAGGGTCATTATTTTTACCTAAACCTAAAATAAACTGAGGTAACCTGTAGTGATTTATCTCTGACTGTGAAGTGCTAATAAGAAAAGCCTGCAACCTGAGCAAACATGCAATGAATACCAAGGTAATAATGTATAAAGTGACATTATGTGCCGAGTTTGTCTTCAGGTTTTGATTTGCTGATTTAAGGCCATGAGTAATAATCCCCAATAAGGTTTAAACCACAGAGCTTGGTTTTTCTTTTTTTTTTCTTGTTTCATATATTTTCATCTTTTTCTGACTCTCCAGAACGTTTTTCCTCACACATCCCTTCAGCATAGATCACAAATCATTGGTATCGCAGCCCTCCAGCCTCTTAAGCTCTTCAGTAAATTTCAGTCGCGCTGTCTTCGTCTCTATCAGATGTGTTGTGAATTGCTGAGGTGCTATTGATTTCTTCCCAGAGGTGACATTTGCTGCTTGTGCCACTAACTTGTTGTCCTTCGCACTTGAATGGAATTGGAGGTCAAATTCTGGGGCCAAGAGGTGACCTGTAAGAATTTCTATAAATAGGAGGTGCCCAAAAGCACAGTTGCGAAAATACTGACCCCCAACGAAGGCAGCTACCCTCCGATTTCTCATCAGCTATCTGAAACTTAATTCCTTTTTACTTTCTATGTATTACTGTAGCCTCCCTCCGCCTTCGGGTGGGGGGACAGATCCTGACTGTTGTTTGTGCCTACGGCCCCAACAGCAGTTCAGCGTATCCACCCTATTTGGAGTCCCTAGAGGGAGTACTAGAGAGTGCTCCTTCTGGGGGTTCCCTCGTCCTCCTGGGTGACTTCAATGCTCACGTCGGCGGTGACAGTGAGACCTGGAGGGGCGTGATTGGGAGGAATGGCCCCCCTGATCTGAACCCGAGTGGTGTTCTGTTGTTGGACTTCTGTGCTCGGCCATGTTCAGACATAAGGGTGTCCATATGTGCACTTGGCACCAGGACACCCTGGGCCGCAGTTCGATGATAGACTTTGTAGTCGTGTCCTCGGACTTGCGGCCGCATGTTCTGGACACTCGGGTGAAGAGAGGGGCGGAGCTGTCAACTGATCACCACCTGGTGGTGAGTTGGCTTCATTGGTGGGGGAGGATGCCGGACAGGCCCGGCAGGCCCAAATGTATGGTGAGGGTCTGCTGGGAACGCCTGGCAGAATCTCCTGTCAGGCGGAGCTTCAACTACCACCTCCGGGAGAGCTTCACCCATGTCCCGGAGGAGGTGGGGGACATTGAGTCCGAGTGGACCATGTTCCGTGCCTCCATTGTTGAGGCGGCCGTCCGGTGCTGTGGCCGCAAGGTGGTCGGTGCCTGTCGTGGCGGCAACACCCGAACCCGCTAGTGGACACCGGCGGTGAGGGATGCCGTCAAGCTGAAGAAGGAGTCGTACCGGGCCTTTTTGGCCTGTGGGACTCCCGAGGCAGCAGACGGGTACCGGCGAGCCAAGCGGGGTGCAGCTGCGGTGGTCGCCGAGGCAAAGATTCATTTGAACAGTTTGTGGAGCGTCATCGGTAACGTATCGCGTCATTTCCTGTTTCTGCTCCGTCCTACTCGTTCACTTCTCCTGGTGTTTGCTACGGTGGATTTACTGTTGTTAATTATTTGTTGCTTTTTGTTTATCCTGTTTAGTAGTACACAAGCACCTTGGTGAAAGTTTAGTAACCGCACGATCCTTTGGGTTCTATACTTCGCTCTCTGTCTATTTCGTTCCGCGCAGCAAGGTTTCTTCCTGTTAAAAGGGAGTTTTTCCCTGCCACTGTGCTTACCTGGGGGTTCAGGCTCTGGGTTTCTACCTCTGTAAAGCACTTAGAGACAATTTTATTGTAAAAGGTGCTATAGAAATAAAATTGAATTGAATTGAAAATTGAAAGATCCGGGCGTGGGAGGAGTTCGGGGAGGCCATGGAGAACAACTTCCAGACGGCTTCGAAAAGGTTCTGGACCACCATCCGGCGCCTGAGGAGGGGGAAGCAGTGCATTGACAACACTGTGTACGGTGGGGATGGTGTGCTGCTGACCTCAACTCGGGACGTTGTGGATCGGTGGAAGGAATACTTCGAAGACCTTCTCAATCCCACCAACACGCCTTCCAGTGAGGAAGCAGGGCCTGGGGAATCGGAGGCGGGTTCTCTTATCTCCGGGGTCGAGGTAGCCGAGGTTGTTGAGAAACTCCTCGGTGGCAGGGCCCCGGGGGTGGATGAGATCCGTCCGGAGTTCCTTCGGGCTCTGGACGTTGTAGGGCTGTCGTGGTTGACACGACTCTGCAACGTCGCGTGGACATCGGGGGAGGTACCACTGGATTGGCAGACCGGGGTGGTGGTCCCTCTTTTTAAGAAGGGGGACCGGAGGGTGTGTTCCAACTATAGGGGATCACACTCCTCAGCCTACCTGGCAAGGTCTATTCAGGGGTACTGGAGAGGAGGGTCCGTCGGATAGTCGAACCTTGGATTCAGGAGGAGCAGTGCGGTTTTCGTCCTGGACGTGGAACTGTGGACCAGCTCTACACCCTCAGCAGGGTCCTTGAGGGTGCGTGGGAGTTTGCCCAACCAGTCTACATGTGTTTTGTGGATCTGGAGAAGGCATTCGACCGCGTGCCTCGGGGAATCCTGTGGGGGGTTCTCCGGGAGTATGGGGTGTCGGGCACCCTGATATGGGCCGTCCGCTCCCTGTATGACCGGTGTCAGAGTTTGGTCCGCATCGCCGGTAGTAAGTCGAACTCGTTTCCAGTGGGGGTTGGACTCCGCCAGGGCTGCCCTTTGTCACCGATTCTGTTCATAACTTTTATGGACAGAATTTCTAGGCGCAGCCATGGTGTTGAGGGGGTCCGGTTTGGTGGCCTCAGGATCGGGTCTCTGCTTTTTGCAGATGATGTGGTCCTGTTGGCTTCATCAGTCCGTGACCTCCAGCTCTCGCTGGACCGGTTCGCAACCGAGTGCGAAGCGGCCGGGATGAAAATCAGCTCCTCCAAGTCTGAGGCCATGGTTCTCAGCCGGAAAAAGGTGGAGTGCCTTCTCCGGGTCGGGGAGGAGATCCTCCCCCAAGTGGAGGAGTTCAAGTACCTTGGGGTCTTGTTCACGAGTGGGGGAAGAATGGAGCGGGAGATCGACAGGCGGATCGGTGCGGCGTCTGCAGTAATGCGGACTCTGCACCGGTCCGTTGTGGTGAAGAGAGAGCTGAGCCGGAAGGGGAAGCTCTCAATTTACCGGTCGATCTTCGTTCCTACCCTCACCTATGGTCATGAGCTCTGGGTAGTGACCGAAAGAACGAGATCGTGGGTACAAGCGGCCGAAATGAGTTTCCTCCGCAGGGTGGCTGGGTTCTCCCTTAGAGATAGGGTGAGAAGCTCTGCCATCCGGGAGGAGCTCGGAGTAGAGCCGCTGCTCCTCCGCATTGAGAGGAGTCAGATGAGGTGGCTCGGGCACCTAGTTAGGATGCCTCCCGGACGCCTCCCTGGTGAGGTGTTCAGGGCACGTCCTTCCGGTAGGAGGCCCCCGGGAAGACCCAGGACACACTGGAGGGACTATGTCTCTCGGCTGGCCTGGGAACGTCTCGGGATCCCCCCGGAAGAGCTGGACGAAGTAGCTGGGGAGAGGGAAGTCTGGGCTTCCCTGCTTAGGCTGCTGCCCCCGCGACCCGACCCCGGATAAGCGGAAGAAGATGGATGGATGGATGGATGGATGTATTACTGTTACTTTAGATTAGATCTCTGCTTTTAAATGCTATTACTTTCTAGCCAATGCTGGAAACTAAATGCAATATTTGTAGCGTATGGATTTTTTTCCCTTTCGCAAGCAGTCTTTGACAGCGTGTTACAGATCCAACCTTTTCTCCAAATAGCTGCTAATAAACGGTTTATTCATTCATGATCTCTACCTCACACAGCTGATCTACAAAGCAAATCAGTTTCTAAAGTCAGAGTGTGTTTCATTTTACACAGTGTTGGTATCTTCAAAGGTAATCCAAATTAGAAACAGAATCCGTGCTTATAACCTGCTAATGCTATTTAGCAGCTGCTAGCTTAGCCCGGCAACATTTTGACCCTGATTTTTAAATTGTATGTTAAGCATGGGTTGTGTTTTAAAGATGTGTTTTTCAAAGTCACACCTGCGCCAATGTCTGGCTCATCTCATCTGGCCCCAGAATGTCTTTGGAATTAACAATATATTCCATCGTTGTCAGATGTGTTCACATCTGAGGTCTCTGCTCCGTGTGAGGGTCAGCATCATGCCGTCTTTACTGGTCCTTTACTGGAAAGATAAACTACATCCCCCTTAGGGCAGAAGGCACACAGCACTCAATATTTCATTTGTCCTAGTAATCACAGATCAGTGTTATTAAACACTCTCATCCCACACAGAAGTAATTACCTTTTAAAGACCCAGATTAATGCTGCAACTTCAACTGCCCTGTCAGATGCTGGTAATGGCATCTGGTGGGTTATTCTTCGTAACACAATGAACTTTTTTTCTTTTTTTTTTTTTAAATCTGATCAGAGAGCTAAGTAATCTTGACGTGGAAATATTATTTGGTCAACAACAGTTTTAGTCAAGCCCTGACATTATGAAATAAGTATTTAGTTATTCTTTTAAAAACAAGTCCATGCTATTTAAGTCCAAACACACCACACCTAACTTTTATTTTAAACCAGCTGGTAAATTCTCCATGTGCTTCAGCTGAGAATAATGATAAATACAAGATGTTTCACAGACATCACCACTAGAAGCGAAAATGAAAAGCAGAGTGGCACCAAGTCGAAACATTCGCTACAAGCAGTGATCTGATGCACAGCCGGAGTATAAAAGGAAGGAGAAATAGTTTGAGCAAAATAGAAAAAGAAGGAAATCTGGCTGTGTCAGAGGCGGCGCGTACATTAACGCATCTGCACTAAATGTAAACTTTGTTCTTTTAGGCTTCTTAATGTTGATTCTCTCCTTGAAACTGATCAGGAAGACTGGCTTCGTGTTTGGCTGGAAACTGGACACCATGGAAGCTGTGGCGGAGAGGAGGACACAGAACAAACTGTTATCTATTCTGGATAACCCTGACCACCCTCTCCACCCGCTACTGGACAGGGCAGCGGAGCTCCTTCTCGAACAGACTAATTCAGCTCTGCTGCTACAAAGACAGATACAGGAAATCTTTCCTGCAAGTGAAAGAACACTATTCAACACCTCCATCTGACTGAGACTCTCAGCCCTTATGCTCTGATATGCCCTGTCTGGTTGTACTTTTCAAGTTGCACACTTTTCATGCTGCACATTGTTTTGGTACTTAGAAACCTAGTTACACATTTTTCCTATTTGCACACTTTTTGAGCCTTGCTGCACATTTTAAATGTTGTTGCACATTTGCTTTTGTACTTTCGAGTTGCACGTTTTTCATGTTGCACATTCTGCTCCCTTAGTCTTAGACATTTGCTGTAAATATTACAGTATATTACTGCAAATATTGTGATTATGTTGACGATTGCTGCAGTAGCTAGTAAATTTCCCATGCCTGGGATAAATAAAGTATGTCTTTTCTATTCTATTCTATTCTATTCTATTCTATTCTATTCTATTGTTTACATGAACAAATGCGGGGAGAACACCTGTTAATTTGGTTGTTAATTTTAAATGAATTAAGTGAGTTTATTATATAATCACTGGGCTGCCTTCATCCAGCTGGTGCACATTCTTCTAGTCTGGGTTTTAGGACTGAAGGTTATGAGTTTATGTCCCAATGCTGGGGTGTCTGCAAGCCAACACACAAACCGATGTAGCCTGTAGCACTGTTTTCTCATAGCAACAAGGTTTTTGGTTCCGTTCCTACTCCGGCATCTCTGTGTGGAGTTTGCATGTTCCCTCCTAGGCTGCATGGGTTTTTCCTCCCGATACTCCAGTATTTTTGACTCTCAGCCTGGGAGACTCCAACAACGCTGATCAGAAATAACAGAGGATCTCTTTTGCGCTAACATCCACAGGTCAGACAGTTCCACTAAGTTACTTGATTTCGCTCCTGTCAAGTGTCCAGATACGTGAAGTGACACAAGTAACATAGTTCCCAATGTGTTTAAACACACAGTCCAGGATTATATTATGTATTTATTCACATTCTCCTCACACACTGTGTTCACTGAAGTCCTTTTGAGACCAATGTGAAACAATTTTAAAGAAGCATGCTCATTTTTATTCATTCTGATGGGGTAAAAATAGCGTAAAATAGCAAATGACCTGTGGATATGATATTTTCATCTGTGGTGGATTTACAGTTCAGGCAGTTTGAAAAGTAAACACACACACACGTCTAAAGAAAATGAGGTTCTATGCTTGTGAGCTCGGTCAATGCTACAATTCCAACTTTTAAGATGATTTTTTTTTTTGTACTCTGAAAAAGGTTTCTTAGCCTTGACTACATGAGAATTAAGAGTAAACAAATTTCTATTTCAGTGTTGCCCTTGATGGACATCAGTCTGTCCTGCTGAGGGATGTGTGGAGTGTGTTCCTTTAGCCTACATGCTGCTTGGACATATGATAATGTCCTCACCAGTATTTGATTGCGTGTCCCCAGTAACCTGCGAAGCCAACAGGCATCTGGACCTTTCTTTACTGTGACTGAGTTTATAAACCAGCAAACAGTGCTTCCCACCTTGTCAGGAAGCTTCTTTGATAGAATTGAATTGCCATTTTGACAGCGGTAGGGAAAACACTATGTCTCCCCATGGGTGTGGTGATTACTTTGGAGAGATGTTATATGTAATGACCTCTGTGGCTGAACACCTGCCAAAGCCTGTTCATCATGCAGACAGCAACCCTAGTCCTGGTTAACATACCCCAGTATAAGCAGTTTATTTAAACCCTCTGCAAAAGAAAAGTTAAAACTAGTCCATTAAAAATGGTTACTTTAATAATTCCATAACAACAGCCAGTCACCAGTCCAAAGTCTGTTTAACCTTCATGTTTCCTTACAGCTAGTCCAGTTGGCCCCCAATTCTCATTTTAACCATTCCAGTTATCGGCTCTGTCCCTCTCCAGCTAGTTTAATCAGCAGCTTTGTCCCAGTAGCTCCAAGTCGAGTGTGTTCCAAATGGTAGTTTGGTGGTTTTCAATGCACAAAAGTGCTCAAAACCCCACTTTTAATAACAGCTGTGTGAGTGTTTATAACTCTATTATTTTCACCACACTGAAAATAATGGTGTGATAAAAACAAAAGTAACTGACTCTGATTGATTAAAAAATAAATGAGTTTTTGTTCTTCTAATGTCTGGCTTTAGGGAACTGCTGGAGTGTTATTTTTGATGTATTTGTCTCCATCTCAGTTTGACGTGACATCTAATCTGGGATGTTCACTGAGTCCTTCTGTCACTATCAGGAGATGAAATCCTTTTCTAGATATTATATCAGGACTCGGACTGAGAGCACCCATTTATTATTTCTGTCTCAGGCGATTCACTGCTGGGATGTTTGGGGTTAGTTACTTCAGAGCAGGTCAGTAGATGGAAGATGATGCGGCCAGGTGCGGTGGGTTTAGTAGGGGCCCAACAGGCCAAACTGGTCATGCTGTTTTACAATTTCGGGATATCTTATCCATTTTTTTTTATCTTTGACAATCTGCTCTTACTTTCCTTGCTCGCTCTGGCCGCTCTCGCTCTGTCATTGTTTACCAGTTCTGGGTAGATCTCTTCCAGGGATCTGCGATGTTTGTTATTTTCCTTTGGGATGGTCTGACTCTGTCTGAGTCCAGGTCAGGTCACGTGAAAAGTAGGGGTTTTTTGGAGAAAATGAAGACTGCCTCCAACCCACCAATTGCCACATAATTAATCATGTTTTAATGCCAGATTTTATTTTGTTCAGCATGTCAGATCACCTGTATCACCACCAGGAAAATACACTAATTTGAATTTTCCACATCTCTCCTGGGTGCAGGTCACCTGCGCCGGTGGCCAAGAGGATGGAGGTCATGAGGGCTGCATGCCTGGATTTCAAGTCAAACACTACCAGGTGCCACATGATGGACCTTTCCAGAAGGGCCAAGTGCTTCTACAAGGTCAGTGAAAATGTCCCAAATTAATATGCTAGATTTCTATCGGGGGACCTCATGTCTCCATTTTTACCGGCGTTACTGGTCATTGTGCAGGAATAGTTTGGTCCCCCCCACCCCGGATTTTCCAGGGAAGCGCTAGCTCAGCAGTTTTCACCGGTGAAAACCTTACTGACACTGGGAGTGAAACGAGTTGCTGACTGCCTTCTTTTACAGAGCCGGTCACTCAGATTCCCTGCAGACTCTGAACTTTGTGGCCGTAAATTACTTTCACAACTTCTTGCCCAAGTTGGGCCTGCTGGGGCTCTGCGGTGATGCTTGTGCCATCTCCGCAGAGATACCGGCTGCATTGGCTGCTCCTCTGGCCTTGTTAGTTCTGGTCGCCTGCACAGATAAAAACAGCTGATGGTAATATCCCAGGCAATAACATCCCTCCTCCTTATCTGCAGTCTTCTGCAATTGATGTTTACATCGGAGACGTTAACCTGTGAGGTTTCTGTGGCTTAACATCACCGTCTTGGTCTTCCGAGTCCTAATCCAACACTATAACAACGGCATAACGATGAACGGATTCTGGAGCTCATTACGGAATCTTTTCCCTGTTATATTTTTTAATAATTCATCAGCTCTTGCACCAAGGTTCTGTTATACTTGAGCAATGTGATGCTATACAATGGAAAATATGTAAATTAAATCAAGAATTATTTATAATTTGTTCATGCAGTCTGTCAATTGGCGGCTCTGGATTCTCATTATTCTGATGCTTCTTATTCATCTCAACGTTATATCCATGGTGGTATAAATTTTATTACCTGTTTCGGTGGTGTGCACGGGAGCAGAGAGGGCGCAGAGAGGGCGCAGGCCCCCACTTCATTGACTTTACGAGGACAGTAAAGGAAAAATGTTGCATTTGCACGCTGGGGTGCACAGAGCTCTGCTCACTGACTCCCATTATAAAAGACTTGACATATGCGCTTGGCTCAACGTCGTCCCCGTCACAAGTGATCGGGGATCCTTCTAGCTACGTGTCAGCTGGATATCTTTGCTGACTCATCCAGATGTGACCCACATCACGGGTTGGACAGTTGGACGTTTAAAAAAATGGCTGACCCAACAGGTTTTCACATCTGGGTTTCTCCATCGAATATATTACAGTTAAGGCAACCTCTGGTGGAGTGAATGCGAGCTGGCTGCAGGCTGTGCAGCAGAGATTTTCACTCTGGTTACAGTCAAAGGTGTGAAAAATTAGCCGTTTTTTCACCTCTTTACCCAGGAGACAGAGTCACCGAGTGTCCCTCAGTGCTTGTTGGCCTGTTCCTAAACTTTTCAAGTAAAGTTTTTTTGTTCTGTGTGTGTGTGTGTTAGTGTAATTGTGTGCGTGTGTGTGTGTGTGAGAAAGAGAGAGACACAGCTTTTCCAATAGAAACTATACTTTCCCTACGAAGACAATACATGAGCATTTTTCTGCCGCTCTACTATTTTTTTTTCATCATTTGCGGCTTTACGGTGTTTGACTTGGCGAGCCAGTGGAGCGTTCCATCATCTAGAGGGTTCGCGGTGCATGTAGTCAGAGACAGAACTCAGTTCAGCTTTGGTGGTCTGCTGTTGCTGTACCTTGCCATACCTTGAATATGCTCCTGTCCGCACAACAGGAGGGCAGAGAGGGGTGGGGGTGGGGAGGAACCTACTCATGGAAAGGGGCGCGAGCACACCAGCAAGGCAGGCCAGCACAGGCACGCCAGCTCACAGTGAATATTTATAGATTTACTCTAAAAAGGAGCCTGGAAAACTGACTGATGCTGGTCGTTTTAAGTGTCTCTTAAAGTTTTAAACGTGCCGCCGCTGCATCTCAGCAGGAAGCAAGGCCAAAGCGCGACGTTCAGAGCACCACAACAACGATGAGAGAACGAAACAATGAAAATTACAATAGCGGCAATCAAGGAGCATGATTTCAGTGCGAACGTGACGTGCGACCGTCATTGAAAGTTATGAAGAGAAATTCTAACTGATCTTGCCTCTGTTGCTGTGGAATTCGTTAGAGTTGTTAGGTTCTTCAAACAAATTTAAACGTTTCCTAAGACCGACTGAAAAATCCAAAAAAATCCAATTCTCTTAAGTGACTTACTTTTTGCAATTAAAAAAAGGACAAAAACCACAAAGAAACCTCATCATATGACAAAAAGTAACAGTAACCTCAATTTTCAACCTGTTATCTACAATTAATTTAATTTGACAATAAAATTGGGATTCAGTTTATCTTGCTGCCCAGGAGGCACGAACATAACCCAAAAAGCTGACACCGGAACTGAAGAAAAACATGATTCAAAAGCTTTGGTCAACCTGGAAATAGCCACAAAGTAATATTTTTCCCTCTGGCCCTTTTGTGAATCACACAGAGAGTGCTTATGTTGACAATAAAAACACTTCTGAAGAGCAGTGAACTTCTCATTCTGCCCTTCCTGTCAATGAGGCTTTGATGCCTCAACTAAAGGGGGGGCGGTCGCTCACAAATGATGAGTGGTTTATGAATGATGTACAGGTGATTTGCAAAACAAAAAAACAATAACCATTGCTGGTTGGATCGTACTGTGGGAGCAACACCTAAATCATGGAACTACTCTGAATTTCTCTAAAAGAATCAATAAAGCTTTTTGGTATGGTTTTGAATGTTCTGTGTTTAAAGAAAATTGCTGCTCTTCACTTAAGGGAACCCTTAAGCTTTGTCTTTCTATAAAATTAAAAGTCAGGACTTGCAAATACTCTCCCACAAGGAAGAGAAGAGTTGGATAGAAGCGAGCTGAGATAGAAGAGTTCTTCTCTCCAACAATTGCACCTCAGCTGTTTAGCAGATAGGGGCATTGTCTACACGTGTCTCAACCTCAGAAGGGCAGCAGAGACACCCACTCCTGGATGACAGCGAGATGTTCCTCAGCTGCGTCGTCCCTGTTGGTCCAGGTTTTTCTGAGTTTCTCCTCACAGCTGGGCGAAGTCAAAGCCACCTAGACGCCCCCAGCCTCTCTCTCTCTGGAGAGGAGCCGCGGCTTTTCCAAAGGTCCGAGCTCCTCACCCTGGCTGAGCCCAGCACAGACCAGCACAGCAGCCCATCTTCACCTATTTGCTCCTCACCATGGGACTGCTAATCCTCTCCAACCCAGACTGGGAAATCCACCGTACTAAACATCCCCGACTGAACGGAATCCGAAAGGTCCAAAACGCAACATTGGCAAAGAAGCAGAAATCACCGGGAAGGTAAATATTGTTTCAAACAGATATGATCAAAGCGAAATAAAATGACATGATATGTACAAGAGCGTCTGCGGAACATAGCTCAAGGAATGAAAGAAAATAGAAATCAATGCCGCTTGAAATGATTACATTCAAGATGACGTGCGGATTTCAGCATCGCTATTTTTCTCCTCCTCTCCTCCTTAATATGCTCTTTTTTTCCCCCCAAATGAAAACAGATCATCTGCAGTGTGAGAACATGATTCATGCGGAGAGGCTGTGGAGCGACCCAGCGACAGGCTGGAGATTTATGCAAATTCTGCTCAGGCTGGTGACACCTGCCGCCAACCTCGCCAGAGTGGCGCTGTGGCAGACAGCAGATATCCGTGGCACTCGCGTGGCTACGAGGAGCATCCGTTTCAGACTAACGACCACATGCAGGACGCAAACACAAGCTCCTCCAACTCTTCAATGGAATCTAAACATTGACAAAAAAAAACTAAATTGGGTGGGTCCTTTCTGACAGGGGCTGGCCTTCATGCGCATGCAAGGCTTTCATTAATTAATGTGTATCAGCCATCCATCCATCAGTCCGTCCGTCCGTCTGCGAGTCAAGTTGGCCCAAACCCCAAACTACAGCGCGAATTTGTTTTGAATGTCTGGGAGCCCTCAGGAGCTAGAATAATTAGACAAATGGCTGTTTGTTGTGTTTATCAACCTTTGCCTTCATAAAGTCATTCTGAAAGAGCTTTTTCAGGTCATCTTTGCCCACAGTGAAAAACTGAATTTCTGACAGATGAATATGAATACAATTAAACACATTCCGGCACCGCACCACGCAAGTGATTCCTGACTTCTTCCACTAGGCATTTGGTAAACAGACAAATTAAAAAAAAAGGAAAAGAAAAGGGAATTATCTTAATGACCTGCAGGCTAAGAAATTAAAGGAAACAGTTTAATTTGGCTTCAGCTTCATGCAATTTGAAATAAACAGAAATAATGTGGGAAATAGTTAGGTTTTTAATAACAACGGGATACTTTCCTCCGTGCCTCTGAAGGATCTCTGTAGACTGAGATTTATGTCACTGCTCACCCTCCTTTTGCAAGCTGTTTCACTTTGAGCTAACTGTTCTGCGTTAGCATTGCAGCCGATGTGATGAGACACCAGCGTGACCGTCTTTGTTACTATAATATCTGATCATATGCAGTGCCACTATTTCCTCGAAATTTCATCTTATGCAAAAGGCCAGTAAATGGCGGAAATATTCCAAACCTAAGATGAAACTGTATTTGTTTTTATCGCACTGTACCAGGAGCTAGAGGGCGTGACAGCCAATAAAATGCGAAGGAGAGTAGAGGCACCTTATCTGCGCCCCGCAGAACGAGACCATGGCTCTCTGAGGTTTTTCTACATCCCAGCACCAAACGTGATTACCCCCCAAAACACAGTAGCCCTCAGCGCTCTCTAATCACAAACATCACATCCCTTAATTAAGCCTCACTGCCACTTGCGTAGAAAAAAAAAAAAAAAAAAATTCCTCTGTGTCGCTAACATTCCACAGATGTGGCTGGCTCAAGACCGAGGCAGATTAAAGGCAACGGGCTTGGCGGGCCTTGTATCTCACACGTGACGCCCACTTTATCTTTAAGTTGAAGGAATTCGAATAAGCAGGAATTTACCGTTTGTGGATGACTCGGACAGGTGGCTAAGCCTCTCTGGTCTTGCGTTTTTGCGTGTGGCGGTTAACTGCGATGCTTCTGTAGATTTTCATTTAATAGCGATATAAAACTGTCCGCTGTAATGAAAATTACCTCATGGTTTATCCCCCCAGGCTGTGTTGCCCTAGTTGTGCTAATATGACTAACTCACCACTGCTCTCGACCCACTGCAGTTCGGAGGTCCCGCCAAGTCAGCTGCTGCATGGACGGTTCTTCCTTTTCACATTCTGCACAGCGCGGTGCATTTCCTAATGGTGTCATTGTGATGCCTGTACTGATGCAGCATTAATGACCGTCTGCAGCCGGAGTCACCGGGAGCTGCGGCTTCTTTCCTGGCTTATTTTTACTTGAACTATAAATCAAGGTGTGCGTTTGACAAATGAGCGTAATTACAGGAAAGGCAATTACTGTACTCGTATGGGTGTGTTTGTGTGTGTAGTTGTATTTGCTACAAAGTGAGTACCAAAATATTCATTCTACTGGCAAAGTGAGGACATTTTTGGTTTGTAGGGCCCAAAGTAGATCTCTCTGTGTCAACTGGACTGAAAGGTTTTCTTGAAAACGTTTCGCCCTCTCTCCAGAGAGCTTCTTCAGTTCTAAGTTTGCTGGGGCAGAGCTTGAAAATATAGCCCTGTGGACCATTGGCATGTTAATGGCCCAGGTGGTCACCTGAGAGTCCTTGGCAGGGTGGTTGGCAGGGTCGTTCATCATTCAGTTTCAGTTGAGATTGCTTCCCCTTTGTCTGTTGGGTCACATGTGTGGTCTCCAGGTCTGGTCAAACAAGTGAATGTTTGGAATGCTGTGAAGAGGTGGAGAACTGCATTGTACGTGGGTGACAGAAAGTGCCTTAGTCCACCACCACTCTGTTTAAAGATGGTTTTCAACTTTACGTGGATTGGCTCATGACACCTCTCCAAACCAGCGATCTTCTCTGGCCAGCACCGTGCTTGACTGTCCTCAAAGGTGTCCGCTTTCTTTTAGGTGTAGGTGTACTGCTGAGTCTGTCCTGAAAAGTGTACGTCTGTGTTGAGCCATTCGTTATGGAGGCTGTTTGGTTTCCCAATGTACAGTTCCTTTGCATTCCTCTGGCACTGTACAACCTCAGAACAACATTCTTTGTTTGTGTCTTGGTGTCTTGTCTTTGGGTGGACCAGTTTCTGTCTGAGTGTGTTGGAGGGTTTGAACTGTACTGGAATGTCATGTTTTTGAAAGATTCTCCTGAATTTTCTGAAACTCCAGACAGGTAGGGGATAGAAATGCTGTGGCGTTTGTTCTTTCCTCTTCTTTGCTGAAGTCTCGTTTTCTGGAGGTCTTTGTGAAGGCCCAGTCAGTTAACCACATGTTTTAAATTTGTTTTTAGATGATCTGTTCTTTCTTCTTCCGCAGGTTGTGAGTGGTACTAGCATTTATGTTGTAGGGTTTTGATAACCTGGGATTTATGTTCCAGTGGGTGGTGTGAGTCAAAAAGAAGGTACTGATCTGTGTGGGTGGGTTTCTGTGAATTTCAATACTAAGATTTCGCCTCCTTGATCTTGACTGCACAGTCCAAGAAGGCCAGACTGTCTTCTTTCGTCCTCTCTGGTGAATTTGGCGTAATCATCTGTGTTATTCAGGTGGGTTGAGAAGCAGCTTCCAATTCTTTTGTTTGAATCTTGACCAGGTGTCATCAACATATCTGAACAGTGGCTGAGACGGTTCCTGTGAAGAGCGACAGGGCTCTGTTTTCAACCTCACTCATGTAGGGCAACAACTATGGGAGACACTGGTGAACCACATGGCACCCATGTTTCTACCTGCAGAAGCCCTCTCTGTATTGAAAAGTAGGTGGTCAATTGAACACCACCTGCCTATTGAAATCTACAGAAAACCCCACCCACAGATCAGTACCTTCTTTTTGACTCACCACCCACTGGAACATAAGCAATTGTTATCAAAACCTGCAACATAAGAGATAAAAATTTCACCACAACCCAAGGAAGAAGAAAACAGGATCGTCTAAAACCTCAAAGCATGTGGTTGCGGACTGGGCTGGCACAAGGGACCTCCAACTTGAAAAGGAAAATAAGCGTCACCTTTCTATCTGTCTTTGGAGTTCAGAAAAATTCAGGAAAATCTTTACTTATGACATTCAATGCGGATAAACCGCCAACACGCTCGAACAGCGGTCACCAGGCTGAACGCAATTTGCAGCGCAATATTCTATGCTGGCATGCAGTGCCAAAGGCTGCGAGAACTGCTGCATTGAGAAACTGGCGGCCTCCGTAAGCGATATTTAACAACGTGCCGCTATTTAACGTACTAAGCGGTTTATCCTTTGGTTTTGATCAATAGGTAACAATGGCGGCGTCGCTGTTCGAAGAAGTATCAAGAAGCCATCGCGGGAAAAACCATCTTTAAGGAATGCCAGACTGGTACTCACCTTGCATACAATGCAGTTCTCCTTATAAATCGCGTGCGCTGTTGATGAACGACCCTGCCAACCACCCTGCCAAGGACTCTCAGGTGACCACCCGGGCCATTAACATGCCAATGGTCCACAGGGCTATATTTTCAAGCTCTGCCCCAGCAAACTTAGAACTGAAGAAGCTCTCTGGAGAGAGGGCAAAACGTTTTCAAGAAAACCTTTCAGTCCAGTTGACACAGAGAGATCTACTTTGGATAACCATGACCTGGATGACTGAGAATCTACACAGACAGTTTGTAGGACCGTTTTTGCTGGTCCCCATAATTTTAAAGGACTGTTTGAGGGTTAAGACTTCTATTCTAACCTCAAGGTTTTAAGGTTGAGGTTAGAATTGGGTTGCAGTCAGGGTCAGGGGGGTTAATTGGTTAGGGTTAGGGTGGGGAGCTGGGTTATATTTTATGTCTGCCTGTCAGTGATGCCGGTAACACATTAAAAAGTAACCCGCTACTCTAATCTGACTACTTTTTTCCAGTAACGAGTAATCCAACGCGTTACTTTTTCAAAACCAGTAGTCAGATTAAAGTTACTTATCCGAGTCACCGTGCGTTACTATTTATAAATACTTTTCCATTATAGAAAGATGTAAATTTCTTTCTTTTTGTGTTTCTCGGAGTGAAGTCATGTATGCGTCATGTTTTTAGCACGCGGACAACTCACGTCTCAAGAAGCCGGTGGAACAGAAATGGAGACAGGATACGCAGAAGTCTCAATTTTATGAATCATATTCATTTCTGCAGTGGCTGTATAGAAAAAAAAAGTAATGGAAACAAATAAATAATGTTAGTATTTAAAAAAAAAATATTTTCAAAATTTTCAAACTGTAGATAGCGTGACCGTGCTCTTTTGAAGTGCAGATGGCTTTGTGCCATCATTACACAATTTAATAGTAGTTTAAAAAATTGGTTGTTGTCTTTTGCTCTAACTTTTACTCTAACTTAGTTACTTTTAAAATCAAGTAATTAGTAAAGTAATTAAACTACTTTTTAGAGGAGTAATCAGTAATCAGTAGTCTGATTATTTTTTCCATGTAACTTTGGCAACACTGCTGCCTGTCCCCACCAAGATGGAAATATGTCGATATGTGCGTGTTGATATTTCTACACACAATCTGAACTGTTTATAATGTTAATGTTGCAGGAGCAAACAGGCTATTTGTGAAAAGGAATAAACACAGACTGAGGTGAGCTGCAGCAAACTTACTATGTGGGTCAACCTGGGCTGGAGGCTGTTATTAGACGATTGGTTAGGAGGGCTGAGGCGGAAGGTGGGGAGTGGGGGAGATACAGCAGTCGATTCCAAGTTCCCACTTAATGACAGGTTGTAAATAATGAATAGAATTTCTGACCGGAATAACAAGCAGATACAAATTTATTTTGAGAGCCATAGTAAAGGCTGTTCATATACGTAAATGTTGAATGAACCTGACCTGACTTCGCTGTGTGATTACAAGCATGAAAACCTGTCTTTGTTGTGGTTGAGGAACAAAGAAGAGCGTAAATACTGTTGCACTACATCTGTTCTTGTGTCACATTCCCACTTAACCTTTGTGTGTCTTTCTAAAGTGCTAGCTGGTAAAGATTCTTCCGATGTAGCACATATGACTTCAGCTACTGACTCCTTCAGGTTTGGTGACGTATCATATTTCTTTCTACAGGCTTTCTGTCTATTTTGAGGTGATGTAATCCTGTTTAGTGACTCACCACCTGCACTGGTGTCCCCGAGGGGCTTCAATCGCACGGTGTAGGGACGCCAGGAAAAGCAACACCAGGACATTATCTACCATCAAGATGCTAGCGATACTCACCGCTCTCTCTGTCCTCTGCTTGTCCTTTGTATCTCATAGTTTGTCACAACTAAAATCGCCTGCGTGTCCTTTCCAGTCCCTTGTGACGTCTGTCCATTTTTAACCTTACCTGGAAGAGATTTACAATTGCAAAGTGGAAGTTGCTTTTCTTGGGTGAACACCAAACACCTTCCGGAATGAAAAATTTTCATTCAGTTTTCAGAATTTCAGTTTAATTCAGAGCAGGTCCTGCACTAAGAGATGTGTTCATCAATTAGTAACAAGATGCTTTTAATTGCAGCTTTGGAAGACTTGTGGGAGCAGCTTTTGGCAAGCAGACGTGAAGTGCCAAGATTAATATTTCACCGTGACAAGCAGACATTGACACGTCTCAATTCCGCACGCCAGCGATTGCCAGAAATAATCTGAGTGAAGTCACTGAGTCATTTTTATCAACGGAAAAGCTGCAGATGAACCACTTCTGGACTTGCTTTTGATATCAAATGCTCCATTGGGTAAACTTGTAATTGCTGGGCGTGCCTCGGTTGTCTTACCTCCACCATGAAGGCTCCTCAAAGCAAAAGTAGAGCGTGGTACGTTCTGAGATGGCACGCTTCTGTCTGGACTGGGTTTCTGCTACAGCGCGTTATGTTAGCATCGTCGAAGCGTGATACGGCAGATCTTCGCTGGAAACGAAGTTCTTCCTGGATCGTCCCTGCTAAACTGACTGGAGACATTATTGTTAAAAACATAAAAATCTGGTAGCGAGAGCTCGGCTTGGGCCCCCTCTGGGTCTAATAAAAAACATGTTACTAATGTCAGTTTTGAGGTGATGGTTCCCGCAAACCAACTCGGGAGCCTGAGTCGAGTCATTTTGGTTCATTACATTAACTACAACCAGAACAAAACCAGACAAACGCATCCTGTCCCACAGTGGAAACCCAGATTGAACCTTTGTTCCTATGGTGACGAAGATTTGAGAATAACTTCTGCGTTATCTAAATGTAGAGGTGATCCGAATTAGCAGCAGGGAGAAGATGTCTCAGCCATGTTGAGTTTCAACGTGTTTTTGCGTCCCTTTCATCTCTCTGAAAGTATCAGTGGCGTGGGACATCTTTGCAAATGAGCCGTGCTGTTCTCTCTTCATTTGCACAAATGAACCATCCGCATGAGGATCTGGGCCTCATTATTTCATAGCCCCCTTTGCTGCACATGTCTCCCACCGCCTGATGCATTAATCTAATGACAGGCGAAGATCTGTTTCTGTGACAACCATACATTACAGAGGCTTTTTGCTGCCTTGGACGACCTGCTTCTGCGCCATTGCACATTTTGCCGCTCAAATTATGAACCATTGTCTAGTTTTTTGTTTTCCAAGCTCCAGGGTCAGACCCAGATCTATGCCCCGCCCCCAATTTAGATTCCTATATCCACTTGTGTGGACACAAATATCCTCTGCTCCACTTTCAGTATGAAGTAGCAGATACAGGAAATATAATTTATATCCAATAACTCAGGAGCAACTAGGCCTTTCTTCAATAGGATGTTTTTTTTTACAAAAGTATATATATATATATATATATATATATATATATATTTTTTTTTTTTTTTTTACAGATTCTCGGTATTTTTATCCTCCTGTATCACAGTGCAAGACGGTATGGTATAATTCGTAGTATCCATGAAGGAATAACACATCAGAAAATGTATTTCCGCAAGGAACTAAAATTTCCCCCCTCACTGCTTTTATCTCCATCTCTGCCTGTTCTCTCTCTTATCCATCTGTTTTGCAAATAAAACTTGCAGTGAAACAGTTTTATGGTCGTATCTTGTAAAAATATAAATAAATAAAGGGAGGTTGCATCTGCACCGCTTCACACTGCTGCATCTCAAGCACGGCTCCTCTGGTATTCACACAGTCAGTGACAGAGCATATTAAAATAAGTGCAAGTAGGCTAAAACTTCAACGTTAGCAATGTTAGTCATATCTTAGAGCCTGGAATTCTCGGCAGTGAACCTTTGACCGCGTCTGCGATCGTTCTTCGCCGACGAGACCTTCTACCAGGCTCAGCTGCGAGCTTGCTTCTGAAGGAGATAATGACGGCTGCCGACAAGGTGGCGGTTTATCCTCTGTAAAAAGTGTTGTTTTTCACGACTTCGCCAGGCTCCTGTCAAGTGGTCAGGGCTCTGCTCGGTCCAGAGCTCCAGTGGCTCCACCTGAGGTGTTACCCGTGTCCTAAGAGGTTATCGACCCGCGTGAATGCTTGAACGCATCGCTGGATGCCTGTGTACCACTGGGATTTTCTTCAGCTTGGTGGCTTGAATAAGTTAGCACCGACCTCACTTCTTACCACCTGCTTTGATAGTCGGAGTCACTTACTGACCAAGAATTCAACTGGCAGCATTTCCAATCTCTGCATTTCAAGATGATAATCTCAAATGTGCATTTCGGGGCCATAAAAGTAACTGAATACCGATCTTTATAATAAATATGAGCAAAAATTGAAGGCTGGGGTGAAATGAATCCATTCTTTATTTATTATTTATTCATGAGGTGCCAAGTCCAGCTCCGGAAGGGTGCATTTCTGGGAAATTCGAGGGAAAAAAAAAAAAAAAAAAAAACATTTGAAAATGTCACACATATTATGATCTCTGATTATAGAATTCTGACGCAGGATGTAAACTTGTCCTGTCATGTTCTGCTCAGTTCATTTTCTGCAGTATGTGGTTTGCCAGAATTAGCCGTTAGCTTATTAGGAACGTCTGCAGACAAGTTTGTCTCACAGCAGGATTAGCTGTGAGACGCACTCACGGTTCTTGTCATCATCTGCAGGTTACTCATGCACCTCCCAGCTCTTGGCCGAAAGCTACGGAACCCTTGGTTCCTGTTCTATGTTTTGGTTAAGTGTGTGTGTGTGTGTGTGTGTGTGTGTGTGTGTGTGTGTGTGTGTGTGTGTGTGGATTCCTGCCACTTGCCCAGTGGCTACTGGGAAAGACTGAACCCACCAGTGACCCTGATGAGGAATAAGTCCCAGTCACAGGCAATGGGTGGGTGGATTTTGATTGGTTTAAGCTTCGAGCTGGTTAGATCAACTTTAGAAAATGATTCTTAATTCCTGGTTTGAAATCAGGTGCAGCATCGCAGCGTCATTTTCTATCAGTAATTTCTGGCGCCATGGTCCTTATAACTTCTCAGTCAGCGTGCATTATTGTCAGTGCAAATACATGCACAGTCACAAGTCTAATCAGGACGCCATCTGGTCACCTCGCCTCGTCTCATCTTGTGCGTCCTTCCTAATGGATGCACGCGGGCACACGCTCGCAACGCGATATTTACATTGTTGATACCTTTGCAAACAAACGCTCATGATTGGTCAGGATGGTTCCAGCTCCTTTACACGGAGGTGGGTGGATCCTGGCATGATCTCTGCTACGCGAAGGAGCCGAGGTGAGGCGAGCAGACACCTGCTGCTGTCAGCATCTGAACCGACCCCAAACACTAAAGCGCCGGCGGTGTACGGAAGTCCGGGTTCTGTTACGCAGACGGGTAATTAATCCAAACATGCCCGAAAGGAACAACAGCAGGGGCCCATTTCAGAAAGTGGGTTTAGCGAAAACTCTGAGTTAATTTGTTGTTATTTAAGGGATACTCTGGGTTTTCAGTTTCAGAAAGCAGGTTCAGTGTAACTCTGAATTACGCTGAACCAGAGTTATTACCGGGGTAATATACTCTGTGAAATGAGCAGGTGAGCAGGTTTATTCGAAGTCCGAGTTTCCTCTGCTCTGCGCCGGGAGAGAATGATCCGCACCGATTAGACGTTTGATTAATCCCCGATGAGAACCTCTATGAGTGTTACCGATTTATTTGCACCCTTGATATTTTATTTAACAGCATTCTCAGCCCTCACATCGCTCATATTGCAGAATTGCTGTCAGTTCAGGGCAAATTCTTTGTATGACAGCCCTATGTGGACCATTAGCATGCTAATGATCTGGGTGGTCACCTGAGAGTCACTGGCAGGGTCGTTCACCTAGTTTCAGTTTGGGTGCTTCCCCTTTGTCTGCTGGGTCACATGGTGATGAGTCTCCAGGTCTCGTGAAATGGTGTGAACATTTGGATTGTTGAAGGAAAGAGTGGAGGACAATGTATGTATGTATGTATGTTGGTGATAGAAAGTGCCTTAACACCTCTGCTCAACGATGGTTTTTCCAACTTGGATGGCTTCCTTGACACCTCAGTCAAGACTGGCACAAACATGCAGCGGATGCGGCAGAACTCCAAACGTGGGGTAATCCCTCTAGTGGAGGGCTGAAGTCCAAGATGCGGCCCTGGGATGCTCCCGCGGTGGGGGTGGATCTGCAAGTATGCACATCGGGACGAAGAAATCAGCATCCGTCACAGAAGACTTAATGCCAAAACATTCCCTTTGAACACACATGTGTGTGTAAATGGCGATTTTACCTTTGTTATTGTACTCTAACCTTATCACTACTCACGGCTTTCGACTTGTTTTTTCTTCCAGATTCTTTTTTAATCAGTCTGCCCATCAATCCATCGGTTGGTGTGTCCCTAAGTGACTGTGCTGAATTGCTGACATTATTGGTCTCTGATGATCTCTTATGCACACATCATTTCACTCACTGCCTTGTTTCCCCAACGGTGCACATCCAAATCAATCATCGTGGAGTTTTTTTTGTTTTTTTTTTCATTCAGCTCTCCGCTCAAGTCCCACCGTTTTACGGAAGCATGTGCGAGTACTTTTGTGTCTTTACATGTGGATAACAAGGGCCTGGCTGTATCTTTCTCGCCTTCACCTGCACTGGTGAAATACTTTCCTCTGGAGAGAGACAGAGAGAGAGGGAGAAAAAAGAAAAACAGCCCTGACTGACTGAAGTTTGTTATGTTGCCAGAAATAAACCCCACATATTCCCCTCAGATCTGCAGCCGTGGTTAACCTTGTCAAGCTAAGCTTTGGGGGATCTCAATCACACAGACGCGCCGTTGTATTTTTCTATACATTTTTCATTCATAGAAAAAAAAAAAGAAAAAAAAAAACGAGTGCCACGGTTATTTATTTATTTATTGAAATAGGAATTTAAAGGAATCATTTTTTTTTAAGCAGGTGTAACCTTGAAACGGATGACTTCAAAAGAGCCAGCCCTGTAGGCCCAAAACATTCCCAGCTCGCACGGAGGCAGCGGAATGTTTTTGAACAGCAGACTGTTCCTGTCTGTCTGTTCTGCCCGAGTTTACTTTGAAAAACAGTTAATGCAATTTATCCCCTCTGACGCCCCGCCAGTTCTTCGTCTTCGTGGTAGCCATTGCTGAGGTGGTCACTCACTTAAAGTGTACGCTGTCTCAGAAGCGTGGTAAAATAGATACACTATTTACTCCATATACTCTGGATCCAGTATGTTCCTTGGTAGGAGATGTAGAGTTCGGCTTGGTTTAATCTTTTTCTTGTCTTTGTGCAAATAAATAAATGCCTCTATTACTTATGGTTGCAACCTGATTAATGGGAGTGCTGATAAACCAAAGTGCTGCATCTGTCAGGGGAAATATATATTGAAATTATGGGAGAGAACAAAAGCTTGCAAAAAGCAATAAATGAAACGCTGAAACTAAAACACGGCGTCGCGCTGCCTCATCTGTAATCACAAATATTAGTTAAAAATGAAATGAAAGATCTGATGCTGCATGTAGATGTTAGATTTCTTTCCTGTAGCTTAATAAGCTACTCGATGGTTCCTGCCATGAACGATTAGGACGTCTGATGTGTTTCTGGTCTGGAAGTCTGGAAGCATGAGAAAATGAAAACTTGGAACTTATGTCTACTTTTGGAAGAAATGAGAACTTTGACGTCGGGAACATTAAAAAAAAAAAAAAAAACGTCAGTTGCCTTTAACTCACCCCGAGAGTGGTTCTGCTGCGACGGATAGAGACTGTTGTCGTGAGGTTGCAGTGGAGGTCTGGTCTGTTTTTCAAAATGTGGCGTGAGAGCAAACCAAACGACTGCCACAACCATGACAATGACGGAATGTTTCCACATTCCCCTCCCTGTCGAACCGAGTCCCCTGGGCCACCCTGGTGTGAAAGCGAAAGAGTCCATAACAATGCACATGTTTGCTAGCCCAAGTGATGGTTAAATCAGATTTCAATACAATAAAGTTAGAAATACGAAGAGTTCCTCCATCTCCTGTGTGTTCAGCTTCAAAGTGAATAATGGGTGTGATGTGCGGTGTTTTTTGTTGTCTTCCTCTATCACAGCCAGAAATCAGCACTATTAAGCATGCTAACCTGGAAAGAGTATGAAGGGACGCAGTTTTTTTCCCCTGACAAATCAACCTTTGCATTGCAGCAGTGGTTATTAGCACAGCGTCACTACCGGCTCAGTAGCACAGCTGCGAGCGCTCACTGCGTAAAGGTCAAAATCAGACGTTCGGGAAGGTGTTCTGCACGTGCTTGTCAGCCAGATGCCGGCCTGTGTATGTTCCTCTATTTCTGCGGTCCTACGAGATGGAGCTCTGAACTGATGCTCATTATTTCAGCATAATCACCCCCCACCCTCCAACACACACACACACACACACACACACACACTCCATTATATCTTTTGTATATTTGATTAAAGACAAGAGAAAGGCTTGGTTGTGACAGTAAGTTGGCCTAACTAACCAGATCGTAAGCATTTAGCCGTGAAGCAGGTCAGGATTTCAACAGATTTTCAGATGTTCCCAGTTTGCAGGCTGAGTGCGACTCAGCCGCTAAGCTTTCGGTGACTGATCTGTGGTATTTTCCAAGTGCCAGCTTATCATAATCAGCTCTGACACATTTCCTCGACGGCGATTCAACGCAATCGAGGAATCTCGAGTAAATAGTTCCCAGACCGTCAGAGCCCCGCTGCCTACATTCTTCTGACAGATTTCATTGTCGACCCCCCGTAAATATTAACCACAGGAAAATATTTCTCTGTGAGAGCTGACATTTCATCCTCCCATTTGAAAACACCGGAGGGGCAGGCAGCGGGTCGCGATTAGCAAGACATCGTCTGTTTGTGCTGTTAGTAAACGGTAATGAAGATTGTAGATAAGTAGATTTACTAAACAAAAGCCATTTGCCCTTTTTCCTCAGAAGTAAAAGATGGATGATAGCTCCAAATCTTTGTTCAATAATTCTGGTGAAATTGCGTGAGTGGTTGTCTGGTTCAACGTGTTAGCCCAGAGATCAGCTGGCACCTTGTCCAAAGCAACTGGGATGAGCTCGGTACTCGCCCACTCCCAGTGATGCGGTTCAACGCCCGCACACTTTGCAGAAACAGTCCCCAACGGCCGCAAGCCGGCCGGACATCAGCAAGTGACTGCTAGTTTTCAGCGAGGCTAATGGTTAAAAACTGTCGCAAACGTGTTGCTGGTCTTCATTAATCTTTGTGAGCCTCTCATGCTGCCTTGCCCAAAACAGTCCCGGTATAATAACGATACTGTGTGATTTTGCAGACCGCAGTGACCTGATAAAGAGCCTCCGACTTGCTGCTTTGATTCCCACCAATGGGTCTCACACAATACCTTCAAAACAATCCACTGATTAATTCTGGGTAATCATTCAGGATGTGTAAACAGGGGTGTCAAGTCTTTGTTGCGGCAATTGAATGAGTCCCATCCTTGGTTTGGCAGCACGATCAGCGCGTGGTGTCTTTGCTGAAAGATTAAAAGGGATTCATTTGAAGTGGTGATGAAGCCGATAGAGCAACGCAGCCCTAGGTTGCAGTCGTTAGATCATTATCTCAAAGGCAGATTTTTTTTGGCCCTGAAAGGAGCCCGAATGTCAAATTTGAAGAAAAAGTTAAACTCCCCGTCCACTCCAACCCTTTATCTCCTTTTGAGTCATCAGTCATTCTGATGACTCTAATCCACGTTGTGTGCAGTTATTTTTTTGAAAACCTCTGAGCCAAAACTCTGAAGAAAGAGCCCGGGTCTGCCGCCGGCAGCGAGCTAGCTAACTCCAGTTCTGTAATTTTTATCTGGCCTCAAAGCCGCTGGCTCACTGTGCAGGACTCTGAAATCACCGCCCCCGCCGCCCCCCCCACCCAAAAAAAAAAAGCCTGACAACATTAGAATACCATCAAATGCTCCCCAGCTGCCTTAGAAATGCCACTGACACTGTTTGGTGCTGCAATTTGCTGGCTCTGAGGAGCGCACGCACGTTATTGAAATAAATCTCTGGCTTGTAATGGGAATGAAAATGAACACATCTTTCATGCTTCGGCTTAGAAGTTGCAGCGGAGTACTGAGATGGAGCCTTGTCTCTCCGGAGAGCAGCTTGTTGACTTTGTAGCTCTGTTTCTGCGTCCATTGAAACCTCGTCCCAATCGTTTATTTTTCATTTTCCATTCCTTCCTCCTCACCTCCTCCCTTTCTCTTCACGCCCTCCTCCAGATGGCGGCGATTCCGTCTGGAGGGAAGGTTTGAAAGTGTCTGCAGTAGGAGAGATAACAGTCACAAAGGTTAAGTGTACCAAATGAGCACTTTGATGGACTTGAGTCTATTGATTTTGCAGCCAGGAAGTGTTAGCCACTGACTTCTCCAATGTCGCTCCACGCTGTCGCGGCGGGAGGCCGCTGTAGATTGATGAGCGTGCGTGCAGCCACAGAATTAAATAGCAGGGAGGACGGAGCAGCTGCAGCTCTTTAGGATGAACACTTGTTGCAGTTCAATATGCGCTCTTTACAAAATGGCCCCACTTCTGCGTGAGCGGCCTTTCACTTCCATAATCTGTATGGATTCGCTCAGCACCGCCGGTCACGTTGAATTCATTGATTTCTTTCTTTGTGTGTGTGTGTGTAGTAAATCCATTTGAATTTACTATGGAAATAAAATATGCTATTGTTCTTTCTGCCCTGAATGTGATCCTTAAACTTTGCCTTTTTATGGACTTAGCATCAAACTCATTATTGGTTTTATGAACCGCCAGGTCTGGAATCTTAAATACCTGTGTTTTATCGCGTCCCCTGGCATCTCATTAAGACGCAGAAGGTACCCTTTAGTGCATAACCGGGAGGCACAGAGGTTTAACCTCTCTTGAACGTGGATCCATTAT
Organism: Pao palembangensis; assembly: GCA_015343265.1. NCBI lineage: Eukaryota > Metazoa > Chordata > Actinopteri > Tetraodontiformes > Tetraodontidae > Pao > Pao palembangensis. The sequence continues at coordinate 3,179,644 of CM027092.1, forward strand.
GTAGCTATTAAAAAAATCAACAAAGCAACTGCGCAAAGTGACAGAAGATGATAACGCAGATCATCCAGACGGCGTGACCTTATTAGAGTCAGGTGAGAAGATGAGGCAGGAAAGTCCCTTTCAGCTTAGATTCTTTGTGGCCAGAACAGGTGGAGAGTGTTTGACATGAAAATAATACAAAAAAACAAAGAGTGATAATGGTTTGGACATGTGTGTAATTATAAATCCCAGTGCTGGACACACCATCAGCAAAAGAAACAGATCGTAATTGTTAGGAGATCACAGCTGGGAAAAGTCTCACAAGTATTCTGGTCTTTGTTTTCTTTGGCTCAGGCTGTGCTCAGCTGAAATGGGGGTGTATGTATATATCTACAGAACGCCTGGCTGCTCTATGAAGCCCAATCTGAAACAAATTCTTCTTGTGAAAGATGGTCTCGGAGGCCCCGATGTGAACAGAACACCGGGATGAGACTTCTAAAAGGTTCTGAACCATTTCCACCAACTTGTCATAAGCTCCCACAGAGTAATTGCTGCAATAAGTGTCCTGGTCGTTTCAAAGATTAAGCAAGTAGAGGGAGGCCGGGGATGGTGCAAAACATTTACGCCGCATTATACTCTGCAGCGAGGTACTTTAAATGCAACAGCAGAGAACGTTTTACTCTGGCAGTCAGTCATACAACAATCTGGAAGCGCATTAGCGCCTACGTGTGCGCACCGAACACGCTAGTTTTCGAGCATGACAGCGAACTAACTAAACTTTCATTAGGTCTGCAATCCTTTTTTTTCCAGCCACGTGAGGCCACAAGACACCTTTACAGAGGGTTCAACGACTGACTTGCATTAGCGCCGAGCAGCCTCTGGCATGCTTCCGAGCGTTTCCAAAAGTGAAAACGCAAATGTGCAGTAGAACTCGATTAGCACTGACTACCATGGCGCCAGCGTCATGCTTTGCTAGCCCGCTGTGTGCACACTGAGCGTTAACAGGCTGTGTCAGAGATTATCAAGGGAAGGTCTACATTAGTTCATCCTCTGCTACCCTGCTAGCATAACAAAAGAGTAAACACTGAGAAATTATTCGAAGAATGACATCACATTGATGTTTGCAACAAATTTGACACGGGAGCATGCATGTGACTGTTGACGCAGAGACTTTAGTAATCAATAATACACGGAAACTTCCTGTAGGACCGCCACCCGTCGAGACAGCGTCGCTGAAGGAGAGCCAAAGGGAGGAAAGGAGGATTGTTTGGGCTTAGGATGCGGGGGCAGGTTGGGATGGGGGTGGGGGAGGGGGTGCCAGTGCAGAGACTTAACAAGGTGGTTAAAAGAGCTGGCTCTGTCATGGGCTGCAGACTGGACTCCACTGAGGAGGTGGCAGACAGAAGGATGTTGGCCAGGCTGACATTCATCAGGAGCAACTCCTCCCACCCTCTGCACCACACTGTGGAGGCCCTAGGCAGCTCCTTCAGCACTAGACTGAGGCATCCTCAGTGCAGCGCTAGCACAGGTCGTTCCTCCCCACAGCCATCAGACTGTATAATGCAGCATCCTATCTATCACACAATCTACCTCAAGTGCAATATCTGCCTATGTGCAATATGGTCATAATTTCATGTACAGCACAGTACTGTGTATATATATATATATATATATATATATAGGATTAACCAAAAGTCCTTCTTGTATTTATTTCTTAATGTATGCTGCCGCTGGAACACTGCTATTTCCCCATTGTGGGATAATAAAAACATATTCTATTCTATTCGATTTGCGGGTCATCTGGCGCGCATTAACGTCCTCATTGTCACACCGCCACGACCCCGACTTTGACTTAGACAACTTTATTTGTCATTCAGTATACAGCCGGTGTACATAAAATGAAATTTCGTTGCAAGCAGCTCAGCACAGCACAGAATGAAGATTGAGGTAGCAACAAATACTTGGAACTTTTGTAATTCTAAAACAGTTATAAAGCCGTAAAACAATTATGAAACAGCAGAACACTTATAAAATAGTAAAGTGACAGTGCGACCTGTATTTCAATACCTGACCTGCACAGGATTGAAGATAACAAGTATGGAGTAGGTGGCAGCAAAAATAAAATGGAATCTGTAATGGCAAAAATAGTATAAAGATTCCATAACTGTCGTGAGCCATTGCAGCTGCAGCCGAACAGGGCGGCGTCATCTTTATCATCTCCTTCCACTTTCCTTATAAATGGTTCTGGGTGAGGTCATGACTTTGTGAAACTCTGTGTGTTTCAGTCGAATTCGATGACTGCACCAGAAATGAGGACGTGCACTTCGAGGTTTCGGACCCCAGCTTCCACGTAGATGGAGATCTGAACCTGGTCCTCCTTCGGGATGTCCCGAGGGCCAGTCCGGTCCTGTTTATCCACGGATTCGGCGCTCGCGCTGACGATGTGGCCCGGGTGGAAATCATGGGAGCGGCGGTTCAGTCACCACACACTCTCAAGGTTGGTAGGATTTAATGCGTGTGTTTCTGCGTGCACGGGGTCGAAGCTTCATGGATCTACCGCGTTCTTGAGGTCACTCAAGAAAAAAAAGGAGAGACATCTCCTTTTTAAAGTATAAAAAGTGTTGGTCCTAGCACACATCCCTGTGGAACCTCTGTGTCGAACGTGTTTAAACGAGTCCAACATCTAACCTCTTCTCAGAGCTTTTCCCTCATGGTGGGGCTTTTTCAGCTTTCAGCACAACTTTCCATGTATGTAGAGTGCCACTTTTGTTTTGCCTGAACGCAGTTCGTCATAGATGCTGTTTTGTTATTCCATATACGTCAGCAGCATCAGATCTAAATAAAAATCCACTTTTTATTCTTATCTATCTCTGTCGGTTTTTTTTTCAGCAAACTTGTCCTCTGGGGAACCCCCCCCCAAGGAGAGACCTAACACTAAACCTCAGATTTGGTATTGTAAGAAGAAGACCCTTATCTGAATTGTGGATGAGGCATAAATCCCCTTTTCCCACAGAATCCTTTAATGGCCGAGTAATAAGCCAAGTAACCTCCAGCCAACACACTTAAACAACCACAAATGAGCCGCGAACCGTCACCGAGAACGCCCCGTCACACCTCTGAGAATAAAACATATTATATTTGCCAATTACCATAAGCTGCTGCTCACATTACGACTCCATAAAAGCAATGCTCAAAAAACCCCCAAAATGTTTATCTTGAGTCATTAAACTTAAATTATATAAATCAGCATCTGCAAGAGGCCAATTGCATAAAACAGGTTACAGATGAGATTTCTTCTTGCAAAGCAGCAGAAGGTGCGAAGGACCTAAAGATGTTTAAAATCTGCGAGAATTGTTTCTGGGCACAAAAATACAACAGACTAAAGGAAATAGCTGCAGTTATGTTAATAAGGAAGCAAAGCCAGAAGGCGCTTATGTATTATTTTCATGATGCTGCATTCAAGAACAAAATGCATCACTGAACCAGTGACCAGTTTAGTGGTCAGCCTCAGAGTGTGAGGGTCTCAGTTCAGGCCTCTCTATGAGGAGTGTGCGTGTTCGCCTCGTGCACGTGCACAGATTGAATGTATCCCAGCACACTTGTATTATAGGATGATTGGTTTGGATTAACGGCGGCGTCTGCGGGAGCCCATCAGGGAGGTCTCATTGTTTGTTTGGAATTCAGATCATAAATAGGAGCAGAAACCCCAAAGTTCATGGTCCTACAGGAAAACTGCAGCGATTAAAGCAACAGGTGACCAAAAAATAAAATAAAATAAAATAAAAAAACTTACTGTAACATCATACAGAGTTAAAAGTTAGAGCAACTTCCTGCCTTTCCCAAATTTGAGAAAGGCATTACAGTTTAAGTAAACGTGTTACCTCAGATAAAAGCCCTTTAAACAAATTTTAATGAAATAATGAGGCTAAGGCTAACGCAATAACACACGACTCACGTGTTTGTTAATCGCCTATGAAGACCCACATTATTAATAACCTGTTAAAACTTCGCAGGGCAGCGCTGGCATCAACGTCATATCTGTTTGGATCATCCAAACTATAAGACCAGAAAGTCGTTTACGCTGCCAAAATGCCACAGAAGTCCCTCGAAAAACCGCATGTTCACACCGCGAGCTAACGGGGTAATTATCCAAATCAAGTGAAAAATATTCCATCAAAATTACAGAATCTAGTTTTTTTTCCCCCTTTCACAGATGTAGAGTAGAGTAGATGTAGATGTAGAGTAAGACAGGGAACACACACGTTCATGAGTGAAGCTGCAGATGTTCAGACATCACAGCGTTATTTCAACGAGGCTCCTCTGTCCCGGCAACAGATGACGCTGGAAATGACTAATAGTCCATCAGATAAAATAAAGGGATCGGATTTACCTAAGAGGACGTGTAAAAGCTGCTGGGAGAGGCCACGGGAACAGCTGCTGCCGCTCTGCAGGGCTGATGAGCGCGCAGTTATCGCACAGGATGTGTTGCCTCCTTTCAGCGCTGCAGATGGCGACAGGAGCGCCGGGCTTGGCGCCGTGTCCGCCTGCAAGCTGTCGGATTTTATGTCCGTCACTGGACAGTTTACGCCGTTGTTGACGATATTTGGGAGGTTTTCCGGAGAAAGAATTAGCTTCTAAACACGTTAAAGCGCCAACTCTGGCTTTGACTCAATCAGCCTTTGGACCTAAAGCCTTAATTAGGGCTCCAACAGATGGTGCTGCCACCTTGTGGTGGGATCCATTGGTAAACTAGAATTTGCAGCTTTGGAGAAGCAAAGCCTAGCTGCCCAAAACAAAGAAACAAACATATTTTTGACATCAAAAGTAGGAGATCCTTAAGATCCTACTTCCTTCCACCTTGTCCGGATACCATGTCTGTGTAAACATCTTCCAGTGTGCATGTTTAACTGCCAATTTGCAGCCTTACAAAACTGTGTTTGCCTTGAATAAACACTAATGTCCCTAATTTGTAGCCTCCATCCAACTTAACTCCCTCTGCCTTTACCCAAATACTCTGAGTTGATTAGGAAAGGGTTTCTCTTGGTGCTGCAGGTATGGTCGGTGGGCCTTTCCTTCTCCCTCAGCTAATCCATCTTGCTGCCATACTGCTTGTTTACTGTTACCTTTTCCTCCCTGTCCCTTAGCTTAATGAATGTCTCCATTACTTTCCGCATCGTGCGGTTGTCATTTGTTTGTGCCGCTAGCTGTTACATAATTGGTGAGCCGGTCCATTTATGTTATTGGCAGCCTGTCGAGAAAATAACTAGTGAATTAGTCTTTACAGATGGTCGTGAGCATTGACGAGTACATGTTAATTACCAGTTCTAGTTGATATAAACAGTGAAAAACAGCCATGTGGATCCTGTCTGTGACTTGCTATGAGTGCATCTTACCCCCCCCCACTTCCGTCCGTCCGTCCGGACTGATTTCTGCCGGTCGTCAGTTTTACACCGGCTGCGTCCGCGTTTTGCGGCTCCCAACAGGTCGCTGAAAATGATTCAAGATTCAAGATTCAAGATTCAAGATTCAAGAGTTTTATTGTCATATGCATAGTTACACTACACAATGAAATTCTTACTCTGTTCATTTCCCTGAGCAAACTTGCATAAAAAGAATAAAACAAAAAGTAAGGCAGTAAAAACAACAACAGGGGAATAAGAACAATAATAAGGCAATATAAAAATAGTAAAGAACAATAAAAACAATAAGGCAATCTTCACATTATGAGGTATTATGTGCGATAAGGTGCATGTATGCATGCTGTAAAGTGACAGGTGAGGGGGAGGGGATCAATGTGTGAGGGAATTGTTTAGAATTCTGATGGCTTGTGGGTAGAAGCTGTTAGCCAACCTCGTAGTCCTGGCCCTCAGGCTTCTGTAGCGTTTACCTGATGGTAGCAGTGTAAACAGGTTGTGTTGTGGGTGAGTATTGTCCCTAACGAGGTTGCGTGTCCTCCGCAGAACCCTGGTGTGGTAAATGTCCTGCAGTGAGAGGAAGGCTGTTCCACAGATGCGTTGTGAGGTCTTGATCACACGCTGGAGAGCCTTCCTGTCTTGTGCTGTACAGCCACCGCCCCAGACTGTGATGGAGGTGGTGAGGACACTCTCGATCGTACATCTGTAGAAGTTACTGAGAATCTTGACTGACATGCCAAATTTCCTCAGTCTCCTCAGGAAGTACAGTCTCTGTTGGGACTTTTTGATAATCTGTCGGGTGTTGTGAGACCAGGTGAGATCCTCGCTGATGTAAGTGCCGAGGAATTTGAAGGTTTTCACCCTCTCCACCTCTGTCTCATTGATGAATAGTGGTGTGTGCAGCTCCTTCCTTCTCCTTGGGTCGATGACCAGCTCACGTCGTACGTGAAATCACGTACGACCGCGCGATATTACCACTTTGTAGTTATGTAGATGAAAAACACATGAAACACTGTAAGCAGTAATTTGAGTAATTTCAGTGCCTAACCATTCATTCCTCTTGCTTCTGAAATCGCTTTCCATGCCATGCCTTTTTTTTTTTTTTTATATTATCCTTCTCAAAAGGATGTAACGCGTCATAAGTAATGGTATGGCCTCGTACTTCGATGACGAGTCTTTATTCGCCCTTGTATAAAATAATTGCGAGATGACCCTCACAAGACTTAAGACCTGTTGAAAACGATCGCTCTAAATACGGGACTTTTTATTTTGATAATTTCCCGGAAGTTTTATTTTGTCTTCACACCCGACTTCCTGTCCCGTACGCGATGGATTGTGTTATATTGTTGCGGCGTGCTCGGTCCCGCCGTCCAAAATAGAAGCGATGCGTATTTTTTTCGGAGGGCGATCGGAGCCTCCAGTCCTTCAGGAGCCGCGGTCAGCGTAAAGTGACGCATTGACTTGAATGGAATCTAATAAGTCCGGACGGACGAACGGAGACGCACCGCACCCGGTGTAAAAGAGGCTTCGTGTCTCTACTTGAGTTCGAAGATTTAGCGCCACCTACAGCTCTGGAATGTGTAAACTGATTAAATAAAATACAGTCATAATTTGCTAAACTTGTGTGTTTGGTTTGCTTTTTTTAAAAAGTGAATTGGTGGAATGTGGAGTCACATTAGATGTTTGGCTGTATGATATCAGTACACTCAGGAGGCAAAACTAACCCACCAATTGTTATTTTGGAAACACGGGACGTGAGAGCAGATAGAGGCAGTGTGGTACAAAGTTCTCCTATCAGTTTATCTGCTGCTGGAGCTCCTGAAGCTGTGGGACTCGTATCATCTGGATATCTGTTCTTCCCTTCAGTCAATTGTCCCCGACTCCTCTTCATTCTCAATGTGCCTGCCTCAGGATCTCTCTGCTGCAGCAGCTTCTAAAACATCTATATATATATATATATATATATAGATGTGTGTGTGTGTGTGTGTCCTGACTTGTTGAATGACTCCTGATTTTTTTTTTAACCTTCTTGTCAATGCCAGTGTTCGATTTGGGCTCCAACTTGGTACGGAAACACTTCAAATCAAATTGTTTTGGCATCAGCGACAGTGCAGAAAATAGCAGCTGATGATGGTTGACGAGTGATGTGAACCAGCATGAGGGGAAAATTCATCTTTAAATTCCTTGGTGGGGACTAGTTAGTTAGCAATTAGGGAATATGAAGGCTAGTAATGGGTGCCTCCGAAAGACTTTATAACTGATCATTATGTGAATTAAATGGAGAATCAATTGAGTTGGACAAGCGCACGCTCCAGGATACAGACTTTTTTATATGTTATTATTGTGTCTTGTTTCTGTTTTGTTGCATTACACTGAGCATTTCCCTAACTTCAGGGGGACATTTACAGGCACCATTCAAATGTAAGGACCAGTATGAGGCAAAATCATTTGAGCCTAAAAGCCTATTTATTTTGCTATTGTTATATTTCATCCAGTTTGTTTGTGTTTTTTTTCTGTCCATTTTAGTGCCGAATGAAATGTAATATTGCATCCCGAGCGTAATCCTCACCCTGCATTAGCAAATAGATTTCCCCTAACCTGGCTTTCAGCATTCAGGAAGGCTTTTCTGGAATGACTAAGATGTGACATCTTGCAACCGCAGCACATCATATCACATTATGCAGCACAACACAAATAATCTGCTCTCGGTCTTCAACCCACTCTCACAAGCTCTTCTTATTCAGCTGTCATTTGCTAATTCTGTTTACTCCCTCTATCGCTTTTTCTTTCTTTTGAATTACAAACAAGTTCAGGTGAGCCCCCCCCTCAACTTTTGATGAGAGTTCCATATTTACTAAATTTTGCAGTTATTTTTAATTTTTTCTGCCTTTTGTGGATCAGAATACTTGACAATAAATGACAAATAGTTTATGTGTATTTGTGTCTTAATAACTCCCGGTAATATATTTATATATTTCTATTACCTTAGAGCAAATGAAACTGGACTATATCACCAAATCCTGATCCGGAAGTTGAAAAAGTGAACAGGAAACCAACTGAACGGAGCCGAAACGTCTCATCTGCAGACAGGCTCCTGTGCAAATTTACGTTGTGCATAGCTCATGGTTGCTAACATGCTAGCTCACCATACACAACCTTTATGCGTAATCTGTGATTATAGTTGATAAAACTCTTGATGCAGGACTGGCGTGCATCATTGGCCCTTCTTTAAAAACCACTGTGTGGAAGGCTTGACGTGGCTGTATCTCCAGGAGTTTATCTCGCTTAGAAGAGCCGTCCATCCCTGTCAGCGCCAGCCGATGGCGGCCTTGATACCGCTCGTTCCTCACTGGGTCTCTGGAACGTTGTCACAAATGAGTAATGACACTTCTCAATATAGCACCAAGAGTGAAAATGGCAGAATAGACAAGGACGTGACTTTGCTGCTGCAGTAACGCCGCGCTCCGATGACAGTGACAAACCTTGTTCTCACGTGTCGCTATGCACACACGCTGCCGCAATGTGCGCAGTGTTCACATCTGTAAACACGTCAGCGCGGTCCTCCTGCCGTTCTCCACTTCACTTCATGTCAGGACACTTTGGTCTCAGAACATCAGAAGCCTTTAATGATCCCCCGTGAAACTGAGAGGGAGGAAGAGAGAGAGATGGGGGGTGGAACATTTGTACGGTCTGGCCAGGGTTGATGATGTGACAGTAATTTATGAACAGGACACATTAAAGATTCATGGCTTCCTTATCTTACAGTGTCACTGAGCTGTAAGAAGCTGTGAGAATGCTATTCATCACAGACACAGAGGCTGCAGAGAGGAGTACAGAAGAAAAGCCCCAAAAGTTAAAAAAGTCCTGATTAACACATCTATACTGTGTCAGTAGATCAGAATTATTGAGTCAAGGCAGAAGTTAGCATTGAAAGGGATTGACAGGAAAAAAGAAATCTGTCAATCTAGAAAAGAACTAAAGACCAAAGCAAGTGTAAATTCTTTAACAGACCGACCGACAGACAGACCGACCAACCAACTAACCAACCGACCAACTGATCGCCGCTTAGATGACCTCGTGCACACCCTCTCCTCGGTCTCTTACCCCTTCCCCACATGTATCCCACAGCTGAGCCCTGTGCATGATGGGATTGATGAGCTTATTCCAACGGTTCCACCATTCTTTAAAGTCATCAGCTGAACCGGTCACACGCGCACATTTTCGTCTATACACTGTAATCTCGACGCTGCAGAAATGTTCTTTTCATCACTGCCCATCCAGTTTTAGGCTTCTGTTATTGACATTTGGAAGGTCATCCACCGGTGGCTTTAATAAGACTGGTCATTTCAGAAATCGCTCCATGTGTCTCTGGATGGTTCTGCTCGGGTTGTGCCTGTGATTGCTGTTAACACTGTGTTCTCCCTGACCTTTGCAGGCCTGGAAAAAGGCAAAAGGAAGGAGGAGTGTGGGAGTTTGCGGCGGCTCTCCCTTCCGAGCTCTACAAATTGGCAAACCCCCACCCCCACCTTTGTTATCTTTTATATGTGTTGGTTTGCGTCATTCCGGCAGTGGTGACGGCGGTGCCAGCGATCCCCTGTCAGCCAAGAACAACAGTAAACATGCAAACGTCCTCCTAAACACACACACTGTTGTAAAGAGTTGCTACCAAAGATGAAGGACAAAACAGCATTTGCATTGCAAATGAGCTCTAAAAGTCCTTGTTTCCCATTTTCCATTTCAATCCCAGCTCAGCACCCAAAACCGACAGTCGCGTGGCAACACCCTTTGAGCATTGGGCTTGCACGGGCAGGCCGGTGTTAAAACCGATATCCCATTTTTGAACGTGTCAGCATCCCTGTGGGAGTTTTCGAAGGGAACCATGACACCTGAAGCTGATTTTGTTTTTTCAACTCTGATTGTTGTTGTTTCCATAATCCACCAAAGAAAAATCTCTAAAACACCACTAGCTAAAGTCCCCATGGAACCAATTATGGCAGTTTGCAGGTGTGTGGATTAGTGTTGTTGACGACTGACACAAAAATATAACGCATCATTACGATGAATCAATCTATACTACTGCTTCCTCTTCTGGGAGGGTGGGGGGGGGGGGGGGTGGGGTGGGTGCGATTGGCTGAGTTGTTAAAGACGATTCAAATCTGATGGGAAGCCTGATGGGTCACGTGAGGTCCGGTAATCGTGTCGGAGACGCTCACTCTGCCCTGCTGAGCCAGGAGAGGTCCCAGCTCCCTGTGAGAGGAAAACACAAATAGAGAGAACTTTTTTTTGGTGAGAGGAAGCTGCATACCAAAATATAGATGTGGGTAAAGAATGGTAGCTTTTGCAAGTGCTTGTGGAGCCTCTGACTGCACCCCGACTCCAGCAAAAGTTGTTTTTTTTTTAATACAGTAATTGTTCTAGTTTTATGTCTTTATACAGAAATCCTCAATATGGAATATAACAAATCTTATAGGCTACTAGAGCCGCGGATTCCGGATTTATGGTGATACATTAGCCATATCTGACAACAGCATCGAATCAACACGCATGTGTTATTCATGAGCTCCGCCTGCTTTTATTTCCTTGTATCCTCCGCTCTGTGATATCGCCCCCAACATGTTATTTCCATCAGCGTCTGTGAGCGACTAGCGACTGTCGTCCATCTCTGTGCGTGTTACAGTACGCCAGAACCACCGCACAGCGTCCTGAGGCAGGATGGTGGAAGACGGAGAAAGAACACCCAATTGCACTCAACAAAACAGTCCAAATGTGACTTTTTTTTCTTCCCCTGTGTCAGGGATGTCATTGTTTAATGAAACACAATGTCTCTGCTCATCACGTCGTCTTGTCTTTGCTTTCCATCTTGAATGCTTTGGTTTATGCTTGAATCTCCTTCAAACTCTCCTGTGTTAAAAAAGAAATACAATTCTTCAAAAGAAGGAGCTATTTATTTCCCCGAGGATTCTCCTCCCTTCTAGAAAGTGCTTTAAAGAGTTTCTGCATATCACAGTGGTATTAACAACCAGAAAGTATGACTGGCCATTTTAAGGTTGGCAGCAGCCCAGACACTGTTTAGCTGCTTCTGAAGGGTTGGGTTGAAACCACACTGTTTTGTGGTTGCTGCTTTAATGTAATCACATGTTGCTTGTTTCAGGACATCCTGGGTCTTGCCCGCACAGCTTCGTCCAGATCTAAGAGGTCCCTTCTGGTCCCACCAATGATTGTCACGGAGAACCAGAGAGCACCGTTCCCTAGGATCATCGGCAGGGTAAGAAGCACGTTTAACGCTGGGTTCATCTATCATCATCAGTCATTTCACAGTTGATTGTACAGTGTCGAGCAGCTAAAGCTGTTGTCTTATACCTGTTTACCAAATTATACCAAAGTTTCTTGTGTGTCACATGGTTTGCGGATTAGCTCTACACTAAAAGCAAAAAACTCTCAAGTCCTACATAAATCATCATTTGCCAACTGAAAACTTCATGCATTAGTCGTCAGTGTTTGTCATGCTTTAAATCAAAAGGTCATCAAAAGGTCACACTGGGTCAATCCCCCAAACTGATCGAGTAACAGGAATTAGACGTGTGTGGGAGGAAACGCCACAGAGTGGCCTCATCACGCCATGGAGCCTGCGTGGCTTTTGTGGTTTAGACACATCCCATGTAGAACAACGCCAAGTGTTCCTAACTAGCCTGGGAATAAACCTACCTAAATATACAGATCAAGTGCACATCGATATCCAGCACAATAACACTCTTCTACGATTCCGCATTAAAATGTAACGTAATTTTTCAAGAGCATTCTCAGTGGTTTTAGTGCCAATGTTTTCATCATCTCAACTGCCAATAAATTTTCAAAAAATAGATTTATTTGTAACATTATTTTTTTTGCTGCCCTCAGCCCAAGCTAACGTTTGTTTAAATTAATTTAACGTTTTAATTATGAGTTTAATTATGATAGAAATACAAAGAATTAATTGAAATTAAAGTCTGGGATATTAAAGGCAATAAATAATGGGTAAAAGCTGGTAGCTTTGTATTTTTTTTCTTTTTTTTTTTTTTTTTCTTGTTTTAGAAAGCACATTATAAAGTCACAGAAATGAGTCTCATTTTGCCTCATTAGCTCTCCCGCAAATAATCATTTCCCCATTCAGATGTGTTGCTGAATTTATTCATTGCTTCATCCGTGAGAGAATTTTACTTGTCTGGCCACGAAGCCCCCCGTGGAGCAGGCCGATGGAGACGTGACACATCTTTTTAGTTCTGTGGCAGATGATGATTTGTGTGTCACTGGAATTCTTCCAATAGATCTTGAGTAAATGACCCCCCAAAAACACACACAGCATAATTGAATTTTCAATAATTTGCGGTCAAAGCAGATGAATTGTTACAGGCTGAATCGTTTTTGATTAAATGCCCAGCTCCTGCATCCATCCTTCCTCATCGTATGAAGCTCTGTCGTATACCCACTTTGTTAGAAACAGACACCGTAAATCTCAACGCGAACAGATCAGCAACGTTGCTCAAGGCCTGTGGAGACTAACACCGAAAGATACACCGAGCTTTACACAGAACAGATAATTGTACCCCAAGGAGCACTGGTCAAGTGCAGCATTAGCTCACGCCGGCCGACGTACAACCTGTTTTCCGCAAGGAGCAGCTAATATGAACCTGAAATCGCTAATATGGTACGAAGGCCGACCGTCCTCAGGGAGCTCCGCACGCATCTGTTCCGGTGGACCGCAGCGAGATAGTGAAGCGGCTCCAGACTCAGCAGATAAGTTTGCTCTACAAGGAACACAAATTCTTGAACTTTGACGATTACGGCTAGTGCATGATGGTGGGAAGAAGTGGATGTGCTGCACATCCGACATGAATAGATAAACCCACCCCAACACCCCCCATCCACCACAGGCTTTGTTCCTCAATTAATCAGTGGGAAATTCCATCCGTCCGTCCATCTTCCGCCCTCACTTCCATGGGCAGCTTTGCCCGAGACGTCTGGCTAATGTGAGCTACTTTAGCCAATGGCAGCTACACGTCGGCAACGGGGTGAAATTGGTTTTCCACACCAGCAGTTTCATCACTTTCCACAGCGTGCCACTTCCTTGCGGTAACCATTTATTTTTAATCGTGGCTCTTTCTCTCCGGGTGATGCCGGCAAGGGGAAAGGTGAGATTAGGAGTGCTGCGATTTCACATGCATGCAAGTGTGCGCCGACTGGGCGATGGCAGTTAGCTTGTGATACCGGAACAAACCTGGGGTCGTGTTTTCCCAGACCTCTGACCTAGATGAAGAGGAAACATCATTATACAAAAAAAAAATAAATAAAAAAATCTTTTTTTTTTTTAATCTGGCACCTGCTTACCAATATACCAATATGTACACATCATATTTGGTTACCAGTGATCTGCCGTGCAGCGCTTGTAGCCATCTGGCCTGCATGATGAAGCACTGACACAAGAAAAAAATAAAATAAACGGATGCGCACCAAAATGCGACCATCTCCATCTGCTGCTCAAAGCACTGCAGCAGCTTTAGATTTATCTTCTGTTTACAGTTTGAAACATGCGTGCGCACGCTTCTGTGTGGCAGGTCTTGGCAGGCTGCTGAAGGTGGTGGGTAAAATCAAGGTACAGAGAAAAAAAACAAAATGGTGATCATTCTGGACTCAGAGAGTCAAAGTCCAACAAAGGATTTTTTTTTTTTTAGTCAAAGAATCTAAGTGTGTTCCAGACCGTCCACACAGACTTAATTATGGTGCCACAGTTACATTTACTAGCTACCAATTAAATTTTTACCACTGCTTAATATGCGTTCATTTTCATTTCATATCTTGCCACAGGTGGGCTGAGCGTTGATAAGCCTGCAAGTCTTGGATTTTATAAGTTCTTCCTGCTCAAAACTCACCTCTTGATTTAAAATAGAGAATTCATCATGGCTCCAGAGGCGGCGCTCATGTAAATGAGGGTCCTACCTGCTGCAGCAGCCATTTCCCTGTATTTTTCACTTTCCCCAAGCCTGTTTTTATTCCCAGCCTGATTGCCTGTTTACCGATGAACATTTTGTCATGCGGTCCCTCACAGGCACATCTGTGGAGATTTAATGCAGAGGAGGATGTGACAGGTTTTAGGTGACCAAAGCCGACCAACAACAAACAGAGTTGTATGGGGTTGGCTCAGATGTTTGGTCCCTTAGGAGCAAAACTGAACCCAGGAAAAGTGAAGGAAAAAAGAAGATTTAGGTCTTCTTGAGTGTGGCTTTGTGACTGCCAGAAAGAAAAGTGTCCAACTTAGTCTTGAACGTCTTCTTTCAAGCAGACAGTGGCTGCAAAGGCTGGAAAACAAAAGCACATCAGCTCTCGGGCCGAGAGCTGAGGCCCGATCTCAAACATTCGACTGAGAGACCTTAACTTTTTTTTAGCTGCACCGAAGCTTTTGGGTATTCAGACCACGTTCCTCCCAGCCTCCAATCAGTTGCTCCGGAGTATCTGAGGTGCCGTGGCGGCCCTGGTATTGTACGATCAGGGCTGGTTTGGCTAGACTGCCTGATCTGATTATCTGCTTCTGTTTTATCCTGTTTATTTTCTACTGCACTTAAACTGTTCTTCCTTTTCTTGTGTCTCAGCTTTCGACCAAACAAGCCCCTGAACTTCTGTTTTTTGGTCGTATGTTAATATTTATTGTGAGACCGAGACCTTTCAGAGAGACAACTGGAGGTCTCATCTGCTTGTCTGATTGGCTGGTCTTTGTCCTCTTATCCGTGAATTATTCCTTTTTATTTGAATAGGAAATATCCACATACCGACGTCATCTAACAGAAACTTCGTGTCATGAAGTTCACCTCTGCGTGAAATATGTGCTGTTTTCTTACCGACTGGTCACGCTCCTGCCTCAGCAAATGAGCGCTCGGACATTGCACAGTGTTTTATATTTCCCCTGCCTTTGTGTCGGAGGTTGAATGGACATCCCACATAGGTGGATGAGAACAATCCAGACGTTTGCACAGCAACGGATATCTTGCTCTGGGGTATGTCCCGGTTGTTGCCCTTTTTCGGCTCATTATAATTGACACTGGACACAATGGCTGTTCCTAATGACCGGAGCCAGGATTCCAGCAGGCGGAGGCAGAGCTGTTCGCAGCCGTTCTCCGAAATGAGCTCCCCTCCGCAGAGAGTACGAAGTTATTTCGATATTCCAACAGGAGCAGCCTCAGTGAATCCAGTCGAGTTTGCAAATGGAAAGACAACAGCTTGTTAAAGCAAAGAGCGTGATAAAAACGATTGGTTTGACCTTGATACCGAACGCAGAACACTGAAGGATTTTCAGTGCTTTTTTTCATTCGAGGGTATTTGCTCCCAAACTGAAATCCTTCTTCATTGTCCCTCTCTCGACACCTGGAGCAAGCCCGTCAACTCAGAGGGCCAGAATTTTCCGAGGAGGGGCAAAATAACAGACAGCAGGGATTTAATGCAAAGAGGAAGCAGTCACACTCAAAAACAAAAAAAAAGCTGAGTGAAAGAAGCAAAAATTTCATATTCAGAGAAATCTACAGCAAGAAAGACTACAAGACCAGATACTTTACTGACTAAATGGTACATGGAAGAAGAAAGACACAGGATGTGGGGATAATTCGACTTGGAGGTGACAAATTTGGGGTCGGGAATCATGCCACCGCAGCTGGAAATGGTGTAAAGACGAGCTGTATTGTCATCTCAAATAATTCACTTGGTGAGTCGTAGGAAATAAGACAAGGCAACCAAAAATTCCAGCAGACGGAAGTCGGCGCTAATTAGAACGTGTCAGTAGCTGCAGGCAGCTTCACCCAAGGAGGACAACAGGACTGGTCTTCAAATTAAGTAGCGTCAGTTTGGAAGGACTGACACCCGAATGTTCTGAGAGTCGAGCGGCCTTGCGATTGCGCTCAAACTTGTACGGTTTCGACTTAAATGACCACCCGACAGTGGAGCCGAAGCTCCGGTAGTTGTTGAGGGGAAGCAGAAGGGAAGGATCGGGAACGCCGAGTGCAAATGATTCATCTGCACTCCCCCTGTCATCTCCAGCATTTACACAATGTTCTCATTAGCATATATTTAAATTTGGTGTCCAATAAGACAGTAATAGCAGTTCGTGCCAGTGGTGTGAGGACTATTTCAGGACGGTACAGAACATTATGGATCAAAAATATCCTCGACGCGAACCAGAAGGAAATGAAGATACAGAAAAAAAGATCATCAGACAGAGATGCAGAGGAGGGATTCCTCCATTCGTTCTTACTCCTTGCGCTTCAGAATCTGTTATTCAGGGAAGAGGAAATTGCCGTGATGCTAGCTCAGAGGAATCTGCTGGTGGTTCACACAGAAAGTTAGCACAGTGGCTGTTTTTATTTTCACATATATTTAAGACGAAACATATATATATGTTTAAGATGAAAAAAAGAAAAAAAAAAAACATTTTTTAGAGGGTTAACAGGGTTACCGGCGACAAACTGCCGCTGTCAAAGTTCCACCGCCTCCTCTACATTAGCGACAGCGCTAACACCATTTTTGCCTCCGTGCACGCCGAGGCGCTGGGGTGCTGCCGTGCGACTGTGCCACACCTCCTGTCATCTTCCTCCACTATCAGAAATCCTACAGTCTTTCAAGTCTGCTCAGCCGGTAATGAGAGCTGATAGAAAGAGGCGAAACTCTTCCATCTGTGCTCACACACACACGCGCACACACACATTCGCATACACGGTCTACTTCTTCCACTCATCGTCTTCATCTGCACCCTGTCATCCACAACAACACGTCTGTTTGTGTTTTTCCTTGTTTGATGCGGAGCCATCTGCGAACCCCACCAACATCATAGCTCTTTCCTTTTTTTCTCCATCTCTTTTTTATTATCTGACCCTGTTTGTCACACTTGGCTCCTGCCGCTGTGATTACAGCTCTGAAACGCTCCCCTCCCCAACGACCGCCATCACACCTGTGCGACAGCGAGAGCGCGCCCGTCGCCTGACAGAGGACCGTCCTCCGTGTCCTTTTCAGTCCAAACAGGCCACATTTTTCTTAAAATGCGACTGTTGAGAAGGGTTTCAGGGAAGGGAAGGGAAGCAAAAAAAAAAAAAAACAACAACAACACGATTCAGGTCAGAAAATGATGAATACACAATGAGTGAATACGCAATGAGAAGTGGAGTTTCAGAAAAGGAGCAGAGACTGGGAGTTTGGGACCTGGAGTGGGAGGGAGATATTGCTCGCCCCTTATAGATAAATGGCGGAGAGCCTGCCTCGCCATTGACTTGTACTGCCGCCTTCTCATCACTCATGCTCTTTTAAGTGGAAAGTAGTGAGTCGTATCTTTCCAGCGACCCCTTAACGCTTAACTGAAGGCTGCTGGTACTGGTGCTGACCACAACGCACCTCCATGACTCAGACGACGGAGCGAGCATATTCAGATCTCTGCGAGGCAGAATTTTATTTCGTAGATGTGCTGAGGTCAATCCAAGCTTGTGGCGGCATGGAACATGGCAGAGGTGATGAACACCATCTGCCTTTGTCTGCTATGGAGGCACCAAAGACACATAAAAGGGTCAGGAGTCTTTAAATGTGCGAAACTCTCTTGCTGTTGCTGCTTTCATGCAGAGTTATGCTAAGCTAACTGTGTTGCGTTTTCTGTCTTTCTTCCCCGAACATGGTTGGTGCTGACCTGCGGATGCCGCTGGACGATGCAGTCCCACGTGAGTATGTTTCTCCCTCATCAGTCGTGGTTCCAGCCTATGCTTGGCAAAGTCTCGTTTCAAAATAAAAGCACAATTTGCTGCGCGAAAAGAGGCATTTAATACTGACTCAGGGCTGAGGAGGATAACTGCACTTGGTGGTCCTTTAATACCTGTGCATCCTCCCCCTCTCCCCCACACAGGTGATTTCAGCGGAGAAGTCGAGAAGCCACATTTTCCGGCTGACCGGCCCCGGTGCCGACCAGGATCCCAAAGGTCTCTTCACCATCGACATGGAGACAGGAGACGTGTCAGTTAGCCGCTCACTGGACCGAGAGGCCATCGAGTCCTACCAGGTGTGTGTTTGCCTTTGCTATATCTTGACGTGCTTGCCTGGCTCTTCTTCTTTCAGCCGGATGTGCTCTATCTTACGTTTATTCCTTCTTTTTCGCTTTCAATGCTCGTTTACTACCTTTTACCTGCCTTTAAGGAATCTGTATATGGCACGTGGAGAGAATTAGGAAGAGTTGGGAATTGTGAGATGATGAGAGACCACTTACAAAAAACTTCGAGCAATGTCAGAAACTTGATGACCATCTCACCGTCGGGCAGCTGCTAACTGCAAAATTGGTTTGCAGACAGAAAGACCGGTTGCATAAATTATTTACGGCAATTGAGCAAGAAGTCCAGTCTGATTTAGCCGTGCGTGAAAACGCACTTAACATATATTGGCCATTCGCTAAAAAAGGCACTCCTGGGCTGCGGTCGATGGGTTAAAGATCAAGGCTAATGTTGAAAATCAAATTCCGTTCTAAATCTAAAGTTAAAGCACTTTCATGTAGAAGGCATTTTAATTTTACTGATTTATATATATATATATATATATATATATATATACTTTTATTTCAATTTGGATGGTACGGGGCTGAATTGATTAAGCGGGAGCCAGCGATCAAAAACATGAAAGTCCGTTTGATTTGAGGGAGCCGCCCTCGAGGTCTCTTTTCGGCGGAATGGAGAGGAGCAGATCAAAATTCTTCTTATCCTGTTTTCTGGGTTTTTTGGCCTCCCTGCAACTGTCGAGGCTCTAAGAACCAGCAACCATGAAAGGGGGGCGCGAAGAAAAAGTAGACAGGAAGTAATGGGCACCAAACCGCCTCCCTCCTCTGGTTCTGTTCACTGGTTTACCCATGATAACCGGCCATCACCAGTTAAAGTTTGATTCAGGCTGTTTACCAATAACATTGCTGGATTTCATGAATAATAATGGATCTCATCGTGGACATGATGACCTTCTCTGACAGCATACAAATGAACTGTAATCAGTCATGAAGGAAAAATATCGAAAGAGGAGGCGATCCGGTAATGGAGGGGAGGAATGGCCAACCACCATGCGTTTTTAGCTGACACCTGGCTGTGCCCAGAACACCGTGAGGAGGTTTTCCAAATCAAAATCAGTACTTAAAATGTCGACTTGCTACATTACCCTTTACATCGCGGCGGATAAGAGAACGTAACCGAGAGTTTAATGATGTAAATACAGCAGCAGGTTCAGAAAACTCTCCAGTGATCAGAGGAAACATCGGGATGTATCACAGATCAGCCAATTTATTTCAACTCAAGCATGAATAAGCTACAAGCTTTTTTTCCCCATCTCCATTCCAAAGCAAGATATCTTAATTCAAGTAAACATAATGATTTTTCCCTTTGAAAACTGTTGAACTTGTCCTCACATTGGAGCTGACTTCAAACCTTGTCTTGGCTGTGCTAATCCTATTGGTTACACCCCGCGCTGCTTTGTTGCCTGCTTGTTTTGTTTTTGGGAGTCACAACAGCATCAACACAGTAGTATGTGTGTGTGTGTGTGTGTGTGTGTGTGTGTGTGTGTGTATATATATATATATATATATATATATATATATATATATATATATAGTGTAGTTCTTACATATAACTATTTAACACCTCCGTCTGACTGAGACTGTCAGCTCTTCATGCTCTGATATGCTCTCTGTTAGTACTTTGTTGCACACTTTTTTATGCAACAATTTTTTTGTTGCACATTGTTTTGTACTTGCCTAATTAGAACATTGCTGCTGTAACGATCCCAGGTCTGGGATGAATAAAACAATTTTTCTACTCTATTCTATTCTATTCTGTTCTATTCTATTCTATTCTATTCTATTCTGCCCTTTTGCATTGGTTGATTTATTGAAAATCAGCACTACGTCGTTACAATATGTTAGCTAATGCTAAATGTCTGCTAATCTAGCTAATCAGCTAATCCCAATGTTGCAGTCAGCTAATACTCAACTGAAGCATAAACAAAGTATTCGGTGATGAAGTAATTATAAAGTTCGGGTCACTTTTTAAATTGTTTTATTATTGAAAACCAGTTCCTCAAGTCCCAGATTGACTTTAGGTATACAGCTACTAAATCATACTTTTGCTGTAACTGTTCATGTTTGTTGTGAATGTTTACTGAATAAAGAATACAAAGAAATGTGTTATTTCTCCCACAGTCCCAAGACACATACAATTAGCTTGAATGGAGACTTTAAAGTGCCTCGACATGTGGGTGCGTGTGGATGAACTGGGAACAGAGCCCATTTGTCATGAAAACATTTAGTTTTTTAATACAGTCACACACACTCAGGGTCATTTCACCGTTATTGTATGTGAGAAACGTGAGCCTCCTCTGGGACACAAGTCAGAAACAAGAGTCTCCATTTTCAACATGCTGTGAATACTGCTTCATTTTCATGTGCCGTGGTCCTTACAACACTCCACCTCTTTATTCTTCTTTGTCACAATGTAGCAAAACGGCTAATGTGGGTGCTGACGTGTTCGGCCGTAGATTAAAAATGCACCATGTGAGTGAAACAGATGGTTCTTTCTTCTCTCTGTTTGTCTATCATGCTGGATTTACAGTGCCTGGGCGATGCTGTCCACATTTCAAAGTGTTCAGCGCAAATTACGTATTAAAGAACGTCTTTTGTACTAATTAGCAGCCTAGATTTATGCTGTAGGTTAAAGTAATTGCTGATCCACAGGTTGGTGAACTCGTAAGGATTGTCAGACGGTCATTAGGCTAGCATTGCAGGGTTTTTCAGCTATGGTGGTATCTTGGAGATGAGTTGAGCTTGGCTTCCTTGAATCTGACTAAAATCCATCAATTTTTATTGAAATGGTATGACCCAGTCAGTCCTCTCCGTCTGCTCTGACCGCTATCTGCCTGGAATTCACACCCATCCAACCTTACGACTGCCGCCGCCTCTAAATGTTCCACACTGGAGATACCTCCCAGCTTAGATGGTGCACAGAAGGTTACATCAGCATCGCAGGTTTCCAGATATTTACCGGGACGTTGTGTTTACCGCCTCCCTATTTGCAGCTCACACACTACGGGGGTTGTCTTAAATTTAGGCCGGTCCAATTCTTTCCTTTCTCTTTAGTTTTTCTTATTAATCTGATGATTGACAGATTGATGTTGGCAGAGAAATAGACTGAACTCCCCACAAGGTCATCTTACAGAGTCTACCCACCACAATTAAAAAAAAAAATCAAATCAATAGTGAGGGTATCTTACGGTGAGAGCTGCAGATTTGGCCTATTTTTTGGAAGGACTGGGCCCAAGATGGACAGAACCGGGGAATTTCAATTCAAGGATATATGACCTAACAAGAAAAAAGGGGGGGCGGCAGACAAAGCAAATATTTGCTGTGGAGGCACAAACAGACGCTCAACGATCAGCACATGTTCACATGGATTTAATGTCAGACATTATTTTCTTATTAAGCTCAATTAGGGAGAAAATGAATGTTAATGAAATGGAAAATACAGAATGTGTGTGTGGGTGTGTGTGTGTGTGTGTCGGGGGGGGGTGGGGGGTGGCACGGGGGGTTGTGTCTGTGAAAAACCCGGGATGGGTCGGCAGTGTTGAAGAAGGACTAATTGGCTGAGAGCACACGTGAAGGCTAGAACGTGAACTGATAAATTAGTTGTTTACACAGGTAGAGGTGTGACCCTTGGTAATGCAGGTCGCCATAACAACGAGCGCTCACAGTCTTTCATCCGCGTTTCCTCCAGCTGCGCGCAATTTTTTGTACAATTTATTTAATAACATTTAAATAACAATAACATTTAAAAAAAATGAAAAAAAACAACAGTTTTTTTTTAGTGTTTGCATGCTGAAACGTTTCCCCTCACAGAAGAAATTAAATATATGACAGTGGGATCATGGACCAGTCAGTGGTCTCCATGGTTATACAATTGTTTTTATTTATTTATTTAGTTTTACTAATGCATCTGTTCAGTAAAGGTTGGATCTAAATTCAGAATTTTGGGGTGAAAAGATACCATCCATCTGCGTTCCATCCATCTGCCAGCATCCTCCTTTTTGACGGCCCCTGACAGCTGATCTGAAGGTGCTGTATACCCTTTCTGTCAAGCCACAGTTTTCTTTGCATTTCAAAGAAAAGATTCTCTTGAAAAGAAAAAAAAAAAAAAAGAAATAAAACCCCAACTCTACAAAGGCCAAGGTGTGGAGTGACAGACATTTTGAATTTGAGATTTCTGCAGACCTTCTGTAAAGGCTGGTCCTCAAAACTGTTTTGTTGGCTTGTCAAACTCTGTGAATAAAGCTAAATATTTTTAGGGTTATTTACCTTTTTTTTTTTTTTTTTTTTGTCAAATGGCCGACAGATTCCTGCCACTGAAAAGTGGTGCCAGTCAAAGGTTTTTATTCGATTTCCTGCTGCTTTGCCAGCAGTGCTGAGGAGTTTTCACACCGTCCCTCCGTCCGTTCCCCACAGGCAAAAAGAGGCATCTTGTCAGGGCGCTAAAAATGCACGCCGCACATCTGAAACACATAAATGTCTCCATAAAATTGGACAACTTAATGAGCTAACAAGAAACGCCCTCTGCTGGTCCTGTGGAAATTTGTTCAATTAATGGAGAAATATTTGTGAAAAGCTACCTAAAGAAAAGATATAGATGTTGAAAAAGAAACACAAAATATGGCAAATTGGTAGCTTTTTCTGGAGGGGAAGGCCTGTGCCCGCTGTTGTGTCGGAAAACCACAGCCAACCCTTCCCGGTTTCCAGTCGTGGCGACTGTGAGCTGGAGGCCAGCGGCAGGCAAAGGCTGGAGTCCAAATACCGCTCCACTTTTCTGCTTGGCTGCATTGTAATTTCCTGGGCTTTGGAGACCAGGACACGCTGCCCTGTGCACAAGAAAACAGCTCTGACGCGCACTTAGCCACTGCGTGTGGCCCAGAGATAAAGTCCATCCACAGCACGTCGGGACTGGAGTCATGGCCACCTGGACTCCCTGTGCAAACAAACCTCCGGCGCCGCAGGAGTGAAAACAGCTGAAACCACACAGCTTTTTGTGGCTCCGGCGGAGGCGGATAATAGCTCGGTGATATGATTTGTTTTTTTTCCTCATGCGTAATTGTCCAATTAAATGTCCGTAATGCTCTGTGACCAAAATGAGCACTCGGTACATTTTCATGCCCAGTTAAAAAGGGCAACGCTTTTAGCACGTCTGGGCAGCATAATTGGACGACCATCGGTGCTCCACTGTGCAATGACTGAAATTGCTGCTGCCCAAACACCCAAGAAAAAAAAAAAAAAACAAAGTCAGCGCTTCAAACCAGCAGCATGGTTCACCACAAAGGAAAATGCTTTTATTTTGAAGGTATTTTTTTCTTATGCTATTCAAGCTGCGTTTCCTTTGCCATCACTTTCCTGACGTCCTTCTAGCAAACATGTTCTCCTGCTTTATCAGATAACCTGATTAAGTGCCGCATTGCTTCCGCCACAGGCAGCGGCGCAGCTAACGCTGCCGTCTTCGCCCTCTTCCTGATTAGTTTTTGTGCATGTTTAAAATTAAATCATTCTGATCAAACAAATGTATATACAGTATGAGACAAAAATAACAAGTAAATGCAACATGCACTTTTTTAAATGAAGATCTTTATTATTGAGGGGTGGGGGGGTCCAAAGCCACGTGGGCCCTAAAGCTAATAACTTGTTGCCACCCTGAGCAGCACCGCCACAGCGTCTACTTCTGTCAGATTCAGGTCAGGACTTTGACCAGGTCACTCCAAATGCAGAACTCAACTGCACGTCAGCTTGATGTCACGAACAGACGACTGGACATGATCCTCCAGGATTTTGCGGCAGACAGCAGAATTCGCTGTTCTTCCACCGTTGTGTTTTACTCTTGTGTGATGGTCCCTTTCTGAAATGTTCTCCTTTATGCCTGATATAATAATTGTCTGTTATTTAAATTTGCTTGATGATGTAAAACAAGTAGGAGAAACATGCAGAACGAAATCAGGAAGGGGCAAAACTTGACATGATACCTGATGCACAGGAAGTCACGCTGAGATTTTATCAGACTTTTTCCCTTTCAAAATAAATGTCTGCATATCTAAACGGATTCAAGAATGCAACCAAACCCAAATTCTCCTGATAATTGCTCATCATGGAACTTTAATTCTCTAGCATTGTAATATTTGGCAGATTTGGATAATAAAAATTTAAAAGGACAATCTTGAATTTCCCATAAGGTAACGCTATCACAATCATTTTCTTTGTCCACGTGTGAGACAAAGTTGCTGGGAATAGCTGTGAAATGCTAAAGTAGAGAGGTCAGAAGAGAACAGATGGGTAAGTCGAGTTTTCCACCATCCTTCAAAGTGACACATTCATCTATCGACCAAAGGAGATTGAATTATACCTCAGCAGAGCAGCATGGCTATTTGGTATTGTGATACACCAAGGAGAGCCTTTGTGACTCTTTCAACACCTTTCAAAAGCAGGATTATTTTATTTTATCTTCCCAGACGGCCGGCGGAATGAAAGATCTTTCCATCATTTTCTATCTCCTCCCTGCTTTTAACTCCTGCACTCTTTTTCCCTTCCATCTTTTGTCCAATCTCTCTCCCCTGAAAGACATCTATTTATATCTTCTTTGACATTTGAAGGGATTTTTTTTTCTCGCCTTTTGATGTAATGACGGTCGCTTCCAATCAGTCACTTTGGGATGAAAGACATCCTCACAGCTCAATCAAATTTAAAACAAAAAAGGAAATGAATGTTTTAATTAGTTTATTGTTTTTAAAATAGTTGAACTAATTACTGCAATTGTAATTAATGCTGCTTTTATCTAAAACTGTAAAAAAAACTGCTAAAGCCTTAATTCCTCTCTGTCGGCAGTGTCTCTGTCCACTGTTAAATGGCACGAATTGTGTGTGTTTTGGATGAAGTTGTTCTCCTTGGTTGAAGGGTTGCTGCAGGGCCCATTCATGCACAACAACCTCCTCGTGCTGACGTTGTCATTCCTCTCACTTCAACTGGACGCCTTAAATCCATTTGGTCGACAGCCTTTCCTGGCCACCATCCTTCAGGAAAACTGTCTCTGAGTCTGTTGGGAATCACCATGAGGACAGGCTGATGCCGGTCTGATGGATTTTAATGACGCTTTTGCAGATTTCTGGCAGCGAGCCAGAGCTGTGGACACATGGATGTCCGACGTCTCCACAAAGTGAGTTTGTTGAGGTGCGAAAACATTTATCATTAATTCTTTCCCAGCTGGTATGGCATGTCTTTGCATAAAACATGAGCAGGTGGACTTCTTGTCCATGGTTTAGAATCACAGTTGAAATATTTTCATGATAGCGGATGTTTGCGGATATAGATTAATGTCCTTGTGCACCTCAAGGGTGTTTCTGATGCCGATACTTTTGGGTCCACGCTAGCTGTAGAAGGCAGTATTATGGAGACTTAGCATTAAATGCTAGTAGATGCGTAATAATCGATACCAGCGGACATTTTTTCTGTGCACGCGCATGCCATCGTAAGGAGGGTTTGAGTCCGATTCCTCAATGTTGTTGCTGCATTGATTGCTCGCGGTGATCCCGGTACCATCCCAATGCTGTGCTAATCAATATGAATGAATTATAATTAAAGTCAGATAGTGAACTTAAAGTGTTACATTGCATTGTTTAATTTTATTTTCCTCAAATCAAATCGTCAAATGTCTAAAATACAAATATTTGGTTCAACAACAATAAAACGCTTTCACCATGGCCATCAACAACACTGTTAACACAATATCTACATTCATGAATGCCATAGTGATAATCAAATCAATTTATGCTATCATCAAAGTTGTAACTGATCAAATCTTTCCTGAACATATTCATAGTATATAATATGCAATCAATACAACTATTTACCATTCAACATTTGGAGAGTACAACATAACATAACTCACCATTTAATACAGTAACACACAGGGTGTTGGTGTTACACACTCACGCTTGTCTTATCTCTCATCATTTGTTTTGGAATTTGCTTCATGTTTCTTCATCTTTTCAGAGAGGTGGTGTTACATTTTGGTTCTTCAGGACCCAGACGCGTAACACTGTAATCGCAAAAGTCAGGGGTTTAATTAACAACAACCGAGACAGAATACACAAAATCAGTCTTAACCGGAAATTGCTCCACCAGAGGAAAGGGATGACCACAAAAACCCAGCGACATGCTGGGCGGTCGGCAGGAAAACTCAACTGCAGAGGTATCAACGGAAAACCATCCACTCACAGGACGCGGTGACCTCGGGAAACAACAGGGGAATTAATCCACAGAAACAGGAGAAATAAATTCACATAACAGTATCGAGCAATGTGGTTTACCACTCAGGGGACGGAGCGATCAGATGCCGATGTCCATCACCTTAAGAAGCCCCACTAATGATGATGAGACACCGGTGCACGACACCGGCTGGCCTCTGAGTTGCCAACGCCCTCTAGTGAAGAAAAAAGACAGAATACAAACTAAAACAAGGCCGGCCCAGCCGGTTCCTAACAGATGGTGCATATCAGCGACACCTGTCCTTGCCCAGGCAGTGTCTGTGCTGGTGTCGGGGTGAATTAGCACACAGGGGTAGCAGAAGAGAGCGTTAGCCACCTCGCACCCTGCTAGCCACGTTTTCCGCTGGTACCAGCTCCGGTTAAATCCATGACTATATGTTTTCCCCGCTTTTATTGATGTCTGTTTGATATTTAAATTTAGTCTGGGGGGGTCCCATTTCTTTTATAGCCAATTTATCCGCATTATTTCTACAACTGAACGGTAATTCTTTCAGAGAAACAATGGAGTTGCTTGAGTTGAGTTGCAGACATTGCAGTCTCTTTACACGTGCATCACGCACCAGTACATATGACGTAATCGTGTTGGGGCAAGCCGTCCTGGAGCTCATAGAAATTAATCGTAGGGTCAAAATGTTGAAAAAAAGACTCTCATCGTAAGTCTATGAGAGCGCCTGGGGCGATTTTGAATCTGACTGAACGGCTCAGGAGGAGCCGTATGCAGGCTGAATGTGAACCGGTATCTTTGCTGCCCCCTGCCATATGCATGACTCTGAACCTTTTTTTTTTCTTTTCACTTTCACTTTCACTTTTCAGCCAAGTGCCCAATTGACCAGAGCCTCAGCCTCATTACCTATGATATAGTAAAGCTCCTCCGTAATCAATTAATCAATCCCTCCTCATCTGGGACACAATAGCTTTTTCAAGACCGAGGCGCCCGTGAAGGCAGCCGAGGAGACGATGTATGAAATCACATCAGATTCAAAACCAAAGAATTTCTATTTCTAATTTTCTACTTTTGCTTCTCCTTCAGCTGAGCGTATATCTACAGATTCATGGGAAACAGCAAACAGATCGGCTCAGCGTACCCCATCCCGGTCACACATCCGGTTTAGTCATGGTCACAGATTCTCTAATGCTGTTAAAAAAAAAAAAACCTGCATACAGAGATTGTCTGCTGGAATCATCTCCCATATGAGACATCTTTATGTAAAATGCAAAGGTGACGTCAGATTCATCTGAACCAGTATTATTTGTTATTTAAACTTTAGGATTCTCAGAAAGTTTGAAAATTGCCAAACAAGAAGGCATTCAAAGCCTCCCCTGCGTCGGTTGTCAGATGAAAGGACGGCCTCCAACGGGTCTCTGACTGTTTTAGAATATTTGTTATGGCGGCATATCTGGCTTTAATGAAACTTGGTTCATCGGGAGAATTCATTTTCGGTGCGATCGTTTCTTTTTTTCTTTTTAAATTTTTCTTTTTTTTTTAACATCATCAAAATGAGGATTCTGGAGACTTTAAGGTGTGAGTAAAAACTCTTCAATTAAATACGGTAATATATGCTTCATAAGCTTTATCTAATCCCCATATTTTAGAAAATAATAATTATTTAGCTGATACTGAGAACAGTAAAAGTGCACAGATAAGCAACAATGGTGAGGTGAGGTGAGAAATGATGGTGCATGTGATACATGCAGTGCAAAGTACTTTTGCTCTTTATTGGAAGCCAGTTCCGTTTCAGAAGACCTTATTAGCACATGCTAAAATGCCATAATGTATGTGGAACAAAGGCCTCTTTCCCATCGTAGTCGAAAAGTTTGCTGATGCACCGACGCGTAAAGCTGTGAGGTGATGTCGGTTTCGCCTGCATGCCAGAGCTGCTAATTACAGTGTGGCTGGTGTGATCCCACATTTAAATGACCTCATCAAAGACACCTCAAAGCTTATCTCGTTACAGCACAGATGAGCTGGGATGAAAACACAGACCTCTCACTCATACCAATGCACAAAAGTTGTCCGTGCGAGTGGAACATCAAGTGTACACGTGTGCTCACACATGTGGGGCCAACAGTAGTCTCCTCTCCGTTTTCCAGCTCGCCTGCCGATCACCAGTTCAGAAAATATATGTTGTGGGCGGAATGAAAGAATCTCTAGTAGTATTGTCAAGGTAAGGAGAGAGAAAATGCCAGAAGAAATGATCTGTGAACCCATTAAGCTACTCAAACTTCTTAGTTCAGCTGCGTCACTCTTGCTTTTATGCTCTGGGCTCAGGCTCCATGGCGATAGAACGACAAAGGCAGCAGGACTGTGTGTGATACAGTAGATTCAGGTGACCCTGAGGTCGTGTGATGTCCTGTGTCAGAGATAAGGAAAGGAAAGGTTGGTAACGAGAGGATACAAATAAATATGTTGTGAAATCAAATGCGATCCAGGTTTGGAGACAATCAGATCTGACACCATCCAGACTGTAGGTTGGACTGACCCGCCGAGGCTCAGCAGTAGTAAAACATCAAATCGCTCGTTCGAGGTTATTGCGGGAAACGCCGACATTTTGTTTTTTGTTTTTTTTTTTCGCTATATGAAAGTATTCCGACAGTTCCTTCTTCCGCCCATCTTGTTTTCTACAGGAAGATGATATTAATTAGTGTGACTCTGGAATGGTGTTTAGACATATGTAGTTCCTGACATGAACCAGTAAAATCTGTACTTTGTTATCCCTGCATTACAATTTTATCAATTCCAGTATGTGAAATGCTACTATTGTATTTTTTTTCTTTTGTAAATGCGGCGCTATAGATTTGTCTTTCACATAGGTGTCAAGACCTGGAGATACAATTATCTCCATTAATGACAGAGAGAAGAATAAAACACACTTTTCATTTTTAAATATTCCCTCAAGCTATTTTCTTTATGTTCTTAGGGTAGACTGCAGATGCGGCAATAACGTTTGAGACATTGCCAGCAGGCAAAATGTAGGAGGAGGAAGTCACACTTTTCTCTTTTACACTGATGAAACCATCCATTGTCATCATGTGTTGCACTGGAGGTGTGGAAATTGCTAACTAATGCTCACCACATTTTCTCAAATATAAAACCCTCCACAATACACTCACCTATAACACTGAGATCAGGTATTAAATATATGCAGCAGTGGGTTTGTTCTCTTAGCGTGTGCAATTCAGTGACGCTTCGAAGCAGCAAAACACGTAAAAATGAATCAGTGCGTCGTATTTCTGGAGAACTGTTCAGCTTTGTTGAGTGTGAGCGACCTGAAGCGACACGGCCCCCTTACACTGGCAATGTGGGCGGAGGAGGAAGCGGTAAATAAAGAATGAGAAGACGAGAGATCTTTACAGGCTCTGTTAAGAGTTTAATATGCAATTACCTGCAGAGGAATCAGTCAGTGAGCAGGCGAAGTGCCAGTCTTAAAGAACACGTCTAAAAACCGAGTTAGCCGTTCACTGTCATCATGACCGTACTACATGGCTGTTTGATGGCGCCTGATGGAGGCTCAAAGGTGCCAAATAACATTCATAATTTAACAACAGCAGTGTTTTTCATACGCTAGTGTTATTGCCCTCTGTTGTTGCCTCGTGTTCTTGTGGCCTTCCAGACACTACAGTGAAGTAATTTTTATTTTTTTCTGCCTTTTCATTCCACACAGTTGGAAGTTTCAACTACAGACTTCGCTGGAAACCTTGTTGAGGGACCGGCCATACTGGTGATCACTGTCATTGACCAAAATGACAACCGGCCCATTTTCAAAGAGACGCATTACACGGGAGAAGTGCTTGAGGGATCCCCTACAGGTAGGTGACATTGATGCATTGAAGGAGCCCCGGGGTGAAAGGAGCTGTTATTGGATTTCTCCAGACAGCAAAATCACGCTTGCTGTCGTTGCCCTGCTGATTCTAGCGCTCGAAAGGGTGCAGTTCTTCTTTGTTTTTTTTTTCTTTCTTTCATGACATTGTTTGCAAGCATGTACAGACGAGCGTGTGAGGACTTGTTGACTGTTTACGGTTGTCTCTGCTTGGCTGTCGTCGTTATCTGACTGCACTCTTTGTTAGCGAGAAGCATTGATTGAAAGGAGGCGTCTTAGCCTTAAGTCCTTGATGCTAACCTAAATGCAGGCAGGGATGGACGTATGAACAACACATGGTGAACCCCGAACGCTGATGTTGGTGTTGGGTTGAACGTCCTCAGCACAACGCTCATGTCCACCAGCTTCTAATTAATGGTCATTACGACGTAGCACCACTACCAAAAACCATCAACAAGCAAATGTTGTTCCAGAAGCTCAAGGCTGCTCACCGCATATCGATCAGAAGCGGATGCCTGGCATTCCTGGCAGGAACATCTGCACTGCTCCTCAGAGGCTGTGAGCCAAAGAATTCAAAGGTGTCAGGATATTTCTTTCTTTTCTCGAAAAGTCCATCGTGAAAGTGGTTTTCTAAGTGTATCTGCTGCCAAATCAATTTTTCTTCCTTTGTTAGCCATTGCGGGCTTAAAAAAACAAAACAAACAAACAAAAAAACAGCTATTGAATCAAAGTTTTCGGCTCCCGCAGGTCACTGCAGGTGAAGCCTGTCAAGCCTGGTTTTACTGGTCGTGGTCAGAGCAGCAATTTCGTTGATGCTTGTTTTGAAATACAGCTGCCAAAAAAAATGCTGTTTATGAATGCCTCAAGGCAGATTTCTTTGACCCTGGCACCACAGGATGGCTGGAATATGATTGGATAAGAGCTCGAGAATAAACATATATTGCAGAATAAAGTGCAATCAAACAAGAAGGCTGTAGAGCTGAGAAAATGTGGAGGCCGTCAGCAAAAAGTCAGCACGTATTCATGGAAAATGGATGTATTTATTGTAAATCAGAAAGCCCAGCGTTGGTTAGTGAAAGCGCGGCAGCCATCATCCTGTCAAAGTCCACATCAGAACAAACATGCAAATAGAAACCTGGCCTGGATCCATGTCTCAGCGTTTCCTTCTGTCGCTTAAAGCTCAGATCTCTCAGTTCTTCTTTGCTGCTACTGGCGCCACAGCAACAGTCGCGCCCTTGTTGGGCACTAATAAATAAATCTTTTTGAATGTACATTAGATCTATTTTTGGAATATCATCAAAGGTAGACTCGTTTATATTCTGTGAAACATGCAGAATGAATTCCACGATGGAACATCTGAGGGGCAATTTCCATCATTAAAACGCCCCTCCTGGTGGCCACGGCAGAATTACAGAGTCAGACGGGTGTTCCGTATTTCAAGCTGCTACAGTTTTTCCATGATTTAGCGATGCAGAGGAAACGGTCCCACAGGTAGCTGTCAAGTCTCTTTTAAAGGGCAAAGATGCCACAGGGCATGTTTTGTTTGTTGAAAGTAGGCCCCCGTCTGGTATTTATATGAAAAACCATTCTCAGCGTGGCTGTTCTCGCCCCATTAGTCCCAGAAGCTAACAGACAAAAAAGCTTAATCAAAAGAGCTCCACATCAACAGATCGTGCATTCAGACAGACGCAAGGGCGCAATTGAAGCGACTGTCATCTGTCAGCTAAATGTTACTAAGGTGACGGAGTGTGTGTTAAACAGTGTGTCATTGGTGACAGTAGAGATGAAAAGCTGACAAACACAGTCTGTTCATCAACAGGGGGCTGATCACGGTTGCTCCCTTCGTTCCGGCAAACCTGCAGAGCCGGCCTAAAGCCTCCAAGTCCAGCCCTACCGGGGGGATCAGAGTCTGCTTGTGGAAACCAAAGCAAGCAAAACGGATTGAGCTGTCTGATTTCATATTCCGTGTGGGGACGACTGGCAGCTCCCTGGTCCTTCAGCCGCTGACGGCGCCGCATCTAATTGAGCTCAGAGACACGAGATGAAGGGTACGAGTCTGAGGACAGCGTTCAGTCGGTGAGCGTGCCCGCCGATCTGCTTCCTCAATCGTTTATGTCATCAACGTGTCAGTTCAGCCCCGATGAGCTGTCTGCCGTTAAAGCGCTAATTTGAATGATATTTAACAACCTGTCAGTTTCCCATCGGTTCTCCGGTCAGTGGATGATCGAAAATATGATTTGCACTGCCAAGGCAGTTCCACGTCGTCTGCACATGCGCGGCGCTCGCCCTATTGAACCCTGCTAGTTTTATCCAACTACTCCCTGGAAGGATTCAAGGATTCAAGGGTTTTTATTGTCACTGTACATAGTGAAATGATTTTTCAGGAGCTCTTAGTTGCATACATGGTATAAATACAAAACTCTAGAAAATTAAGCACTGTGGTAAAAAGGGTTTCTGCTCTGGATGGTGTTGTCTTCTCGCATTGTGACTCCAAACATTGTCGTCCAAAAAAATTTGATTTTATTTTCGCTTTCATTAATACAGCTTCTTCACTGGGGGAGTATTTCTCTATCTTTCCCCCGGTCACGTGCCTTATTTGAATTTTTTTCCAGATGGTGATATTTTTATTTATTTTTTTCTCTCAGGTCTAAATGCATTATTTATGTTTGTGTTACAGTAATTTTTCGTAGCCCTGCAAAAGACCGCAATAGTGTGTGTGTGTGTGTGTGTGTGTGTGTGTGTGTGTGTGTGTGTGTGTGTGTGTGTGTGTGCGTGTGTGTGTGTGTGTGTGTTCTCTGGGGCAGGGCAGCAGGGAGAGCTTTGGGCTAGAATGTCACAGTACACTGACATTTCTGTGCAAACTGATAACAAAGGCAGCCAGAGCTCAAGTCTCTTGGCAAGCCCTCTCCTTCTTCTCTGTTTACTCTTCCTCACATCTTTTTTCTTCTCTCTTCTTCATCTTTTTTCTCAGTATTTCTTCCTTCTATGCCTGTGTTCCCCAGAGCTCTGTCTACATGCTCTCCTGCACCGCCTTTTTTCCCTCCAACACTCCACCAGGATTATCTAATTTTAACCACATCGTAACTTTTTTTTTTAAATTTTTATTAAAAAAAACAAAGTCTCTTGCTTTCTCTCAAGCATATCTATATACCTCCCACTATGAGTGGAGTAAATTTTGTGATTTTTTTTCATGCCTCAGCTAGCTTGTTCTTCCAAACTTTCCCATTGCTGTCCACAGTCAAGGTTTTCACTTTTCCGCATTTTTGTTCCCGCTTCGGAGTTCGAAAACATTCGAAATCGAAACAATCGCACAATAATTCTCTGGACTAGAAGAGAGCGGTTCTGCTCAGCTCCCAAAAACAAGGCAGAAAAAAAAGCAGAATAATGATACTTTTCAAGTGCTAGAAAAAAATTTCTCTGTTGTTGTGGAGTCGGTGATAGCCTTTGTACGTCCATTTTTGTAAACGAATATAGTGTAAATGATGTAGTTAGATTATTTTGTTGCGCGTGTATTTGTGGTTAGAAAATCAGGTGTCAGTCCCAATAAATGTTTAAGCTAATGAATCTGCAGAGTATTTCATATGTTCCTGTCATGTGGTATTAAGAGAGCTAGCTAGCATCTTGACATTTTGACCCCCAGTTGTTGGTCCCCCAGTTTTGGTTTTGTTTTTATCAATGCTGCGCTCGTGACAAAGTGCAGGTTGTCCCAGAGCTGGGATGTTTGGAGCCTATAACCAACCTTGAAGAACTGCAGTTTAGTGGATCCACTCTGTGACTGCTCTTCCTCCAGGACTCTCAGGCTCCTCTAGCCTTCCAAAGGCACAAACGTCCGATATAACGCTCCAACTGGGCATAATAAGATCGGGACGTGGCTATTGTCGAGTATGTTTATCCTCAGGAGGGTCTTTGCGGAGCCTTCTGCGGATTTGGCTCAGCTAATTGGAAACGGTGAGACAGAGTCTGGGCCCAGACAGCATTGGTACCTTAACTCTGTGGTCTTTATTGTGGCGAGACAACTGGGGGGCTTTGTTCCTGCCGTTGCCTTCTATTGTATTATGTTTTTAAAAAAGGACTTTCCTGTATACAATGTATACATTTAATTTTCTACCCAAAAGATCAAAGAAATAAATTATCCAATCAACATGGCCTGAATATCAGGTGTTAGAAATTAATGACATCAAATTTTCATGACCAGCTCTCTCAACTTTCATCAGAGCATCATTATTTAAAGACGAGTCCACTCCCGAGGCACGAACGCTGAGGTGCCATCAGGTTCCGACCTGATGAAACATATGGATCAGGGTTCATTTTCCTGTAATGTAGACAGAGCACCGATATTGTAAAGGTAGTGGCACTGGATTGTTGTTGCGAACCAATTTCTAGTGTTTTCTCTCTTTTAAAGGCGATGAAAAATAAACGTCCCTTACGGCACAGTGGAAAACTTTGGTGACCGGAGGTCACCCGCTGTCCATAAAAGCTCTGAAAAATGTCCACAAACCAGAGTGTTCCAACCAATCAGAGGGCAGGATCAAGGTTCTGCACCGGTTACACTTCAAGATGGTGAAGGGGAGGGATGAGACGGAGTTCTTATGTTTATTTTTACGTTTGCTGTTACGTCACATCGCTGATGTCACATATATTCTCTCAAAATTGTCTGATTTTAGAAGTGATAAAGCTATAATATTTATATTTGAAAGGGAGAACGGTCTTGTTTAGCCCTGGCTCTGCTCACAGCTACCAGCAGCCTCCACGAGCACACACGCTAACAGGCTACCACCAGGCAACAACCACCTTCCTTTGAAGTAAGCGTTCCAATCTTTCGCCAGTTAGTATGTGGGGATGCTCATACAGCAGGTTAAGACAAATATATATATATATATATATATATATATATGTATATATATATATATATATATATACAGTATATATATATGTATATATATATATATACAGTATATATATATATATATATATAAAGGCCCAGCAGCAGGTGAAGGAGAAGCAAGAAGGAAAGAAGGAATTGATTGGGGAGGTAGATAATGGCTCAGCCGAGAGATTACAACAAAACTGACAGGTCATTTGTAACATGATGGTGCCTGTTTGTCCCATTATGTTCTCCGCCTTTCTCTGCCTCTCTTTCTTTGTTAGCCGGAGAACAGTCTGTCCAACAGTCTCTCCGACCGACCACCACCTCACAATACTTCATAATCTGCCTGTCAGAGGGAGAAAGCCTGGCAAACGAGGCTGCTGCCCAATTAACTTTCAGGCATTGTTGTGTGAGGATGAATTAGTTTTGTGTGTGTGTTTTTTTTTGTTTTTGTTTTTTATTTTATTTCTTACAGCCTCCGTATGTGCAAAGGTGTATACACACACACACATATAGTGTCATCTGGTCCGGTGAAGTGTGAAACTCACCTGTTTAGGCTTTATTTTCCTCTAATTACGCAGCGACGCCTGTTCGGTCGGAGCGTCTTAACTAAAAGCTACTGGAGTGGCGAAACGGACGCTGTGAGAATATCAATTCCCAAGGCCAGCAGGTAAAAACATGGCCTCCCCATCGCTCATTTCTATGCATCTGCTCTCCTTTCACCAGTAAGGCATCATTGATTTTCCTGAGCCTTCTTACAGAGCTATCTTCTTTGAATTACCATATGGAGTGATATGCATTAGACCTCAGAGAGGCAAAAATTGCATTCTAAATGGGCTTTACTTTCAACAGTGACTTGATCTGAATACATGCGAATAGGACTTTATTTGAATACATTTCTGTGGTTTGGAGTGAATTATTTGCTCTCTTGTGGGTGTTATGTGGTTCCCTCTGTCATTCCAAAGCCAAATACCATCAATATCCAGCCCTCTTGGCGTTCTGTCGTTCCTCTTCTCCCTGATTCTCTCCATCTCTTCACTACTTGTTATGCATGAGGGTGATGTAGATCAGAGTTTATCCCAAATTTCTGAAAAAGACTCGACCCAAAAATGTAACTGTTGCGAAGGTGCGTGAGGGATTGTGGACTGGAGGTGTGAGAGCGACTCCTCTCCAGGTCTCCCTGGCGGCCGCTCCACTCCTCAAGTGCTGCTAATCTATTAAAGAGCTTCTATTCTCCTCTGCTCTTTCCAAAAGTCCCACATCAACACCGGCTTGATTATGTGTCCCTCTTCCTGCTTCTCTGAGACGTGTTCTTTTCATTCTCTGTCTCTCTCCAAGACACACACACACATTCCAGCTTCCTGGACCGCCTCTTTTATTTTTGTTTTTGAACGAAGTCTAAACTTTAAAGTTTTTGCACTGGCATTGACTTCAAGTTTATCCGGATCCATATAAATGTAAAGAAAATAAATGAATAAACAAGCAAGATACAGAAAACTGTGCAAACGATATCAGAGAACAATTTGAATTTTATAGTTAATGTAGGTAAACATGTTTAGCAAAGACTTGACGGTTTTAGACGCCTGGATGAGGAGCAGCTCCTCCTGCTGCCACAGATGGGTGAGAGACAACCATTTGTTTTTAAATGAACTATTGAAGATAAACCCAGACCATTTAATGTTGCCAAACTGAAAAGAAATTCTGGTTTTGAGACACGGAGCGCTATTTTAGCATACCTCACCGATAGCCTTTGCGAAAGACAAATGTTTCTCCGGAGTGCACAGAAGGCTTCGTCCTGGATTTATAGACTTCAGATGAACTCTTGTTTCCGGGGCTGTTTTGCCCCTAAAGCCTCACTGTATGTCTCTCCTGGTGTGATGGGATCACTTGGATCAAGCGTTTCGGAAAGATATTGTGCTCTGAGAAGAGTGGAGGGCGTCACACGCAAGCCCAAGCTCACAAATAAATTCTGAACTTTTCAACGCGGTGGAGCAAACCTTGCTACATTTGACGGAGCTCACCTCATCTCGCCCGACAAGTTGGATTCAGAGCTTTTGTCTCTGATAGTCAATTTTGTGCCGCATCTCACTAACACGACTGAAGCACTGAGCCCAGTGAGGCTCTCGTGGTTGGAGGAGGGTGGCTTCATTCTGGTTGCTGGTTCGAAAACACACTTTTACTTTCAGCCACAGTCTCCATTGCATTCTCAGTGGCAGCTTCCATCTTCGGCTCCACCGCCCGAGTGTGTGGGCCTCGCACAAACCATGTTTCCTTGCCTTTTTTCTCAAGGCCGACACACTCGTGGTTCTGCTTCCTCGGCCAGACACTTGAATTTTAATATTCATCCATCCTCCAGAGAGCGATGCACCTTGCTGCTCATCGCTCCCAGTGGACTTTGCACTGCTAGTTCACACTGCTGCAGACATCCTGTGAAGGATAAACAAACTACTGTAGCTATGTAGCTACTGTAGCCGCAGCTGGATATGTGCGCGGTCGTTTTCATTCAAAGAATTCAAGGACGCACACACACACATGCGCACACACACACACACACACACACACACACACACACACACGCAATACAATTCGTTTGGCAGCAACTGAGTTACCAGGTGTTTTGAGACATCCGACGAGTGATATTGCGACGCGGCCAGAATCGGATTTTCTGTTTCTGCCCTTTTCTTTGCGCTGCTGCAAATACACAGGCTACAAATCAGGCAAGATGGCACCACCAGCACACACCAGTGTGTCAGCCAGCTTAGGCTGTGCCACGCAACGTAATCGTGGAGTTTCAATTCGCTGGGGGTGGAGTCACAGCATTGGTCACGAATAAATCAGCAGGGTTGGAGTTATCCATGCATTTTGCTTTTCAGTGCAGATTAATCTCATCAATGGGAATCGATGAGATCATTCCGACCAGGAGCCCAGTCAGGGGGCGAATGGCCGATCGAGCCTTTTTGTGATGCTGTCAGCGTAAATCAGGGTTCTGCAGAGGCGTGTGCTGAAATGACATCATCGTTTCATTTTGGCTAAGTGACACTTATTAAATGTGACAAGCGATGCCGTTAATCAGCCCTTCAGCACCGCTCACCAGCTTGCCGATCAGGAGAACAGACGTCGCGGAGCCGGGTCTAAGTCTGATAGCAAACTGGTCTGATCATGGCATAAAAAAAATAAAAAATATGGGACCACTTCCTGAAACGGATGCTCCCGAAGCAAGGCCCCATCGCATATTTTTTTAAAGTGATACCTTCTATGTTCAGTTGAAATGTTTAGCAAACCCCTATTTTTACGAGTTGGAGAGAACTTCATTTTTTTAATTTCTTCTTCCATAAAGGCTGCGATTGAATGGGTGTGAACATAAACACAGTTATGTCACGGACAACTTCTTCCAGACCACATCTATCGCCCGTCCCAGCTCAGGGTTATGTTTGCGAGACCACTAGCCGCCCACGTCCTGGCTGGTCTCTCTGCACCAGGGAGCAGTAGCGGGCTGAAGAAGTAGAAGAAATCGCCCTCTGTGATTGAGTATTGATCTGGCATTGTCAGACAAGCAGAGATGGCAAAGTTCGCACATGTGAACAAGCCGCCCTCCCCCTCTGTGGGTTTTTCTGCCACCGCCACCTCTTAGGGGGGCAGGCTGATATATCAATTATGCGGCCTTGTCGTCGGCGATGAGAAGTGATCATAAGCCCCCCCAACCCCCCTATGTGTCCAAGTGTCCTGCTGCGACTGTAATGGCACCGTCAAACCCTCAGGTTCATCTCAGACGCCGGGCATCGTGTTTCACCCACGTATTTGTCTTTCACGTGACTCCATGACACGCATGTCAACGTGAGCACAAAAAAAACCCCACATATCGATACACGGTGGGGGCTTGGCTAGATGGATACGAGGTGAGATGGATTCGCGTTCAGTCTTCGTCTTCATTTATTTTCATTACTTTCATTTTCTCCCTGACAGCAAGAAAAATGGTTTAGCCGTGAAAATAAAACATATAATGCTTGACGGGAAATAGAAAGCTGTCAAAGTCGCATTTCCCTGAAGCTTAATAAAAAATTGCTTTTTCTGCATCCATTTATCAGAGAAACGTCAGGGTCTGTTGTGTCCCGTTGGGGAAAACTGTGCACTATTTATGTTGTAGACGCACAACAGAGCATCACTTAATTGCTTCCATGAACGACTTTAAGGTTCCCACCGACTGAAGGTAATTTCAGCATCTGAACTTGGTCCCAAGAAGAGTTTGACAGTATTTAGCAGCAGCAGCAGCCCTTTGC
Organism: Pao palembangensis; assembly: GCA_015343265.1. Taxonomy (NCBI): domain Eukaryota; kingdom Metazoa; phylum Chordata; class Actinopteri; order Tetraodontiformes; family Tetraodontidae; genus Pao; species Pao palembangensis. The sequence continues at coordinate 3,219,362 of CM027092.1, forward strand.
AAACTTTGTTATTTATGATTATTGACAAGTAAATCAATTTGTATTTTCTGGCTTTTGTTTATGGATCTTTTCTTAAAACAAAGTGTTTTTATCTATTGAGACACATTGATTGTATTTTTTTTCCACCTGTGATGGTGCAAACATTTATCGTGCTAGTTCCCAGGTTGCTTTGCTTTTATTGTATGTGCTTAGAAAATGGGTGTGTCTTATCCCACCTTTAACCTCCTTCTTTCCCATCTGGCCATCAGCAGGAAAATCCCCCCATGTAATCCTGGTTCTGCTCAAGGTTTCTTTTTCCTGCCACGGCTTTGACATGTTCTTGGTCCGGCTGGAACATTTTCTGCCATCAGGTAACCTCAGACGTTTGAAGACCATTAATGCTGATGTGTTTTTTTCCATGCCAACATATATAATTGGTACTGGAAGTTATTTTATTTCCTAACAAAAAACTCTACCGATGAGTTTAGATTTTTACATGTTCTATTCAGGGAAAAGTGCCTGGAGATGGATGGATGTTTTCCCACCAAAGTCTTGAAATGCAAGAATGTTCCCAGTTCAGTGTGTTTGGCTGACCATTTTCAAGCCCCATCGCGAGGCTTTTGTGGAAGATTCGTACAAAAGAGTTACCAAACTGTACTCAATCATGCCCAGAAATGACAGATTCATTCAGGCGGAGTGATTGCTAGTAAAATTGGCTGAAGACGCTCAGGACAGATAGTCTTCCTAGAGTAGTTGTATGAAAGTACACAAGTAGGGGGACATTAAAGTTTGTGACCCTGTAGTAACTAACAAATGCGAGTGGGGGCAGCACAGTGACCAGTCCGGCCAGATTCACCGACACACCGATCTTGGCCCAGGCAGCCAGGTCTGTGAGTGACAGGTCACAAAGGTCAAAAAACACTATTTATCCATGTACATGTGTAAGTAGAAGCAGAGTTATGCCTGTCCTGGACACATGCACGGCTTGTTGATGCATAGTATCTTTTGCAAACTGCACAGGGCACTCCAAATCACACAGCCACTGAGTTCTGTAGCTTTTTTTGACAGATCTCTGTAAATCTTTTTGGATTCTGAGGACATTTGCACAGATTTACATGATGGATGGATTCATCTCCAAAAATATTTTTTTTCTTACGTATATATCAATGCAGTATTACAGAAAATACCTTCTTTCCTTTTCGTGAGAGCGGTCTTTCCTCAAATGAAGGACTAAACAAAGGCTTTAGTTGAGCAAATAAATGTACAGATATAAAATGTCCTCATTGTAGAAGCAGGTTTAATTGTTAGCTCATATTTGTGAGTGTTGGTCGGTTTCTGTCACACTTGATGAGGATAACTCATCTTTTCTCATGCGCATCGCAGAGGTGAGAGGAAGTGTCCTTGATGACTGAACATGTCTCCTCCTGCCTCTCGAAAAACGAATCCGAACCCAACAACTAAGAGTCTTTTTCTACGTTATTTTTTTTTTTTTGGGGGGGGGGGGAACGATGAGCACGCAGTAATTGCGTCCTCAGGGAGGCGTCTTCCTGCTGAACTTTCACTTTCACTTTTATTTTACTCGTGGCCTTGTGAATATTGCAAACTTGACATATGATACAGTACATAATTATTTATAACGCTGACGCAGAAGCGACTTTCAAAGGGTAAAGTTGAACTGGTCACTTTTTTTTTGTAATTCCGCTACGAACAAATCACTCTGACAGAAGTTTTCACATCAGGGATCAGAGATCAGTCCCTCTAAAGGCCCTTTTAACCTCATTTTAACTCGACATTTTCAGTTTTGAACCACTCCTCTTGTGCCGATACCTTGTCTGTTTTTTTTCTCTTTGCACACTCGTGCACAATATTAGTTAAAGCTGTGCATTCTGTTGTTTTGGTCTTTGATTGCGTGAGACAAAATGAGCAAATCCAAATTATGTTTTAATGTGACATATGATTATTTGAAGCATGAGCTGTAATATTTGAACACGGCTCACGCTTTGATGACTATTACAGCGTGCCCGTCCTAGCACGCTTGTAAAGTCCTTGTGGCTGTGCGCTGTGAAGCATCGACTGAAGGTTACAAACAGTATGAAAGGCATTGTTGACTGGTGTGATGAATGCAACCAGCGTCCCCTGAGGAGCACATTGCGCCAAGTTGCCTCATTCACTTTCATCTACGCCCCGAAGGACGGTGACTTCAAACCGTTTGTGATAAGCTTGCGGTAATGTTGGCATTTTTGATAAAGCCTGCTTTGCATTAGCTGCATTATCTATTAGCAAGCTATAACATGGCTGCAGAGATAAGAGAAATATTACATTCAACACTTCAAAAGGTGGTCTTTAATGGTCCCCGACATCCTGTTTGCCTGAGCTGATATATTTTGGATTTCAGATTTTATCTATCTTTTTATCTATCTTTTATTTATCTATCTTGTTGATCTTACTGAGTTTTCTGTTGATGTGTGTGAGTGTTGTTGTGTGTGTGTTCTTGTACTTGCTATATATTGACTACCAAAACACTCATTTTACTAGCAAAGTGAGGACATTTCTTGGGTAGTGACGACATTTTGGTTGGTCCTCACAACTTTAAAGACCCGTTTAAGGGTTAAGACTTGGTTTTAAAGTTGGGGTAAGGGTTGGGTTTAGATTAGGGTAAGAGTTAGGTTAGGGTTAGTGGCTTGGCTATGATGTTGGGGTTAAGGTTAGGGTTAGAGGCTGGGTAATGCATTATGTCTGTGAAAGACCTCAAAAAGGTAAAAGTACAAAGATGAGGACGCTTTGCATGACAGCCTCATCAATGCCTCCTGCTGGTTGTGAGGCAATAAACACACCTGACACAAGCCAGAGTAAATACAAACAGACCAGAATTTGGGCCGAACAAATGAGATGTTTTAATCAAACAGAGCCATTTGTATAAAATGAAAAGAATCAGTCCTTCTGGTGTTTCTTCTTTGTAGTAATTGTGCTATGACAAGAAACATAGCACAATTACTACAAAGACTGACGCATTAACAATCTAATAGCTCGTTAGCTTTTCTGCAGTGACGTACAGTCAGGGGAGGTCATCATGAAAAGAAAAAAAAAGTAAAATGAAAAGATTAATTAAATGGTTGTATTTATATAGTGATGTGTACCATAAAGTTATTTTCCATTTAACGTCAGCAGTTTTAGATTATTAAAATAGCAGAATTTTCACATTTACCATTCAACTACTCCGGCAAGACCTGAAGCATATAATATATAATGTAGCGTTTTTTGTCAACAACTATGTGTGGACAATGTTTCTTATGCTGAGCGATTATGAAACAGCTAAAAAGAGGCACTAGGTGAGGCACGCAGTTCTCCTGTCTCATAGTAGGGGGAGCTCGTGACCCCGAGGATTCTTGTGATTCAGCGGCTGCAGAGTGAGTGACAGCGCGCTGCTATACTGCGGTCAAGAGTTAGGAAGTCAAGTGCAGTCATTCATTTTTTCCATTCGCCTGGCCTTACTTTTGAAATGGAAGATTACATATCTAAAAACTTTTAATACTAAAAGAAGACAATGAAAAATTCTACAAACAAGTTATCGATGCTTTTGTCCAGAAGGAGAAGCGGATGGACTTTATTTATAAGTAAATATGAGAACACAATAATGTTTTTTTTTTTTTATTCAATTAAATGTGCTTTTTTGTGCTACAGTTTGTATGTGTAAAGAAAGCTGATATGAGAGTTTAAACATAACCCATTAACTGCTGCCATTCAATTATTGGATAAGATAGTCGGTCGGATTTATATGTTTGTAAATCTGATTGTGATGACGTCAGTGCCTCACTAGCCATGATCCTTACCGCACGTCACTGCATTTCTGATGCAGTTAAAAGCAGAAGTGATCATGTGCACGGGCTGTGAGTGATATGTGCACTTTGATCTTACCAACTGTTGCATCAGAAGTGAGAGGCAGACACAGGAAAGACTGCGGGGTATTTAATTTACCAGTAACTTCACACAGTTGGTTTTCAGGATGAATCTACGACATGTTGTGCAGTGCTGGTGGTTCATATTATGTTTTGGATGATTTAATGAATTACATTGCTTTTAATCCTTTGAATCAACAAGAAACAGCCATATATACTCTAGTAAAACAAAACAGAAAATGAAAAGGCCAAGCTCTGTTTAGTGTGTGAATTCCAATATTTTCTGGACTTACGGCGTAGATGCAATTCCAGCACATTGGTAGAGTAAATAATTCGATAAATAGTTTTGATTGATAGCTTCAGGTTGTTTTGGTTTGACCAAGGCTAAAAATTTAAATTCCAATTTTCTCCCTTCGTTGTTATGGGAATGGAAAGATTAATGGCAAGAAAAGGGGGATATAAACATTTAGCCAGACGTTGCACCAGACCATCACGCCCTGTTTCGCACGTGCTTAGCATGGTGCTACTTCAAACTAATCGTGCTTTGGTAAAGGAAAAATTCCTTCCTACGTCCTGTCTTCATGACAACACTTTAGCGCTATAGTTGTACGTACGTTAACTGCATCTAGAAAAAAAAATTAATTATATTAAAAAGCAATCATTGACTTTAACCACTCTATTTTTGTGCTTCCTGATTTGCTTTTGACTTTATCGATATTTTTTATAACAAATGCAGCATTCAAAATCCACCCAAATATTGTCATGAAACACTGTCTATGGGCTCTGGAGGTCTGTAAAACAAGTGTCTGCTGCATCCATAACAGGATGCAGGAAGGGAATTCTGTGAAACTCGAAGACATGTAATGTTGTTGCACAGTAGTGTTTGTCTGTCAGACACAATGTTCCTCCTCAGTGAGTACCCTCCTTTGTGTGACGCCACGTAAGGCCCCCACATCCATGTGCTCATCAAAACTTTGATGCACAGCCTGGTGACACCACCCCCCAGTTCCTCGGTCTCAGCCGCGGATTACAGTGGAAAATGTGCACAATCCCATTTGTTGCAACAAATAACCTTCAATCTCGGTGGGCTCTGTTGCTGGGCGGCATCCATCAGCCATCTCTGTCAGCCTGAGCCCCCTCTGTCCATTCCCCTGACTCTCCCACAATGCATCCTTTTAACACCAGACAGCTCTTGTTTTGCTTCCACTGCAAAAATCTCCTCGGTACACACGGCTTAACTGTAAACAGGAGGAAAAAAAAAAAAAATAATCACAAAAAACAACCCCAGTCCGCTCCTTTCTTCCGGTCTTCTGCAGAAAATGAGTAATATGCTTGTGCCATGGCAGCCTAAAGTTTACTGCATTATTATGGATTAAAACAGAATTTTGTTAATCCCGAAGTAAACTTCTCATTAAACAGAATATTACAAAAAATAAACACACAGTTAAATGACGAAATGTAGACTTACTTTTTTAGTGGAAAGAAGTAATGTAGCATGTTTGCAGAAAGAGGCTGTGTTGGGTAGTTTCTGTTTTATGGTAGTTCTGTAGAGCACCTTGGGGGTCTCAGTCTGCGGTTAAAGGTGTGGTCTGCAGGGGGGTGTTCAAGTTTCCTCAGCATCCTCTGCTCCTCCTTCCAGGGTTTATCTCAGCTGTTTGACAGTGTTTATTCAGCACACCACAGTGTGAAAAAATGCCACGTGAGTCCACCGCCGACCAAGAGAACATCTGCAGCACGGACTCGCAAACATTGAATACTTCGGGTTTCCTCAGAAGGAATGGACAGCTCTATCCTCCTCTACATGAAACCTAGTTGGTTTTATTGTCTGTTTTCCCCCCCAGGGACTCGGAGTTAGCCACAATGTTGCTGGGATTTTTTTTTTTGGGGGGTGGGGGGCTCTGTTCCCTAAAGGCCCTCAGTACGGTGTCTGCAGGCCCATGTTTGTGGCCAACCTGTGAGGTAAGTGATGATCCAGGCAACGTCCGCCTGCATGGCTGTGGTTGGGTCCGATGGTGCTGAAGTCAAAAACTCAACTGTCACTGTGCTGCTTGCTCTGACCGGTTGCGTGTAACACCAGGAACGGGGGACCGCAGACCCAGTGAGCACAGTCAGGGTCCCTGTTGGTCAGAATGAGGGTGGTGGAGCTGCAGGTGTGATGATGAGGTGATGTTTGACTGTGTGCCCTCAGAAGTGCACGAGCTATATCCCTTCAAACCCCTAGGCAAAAATACCTTTCTGTACGTTTCAGGCACCAGTTGGCGTCTGTGTTAAAGATGGAAGTCCTGGCAGCTCCATTAATGGAGGGAAGGCCATCATTCATTACCTCCTTTCATTAGAACCCCAGAAAATAACAGGCATAGAAGCAGTCATTCAATCTCATCACGTTAGTCTGCAATTTCTTTTCTTCTGCCTGTAAATGGTCTGCAATTGTGCTGCCCTTGGACGCGTTCCTCGGTGGCTTATATCCATCAAGCCATGATTTCTTCATTTTTGCTCGGGATGGCTCCTTTTATGGTTTGCTGCATATCCAAAATATGAAGATTTAGTGGAGAAACGTCAAACTGACTTCATGGACAACATTTGGAATTGTTTATTTCCTCTGAGCAATATTCTGGGATTGAAAATGTCAAAGGAGCAACAGAAGAACAGTTTGAAACGCATTAATTATGAGCTCATTTGATGGTGATCATCATAGCAGAACGTTGTCTTTGTAAACTGCTGCAGAAAGGTATTGCTTGTTCACATTTTCCTCATATGTTTTCCTAATTTTACAAATATTCAACTGAAGCACAATCAAATCAAACCAGACAGTTTGATGTTTCTGTTTTTTTTTTTTTTTTTAGATCTACTTTTCTGTTCCACTTGAGCATCATGAGTTGTTTGTGTGGATTCTGATGATAACAGACCTCTTTTTCTCGTGTTTGTTCCATGTTCTATGCCGGGATTTTAAATAAATTGTTTTTAGCTGAATGGGAATTGATTCGGCCGTGTCCTTCACACTTCAATGGCCCATCTGTTCCTGAGGATGCAGGATGCAGGAATAAATAAACCCTATCACAGGCCCATCTTTAGCCCCCAGCAACACCGTACCTCCGTCTACAAAATAACTAAAACTAATAATAATAAAAAAGCATCAGGACAAAATGACATATATTCCTAAACTGAAGGGGTCTCCTCCTGTGGTGGGACGCTAACCTTTGTATTTGGAGCAGACGTGTTTTTTTTTTTGTTTTTGTCCTCTAATATCATTGTTCAGTCCTTCATACATTCCACTTCCCCATCTGCTAAAAGTCCCGCTTTTACCTCGTTGCACACGCCTGAAACAGGCAGCGGCGGTTTCCGTGGCCTGTCTACCGTCAATAATCTCAAATTTATTAATTCAGCCAGCTCGAGGCTTCTCTATAAATCAATTACTGCACCTTTCAGGGCTGAGGACCGAGGTGAAAACGTCGTGCTTTCACACCTACGTACACATTTCATGCATTCAAATTTGCCATTGTCAGTTTTTTTTTTTTTTTGTTTTTTTTTTAACACTGAAACTTCAGCAGAAGTCGCCAAACGGCACCCAGAGGAAGTTAGATGATGATACAGTCAGTTGCTATGGGATCAGTCTGGGTTTTCATTGGTCAGGTTTTTGGAAGCCAAAGCAGTGATGAGAGGTCCTGAGTGTGTACAATGAAAACAGTACAAAGGCATCAGAATGACACCCATAAACCAGGTTAAACTCATTAAACTCTTAATTGAAACTCAAAAGAAAAAAAAAACTTCCAAAACTTCTTTATACCTCCTGATGCTGTAAAGTGTGTAAAGTCTTAATGGGGTGAAACAGAACCTGTGAGGCCGTTATTGTTAAAGCATTCCATATTCTTTTAAAGGTCACGGTAAATGTCGGTCCATGTCATTCTCGTGACCGGCCTCTCGAGCCAAGCTCTGGCGGCACATTCCGAAGGCTCCGTCCTCCGCTCTCACCGTTTGCTTGGCTGCAGCGTCTTCTGCTCTGCACTGATTGCCTCCTCTCCCTGCTTGAGATCAGATGAATGCGCGCTAATAGGTTTTCAGTTTTATTCACTGAGCCCCTGGTATGGAATTAGAGGGATTTTCGGGGGGGGTAATTAATTGAAGTGTCCTTTTAAAGGGGAAGTATCTTTTGTCTTGATTTAGTGAATGGAGTTATTAGCCGAAACCGCTGCGGTGAAAGAGCAAGGAGATTACGGATCAGCAAATTGCTTTTTCCTACCAGAGTTAGTGAGGCCACGTTGACCATTTTTGAGGGTTAGGCGAACACAAATGTTCAGGGTGTTATTGCATGACAACGTATCAGTAGGCGCTTTTTGACCTACATGGCTTTAGCCGCTGTGGTGTCTCAAAGAAGGTTTCAGGCCGGGGCCTTTCCGTATGGACCTTCCATATTTTCAGGTGCCTCGGATGCTCTACAGTTGGTCAAACCAAGTTGCAAGTTGGTCAAATCAGGATTGAAGCCGCATAGTTGCAAAAGTCATTTCTGGGGAAGGCGCACTTCAGGGTCCAGCCTGTAGGGTTCAGTGCATTTTTTTTCAAGATGGCACAGGTAGGGTTGCTTCAACAAAGACCTTGCGGCGCGCTTTCCTACAACTTTGCTGCAGATGTGTGTCCAGTTTTCATCACTGATATAAGCTTTTTATCAGCGGTGTTTCCATGTGCATCTCCGCTGCCTTGTGATGGAAGTGGATGATTATTTTTCCAGCAGCTCTGGAGGGAGAGAAAAAAACAACATCTTGGTGGGAATCTGAATGTAATTGTGAATCCATCCAATTTTCTCCCACTCCGCTAATAAGGGTATAAGCATCCCGAGCGTAAAAACCGAAGCGTAATTAGGCGGTGAAATGATTAATTAAGCTAAGCTACCAAAATAAATAAATAACATTATCTATTTTCTGTTGCTTATTATAATCATGATTTTTTTTTTTTTTTAAGTTTAAGCTTAGCAGGCTGAGGCCCTGATAGCCACAAGTCCCTTTTTCCTTTAATGATAATAAAATCATGGCCGTTGCCGCTGATACCCCTCAGCCACACATGCCTCCGTCCCCCATCGCTGTGTACCTGACTGTTCGTTTCTGATAACCAATTAGATGCCTCGGCATGTGTCGCACCATTCCTTCGCTTTTCCTGTCTGTCTTAATCCTACACTTTTTTCCCTCTACCCACCCCCTCCCTTCCTCCCTCCCTCACTCTCCTCGGGGTCGTGAGAAAAGGTTGTTCATCTGGCCATTATTCTCCCGAGACCGGCCCACCGGCCTCAGGCCCTGACATTCGCCACCACCATGCGACTTGGCGGCAATCATTATGCCAGCGGGAGCAAGATGACCCACGGAGCGATATGCAAATAGAGGAGAGAGTGGAGTGAAGTCTGAGCTGTGGGGTGGGCCAGCGACTGATTAAACTCCCAAATGGAAAGAGGGCTGTCATGTAAGGTTCTATGTTGTAATTGGGGAAGTAATTAATAAAGTCCGCTGGTAAATATGGCACAGTTGGGTGTCATTATTTGTGTAATGGTTTGGAAAGGGTAGCATGACTTCATCATGACTGTTATCCACTCGTTCTCCTACCTTTTAAAAAATGGATCCAGATCGATGATTTAATGGAGGGTCAATCTGAACCACTGTTGATCAAGCTAACCACTATGCCACTGTGCCGCTAGGTTTCCTCTGGGTGCTCTGAGTCCCTCCTCTATTAAAGCCTACCTGTTAGGTGGGCTCAGCATGGACAGGCCCTCCAACAGAAGCAACGTGTCACTCGTTGCCCTGGTGACGGGGTTTCCTAAAAATACATTGGAAACACGAATGCATTTGTTCTCCCTCAGTTGGCACAGTGGGTTGAACTTAATTACTCAGTTTTGATGTTTGCAGGTTAGCATTGTCGCTGCGCTATCAGTATTAGCATGTCATTAGCATGCTGTGATGACAGCTGTCCCCATGTGTCCCTAAACAATCCATGAACCCAAATGCATATCACGTAGCCCCTCAGCTGTCATGAATATTTTAATAAATGATTTCTTCTTTTGTGTACACTCTCAGTGCATTTGTCCTGAATGGTTGCAGGTTAAACTCCTTTTTTTCCTTTGGGTTACGCGGCATATACAATATAATAGTTTATTATCTGTCCTTTCAGTGAGCCAGTTGTGGCTGGAACAGGCGCCGGCTACAGAAATGAAAATGCGTAAACTGCATTGTCCAGAGGAAAGAAAGAAGCATCTGGAAGGGAATATTATTCCATTCACTTGACTTTCAGCTTGGCGGTCGTCATTGCACGTTTAGCTTCAGCACAAACGAGCTCTCAGTGTGATTTTCACAGTTTTCTCCTGCTGTTGACACATGGAAATTAACTTTTTCAACTTTTTTGAATCTCATACTTAAAAAAATTAAAAAGGTGCTATTTCATTTCTTGGCTTTAATCAAAACAGATTTGCATTGGCATTATCAACAGCAAGGAAATCGGAGCAGAATTTGAATGAGATTGGAGATCACTTTGACAACAGAGTGGAGATTATTTGCTGAGAATCATGTTAGCAAAGTTAAGCTGACAGTAGTCAACGTTATTACTAGTGCTAACTTAGAGTAGCTGGTTGCTTCCCATTTCCTGTTGACGGCATGAATAAGGAGAGAGGCGGATTAAAAACGTAAAGGAGTGAGACATCACCTCTGCATGAAAAATCATTAGCTTCTCTCGCTCCGTTGCGTCTGCTGTTACGTTCATGCCACCGAAGCAGGTGGGATTGACTTACAATCACTTTTGGTAGCGGAGATGGATCAATATCCCCGCAACGTGGTCGACTGAGTCGTTAGGCTGTGAAAACCGAGCTAACCGGGCCTGAAAAACAAGCAAGTGGGCTTTGGAACCCCAAGACAATCACCGTGCTATTGATAGGCAGTAAAATAATGTGGCTGTTTCTCACACTGAGGCCTCTGGCTCCAGAGTGGTAGTGATCATACAAACTATTAATGAAAGAAATAGGTTTTAAAAGGGACCTTAATTGCCTTTTATTTAATCCCATTGCTGCTTCGACTGTCAGACTATTAGTCAAGATGGATCCACTGAAGTACTGTAGCCCTCAGATAAATCCTCCAAGTGAACACGGACAGAGAGAACTTGGTGCTCGCTGCTCGCACTTCAGGTTTAATTAAATATTGTATCCGTTAAATAGTAACTAAAAATTCTGCAGGTAGCCGGGGAGACGGCGCCATCTGCGTGTGTTGCCGGACAAGGCAGAGTTTAACCCACCCTGGCAGCACACGCACGTTCTTCTGTGTTTTTCGGGCTTATCTCAGCTTTCCGCTGCGTCGGGTCCCCACCAGCACTGGCCGCTGATTTCCCTTGGTGTTAGAGAAACATCGTGGAAGTTAGCAGCGGCGACACATCCGACATCCTCTTCAAAACAAGTCAACCACGTTTCACCACAGAAACTTTGCCTCCCTTTGTTATTTCTCTTCCCTCTCCGGGGACTTGCGTGGCTGGGAAAAGGGCCCCTGAACAGAAGCGCTGCGCATACAGTTTACACTCTCTCTTTCATTCACTTGGTGCTCGTGGGCAGCTGAGGCAGATGAGTGCAGGTGAAAGCAAGGTAACGGCGGCCGCGTGCGCTCGCGTCAACCCACGGCGGACCATCCAATGCGGTTAAAATTGATTGGTCCTCGGTTCCTGCCAGACAATGAAGCTGATAAAAGAGGGCAATAAGCTCTGAGCGAGGCCACCACATGATATTACGGCGTGATTAAACACCACAGACCGCAGTTGTTCGGGTCTTATTTGGTCCCCTCGGCCCATTACAGGCCCGGGGTACGTTATGGGAGCTGATGATGTGGTCTGTGATGTATTCTGGTCTGATTACTGGTTACATGATACCTTTTCATGAATTACGGTATCTGGCGACCAGAGCAAGGACCGGGATCAGCTTGGCTTTCACAGCACAGAAAATCTGAAAGAAATGCACCCTGCCATTAAATAAATATCAGTTTTCTGAGATTTGTTCAAGATAACCAATTTAGACTGTGTGTCCGCACGTACATGTGTGTATGAGTGTGCGTGCTTGCGTGTGTGCGTGCGCTGTGGGGGGAATGGAGTCATCTCTCACAGTGTGTCTTCGAGGTGTGAAGTGGAACAGAGTTTAGGTAATGAAGGAGACGGGAGTGTGTAATTATTCTGCCGAGGACAAATTACTGGTTTACTTAACAGTAAATGGTTCACCTTGAAGTACAAATGCCAAGGGGATAGAGCCCAGCCCTCTGCGCCGTCAGCTCCCGACAGCCGCGCACATGTTTGCGACTCAGCCATGAGTCATGGAGATGAACTCTATTCTACTCTACTGCTCGTGTATTTTCTTTAAATTGTGGAGCTAATGTTCTGTGGCAAAGTCCCATTAGCTGGAAGAATCATGCTAATTGATTCTTATCAGCCATAATAAGCAAACTGTTCTTCAGAAAAAAAAACACAATTTATAGGTAAAGAATGCTCAAACTGATGCATAGAAAAAAATTGGGATAAGCACACACACGCACACACACACATACGCACACACACACACACACACACACACACACACACACACACACACACACACACACTATTCCTGGATTCCTGAGTAGTTTGTCACATTTAGCACAAGTATCCATATGTGCCTCAAACACGCTGTCTCATCAAAACGCAGTCACACATGTCTCTAATAATGAGGTAAAATGTCAAGAAATTAAAGACGTGTTCCCCACATGATACATGAACGTCTCTGACAGGCTTATGTGCTGAGAACCTCAACTTTACCGTGCGTGTACATGCGTATGCCCGTGGTGACGAGTCACAGGCCAGCTGAATCTGTTTGTCTGCATCTCATCACCGCTGATGGAGGGACAGATTGAGTGTTTAGGACGCGTCAAAGCTAGCCCTCCTATTTCAGCTCAGCTGCATCCGGAAGGATTTCCATTTTTACTCCCATTACCGGCTAAACTGCGCCCTGCTGTTCCAGCCGACAGGGGGAAAAACGCATTAACATGAAAGGCTAACTTTCTGAGCGGCTGTCGGGGCTTTTTAATACACCTGCTGCCACGATCCAGCTCTAATTTTAGAAGTCCAAACACATTGGAAATACAGCACAAACGTGTTTCCAACATCGTGAAATTCTTCTTTTGATAAACTGGCCTGACTGGGGGATGTGGGCGCTAATACGGAATTATGTATCCTGTCACTGTGACGCACAGGAGTAGCCTTTCTACTGCGACTCAACCGCATTTCTCCATTGTCTCCTCTAGGAACCACGGTGATGGAGATCAGGGCCTTTGACGCCGACGACCCCAGCACCGATAACGCTGCGCTTCGATACAATATCGTCAGGCAGTCGCCCGACAACCCGTCCTCCAGAATGTTTCACATCGACGCGGAAAACGGCTACATCATTACTGCCATCTCGCCTGCGCTGCTGGACAGAGAGGTGAGTTGACTCAAAAAATAAATAAATTAATTAAACTAAAAAAAAAAGCCCTGCACATGCGTAGAGAGTTGCGTTCGCAGATCTGTCAGCGATGCGGCAATCTGAGAGTGAAGAGAATCGGTTTCTCTCAGAGAAACGTGCCAAGTGAGCAGGCGCCAAAGCCAGATGAGTGTCTCTCCATTTCCACTTCTAACTGGAGCGAGACAACGGGATGATTGCTTTTTCAGCGCCGTGATGAATGCCAGAACATTGATTGGTCATGCTGCTGGAAGAGGAATATTAGCTGTTGTCAGACACTTAGCGCATACTTTAATTGAGGTGATACACCAGCAGCTCTGGCGGTGTCCAACAAGCCCGACTGGAAAAACCTCCCATCCGGAACTGCTGGAACGGCGGCCACTAACCGCTCTGATGAAGCGCTCCTGACGTGATGGCACAACTGTTTAATAAAGGCCTAATTGATTAGGAGTATGGTGGAAGGAGATGTCATCGACGCTGCGAGTGTGGTCGGCACCGCTGATGGATGCGCACTTTTCCGTCGCGGCGTGGAAACGTGCGTTCTCGAGCATATATCACTTTAATGGTGTTTCCGAAGACAGCACTCCAGGAAGGGCGAGAAAATAGAGCGGTACTCCTCCGCCCGCCTGCAGCCAAGATTTATTCACCTCCAGGATGGGGTTCACGTATGAAGTTGAATGTCTCTGAAGGAGGCCCACATTTCCATCCTGTTTGCCATGACCTCAATAAATCTCCCAACAAAGTTAAGTCCTTCTGTCGGATAAATCCTTTATTTATGACATTCTCGCAAATCTATTTGATATTAGTCCTACACATCATATGACCTTAATTCCCAGTCAACCGCTGTATGTAGTCAAAGTAAAACAGGAGATAAATAGATAGATAGATAGATAGATAGATAGATAGATAGATAGATAGATAGATAGATAGATAGATAGATAGATAGATAGATAGATAGATAGATAGATAGATAGATTTTAAACATGGTTTGGGGATAAAATCAGAATGAGTGCAGCCACAGCCTAAGTTCACAATAAGTTTTAAGAAGTACTTTTTGAAGAGGGAAAGTTTGCATTTATGAGGGTATGTGCCTCTTCACTCCCACACTGGAATTCACTTTTAAGTGTGCTATATCTTTCAAAGGGTCCTCCTGGGTCAAGCCGCAGCATCCTGGTCTGCATCTCTCTTAAAGAACAACTTAAAGAGAGACGCGGCCAGATGGAACTGCAGGTAGCAGAAGATTTAAACTGCCCTCCCCGTGATCAGGAGAGATCTAAACCCAGCCACTGCAGCACATTCCCACAAACAGCATCACCCACCAATTCCATCTGCCCTCCAGATTTCGGAGGTTAACATCTTTGTGCTGCAAGAGGGAGAAGAGAGAAAGTTATCAGGGCAAAAGTCAGGCACCATCCCGCTCCCATCCTGTCTGTTTGGAGACACATCGTCAGTATAAATTAGTGTCACATCTCATCTGCACTGTTACACCTCACACTATAAAGAAAAAAATGTTTTACAACTTTTGAACTTTTGATGTTACTGATGTGTGAACTCTGCTGCATAGTCTTGTGAACTACGCCCATACTTTCAAGTGCGTCCTTTCTGCCGCTGCTGTCGCTGGCCAAGGTGAAATGCATTGTGGGATACCCGGCTGTCGATGCCCACACAAGTCGCGTCTGACCCGTGCTTGATAAAATGGGTTGAAACATCATGGAAGACTGACCACCGGCGTCATGCCCCGCTGCCGCCCCCCCAAACTCCATAATGTTCCTCGCCTCCGCTTGTCTCTCTTTTAGTGCCCCCCGCACACCTTTGTTTCCGGACTCGTATTCGCCTGATGTTTTTTTCCGCCTTTCTCTCACGTCTTAACTCTGTTTTTCTTTCTTTGTTTCCGTCAGCCTCGTGCCTCCACTATCAGGAGCTTCACTTTGGACATCCAATTACTTGCAGGTCACGGCGTAGTCATTCCACACAGTGCCGCCTCGCCAGCAGCCATTCAAATCACATCCTGAGCCACCTCCAGAGCTTCGGAATGTTGTTTTCAAACATTTCTGGGGACACCGCCTAATCTGATCCCACGGATATAATTGAATGTCAGTCGTTATGTAAAGATCCTTTTCCTCTCTTCAATTAGCGCCCGCGTTTCTTTGTGTCACCGCTATGAGACGAAGCAGACAGAGAAATATTTACTTCTCCCAGGTAGAGGCTGGGGAGACTTATTATATCATGTCATTTATATGCAAATAATACAGCACGGGGAACACATTGATAAGATTTCATTACATCTGATCTGATATGCACTTCACTTTATAAACTCCCCTTCATTCCCCTATTATGAGTTGGAGATTGGAATGGCTTGAGCAGATGAGCTGGAAGCAGGGGAGGGGAGGGAAGGGGGTGTGTGAAGAGGTGCGGAACAGCCTGAAGGAGGCCGAATGATTACAGAGTGAGCGAGGGTCGGTTCGATATCTGCTAGGACGCGAGTACTCCGATGGACCGCTGACGTAGAGACGGAGAAGTGAACCACCGGGTAGTACCTGCAGGACCAGAAGCGCCCCCGTCCTCGTTGCCCGGCGAGATATTTGCACGTTTCATTTATTTCAATATGATCTGTGGGAAATAGCTTCAGCATCGCTCACAACAAGACTGAGTTTTCAGAGGTGTCTATCGATGAGGGCCGACTGAAGCAGAAGCTGCAGAATATAAATGAAATAGAGCCAGAAGTGTGAAATATATTCATAGATCTGACACAGAATATAGTCAAGTGAGGGCAGTTTACAGCAAACGGATCTTTGTCCATTGTAAATTTGTCTTCTTGTTGTAGATCGCGATTGGCCCGCATGCCCTTGGCCTCCTTGTGGATGAAGAAGGAAGTGCGTGTCTTTGCGTGGCAGATGCTTTCTGTCGTCCAACTTTAACTGTTTGGTGTGGTTGAAAGAAATTGATTGTCACATAAGGCTCTGGAGCAAAAAAAGTAACCTTCTCCAGAGGAGCCATTATAACGAGTGTGACATTTTATGCGATGGCCGGCAGCCAGACCTTTGGAGGCTGTAATCGATATAGTACAGCTGCTGCGAACTCGACTGCTCCCCATTTTGCAGCTCTTGGCTGAAACGGACAAGGCGGACATTGCCTGTATGCAGTGATGGAGTGCAGCCCTTCCTCTTCTCATCTTTCTCAGCATCCTGCTCCTCTCTCCCCTCCCCTCTTCTATCATGCCTCTGTCCGGTTGCATTAGTGGGGAAATGAGATTCCCTCTAATTAATTAGATCTCTGAGTGCCAAAGATGAAGATTACATCCCGATGAAGGTTAGAGGTGTCAGTCACAGTTTTTTTTTTTTTTTTTAAGACTTCAGCATCTTTAAGACAAATTGAGCCCCCTGGGCATTGTGGGTAAAAGTCTCCGCAGTTAATCTGTTTCTCCCTCCCCTCGCTTTAATTGAGTCTCGCCAACTGTCAGTGAAAGTCCGCGACCGAGGACAACAACAAGGCGGAGGAATATGCACTCAGAGACGAGAGGCTGCGTGGGGGAAGTCTCGAAGGATGAAGGTGAATGATCTGATCCCAAATTGGGCAGAAGAATAACACAGATAGATGGAGATTCCTGGAAGGGAAACCAGATTTAAATAATGAGGATTCCTATTTGATGACTTGAATGAGTAAACAGGTTGCGGATGTCGTTATTTGTTACTGTTTGGACAGAAGCCCATTTCATTTATTAATATCTGCAATATTTCCAGGACAGTTAGTCACTAAAATGTGACCACTTCTATAAGCAAAGTAATGTTTTTGGCTTATTTACTGTGTGCCTCAGTCTTCCCTATCCTGCTTGTCATCCCTATTTGACTTTGCCGGGCTGGAAAGAACAGTTTTAATGCAGTTTAAGCATAACCCCAAACCCCAGTTGGAACTTTGTCCCTCTCAAGTTCGTGACCTTTCAGGTTGGCTCATCAAATCCAATTTTGCAGCGTCTCTCTCTGTTCCTCTTAAAAGACGAGCTGGATGCTGATCAAGGGAGGTCTTTTCTCCAGTCCACCAAGTGCCCCAGATCAGTAATGACAGTGTGGCTGATTGAAATTAAAGGGCAAAAAAAGCACACACACAAGACTTTTTTAAAATTCGCAAGTAATCTGGAGAAATGGAGATATGTGACTTCCCGTGTGTCCTGAGGAGGCATTGAAAGGGTAGCAGATAGTAGGAGGTGGGGGGACATGGGGGTGAGACCTAAAAAGAGGGGGTGACGAGCAGTGAGAGGCGGATGAAATAATGAGGAAGGACAGGTGCTGACTGCTTGAAGGGAAATGTCGATGCTAAGTGGAAGTGAGGGCTTCAGTCATGCCAGTGAGGTCCTGGCGGTGCTTTGGAGAGAGAGAGAGAGAGGATCTGCACTCATAACTTCCTCTCAATGGCCCTGTCTGCCCTCCCCCCCAGCTATCACCCCCCCCCCCCCACACACACACACACACACACACACACACACACACACGCACACCTGCCTGTTCCATTCTTTCACACAAGCACTGACCTGAGGATGAAGAGAATTTGTCAACAGCTTACTCTCCTGACCAAAACAGCCCTTCAGGCTCCGATTAAATCCACGCCGTCTCCATGAAAAAGAGCATTGATTGGAAAAGTTTGGTGGACTTTCAGCACCTTGTCTGTTCCCTTTTGGCTCTTGTTACCGCCACTGATGGGATTGAGCTTGTTCATTGCCTCCTCTGTACAGGTGTGGTGTCACCTTTTTTTATTTTTTTTTTTTTTGATGCGACTGACTTTTGCAGCCTCGATGCAAAGGTCCTTCTCTCTCCGCTCTTGCACGACTGTCTGAGGCCGAGATGCAAATTCTTATCAAAGGTAAAGAAGCAGAGTAGGAGGTTGACTCTCATCAGATTGTGGAGGTTAAGAAAACTTTCCACATTGTTCTTCTGTAGCCTGGTTTCAGTTTTGTTTGAACAACTTCTCCAGTAACTCCTTCCACTTTGTCTATAATCTGTTTTGTAGCCAATCTGCACTTTTCACCTAAACTTTCTACAGTTAGACGCGCATATGAAAAGAAATAATCGCTCATTCTGCGTTCTGTGTTGTATGTTCAATGTGAATAGGAACGGCCAAAAAAAATGATGCAACAGTAACTGTCAACGACAAAAACAAGAAGAATGCAGCATTGAGAAGATCAATTCACACTCCAGTTAGCACCACCTCATCTCCAGACATTTTATTTTTTTAAATGGCATATCATTGTGCTGTGCCTCACTGGTTTGTGTGCAATTTGCAGAATCGTGATGATAAGCGCCAATCAGAGGCAGCACCAGCCTCAATTCGATTTAGCCCAGTGCACGCAGGACTAATCCAGTGTTGTGGAACAAAACGCAGTTTTGCTGGCTGAGACCCGCAACCAAGAGAATGAAAACTGACGTGTGGTTGGTGAAGTGATGAAGAAGTCATGTTTGTCACTGATGTATGCATAGATTCTGGATATTGAGTATGTCAGACGGGTTAACGGGGTAACATACGGAAGCAACCCTTCATCAGCTTTAGCCGAAAATCTACAGATGTGAAATGTCAGACTCCCATTCCAAAAATATCAGAGCTCCCTTCTAAGGGGCTGCAAAATGCAGGGGGGGCCTTGAAGCAGACACCAACACTTCCCTTCAGCAGTGTGACAGACTGCCCAGCGCCGGCAGCAGCCACCAGCAGCTGCTGTCAGGTTGCTATGTTTCCACTCAGAGCTTTGACAGTCCCGAGCACCTCCACGGCCCCGGTTACACTTGACCGGTATGATTAAAGCTGCTGGTCCTGCCAGTGTCCTCCAGTTAGGAATTTACCTTCAGCTTTTAATATGTAAACCAACTTGTTTGTGCCTGGTTGGCTGTTTTGGTCTGTCTGGCCCTGTGAAAGCTGGTCTGGAGGGTCTGACTTCCTGTGTATGGCCTGTATGGTCGCGGTGGGATTGCTGCATCTTTGTCTCGTTACTCGGTATGCCGTGTGGCAGACTGACTCACACACTCATCACGCGCATCACATGCCCACTCAGAGGCACACACACCAACCTGGGTCAAAATGGATATAATTATAATATTTAGAACGACACAAAATGTGTTTAAAGAAGGCATTCAGGTTCGGAGAGAGAGAGGGAGAGAGAGAGAGAGAAAGAGAGAGAGAGCAAACTTTAATGAGAAACACCGAAACACGTGGCCACTTTAGCGAACCAGAGTGATTCAATTCCTGCTTTTTAATTGGCGACCTGTCAGCATGCTGGCATCACCGTCATGCAGAGCCAAACCTGCCAGGGCCTTCTGGATGTTTTATAGAATCGCAGTGTGTTCAGATGACAGGTGAGGCTCTCTCTGACAGCACCAGATACCGTTTCCCGCAGCTCTACAAACTTGTGGCACCCTGCAAGCAGCCGCACCGAGGGGGTCGGTCGCCATAGAAATTTTGTCTGAAGTGTGTTCAGTGGAATGGAGTCAATATTGAACTGTCTTAAGTACAAAGTGTGGGCCTGGGGATGGAGGTTTGTAGGGACTCCACAGCCCAGCTGTCAGCAGCCGTGCTGGCGGTGAACTGCATGGATGAATGTATGTCTGATAATTCCCAGCGGCCTCTGGACCACCCAGATAAGAGTCGCTCCAGGCAGAGAAAGAAAAAAAAAACACCATCCTGTGCAAACAGACGGTCTCCCGGAGCACACAAACACACACACTGGCCACTCCATTTTATGATGCAACTATCTCTGTCTCATCAGCAAGCAGACTAAAATATAGAACCATACCTTAAAAAATAGGAGCTGTCGGCACAAAAGACAAAGACAGCGGCAGGCGCTGTCGTTTATCCATTAAGAAACGGGTGTATTTAACCATCTGTAACCGCGTGGAAAGCTGGAAAAGGGACATTTCTCAGAGTGTGCCATCTGCCTTTGAAAGGAGTGTCTTTGTACTTGGAATTAAAAGCATGTTCTCATCGCAGTTGCACAAAGGCGTCATATTAGCGCTGTGGTAACACGTGACTAGCCGTAACATGATGGCTGGCGTTAGTGCCCGGTGGAGGTCAGAGCAGCTGGGATAAAAAAGATGCTGTAGCTAGCTGTAGCTAGAAACGGATACGCTGCGAGGCACATTTCTTCTGACATAATGACTTTTTTTGTTTTCTTTTTTGGGACGTGCGCTTGACTAAAGCGGGAGGAGAGGCTGGAGGGGAGCGCTCCCTCGACAATGAAACAGTACAGTTAATTTTCATGTCGAGGATTACGGAGATTTAAAGAGATCCCCCTCAAACCCTCACATACCCTTTTGTCGCTGACATGTTGCCCAATTTGACTTTGATATCAAGTCAAACAAATCCCCCCAGTAAATAAGTAGATGAATAAGTGACTCGCAGCATTTCTGGTTGGAATTATGTCATTGCTGCTGCAGCGTGAGTCATGTTCAACTAATATGAGAGCTGTCAAGGCAGACATCTGTACCGCCATGCTTCCGGGGGCTTTTCAGGGCTCAATCGAGGTCCGATTCCAAGTCTGTGTCAGAGATTTGAACTTAATTTTCGGTGTGTGCCCACACCGAAACATTGCAGCTATATACAATCAGCATATTTAATAAGAATCATGTTTTCTCTTTCATTCCATAAGGTAGGAGTGTTAGGCTCCGCAGGACAGTTCGGTGCGGCACACAGTTACTTTAAACGGGTTTTATTTTGTAAGTATGGAAGCATGCACCCTCTTTTTTCAAAGGAGCTGAGGAATTTCTCGTGTAAACTGTGTAATAATCAAAACCAACAGTCATTAACATAATTCTCAAGCGAGGAACATGCGGAAATGTGATGATTTTACGGTATTCACGCCAAACCGGTGGAAATTATCCAGAAATTCTGACCACTAGCGACTGGCTGCCTCTGACACTGTTTTCATCGACTTGTACGACCACTCATGGGGGGAAATCGAGCAGAATGGGCCCGCATTAGTATGCATGAGCCTCATTACATGTGAAGCCATTGGCTCGGCTTTGGTTTACTTATTTATTTATTTTCGGATTCCCTTTTGCAGTGGTACAAATTAGCGTTAATCAGCTGCGGTGACATTTCCCAGCAATTAGAAGCAAGCTGCCCCCCGGTTTGTTCTCTTTTTTTTTTTTACCAGGGAAACTGTGGAGGGATCGCTCCATTTGCTCCCCAAGTACCGTTTTTGTCAACGCACTACTCCCGGGAGGGATAAGGACATTTCGCTCAAGGAAAGGACAGACAGCTCAGCAAGTTTTCGCAGTATTGAATGGGTCATTGTTGCCAAATCATTCATAAGCCCCGAGTTGGCACGTCGCCACTAATTTTACAATAAATTCTTTTAACTCGAATAAAAATTGAGAAACACAAGCAAATGTGTCTGTGGCCGGCAGATAAATACAGGTGTGGACAACATTTAGAGATGCATGAGAATTTTTAAAAACAATTGTTGCTTGAGGGATTAATTAATACTCGGGCGATGAAGAGCAGACCGAAGCAAAGAACACACGATGGTCGAATATCAAGAAGGACTTTTAGTGCATATGTTGACTCTGTCCTCTGTGTGTATGGTGCATGCATTGCTGTGTGTTTAGATATCCTCTAATGTCTTGTAGAAAAAGCTCAGAGAAATGCAATGAAACAGACTTCAGACCAGAGTGGGATTAAAGCTCCCAGTATGTGGTCAGGCCACTATCTCCTCTTTATCTTCGTGGAAAAAAAAGAAGAACTTTAGTAGCACTGAGAAGGAAACATAAGGCCTGTATTCCCCCGATGCTATGCTAGAAGCTTCCCTTCTTTTTATCCAAGTTCACACAATCACTTTTTGTTCTTTTTTTTTTCCTAATGAAGACTCGACAGTCCCGGAGCCAGCATCCTGCTGACGGATCCAGCCAAATGCATTACGATCAACAGACAGTAAAAAGTCCAGTTTGTGCACTCTCCCACATGCATGTGTGGCACTTTCTCTACTGTTTTTGAACTGCAGGAAGCTTTCATGTGACACACGTTTGGAACGTCTCGTTGCACACAGCAGGAATGACCCTGGTTTTAAAAAAACAATGCAGAAGTACAGAGAGAAACGCTCCACAGCTTATGAGCTGGGATCTGAAAATTTCTGCTCATTTCAGTTTCCATTGGACTCAACAAAGACCTTCTGGGTAACGTTCAGATTTATTAGATATAAAAGGGACGTGGACTCAAAGTGTACGATATGTTAGAATAGATGTTAGAATAATACACTCATTTTTTTGTAAAGGTTGAGTGTTTTTATTTCAGTTGCAGCATCTGCTTCATCCTCTGGTGATTCGAATTCAATGGAAATTATTGAGCTGTTTTAGACATTTGTTGAAAGACTGCCGCCGGCTCCGGCCTCGATCTGCCACGCCATCGCTGTCATTCGCACGCTGTGATGAAGAGATTATACAGTACCAGGCATGGGCAAACTACGGCCCATGGGCCTCTGGATGCATTGACCGTTGTTAGGTGCGATGTATTACTCCACGTTTGCGCTTTACTCTTTGACCCCTCAGCCCTTCTGTAAAAAATATTTTTTCACTGAACAACGATCAACTGCTGTATGCCTGATATGCCAAGAGACTGTAGCGGTTTAGGAATACAATATAAGCCATCACTTTGCCACAAAGCACACTAACTATGCTAGCAAACAGTCAATGAAAGAACAGGAGGCGTACTAATTTGCACTGTTCCCACTGAAACTAAAATTAAGCTTCTACGTTGTGTTGTGTAAAAAATGCATTTGAAAAATGATTCGTTCAATAAGCCTTACATGTGATGGTTCAGGTCTATGCTAACGGCAGGTTATGGATGTGAAGATAAAGACTGGCGAAACAATTCGTCCAGTTAGCTGTTTTATTAAACCAAAAAACCTTCACTATTGCATAAAAAAATAGCAATAAGAAACACAAAAAAATGTATATGTCCAGGCTCATTGGGAAATCGAACAAGTAGAAAAAAAAAAGGATGAGCACATGGCGATGACGAGAAAAACCAGCGACAGTCTTAAAGGCACAGTCCATTAGGTCCACTGTTACAATGTTACGCATCATTTCTGTTAACGGGTGCACATAAGTGTGCGCAAGTGCTCATACTGAAAATAAACAGTGTGCACCACATCAAATATAACGCTCTCCGCATACTGGCGCGCCGTGACTCTGTTGCGTCCTTTCGTTGGTTGTTCAGTTTTGGCACTGGGGACGCACATTGAATAGAAGGAGACCCAGCTGACATTTTAACACTGGTTCACTGTTGAATCAACTTCAGGTGCCAGTGTTGAATAACCGTTGATTTTGGTTTGGATTTTGCAAATATAACCAACGTGGAAATAGCAACGTCTATTATGTTTCTCAACATAGCGATTTTGCCAATGTTTAATCAATGTATGAAGCAAACCATGATCAATTTCAAAGCTTTGTTTGGATGTTGAAACATTAATTATTCAACTTATATATTTAAACTGAAAATTGGTTTTATATTTATAAATAATATCGATTAACAACGCAAAAATTGTTTGAAAATGGTTATGTTAATGTTGAATTTGTGGAGAGCTAACAACATGACTTGAACCATTTGGTGCTCAATGTTGTTTTGATGTTGACTCAACGTATTCTCATAAGCATACGTAATTTCAACAATATTTAAACGTCTAATATCGAATGCCAGCTGGGGAAGGACAAGTGCATCTGCATCTTCTGTTTTTGAAATAAGAACAGACAGGAAGAGAGTGATGATGATGATATCCTGAAAGACAACAGAACTTTCAGTGCTTTTAAATAGTAACTGTCGGTAATAAATTAATAAAATAGCTGTATTTAATTAATTTTCAGTGTTTTAAGAGTCATTTCACTAAAGAGTTAAATACTGTGGGGCTTCAAAGACAGATATGTTGTTATATTGCTTTTGTTCATTTTCAGCTGATAATATAGCACATGTATTCTACATTTCCCATGTTATATTTTATTTCTCCTATGAGGCAGGATACCAAAACACTCCATCTGCTCCTGGTCTGGCCCCTCTTCAAATTTTGGATCCCATTGTGGCCCGCGAGTCAAAAAGTTTGCCCACCCCTGGATTATACCCTCATTGACTCGTACATTTTTAAGGCATTTTCACTAAAAGTCAGAAAGTTCCATTCGATTAAAAGCCGTATAAAAGGGAGACAGCCGGGCAGAGTGTCGGACGTGATGAGAGTTAACACACCACTCTGTAAATGAGTCGAGTCTGCAAGGTCTCTGGTCTGTGGATTCAGATTTTTATTCATCCTATAAAGTGTCTAAAGAGCTTCTGGGTGTGGGGGGGGGGGGTTGTCATTTAATTTAAAGCATGTCCTTGCATTTGTTACTGCACCCTCATTGCAACGATTAAGGCTGTCGGCTCCATATATTTGAATATAAGTCCGAGATTACAATGTTTTGACATCCGAATTCAAGTTTAAGTTGGTTTAATATTTAATTTAAATGTTTGAACATTTGACCATGTTTCTTATGACAGATGAAGGTTTTTTTTTTTTTATTGCAAGAGCATCAACTTCTTTACAGGTCTTCACTGTCAACCAGCACTTTCATTAAAACCTTCAGTCCCTTGTGTATCACTCCACTTCTCCATCAAGTTCCCTTTTTTGCCCCAGAATGTTTTTTTCAGAGGAACCAATCAAACCTGTTTGGTGAATGATTAATTTAACCAAATTGGTGGCTGATGAGCAGTATTTGGATGTGACGCCCCGGTGGAACGGCCCCCGCCATCTCTGCTCCCCAGCGAATGCCACCTCTGTTTGATCCACGCTAATTTAATTAACACTTTAACAGGAACACCTGGGCACTTTGCTAAGAAATCTGTGGCTGCCGCCATGGCGTGCATGCGTGCTCGCTCCTTGCCCAGATGGGCCTTTGATGGCTCTGATGTTGGCAGGCCCGTAGATGACGATGGTGCTTAACTCAAACATGCTTTAATCACTCACCCGCACGGAGCACAAAATACGTTCGGCTTTTAGCGCGCAGCTACATGGTAATTGGGCCTATTTCAGTCCCCAATATATCTAACTGCTCACTAAATGGCATGATTAGACTGTGGTCTGACAGTGCACCTGATTAAATTAGCCCCGGCTTGTGCTTCCTGCTCCAACCCGCCATAGCTTTAAACCTAACCTTGACCCCAATTAGCCCCACATTCATCAGAAAGAGCCCAGGGACGCCAGAGCCAGAGCGGCTTATCAACGCCCGGCTAATTGGCCTGATGAGGTGGGATAAATATGGTCAACACCGCAATGTGAGCCCCTTCAGTCAGTGTGGGTAGTATATGTATATTTCTTCTAAAATTTGAAAAATAAAAATTCAATAAATGTCTTTTGAATGAAAACAAAGTAAAAAAAAATGACATCAAGTCAACCGAAGAGATATTTCAGTCTACAATAAAGACAGAAAATGAAAGATGATATAACATTGTTGTACCGACAGAGACAGGAAGTCTTCCTCCCGTCAACCTGGAAATGATGTATGGATGAAACACACAGTTAACCTGCTGTATTCCCGTCTTTCTCAGCAGCACAGAAAAATTTGTCATACTTTGTGTAAAATATTCAAACAAGCTTGAAAGGTTCAGATTCAGGAGTTCGCCTTTAGGTGACACATGACACGTTAACCTAAAAGGAAACAGCATCTGCTATTTACCGAGAGTGGTGAAATCAAAGCTGCTGTGCCCAGAATCCACCTGGTAGAACCAACACAGCAACATTTGTCTGAATGCCTGAAATGACACCTCAGATGTGACATTTCACACTTTTATTTTTTTATTTTTATTTATTTTTTTATATATATAATGGTGAAGGTAGAATGTTAGCATGGTTTTCTCCGTAGACCTCCGGGAAGGAACTCTCCGGCTTGGCCAATCCTGTCCCTGTGGTTAGGAACGGTGGGAAGCGTCGGGGTGTTTTCAGCAGGAACTGTAAAACTTATGCCAAACAACTGCCTGGCATGTAAGGACGAAGCTTCGTTCCTATTTCATAAGTCTTTAATGTTGGAGGTTATTTAGGCTATAAAAATGCAACAAAAAAGAAGAGAAAGAGAGAGAGCAGACGAGGCTCCTTTGTGCCGAAGCCGTGGGGGAAACAAGGAACTCGCTTCTCTTCCTGGATTGTTTGGGTTCTGTCTGGCTGAATCATTTGAACCATTTGTCTGATTCTCTGCTGGAATGGCTGTAAACCGACGCTTGAAATGTGGAATTTACGGCAGATAAATGCTCTGATGTCACCAGGAGCTACTTTTTCACACGTAAATGTTGAATATTCGAAACTAACTGTAGTCAAATCTAATGACGACACACCACAAATGACTTCAGTCCGCAAAGATCTGCTGAAAGGACTTATTCTCTTATTTTCAATCGCACCTTTATTTGATTCAAAGGAGTCAGACTGTGAAAATAATTTGACCGGGAACAAAACACGGGCTTTTTTTTATTACTATTATTATTATTATTATTATTATTATATTATTATTTTTATTTATTTATTTTTTTGAACAAATAAATTGTCACTTGTGCAAATCGAGGTTTGCTGAGAAGTGAGGAGACGTTCTTCACCCGTTTTCTTTGACTGCTACAGATCACAAATCCTTTCACACCACATGAGCTATGGAGCAGAACTCATGTCCGTAATCTGGGCTGTGTGTCGATCCAGGAACCACCAGCATGACTGTATCGCTGTTGCTTGTAGCCACGCCGCCGGTGTATGTGGACGTTTATATTTTCCCTTCTTTTTGTTGTAATCCTCCCCCCTGCTGCTTCATGTCCACGTCTTTGGATGCTGAACGGTGGCCGGGCACCTGTCAGACGCCGCATGCACCCAAAGGCTCAACAGAATGGGATCATTAATTTCCCAGATAACATTTCTTGGTGTCAGCTTTTAAGACGCTCACAGACCGTTACTCATTGATTTTTAAATGCATTAACTGGCTCATTACTTCCATTCAGATGAATGACAGAGTGGAATTGTTTGCCTTTTTTTTCTCTCTCTCTTCTGCAGGAGCCACTTGACAGACGTTTTACGGTTCGGCACAAATCTGCAGCTTAGGAAATCAAAGTGTAAAGAAAAGAGAGGGAGAAAGGAAGAGCGGCATGCGATCAAACAAGTTCGCGACCACTGCGGCGTGGGTGCTAACCACATTTCAACAGCTGACAAAAGAAAAATAAGATAGATGACCAGCAAAAGTGGTGGTGTCCCAGATAAGGGAGTCATGTGGCTGCCGTCCAACTGTAATTAGCGTCTGTCAATGTGATTCATCTGTATGTTGACAGAGGTGGAGGTCAGGTGGACGTAGCATTTGCTGCTGTTGAGTAGATGGCAGCGTCCTCTGCAGCTAGCCTTAGCAGAGCCGATTGGCACTGTTTGTGTTCCTTGAGACGGGGGAAGCCGCCTCAAAGGGTTCGACATAAACATCACATGCGTAAAACTTCTCATAGCATGCTCTGAAGCTGTATTTTAGCAGGCAGAAGAAACTGTTGGGCATTCAGAGAGAGTAAGAAATCAAAGGCAGTAAAGCGAGAGCAACAACATGTTAAAGTGCTGTCACCCTTTTTGTAATAATTCCTTCCAGCCAATGAAGAAGTGGGTCTGAGGGATGATTCAGTGCTAATGACGAGCGCTGGTGAAGGGCCAGAGGAGAACAAAGCAGCCAGAACCAGTCTGATTCTAACATCACACCTATTGAGAAAGTTAATGTAGTCTTTCTCATGTCACAATGTTCTTTTTCTCCCTCGTTCGGATCTCCTCCTTTCGGCCCTCGTCATCCTCGCTTCTCATTCCCTCATCCTGTGCTCTCTCCACACCCTTCACTTTCCAATCTGCTTCCTTGATCGCTCAGCGAAGGTCCACGTGAGCTCCAGGCCAACCTCAACAGGACACACTTTCAGGACTCATTTCCCCCCTCACATCTACTCCTCATCTCTTATTTAAATGAATCCCTGTTTGTTTTAAGTTCTCCAGACTCCATGCTGTCTACGGCGTCACTGTTAAATGTAGCATCAAGCCCATGTTTGTTTGCACAAAAGAGACTTCAGCAGAGCTGGTTTACTGATCTTAAATCGCGCCCAGCTGTGCAACATGGGAGGAGATGTTCTCGTAAAACAAATGTTGCATTAGTTATTTCAGCTTTCATACAACGTTCAACAGCTTTGTTGAGGTCGAAGGTTCGACATTTTTAGGTCCGTTACTTTGTCATTAACTTATCACAACATCAAATGTATAAAGGGAGCAATTTTTGCAATACAGAATAATTAAATTGAGCGTCCTCTCATGATATTTATCATGATATTTGATTTAGTTGTGATTCTTTGCATTTATTGGAAAACATGCTTTTCATGAAACATTAGCTCTCCTTTCATATTCACTCTGGGGTGCTTGGCACAAAAATAAAGAAAGTAAATCCACAGAGCTCCGTTTTCCACCGGTAAAACCGTCACATTAACTTGAGCTTTGCAACGCAAACTGGAAGCCAGAGGATGCTCGTCCAGCTGCTGGGAGGTGTCTCAATCGCCCTCTGGAGAAAATTCCAGCCTTTTTTCCTGCTCAGATGCTTCCAGCGAGTTTGTAATTGAGCCGAGTCTCTGGAAAATACTCATTAAGACGTTGTCAGTTGCGGAGGACACCGTGCTCAATGTGCTCAGATACCGCTGAGGTGGCAGGCCTCCCCGGAGTGTGTCACTTCTCCAGCTGAGCTGCAGAATCGTGCATCGGTGTGCAGGCGTGCGGCTGCGCGAGCGTGCGTTTCATATGCGGCATGTGTTTGTATTCAAAGAGCACGAATTGTTAAGCCCACAGGTCCGGAGCACCATCTGGATGCCAAGTGCTTGATGGAACCAGAGGGACACTGCGTCACCCATCCTGAGACAAACTCTTGAGGGAAACACCTGCTTTTTTTGTGGTGCCTGTCGCATTCTTCTCTGGCTTCTCGCGGTGGACGAAACTCATCCGTCTCTCAGGCCAGTGGTGGTGAACGTCGCGAACTCGATCGCTCAACGTGTCTTTTCGTCGGGTTTTAACTTGACAAGGTAATTATAAAGGAGCTTCAAGGTGTCCCGGCCACGATTGTTTGATCCCGCTCTTGCCACAGTCGGATTAGATCGACTGTCCCTTTATCAGGACTGGATCAGAGAGAACACAGATCTGCCAACAACCGCCATCCCCAATTTGATGCTGAGCAGCTGATGTCACAGTAAACAATGCCACCGGATCTGGAGAGCGACCGGGGAATGAGACTGTCTCTGATAGTGGCGGCTTTGATGTACAGTAGCCGTGGCGACAGCGAATCCTAATTCCCAGACGAAATCCGACTGTGTAATGTCCTGAAACGAGGCTGAAATTGAAAATGATCCACATGATCCAGATGTAATTGTTCAATCACTCCGACAGAGAACAGCCACCCGGCACAACCGCAGCGACCGGGCTGGCCTGTAGAAACGTAAAGGGTTTTAATGATTATACGCGTTGGATTTAAAACAGCATCTCGGC
This sequence comes from Pao palembangensis, assembly GCA_015343265.1. Lineage (NCBI taxonomy): Eukaryota > Metazoa > Chordata > Actinopteri > Tetraodontiformes > Tetraodontidae > Pao > Pao palembangensis. The sequence continues at coordinate 3,249,216 of CM027092.1, forward strand.
GAACTTCTGAGCATTGCCAGAATCTCTCAGCACAGCAGGAAAGCAAGCAAACATTTCCACTCTCAGCCCCCCATTTTCTCAGATTTCTCTCTCTGACGGAACATTTGTTCAATGATTCACCAATGAGTCACCATCAGTGTGAACTCATTCTCTGCCTTTATGTAAGCGTCTTAGTCTGCCGTTGTCGTGGTGTTGTGGAGATTACAGATGTGGACGGCCTAATAAGTGAACCACATGTTTCATCTGCAGACGTGTGCTTCCGGAAATGAACTTTTGCAACTGAAACTGGAACTCTCCTGCGGTTTTTCTACTGCGGAACTATGCCATCGCAGCCAACGTGTCGCAAACATCCTTTCAAATTGGCCGTATCCATGTTGGTAACAATAGCAGTTGTTACAGTTATTGTCAAAAAGTTAGTCCAGTCTCCAAACATTGTATTTGCTATTTTAGTTTTACTTGTTTTATCTTTTTTCACAGTTAGATATTTCCTCCTCCGGTTGAAAGGGTGCACCTTTATATTTTTGTTCCGTTTCTTCTACTTTTCTTCTAAGTTATGGAGGTCTTGGTCGCAAGTCTTACAGAGGATTATGTGTCCTTTCTCAGACACATACTCTGATGGCAGAATAAGCACTTCGGAAAAGACATTCATACACATTTGTCCACCAAAGACTCGGTTTCTGCAGCTATTTTAGCTACAGCCGCCCCAATTATCTTTGCTAATGTCCTCCAGATCCTGGATCACTTGGACTATTGCAGAAGAACAGTCCTCAAAATGAACTTTGCCGGTGTGGACTGGAAAACCGTGGTCTTCAGTGGGCCCAAAGAACTGTAAAAAAAAAAAAAAAAAAAAAAAGCGATGTATAAAAGCAGTGCTGAGCCGTTGGCAACTTTTAAAATGTATGAGCATAAACCTTATGTTGAATGTTTATACAGTTCTTTGATCCTCGGCAGAAGACGTAGCTTTAGGACCCCGTTCCAGCTTATCTGTTCCTACATGTATAAAATTCTAACATGGATCTTGAACCTGTGCCTGCAGAAGCCTTCAGTGTATATTTTAAAGCTGTTAAAGTAGGAGAGAATACGATTGTGCATCTGCGTTGTGCTGATTTTTAGCATCGCTAACGATATTAGGCTTAGCCGTGGATCGCATTGAAACGTCACATTTTTCAAAACCTTTTTAAAAAAAGGTCCTTGGATTGTTTAATAGACAGAAGATGTTCTTATCATGCGGGATCGGACGTTCGGGCCGTGTGACCATGACAATCCCCACGTGTTTGACCTTGAGGGTGTTTTGGAGTCGGATGAAGAGATTTCCCTCTGTGCTGCCTTTATATGCACACATTTTTCTTCCATGCTACTGTTTTCCCCTTAGCCTTCGAGCTAGTCTTCCATTACCCTCTTTCCGATTGTTCTCTTGTGTCCATACATGAAACACTATTTTTTGTGTAGAGTATATGGACCAAATCTGCTGGTGCCCCTCTGTCTGCATCTCGGTGTCTTAACATCGCCTCTGTGTTTCATATCTTCCAGACGCTGCCAACCACCAAATACGAGCTCGAGATTGTTGCCAAGGACATGGCAGGAAGTGAGGTGGGCCTAACAGGAACTGCCACGGCTACCATCACCATCGCTGACAAAAACGACCACGCGCCTGAGTTTACGCATCCGCTGGTGAGACGCATCCCTACATTCACCCCAAGTGGCTTCAGGAGCGGTTTACGCACGCACTTGTGCCTTTTTCCAATTATGTGTGACTATGTATTGAAAGTATCTGTCGGTCACTGGGGGTCACAGACAGAAAATAATGTGTCACGTACTTTTTTCGGCTTGACAAACCATCCTAATCTGAGTATATTCTTCAGTATATATCTTCCAGTATATCCACTGGTGCGCAATTAATCTTTAATGGAAAAGAACCACCTCCATCAGGCTTCCGCCGGCACATTTCATGTTTGTTTTCACCCACTCGAGAACTTATTAAACGTCCAACGTGTGTGACCTTTAATGCTCCAATATTAAAGCACATGTTTTTCCTTGTTAGCTGTGGCTCGGTAAATAGCCGGGACGGGTCATCGTGCGTGCTAGTTTTTGTGCGCATAGGATGTATATGACGCACAGCCGGATGATATGGGTGCTGAGCGAGATAAGGGAATGTGAATAGGAGTGGGAGTGCTGCTGCGGTTCAACGGCTGTTTGTGTAGTCAGCAGTGCCTTGAGGCATTAGCAAGCAGCTTAGAGGCTCAACTGGTGCCTGCCAGACATGCTGTAAAATAAAATGTACCACAGATCGAACACGACCCGTATTAAATTAACGTCTGGGATGAGTTTGTAAAAAAAAAAAAAATAAAAAATAATGAAGCCGGACCAGCTTCTTTATTCTCTTCCTGCAGCTGGGACACAGGAAAAAAATTAGATTTTGATCCCCTTGTGAAGAAGCTTGCTGTAACAGAGCCATGTTGTCAGTAACGGAAGCGCCTGCAAATGTCAGTTTTCTGACAACATTTGCTCTGGCTCTGCAGCCTGCCCATGATGCACTGAGGTGTGAAGAGCTCCCAGGTGTTCTCAGGGTGGGGCAGTACAAGGGACACTGCATTCCCGTTTCCCCACCTAATTTTTCTCACCAGAAAGAGACTCATATAAGCGTTGCAGAGAAGTGGCGTGCTTAAAAAAGACACCTTTGAAAACACTGAGCAAATTCCAACATCCATCATTTGACCTGACCACTACCAGCCTTCCAGTGAATCATCGGCTGAGGCCGCACACGTGATACCGCAAAGATGGGTCTGATTGGCATCTGCACTTCATAAGTTTTTCAGTAGAAAAAACTTTGCCAAAGAATTGTTTTTGTTTTTTTTTCCACCCTTTGTTCCTGCCTCCTACAGTCCACACATCGATTTCCTACATCTGAGAAGAACTCAAGCAGAGAAACATGAAGAGAGTGGCAGGAGAACACAGAGAGAGCAGCTAGTTAGACACGTTAATGAATGATGAGGAGATGTATTCTCTTCTTTTGTTATTCATTAAACCCAGCATTGCTGTGTCTCACAAGTTAACATTTTGCTTGATTTCAGCAACCTGAAAATTTTATCAATTTCAGCAATAATCAATTTTATTATTTTTTCTTCTTCTCTGGGGTTTTTCCTTCTTCAGTTCTTCAGAAACAGATATTACAATCTTTGCGTCGGTCCCTCAGATCACCACTCCATCTGTGCATCTATTCCCAGACGGAGCGGTGGTGAATCTCTTCCTCCTGAACTGGATGCGCTGAAGTTGTTACATTTGTACTTATGTTTATTTGTTTTGATTATTATTTTAAACTGACTCCAAATTATGAAACTTGTTCCTGGAAGAGCCCATACTTTGGCTCTGTGCTCCAGCCAGGAGGAAAGTTGTTGGGATTATTGAAGGACGAGGCTTTGGCAGTGTTTTTCTCTCACCGGTAATCAATAAACAGATGATGAGCACATAAAGATCAGAGGGGATTCATTCAGAATCGGACCAGATCTGCAAAAAATCTTTAATATTCGTACCCTAACTGAGGACATAAAATGATGGTTTGAAAGCAAAAAGGTCTGTATTTTTCAAATCTGTCGGGTTTTCTTCCACTACTGTACCGTTTCCACTGCTGACTTTCCCCCGTTAGGAGCTTTTACAATACATGCGTTTTCCAGGCCTTAAGGATATTACACTATCTCTTTGGTGCCTGCGGAACAGAAATCCACGCTCGTCTTCTTCACACTGAACAGCTTTTGTCCTTTCAGTTTTCCATTCTTTCATCCTCCCTTGTCCACCAGTCCTTTAATCTTCCTTCTGTTCCCGAGCTCTCTTCTTTCGCTCCTCGTGTCACCTCCTCTCCAGCTCTGTTAATTTCACACGATGGCGGGCTGTGCCTGCTTTGTCCCCGCTCCTCATAACCAGATCATGATGGACCTTATCACACTTGTTACTCACATTCCCCGACTACCAGCCATGGAATATCTCCCCTGCTCGATTTGGTGCTCCCTCTCTTTCTCTCTCTCTCCCCACTGTTCTATTTTCCTCCTCTCTTTTTCTCCACCTCTCTTTATAAGCAGGAGAATATGTCCGGCCGTCTGGCTGATAAAAACATTAGCGGGTGCGACGTGTGGAGCCGTGTTGGTCTGTCTTTGGGACGTGTAATAGGTGTCGCAGATTGAGCTTTGCACGATCACTCCAGCAGGTCTAGGATACACTCATTATGGTAAGAAAAGAGTTTGCTGGTGCAGAAATTGGTCACTGTGTAGAGGAGAATAAATCTGTGCTCGTGATTCAGCAGTGGAGTCGTTGGCATCTTTAAAATCCACTTGTACCCACTATCTCGTTCTTTTGGTCACTACCCAAAGCTCATGACCATAGGTGATGGTAGGAAAGAAGATCTCAAGAAATCGAGAGCTTTGCCTTCTGGCTCAACTCTCTCTTCACCACAACAGATCGGTGCAGAGTCCGCATTACTGCAGACGCCACACCGAACAGGCCCGATACGACTCCTTCTTTAGCTTGACGGCATCCCTCACCACCGGTGTCCACCAGCGGGTTAGTGTATCGCCGCCACGACAGGCACCGACCACCTTACAGTCATAGCACCGGTCGGCCGCCTCAACAATGCAGGCACGGAACATGGTCCACTCGGACTCAATGTCCCTGGCCTCCCCCGGGATGGTCGAAGCTCTCCCGGAGGTGGGAGTTGAAGCTCCTTCTGACAGGGGACTCTACCAGGCCAGTCTGACCAGCATCCTCCCCCACCAATGGAGCCAACTCACCACCAGGTGGTGATCGGTTGACAGCTCCGCCCCTCTCTTCATCCGGGTGTCCAGGACAAGTGGCCGCAAATCCAACGACACAACCACAAAGTCAATCATCGAACTGTGGCCTAAGGTGTCCTGGTGCCATGTGCACATATGGACACCCTTATGCCTGAACATGGTGTTCGTTATGGACAATCTGTGATGAGCACATAAGTCCAACAACAGAATACCACTCGGGTACAGATCGGGGGGGGCATTCTTCCCGATCACACCCCTCCAGGTCTCACTGTTGCTGCCAATGTTATCACTGAAGTCACGCAGGAAGACGAGGGACCCCCAAGAAGGAGCACTCTCCAGTACTCCCTCTAAGGACTCCAGAAAGGGTGGATACGCCGAACTGGGCTATGGCCCAAACAGCACAACAGCAGTCAAGCACAAACAACAGTCAGCATCCGTCCCCCCACCCAAAGGCGGAGGGAGGTTACCCTCTCGCTCACCGGGGTAAACTCCAATGTACAGGCACTAAGCCGGGGAGGCAACAAGAATTGCCACGCCTGCCCGTCGCCTCTCCCCATTGGCAACTCCAGAGTGGAAGAGAGTCCAACCCCTCTCGAAAAGGCTGTTTCCGGAGCCCTTGCTATGCGCCGAGGTGAGGCCGACTATATCTAGTTGGAACTTCTCAACCTTGCGCACCAGTTCAGGCTCCTTCCGCATCAGAGAGGTGACATTCCACGTCCCTAGAGCTAGCTTCTGCAGCCGGGGACCGGACCATCAAGGTCCCTGCCTCCGGTGCCACCCAACACACAATGCACCCAACCCCTTTGGCCCCTCCTGCAGGTGGTGAGCCCACAGGAAGGGGGTCCCATGTTGCCTCTTTGAGCTGTGCCTGGCCAGACCCCATGGGCAAAGGTCCGCTCGCCATCGAGCCCTGCCCCCAGGCCTGGCTCTAGGAGAGGGTGAGCAAATTTCATTTTCTGCAAAGGTAAAACCTAAATAAATAAACAAATAAATAAATTTATTGCTTTGCTGAATGTCAGCATCGCTGGAAATCTATCTTGGGAAGCAGCCCAAGTAGAAGCTGTTCAAATTTAATAAAGACACAGGTAAGCTCATTAGTTCTCAGGCACACTTTCTGGATGCAGGATTAAGGCGAGGGGGGTATAATGAGAATGGAGGGTTGGATGCAGAGCTACCAGACCTTGACGCGCACACATGGATGCGACTGTGTGGGTGATATGTTCACGTGTGCTTGGTTTCATTTCAGCGTTATGTTGGGCAAATGAAATCTGTGCCTATTTTATAGATTCATATCCCGTCTATGTGCTTCATTCTGCCGAGAAACCAAAGCTGCTTTTGAAAGCAGACTGAGGATGAACATGTTTTCTGAACATGTAAGCCTTTCCCTTTTTAGGTGGAGGCTCTGTCTTGACATCTGCGCCACAGTTGCATTGTTGCTGTTACAGAAATGCAGCAGGTTCCGCTCCTCTGCAGCTTCAAAATTCAAAATTTTGTAGAGACTGAGGCTAGACACTGGGGAACTTTAACAGTAGAAAATGAATTAAATGAGTCTGCAGTGAAGGGCGGCCAAGATTCACATTTGCTCCTAAAACTTCTTTTTAGCCCTGACTTTTAAATTCCTCTTTGTAATGGCGCGCCCCTGCATACAGCTCTGGGGCTGACAGAAAGAAGCTCTAGGTCACTGGATTTTAAAAAGCAAACAAAGCCAGCTGGCAGTGACAGAGAAATTAAAAGTCTGCATAAGACAGACAATGCAATTTCCATGGTCATGTTAATGAGGCAGAGAGAATTTGGAGGTTCTCTGTAGCTGACATATGCGCGTCTTCATGGACGGCTTTACTTCTTTTATTTCCATCTCTGGCCCACTTTTTTTAAATTGTTTTTTTTTTTCAGGGTTTCCAGGCTTCGCACACACTGACACTGACTATCTGAAAACTCACTGAGAAAGTTTGGGACAGTTTTGCTTTGATTTGCAGATGTTAAAGCCTCAGAAGTTTTATTTGGTTTGCCATACAGCACCCCACACAGGGACAAAGGGGAGTGTGTGGCCTCATTTGTTCACATCGTGAACATTTTGGGTTTTAAAAGCAGCATCCAACATTTTTTCCTTTTTTTTTGGTTTAAGTTGATAAATTATAATCAAAGAAGCTCTGGTTTAGATTGTGCAAAAGCTGTGAATTAATTTGTTCCCAGCTGTATGGCTGCTAGTATCCACCCCTCCCCTCCTTTCTATTGGTGTAGATGGAATATATACTAAAAAAAAAAGCAAGATCTGGTGTGGAGGTGGTTGGCAAAGCTCCTTTCAGTGTAATCCGGCAGCTTAACCAGTGCACAGAGCAAGAAATATGACAGAGAAATTGTTAAAAGTAAATCAGCAGAGCCATCAGCTGATGTGGGCAGGCTTTCACATCTATCTATCTATCTATCTATCTATCTATCTATCTATCTATCTATCTATCTATCTATCTTCCTCTGTGTTGAATGAATGGGGGCTTCTGCTCTGCTGTCTCCACTACAGCTGCTCATTTCTTGCCACTCTTTCAGATGACTGCTTGCTTTGTGTTCCAGATGGAACTGGGGCTTTATCAGCAGCAGGAGTCCGGTGGCCACATCATCACACCAAACGCAATGTTTCCACCCACCGCACGACTGCCTCGCACAATTAAACCAATCTAGCCGGCTCCTGTATGGCTGCGTGCAGTGTATTTATCATGTCTGCGAGGGAAGGAGGCGGCAAACATTGGGTCTCACCGGCAATTTGACGCCCCAAGGTTGATTGCGTGCGTCTGAGGTTGAAGCGAAAATGCGGGAGTAAATGTGCTGATTCTCAAGGTTGTGCACTTAAATTGCTGCAAAAGCAAGTTGCACGCAGCAAATTTCATGAGAATCCATCCATTATTCTCTCAAGCAATCATATTTTACTGAAAAAGAAACTAAAGCAAGCACATAATGTGAAAGGGCCCAAGGGTGCATGAACCCACCTATTCTGATGGGTACTGGAACATACAATATCACTCGGAATAGGGAAGGAAATGGACTGTTCCTTTATGACAATCATCCTTTAGACCCCAACCCTGGAGGAGGAAAATTAGTCCTCAGACATGTTCTTTTGATTCAGAATTCTTCCTGTTTTTTTTCTTCCTTTTCTTCCTATTAAGGACGGGGAGTATTTTTGAGCCATTGAAAAGCTGAATGAATAAGAAAAGAAATGTTTTTTGTGCACATGAGAGCAACATTGTGCTGCTCTGTCAGGTGCCTTAAATATCCGCGAATGGTCTAAATGGTGTTTGTAGATGTATTAAAAGTGAGAGAAGGAAAGAAGGAAAAGAAAATCAATGTTTGTGTTTAGATAAATGTGTTGAGCCCGGCGCTGTTAGCCGGTAAGAGAGTAATCTGGGAAACAACAATACCTCAGGCTGACAGGAGAAGCGGTAATCTACACTGGACCGGCACTATCCTTAAACACAGTGTTCTCTGTCTAACAGATTACACTATAAGCTCTGACACCATAATGGTCCCAACAAAACACACACACACACACACACATCCTTGTACTTATATCTTTGTGAGGACTTTCATAGACATAATGTATTACCCAGCCCCTCATGCAGTCTTTTACAATAACAGTTGTCTCTAGGTGCGTTACACAGGCAGAAACCCAGAGCCTGAACCCCCAGGTAAGCATAGTGACAAGGAAAACTCCCTTTTAACAAAAAGAAACCTTGAGCAGGATCAGGCTTAGAAGGAGGAACCATCCTGCTGAAAACCGGCTGGGTAAAGGAGGAGAAGAAGAGGGAAACAGGACAGAGAGAATAAAAGAGAGAGAGAAACAAATATGCTAACATAATACAGCATAGGCAGGTTGTTATAAAAAAAGAGAACAGCATAGGCAGGTGCTGACAGTGGACACTGGGTTTGTCAGAGGCTGCATGAAGGTCTGGAGATGGGAGATCTGCAGAAAGATACAGAAAAGAGAGAGAGGGGAGAGAGACACAAAACAGAGAGGAAGACTGGACACACAGTGATAATCCCGGTGAGAAGAAGAGGACGAGAGGAGGTAAGGGAATAGAGATGGTGGTTGGTGTTGAGGAGGTGGGGGACTGCTCAATTTTGCTCAATTTTGACATTTGTGTTCATTGTGTGAATGCTCATGCACAAGTTCAGCCCCAGTAAATAAATAAATACATTTATTAATAAGCCTCTCTGGAAAACATTCACTGTTTGCTTTGTGGGGACAAAGAAAACAAATGGTTTAGTTAGCTGCAGATGCAGATGCCAGCAGTTGGTCGCCATCAATCTTCATCGCCAGAGCGTGACAGCCTGGGAATGAGAAAAGAAACTATTGCTGTTTGCTTTTAGATGCACGCTGACATTTTGTCGTGGAAAAAGTTTCACTATATTTGCTGTGACCACAGAGCTCCAAGCCTCCTTCTGCTGGAAATCAAATATCTCAACCTCTTTTTATAGTGTACAGAAGTGTGTGTGCATGACAATAGAATCCTGCAGATTCATTATTCCCTTTTTGTGAAACTCTCAATTAACTCTGCTTCAGCGCCTGTGTTTAATGATGTGCAACAGTCTATCTTCACGCGCCCTGAGATGCCTCTGATGAAAGCAAACCCATCTCCGCTGCTCACCGGGTTCGGCTGCTCTGTCTGTGTGTCTCCTCAGTTCGAGGCATACGTGAAGGAGGGTTCGACCGGTGTCGTGGTCAACCTTAGCGTGGACGACAGAGATGATCCAGCCACGGGAGCCGGGAGGGCCCTTTACTCCATCATTAACGGAGATCCGACGCAGAGCTTTGAAATTCACACCAACCCAGACAATAATGAGGGAATGCTTGCCGTCGTCAAGGTAAGGTGTCAAGCACACCGCCTCATGCCACACAAACACGCCTTACTCTGCTAACCATTTCGTGTGGTCCTCCAGCCTCTAGACTACGAGGCCACAGCCTTCCACACACTCCTCATCAAAGTGGAGAACGAAGACCCGTTGATTTCCAACGTCGGTTACGGCGCGAGCTCCACGGCCACTGTCCACGTAACAGTCCTGGACATTAACGAGGGCCCTGTCTTCTTCCCGGACCCCCTGACGGTCATCCTGATGGAGAACATTCCCGTGGGCAGCTTTGTGGCCTCGCTCAACGCTACTGACCCAGATGTCCTGCAGATGCAGAGCATCAGGTAAGGAGCTTTGGGCCGAAGCACGTGAACCTGTCTCACTGGACAAGAAATAGAATTTCAGGATGAATGGTGATGGATGCGAGGGTTTGCGTGACTGAACATCATGTGCTGCAGCTTTCAGCTATCGCGTCACCTGAGCTTCCTGCCTTGGTGCAACCTAATTATTTCGTACAAAAGGGACTTTCAGAATTGCATTTGAGTTTATATAAGGGCACGTTTTCATACATTTCACATCACTCGTGCCTGTCAACAGCGTTCTGTAAACTGGCAACCTGCAGGTGAGACCAATCACCACATCCTAGTGAAACGTGGTTTGAGACAAGTCATTAATTTTCACTTCGTTATACACAAAGCCCTTGTTCAAATATTAGAATTGTCATAACAAAAAAGCTATTAGTTTCACTGTGTGCTGGAATTAAAAGGCAGTGCTCCAGCTGCCTCAGGGGGAGCCATAACGCGCTGCACTTCCTCTGACGAGATGGAAAACTCGGTGTGGCGTTTATTAGGTTTTAAGCCTTGTATCTTCCCGATTGAAACCTTTCTTCTGTGCTGGGAGGTACCGTATGTATTGCAAAATGGTTAACTAAACGCAGGATTACAAAGCGCCAGGTAAATTCATAAATAAATTCACCACGTCTCGAATTTACTGCTCATTAAATTATTGATGGCGGCTTTCCGTGCCGTAAAACAGTCATCAAACGCTACATAACTTCCACCGAGACGCTCCGTCAGTCAGGTCAAATTAATGAAGCCAGGAGGACAAACACATTCCTGAATACTGATTTTGCTTGGAAACAACAGCACACTGATTGGATAATTGATGCATTGCTCCGTTTTATGTTTTCATGGAATAACAAGGGGCATTCATCTACCGTTAAATTTGCATTGGGGAGATTGATGCCTTTGGCTGAGCTCCATCTGAAGTTTGGCGGTTGACGTCTGGCACACTCGTTTATCTGTTTTTGACATTTAAATTGTTTGCAATTCGATTCAAACCCAACACATAGAAACAGAACGAATAAAAAGCCTGAATCGCAGCAGCTATCTTGAGGCAGATTACACCTGACTTTCAGAGGTGTTAACTACAGCCTCGTTCACCCGCCAAAACAGCTTCCAGCCTTGAGAAATCACACAGCACACGCTAATTAATTAGCATTCCATCCTCCTGTGTGCTTTAGCAAAGGAAATCATTCTGAAATGGTGCAGAAATATAATTTTTTACTCAAAAGTTCACTGTGAGAGTTGTTTCTGCCACGACTGTTTGGTCAGTTACCTTTGAGAACATGTTCGTCATCCGCAGAAGATGCATATTTCATATTAAATGACACAACCTGCTACTTGTTCACCTTCTTCCAACTGGTAGTTGATGATTAAATCAGTGCGGCAGAGCTTCTTTAAGGAATGATAATTATAGTGAGTCGTTTCCAGCTGTAGCAGCGGTTGCCATGGAGATTATTTAGAGTGACTTACTAGCCAGAATCAACTATCCTCCCTTTTCTGATCACTGCCTCTCTCATGCATGTAAACAGCTGTTGTGTTTATTGGTTCATCTAATAACATGAGAAACACAGGCTTGATTACAACAAATGATAACACCTTTTTTTGCCTGTAAACACACCTGGATTAAGCCTTAGAACAGCAGCACATCACACATTCACTCTTGGATGTATAAAATCCAGTGAAAATGTGGCGTGTTACGCTTTTAGCCAGTGTAACAGTGAAGAGAGCTGGAAAATATTTACTTTTTCTATATAAATAGAACATTAAATGTGGTGGAGAGACTGCTGAAATGATTAACACCCATGCTTTCAAGGCCCTGACAAGATATGTTTTCGCCCATGAAAAATCTGCACTGTCAACAGCTCCGCAGTGTTATAACAAGCATGAAGCATGAAATAAAGCGTGAGGAAAATAGGACCATTGACAAGAACGGCAAAGGAAAACTAGGGAATCGTGTGTGGGCTTGTGTGATGCGCAAGTCAGCCTTGGTCTGATATTTTTGCATTAAGTGAAGTGTTTTCTGATGTTTTGAAGGAAAAGAACTGTCTGTTTGGACTCGGAGGGTACAAATCAAGGCACTAAACAGCCGTATGAGTGCAGGCAGAGGTGCTGAAATGAGGCTTCTTATTAGCCTGCTTTCTAAACAAGAGTGGAGCAGAAACCAGCGGGGTTAATCGGGGCTATCGTCGTTATCCAGATTATTAAACAGGTTCCTGTTAGCTTTTCGCGCTGCCGCCAACAAACCGGTCATTTCCGTGAGCTGGTGTTGACATTTCGACAAATAAGTAAATGAATTCGACTGCACTTTGACCACGGACTCTTCAGGTGCTGATGAGCCGCGTAGTCACCCGTGGCCTCTCATTTCTTTCTCGTTACAAAAGGTTGAGGAAAAATTATTTCCTGGAGGAGTTGTAATCAGATCAATAGACCAACGGGCCTCGCGCACTGTCTGCTCCTGAAATTCGCTCATTTCTCAAATATTCCCGGCTGCACATTGGATTTTCCGAAAAGAGTAATGATTTTAATTTACACTCTTTGACTAAAAACAATTGAAAATCAACATGCTAGCATATGTTTGAGTTCACCCGTATGCTGATGTGAGGTACTGCTATTATACGTGTGAGATATCCATGTTGCAATGATGCGTTTCCTGCTCAAAAGAATGATAACGAGACGCGCCCGTGCACTGTTACCATAGCTATAGAGGAAGAACTCGTGGTGCTCATCTGTATAGAATATCATAAAAGTATGTCCAGGCAGGTTTTACATTGCACAGGCTCCAGATATGGCATTGCTGCTCTTCACCTGAGCCGCAGTTACGAGAAGCGTGAGTCATTTTAATGGAGTACAGTACTTAGACTTTTGGTGGGATCTAGATGTTGGTTCTGAGGCAGTCCTCCGGCTCCGTTGACTGCTTCATGGATTATTCATGCACAATGGCTCGAAAAGCGCAAAGAAGCAAAAGAATCAGCGTGTGCGTGCGCGTGCTTGCTCATTCGCATTAATACCCTGAAAATTAGACCCAAAACGCTCACTTAGATGTGCCGGCACCAATTATTTATGCTGAAGTGCATTATTAAGAATGTTGACTCGTTTAATAAGGGCTTATTTCTTGACAGGCTGCCCATCAGTTGTCAAGTGACTGTTTACAATTAAGCAGCTGACACTTGATGGAGACGGTGGCTCTGAAGCCAGGGGGGCTCTAAGTGCAGCCACGACTCGACTTGACGCGTGAAGGCTGTGATTTATGTGGGGACAACTGCTGCGCTGAGCCTGACACGACCGTGGGAAAAGTGTTCAAATTGTGTTTGTTTTCTTATTTGTTTGTGAGCTCGTCATGGTGCATTGTTACGAGTGGGGTGATTTTCTTCTCCATTGATCGGGTAACTATTTGCTGCTTTTAGCCATCAAGTCGGGTTTTTCAATGAACCTAATTTTTTTTATCTTCTTCAGAAGCTGAAGATCTGAGAACACACACACACAAGATGCAATTTCCAGAGCAACAATTATATTTTTTCTGTAAGATACGTATGTATTAAGACTAGTTTGGTCTTGAAGACACATCCATCTCTCCACATCCACTTGCAGACCACTGTGTTTTTCCTTGCGTATCTCCAACTTTTGGGTCATCCATTATTCAGAATTTTCCTATCTACTTGCAATTCTCACACTGGCTGTGCTCCAATTGAAAGGATCTGCCGTCGAAAGAGGAGGGTTGGGAAGCTGTAATGGCAGCCATAGAAAACCGTCAGTTATCTTTGATGAGCCAAGATAACAGTAGGAATAGGGTAAGAAAGCAAAACGGACAAACTGGGACGATGAGGAGCATGTCGGTAGGAGAAAGGCATCGAATACAAGACAAATCTGACCCGGGAGGACTCTGACAATGTGCTTGCCTGTAGGTTAATTGTACCTGTACATGAAAAACACCCAGAAAGCTGGAGACAAAGGCCGAGAGGTGGAGACAGGATGATGGAGAGGTGAGTAAAATGACAGCATGACAGCAGGCTGGAAAGGATGTGATCATATTCCTAAAAGCATATTGTCATAACTGAAGCTTTGATTGCATCTTGCTGCCAAAAGGTACATTTTGACCTTCTGACAAGCTAAGATCTGCATTCGTGTCTCTGTGCGATGCACTAAAACTCAGTAAACTCTATTTTTTTAACTCAAAAACATATTTATCCGTTCAAGTTGTTGGATACTAACAGATTCGCATTAAGAGACGGATGTTAGAAAAGACTATCTGAGCTGCTTATTTAGGTTGCAAATTCAGAGTGAGGATGTTCGGCATCCTCCTCTTCAAGTCATCTACCAACGCTACCTTTGACCCCTGACCTAAAGCATCGCCCTCAGGAGAGACTTAGGGAAACGGCTGGTTTGGTCACTAACGATAGCAAAGTCTTCCATGTATACAGTTGGGAAATGATCAAGATACTAAAAGCTCATGACGGGTAACCGAGTTTAAAATCTTAATGAAATGAAAAATTGAATTGAAAAAAAAATGCTACTTTTAAACATGCCTAATTTATAGTCAGGTCAGATAAATTCTTCCTTTGCAAAGTTGCTGAAATTCCAAAAGCCGCACCAAAGTTCAGAGTGGTTGTGAACACACACACACACACACACGCAGAACTTTGCCTAAAAGGAATGCCAACTAAATGAATGTTCTCTGCAATGACACCAACGCTGGTATTCTTCTGAGGGTGCTAAGGTGCCCTCTGTGGCGTGGTGGAGATGCGGTGTCCCTGCTACACCGTGTTTTGAAAGGAAGGCGCTTTGTCTACAGTTTGGTGTCTCACAACATTAGAACTGGAGTTAAATCAACCAAACAGTCAAAGTGCTGCAGATGATCCTACAACGGCAGTCCAGCTGTGCTGATATCCAGAAACGCAGCTCTCCTGCTCGGCTGCACGTGTACAATATGCAACATTCTAAAGTAAAGAAAGAAAAAAGCATCTGCTCTGAGTGGATATTTCTGTCTCATTGACAGAATTCTATACAGGTCTGTCTCTGAGGGATTTCCGCCGTCTCAGTTTCTTTTTTTTTTTCTTTTCGAGGCTTTTCATGTGGTTGTATAAATCGGAGGTGTTGCAACAGAACCAAATAACCCATCGCACAACAAAGTTTTTATCTACAGCCGTTAAAATTACTCCAGAATCATGGACGTTGGAACCAGGTCGGCAATCAAGCTGGGTTTTCTGTCCTCCCAGACAGAAAACAGCTTTCACCAAGGAGTGTGGGAGAGCCTTCTGTACCTGGTAGGTCAGAAAACCCAGTTGGACTACAGCCCAGGAGGACCGGGTGTCGATGTCCGTGCTCTAGATGAGGCCTGTCCACAGTCGACGCAGCAGCTCCTAGGGTCGGTGTGCAGCTTCATTGTCATGTTGTGGTCACATGGTACTTTTCTTGGACCTGTTTTCTTTAATTTGCTGCAATTTGCACAAACATCTTCTTCTCCCTCTGCCTGTTTCTCAGGTTTATTAAAATCAACAAAACACAAATCCAATCTGGGGGGCAGATGGCGGTGCACACGCCTCATCAACGTTTGCGCTGCTCAGCGTTTTGGGGATCTGGAGGAGAAAATAACCTTGGTGAAAAAACAGAAAAAACACAAAGGGGACAACAAACACCAAACAATTCAGAAGTGCCGCTGTTCACCAGAGACCAACGTGCAGATCTCGATGGAAACGTGCGTTTGTGAGTGTTGTCTAATGCAAGTATGTGCGACGTGAGAAAGGTCAGGAGAGACACCAGTCACCACATCTCATTCCGTGTCTTCGCATTTTTACTGATGGAGTTATTTATTGATTTTAAAGGAGAAAATGGGCTTCAGTGTTAATGAAGTGTGCAGTGCTGTGTGTCAGGGAGTGTGACTCAAATGTGGGGTGTGTAGGATGGACGGGGAGGTCTGAGTCAGCGGCTTCTGTTCGTGACACATGAGCAGCATCAGGGAGCTATCCAGGACAACGGCAACACATGGTGCTGAATCATCTGGCTGCACTTCTCTCCTCTTTGCCGTTGTTGCTGTGGGTCCTCTTTCGGTAGAGGAACGCCGTTCTGAAAGTTCTCGCCGAGGCCTGAAACAAGCGAGGTCATGGTGTCGGATCAGTAATGGTGAAGAGAAAGCAGCCAGACGAGGAGGCTCTCGCCTCCGGTGCTGACGCACATGCAGCCACGCAGCGGAGTCGTCAGACGTCATTCAGACCATGTTTTCCTGCCACGGGAAAATAAACTCATTGGTAGTTCTAAAAGTGTGTCCAATGTGGACCGAAAATATCCATTAAGGTGTAAAAGATAGGGCTGGTTCTTTGTGCCATGAAGACATGAGTGTCATCCCACCTCTTCAGACTTTTATAAATGTGCCTACACATACATCACTGAATAGATATTCTTTAAGAACATCACACGTTCTTGCTCTTCTCCCCCTCCCCCACGCTTGAATCACTGGCAAACACAGACTCCATCTCTCAGCCCAATGATTGATGTGACACGTGCCGGTGTTTGCTTTTCCCCTTCTTCAGCACTGTCACATTTATTTCTTCGCTATAAACCCGCTGCACCGTGCTGATACGGAGCAGAAATATGAACAGGTGTAACACGGGTGATTTTTTTTTCCACGCGGTCGGAGGCAAAATAGGGGACAAGCTCGGCTCCATTTAAAGTTGAAAACCAGAGCGGCCGTCCGAGGTCCAAGGAGTGGCGAGGTTAAAGCAAATGAGATGGAATTCTGAGCTTGAACCTTTATTGGCGCAAATATCCCGCTGTCGGTGACGCATGTACGTGGGGCCCTTTCCATTTTTCGTGTCAATGCTCCGCACTAGCCAAACATCTGGAGTCCTGCATCGGACAATGAATAACTTTTGTTTCATGCCACTTTCAGGGAAAATCAATTAGATGCGAGTGGGCTGCAGGCCAAATAAAAAGGAAGAAAAAAAAATCTAAGGTTATATGGAGTTCTTGTCGAAGACCCGCAAATACGCAGTGAGGTGGCTGGACTGGGCGGCAGCATCTGCTTGCTGCTGCCAAGGCTTGCCTTTTAGCTCAGAAACGCTGATTCCAGAACAGAGATGCAGTTCTGTGGGTGGCTGTGATGCTCAAGGAAAAGGCAAAGCAGGGTTTAATGCAGGGTGTTCTGTTTCAAAGCAGCAAAGCATGTCACAAACCGGCTCTTAGTCCGTGACAAGAATGAGGGAAACAAAAGAAGTGGGCCCAAAATCATAAGTTTATTGTAAATTATAGTTTAACAGAAGTAACCATGATCAAACGTGTGCAGTGAGTATCTGTAAGATGGGGGGCTTGCAGTGTGTGTAAGTAAATGGAATGTGTATGGTGCATGTGTGTCTGAATGTACAACAAAACTGAAGAAAACCGAAGAGACCAAACAGAACAGAACAAAGGCTTACCTGGAGGAAAGCAGAGAGAGAGAGAGTTAGCATCAACACCTCTTAAATGAGCCCAGATGGCTCCAGTCCCGCGGCCCTCCCCCTGCCTGTATTAGGAACCGCCCCTGTGAGGCTGGGAAGGGGCCGTGACAAGCAGTCTTGAGGTTTGCATGGCCTCGTTAGTGAGATGGTCACCGCAGATTAGCCAGAGCAGGTGTGGAACTTGTGAAACACCTGTTGCCATGGACCGGTACTTTTTGCTGGCAGTCTGTGAACCGTCTGCCGTCTTCATCCTCATCTCGTTTCTCCTTTTTTAAGGTGAACTGTGTTTTTGGGTCGCGTTTGCGGTGGCTAGCTGCTGTCGGCTCCTAAGAATCAAGTGTGGTCGTGAGGCAAAGGCAGAAGGGCTCTTTTCTTTTTCCCTCTAAAATTACATACAAGACAACTGCGAAGACAAAACCTATCATTTTAAATTGTCAGACATTTGTCTGAACTTTTCCGAAGCACCACAGACTCAAATTTTAGCTGCATTACTAGGCCGGACTGAATAATTAGCACGTGCGGATGCGTTAAATTAGTCCCTGACAGCTGTCTGCACAGAACTGCATCGGCTTCGTCACAAAGATGATTCTTCCTCTGCAGATTGTCAGACAGACACTCCTGTGCATTTATTTACCTTTTCCATTCTTTCTCATCCCTCCCTTTTACATCCCTCTTCTCACCTTCCCGATTGACGGGCCCGACTCTTTCGCTCACACAAGCATAAACGCAATATAACTTGCCCGACCCCTCGTTGCATGAGTTATAGTCAAATCACAGAGCGATCTGGGGTGCAGGAGAGGAAGAAGAGGGTGAGAGTGACTGATGATGAAATACAGAAAAACTGTTGGTATTATGGGAACTGTAAAATCAGACGCGCTGTCGATGTGTGAACGCCGGCTTGCTGACACTGTAGCACATCGACAATGAGGGAAAATGGGAAATACTTCAAGCTAACGCGTACAAGCGGCAGCGCTCGAGTGGTGTCTTGGTCGCGAGTGCATAAAGGTGCAATCAAAGGCAGAAAGTGCAATTTCCTTAAATTCAATCTGCTTTTCTAATAGAGTTTCACAGAGCTCAGATTTAACTTATAAAGCCTCTAAACAGAGCAGCAGTGTGACCTTCTTTTTGCAGCCTCGCAGCCATTACCATATTAAAATTGGATACGTTTCACATGCCTCAGATTGTTGGAATAATTATGCTTTAAAGTCTTAGAGACACACCTGGGAATCAGTGTGTGTCAATGTAGTTTGACACTGATCTTTGTCTTATTATGCAACGCTATCTTCCGCTTATTGCTCGGAATTTTAATAAGTCAGACCGCGGTGCAGCTCCCGGCCTTTTCTCGCAGCCCTGAAAATAGAGCAGCATCTGCGGAACTCATCTATTGTCGAGGAGACAATGAACTTTGTCACTAAAACTTATATTTGATTGATGAGGCAAGGCCCAAAGCAAAAGAAGATTATTTTGAGTTTATGCGGGGATGAAAAGTTACAGGCACATAAATGCACTGGCATGTAATTTGCATATATTTATCTTTGCCCTTGACTCAGAAAATTAACTTGCAGCTAATATTTAGAACCAGTGTTTCACTAATATTCAGCTGGATGTGTGACCCCAATAAAAGCCCCTTTTCCCACTGAAGTTACCTGGGAAAAACCTTTCCCCACCCCCTATTAACGCTGGGGATAAAATAAATTACATATATTTATATTACAAAAGACTCCTGATGATGAGCTGTAGAATCAGCATAGAAACAGGTCTCTGAGCTGGTCTGCCAAGCTCCACGAGTAGTGAGGAGTTCATTGTTTTAGAATGTAGCATAATTGAGATCGCAAACGTGCGTCCATGCACGAGCTAAGCGCGCGTCGCACACGTGCAGCACATAAAAAGAAACAGTTTTCAGAATTAGGATTAATATCTTGTATCTGCTACCTTCAACAGAATCATGTTTGAGCCATAAATTATTATGCTTTCATGCTTTAAATGTACTCGCACGCGCCTCCATCCCATCCTAACGCTGAGTAATGTTGCTAAAGGCGCTCCTGGCAAATCCCGCATGATTACAATAGCTATATTTCAAAGAGCCGTTTTTTTAAAAGGCGGGGGGATTGGTTTATGTGCTGTTGTGCCTCTGACACACCCATGATTCATTAAATGACTAAATCCAACTCTTGTAACCCAAGCACCTTGTGTAATCTTGGATTTTTATACCGCCAGCGTCTCAAAACAGGGCTCCAGCAACTTTATTTAAGATGTTTATTGTCATATACACGATAGAAACGTAGTGGCAACACTGAGTAATAGACTCTGAGTTTACACAGTTGGAATAATAACTAAGATTAATAAGGAACAAGTCTATACAAGTAAAGCAAATAAAGCAAATGCTATACACAAAGGGCACTGGACAATATTGCACAAATATTGAAATATTTGCGTTTCAATATTGTTGCTTGTTTGTGCAACAGTGTCTCATTTGATTGCACTGCACTGCATACTGCATCTTAACTCCCAACAAGATGACTGAGGACAAAGCTTTCAACAAATTCCTCGTGACGGACCTTGAACCCACACACTGCTTTTTTGCTTCCAGTTCCAGAATCATCCAGTTTTTACACGCTATTTACTGTCTGTATTTACTGGCACTATAAAAAAGACGTCTTGCGTTTCTACTTTCATGTCTTCGGGAGGCATTCACTTAAGAAAGCAAAATAAAACTGAGAAAAAAATGCAAACAAGACAATAAAACAATAATAGCGTTGTGTTTAATAATGCCAGACCAGTCTGGTGGTATCACCGACTTGACAGACCATTAACAATTACTGGACTTAACCACCCACAGGAAATGGAATTAAATGAAATTCTAACAGCCCTGTCATGTGTGAAGCACACTCTGTCCAACTCGAGCCCCACCAGAGATCCAGGGCAGAGCAGATCTGCCCAGACTTCACATTAATGCACCTGCACTGGCCGTATTCTCTCTTCAAGGACTTGCTATAAACGATCACCGTCCGTACATGTCAGACACACGCCAACATTTAGTGTCATATTTAACTCGATTAAAAACGCCTCCGTCCATCTCCTTAGTGCCTTTACTGGTGTGAAAAGTGAGAAATTAGACCAATTGAAGCGAGGCTGAGCTCCTCTGTCTCAAGTCGTTTGCACACAGAGCGACTGCTCTGCCTTCAGATAAAAACTACAGAATTAACGGTCAAATTAATAACACCCTCTGTCTCTCCCACTTAAGACATTCCTTTCCAGTCTAATGAAGCATCATTTTATTCACTTCCATTTTCTTCTTTTTTCCCAGGCTACACATCTTTCCTAGTGTTAGCAAATGATGGTTATATTCTTAAATTACCCTTTCTCATGACTGGGATCGGCCCACGGTATGGAGAAATGTTTTTTTTTCCTGTAATGAGGTTCCTAGACAGTCCGACAGATGCACCAAACACCTGCCGACTCCGCCTCGCAGCGATGGGACGTCCCTCGGCAAAACATATGCACACCTTAAAGGGTACAGCTCTGCAGGGGTGTGGGCAGGCCAATGGAATGGCCTGCCTCCGGTGTTGTGCCGCTCATGCAAAACTTTTGGACCCATTATCTTGCTGTCACGACACCGTGCCAGGGCAGTGACTTGGGTTACTCATGAGAGTCTGCATGAAGAAACCGAGTGTGTTTAAGGCTGAATAATGTGGGCATTGTTGTCAGGGTTTATTGTCTCCTTTGTTGACAGATTTGTTTGTGCCCTGTCGTAACTCAGATATGAATATTCCTAATGGCCTTTTAATGTTTTTATAACTCTTCTCTTACAGTAAATGGGATCTAATGGTCTGTTCCTGGAGGGGGGACCATAAATCTGACTCAGACAAACAAAAACTCCAAACAAAAAATCAGTCAGAGAATGTTCTGGTCTATATTGAGGCACTCAGTAATCACCCATCAGAATCTGTGGAACTAGTTAACATCACTAGTTCTTACACACTCAGATGCTTGAACCATTTGACATCTCTGAGTCCCATTAAAACCAGTATCTTTAGCATGTGGATCTTTAGCAGTGCTTTCACCCTATGGATCCTGCTATAACCAGTACATTAATCCCTCTGTCCCACTATATCCAGTCCATTTAATCTCTCCGCCACACTCTAACCATCACATTTAGACCCCGGATCCCACTGTAACCAGTGCATTTAGTCAACCTGTCCTACTATAACTGTACATCATTAGCCTCAGTAGCCTCTGATTAGCTCATCTACTTTTAACCAAACGGATTTACTGTAGCCATTTCTGCCCCACTGTGCTTCAAACTTTGTCCTATTATAACCAGTTTATTGCAAATATGAACTTTTTATAAAACTACACCAATAACAGCATCTGTTCTGCTGAAACTGTTTTATCGGCTGAATACTTGGTAAAAACACAATCTTTGCCATATTTTTGCCTTGTGTTCACGTCTGTATTTACTAAACTGGCCAAAATGGCAGATATCGTTTTTTTTTTTTTTCACACTTTTACACAGTGTTGGGGAAGTTCATATTCTACATGAACTAGTTCAAAGTTCAGTTCAGTTCACAAATTTTAAAACGAACTAGTTCAGTTCATAGTTCATAATTCAAAAATTTTAACTAAGTTCACAGTCCAAAAATGAACTATTTTAGTTCATTATAATTCTATTTTCCCTCCATATGTTGCTGTGAACTATTTTTTAAAATATTGCCACAGAGCCACAGACAGCAATTATTTTATCAGTGTTATCACTTAAACAAAGTGTCATATTTCATCTTCATATCCAATTTTGAATCCTTAATCTCAGACAGTTCAGTCTTAAATTAGCTGTTGTTTTTTTTTTTGTTTATTTGTTTTTTTAATGTTTAAGAGTGTCTGTACTTTTTTTTTTCCTTGATGGCACGTTTTTGGACGGCTGCAACCCCTTGATTAAGTTTATGAAAGCTGGACTTTCCACTACTCAATGACTGCAGGTCTCCAACAATATACTGCAGCACCAGGTTGTCCAGCTGCAGCTGGGAGATGACGATGGAGCCGCTGCTGTACGCAGTTAATGAGATTTGGGTTAAATGTCTGTTGATTTTTTTTTATTTACTTGCACATACCCTGAAAGGCTACCCGGGTGCTTGAACTACATGCCGCTGCTGCTTCCTGTTTTGATGACGCAATCGGCGGCGCGACGCTGCTGGTTGGTGTTGCTAGATTGGGCGTTTTTCCGCTACATATTAAAGCCGGTTTACAATGTGTTTTAGTTGGGTTTTTGTCTGAAATCTGGCACCAAATTGAACGAAGATGAACTGAGAGAGAGTTCACAGTAACGTTACGCGTTCACAGTAACGTTTATCAGGCAGGAATACAGTACATTCAGTTCACAACACGTTCAGGCACAACACTGCTTTTACACGTAACTTCTGTGGCTATGCTGGAGTGTCGGTCATTGTTTGTGAGAAGAGCACCACAGCAGAGAGTAAATCAATGGATCATTGGTGGCGCGGATGCGAGCTGCCAGTGCCCGGCTGAGTGGCCATTAGCAGGGTCGCTGCTCCGCTCAGCTCATTTTTAAGGCCATGCAGGCTTGGCCGTTATGCCAGCTAGATTATTAGAAAGGTGTTTCATCATCCATTCGCCACGACCCTGAAGGTCTCTTTACCACCGCCCCCACACGTATGTGTTTGGAAGCAGAGTGTGTGTGCAGGATGATTAATTCAGGGCCATTTTCAGACGTCCTGGAAATGACTGACAGCACAGAGAGGGACAGTACTCAGACTGTTCTTTCCTTTTAAAGCTCTGTAAGGGATTCTGCATACATGAATACAGTTATTCATGTATGTTGATGCTCTGGCTTCTGACTTTGCTAACTTCCTGACTTACTTTCTCTCTCAGGTACTCCGTTCTGCACGACCCAGCAGGCTGGTTAAGTGTGAACCCGGTCAAAGGAACTGTCAACACTTCCGCCCCACTGGATCGCGAGTCTCCGTATGTCCGCGACAGTAAATACAAGGCTGTCTTCATCGCCACAGATAACGGTGAGTGTACGTTACAAAAATGATTAATGCTTTATAATTAGATGCAGCATTGGTTCCATCCGTGCCCTGTATGACAATGCCATAGGTAGGTGTCTCCTTGGAAACAGCAACCTACTGTAACAAGGCTCACAGTTGTTGGACACCAGCCGATACAACACTGTTGTAAATAGCCTCGGAGACATGATGACAAAATTAAACACAACAAAGTCTAGGTGCTGCTGCTTGTATATAAAGCAGAACATGTTTAACATGAATGTGTGCAGTATTCAGGACAAGGAAGTGACCTCGTCGGCTTCCAGCAGGGTGATGATGGGATGGCCGTTAACGGCGCTGCTCCTCTCGGACCATATGTTTGCTGGCCTTGTCATCGGACTCATCACTCTGAGACTCTTCGGAGCAGATCTGAAATTGTTGAGAGCCGCAGCACATCTCCCTATTACTCCTCACTCCTTCTTTCTTTGTGCCTTTATCTCTTTTGCGCCTCTCTCTCTCTCTCTCTCTCTTTTTTTATTTTAATCTATGTGGTCTCCTGAGCTCAGGAGATTCTGACAGATCCATTAGACGAATGCAGAGATTCTATTAGTAGTCAGGAGAATGGCACTGTTGTGCCGGCCAATTTTAGGAGCCGTGGAAGTCTGGAAAGGAACAGAATGGTCAAGGGATGAAAAGAAAGGCTGGTAGGTGGGTGGAGAGGAGGAGGAATGAAAAGGATGAATGGATGGGGTGGGGTGTCAGAGAGGGCAAGGGGCTATTCTCAGATTTTTTTGGAATACAATCTTTTTTGCAATATTTTATTTCTGCTTTCAGTTTTCAATTTTAACATGAACAGGAACAGTAAATAACAACCCCCCCCCCACACCCCACCCGTCATACACCCATATACATACATATACATACACACATACCTTAATATATACATACATATACATACATATATTTAAAAAAAAAAAAAAAAAAAAAAAAAAAAAAACACGGGGTGCTCCACCACCTCATAAAAGAGAAAGAGAAAGAAAATGGGTATATAATATGTCATAGGTCAGTTAGTTTGCTGCTGATGCATTTATATGGTCTAGATAAGGTGGGTCTAGGGTGTTGTATCCCTTTCTGAGGCTGTATGTAATCTTTTCCAAAGGCACGCAACTGTTCATTTCTGAGTACCACTTCGTAAAGAGTAGAGGAGAATCAGCTTTCCAAGTCACAGCAATGCATTTCCTGGCTACCGATAAGGATAGCTCCAAAAATTTTGCTTGGAATTTAGTCAAAAGTTCATCAATTCTTATAAAATTTCCTAATAAGCACAGCTCTGGATCAAGAGGCAGAGAAACCTGCATAATCTTAGATAAGGTATCACAAAAGTCATGCCAAAAGTCTTTCACCTTTACACTTACCAGGTGCAATGCAAAAAAGAGCCCACCTCTGTGCCACATCTAAAACAAGTGTCCAAGATTTCAGGCTTAGACTTGTGTATTTTCACTGGAGTTAAATACAGCTGGTGGAGAAAATTATAGTGGACAAGCCTGTATCGTGCATTAATAATGGCAGATAAACTGTCCTGACACAGCTCTGATCAAAGGTGGTCTTCAATTTTAATGTTTAGATCTGACTCCCACCTTTCTCTAGACCTATGCAATCCTGGCTTGGGACATTGCCTTGTCAATAAAGAATACACCCTAGAAATAAACTTACAGGTTCCGCCATCATGTAGCAGCTTTTCCAATTCAGTTAGTTTAGGCATGGACATATTGCCCAAGGTACTTCTAAGAAATGACTGCAGTTGGAGATAACAAAAAACGTATTATTTGGCAAATTGTATTTCCCTTTAAGTTGTTCGAAAGTCATGAAAAGTCCATTTCTGAAGCAGTCCTCCAAGTGATAAATGCAATTCCGATGCCAGGTTTCAAGAATTTTGTTGTTTACAGTCAAAGGAATAAGTTAATTTTGTCTCAAAGGAGATTTCGGTGAAAGTCCTATCTTTTGACCCATAATTTTATGAACATCATACCATATTTTAATAAGGTGTAATAAAATAGGATTATCAGTCTTTCTTGACAGGGTTGCACTTGTGTATCTGCCATCTTGCAGCCCTCAGTGTTGTGGTGTGGAATCTCTTTCTCACCCGATGAAAATTGTAAATTTGTAGTATTAACTTGTTTGTTCTTAGATCTCAGGTCCATCGCGCAGCTTATCTATTAAAGTGGTAGCGAGTTATAGTGTTTTGAATAGTTTTCAGAGATAATATGTTGGAGAGCCTCCGGTCTCTGTTTTTTCTTTTCAAGTGGATAGAATGTTCATTCGGTTTCTACTCTGGAAGGACCCAGCTTTGACTTCGACGGCTCCCCCTACTGGACGTGTCCTGATGTGAAACTTGTGACAGCAAGTAAGGCCAGAATCTGGAAAAGAGAAGGAGAAGGATAAACACTGCAGATCAGCAGGTCGAACAAAGTTGTTGGAAAAATAACAACATCAATGTTGGGTTCAGTCAGTAAATTAGCAGCAGCAATTCTGGAGGCTATGCTCTGTTGCCATAGCAATCAACTGCAGTTAGAGGAGCTATGGACAGTGTGATTGGTCACTACATGGTGTGTCAAGGTGGTGACTTAAGCGAAAGTGCCTGTGCACGGATGAGTAAGCCTATCTGTTTATTGACTTGCACCGGTGCTCACATTCATCCCTTCGTTTATACATCTGCACAGCTTCTCCATCCTGCCGCTGCCTGTCCCTGCTTCCTGAATTAATGACCGCACAGCCAGAGCCCGGTGCTGGCCGGGCAGCTGCACCTGGCTGGTCAGCAGAGCAATATTGTCAGAGAAGACGTTGTTCCAGCCTGTGCAGAGGGCTTGAAGAGCTGTTTACATCTACTCTCAGCACTGACTAATAGGCTTACCTGACAGCGAAATGTCTGTTTTTCTGTGATTCTTCTGCAGAATGCCAGATGTTCCAGTGTTAACCAAGTCGTTCTCCCAGTGTCGCCACCATCGACTTTCAGCTGTGTCATTCTTGTCACGATCTTGATTCACTTGAATATCATATTCCTTATTAAAAAAGTAGTTCTTTGGTCCGAAGTAGCAATGGAGTACTACTTTTACTATTTTCAAGGCACTGAATTCAAAGGAAAATACTCCAGTTTTCTGACGTTAGTCCTTTCTGGTTAGTCTTTTCTGTTGTTTTTTTGTGTTTTTATATCACCCGTCTCCCCGTGCCCACTTATTTCCACCCACCGCATGTTGTGGTTCACTGTTTGTCTCCTGCTCCTCATTTAAATGTTAAACCGCCTCCTGGTGGGAGCCATTTGTCATTGGGAGGCACAAATACAATATCAAAGCACCAGTCACCTCAAAGACACACGCTTGCGCGCTGTCTCTTGTGTGCACGGCCATTGAACCTGTTATTAAACACTCCCAAACTTTTCCATGAAGGAGCTGTGGAAGGTTTGTCAGCCGTCACAGCCAATTTTGCTAATAAAAAATACATTGCACCCACAGCATGCAGACTGTGAGACAGAGATGGTGTGTGTGTGTGTGTGTGTCTCTCGGAAGAAGCGAGTGCCGCTGCTGGCTGCACAGTCAGCGTGTGTGTATGTGTGGGTGTCTCCATCTCCGTGTGCAACGTCTGCGACCAGTAAGTGCCGGGAACCGGTGGAACCGGTTGCAGTAATGGCCTCAGTAATTCACCTGTTTTAAGCCAGTGCAGAGGCAGTGCTTTAGCTGCTTAGTGACTCACGTCGCCAGCGTCCTGGCAGGCTGCCTCAGACGCACTTGTGTCCTGATCAGGCGGCCTCAAACTCCCCCACTTGCAGTAATTGTTGAGTGGCAGAGACACGCTGGTGGAGTCCGTGCACAATAATCACCAACATGATATGTAAGGGCTGGAGAAAGCCTGAAGCAGGTCACCCATTTTCCCCCTTTTCTGTGTCTCATTTGGAAGAAAGCTTCAGGGCATTACATCCTGTGCTTCTCCCACATCCACGGCCGTATTTACATTTACTGTCCAGGGTAAGAAAATTGCTGTTTTAAAGGAGTCAGAAAAAAAGATATCAAGAAAGTGAAGAGAACATTTTAATAACTAGCCTGTGGTTATTATTCCCTTCGTCTCAGCCATATTAAAATCAAGGCCAGTGTTAGTCTGGTTTGGACAAGTAGCCAAGGGAGGAAGTTCTTAAAGGTTTCTGGGTGTGACCTGTGTCGGCTAAAAAAAAAAAAAAGTCTTTTGTGCAGCCAATCATATTTGACTCCCATGTTCCAGGGGGCTGGATGAGTCTCGCGTTAGGGGAACGTCACAGATTCCAGGCATGTTGGCCCAGGGTAATGGCAGAACAGAGGGATACATGCACAGAGAGCCTCGGAAGATCAGAGCTCAACATTGTCTTGCCTTCTGTTGTCTTTTTCTACAATGCCTCATTAATCCAGAATAAAAGCATGTCTTTCTTGCTTTAGCACAGTAGCAGGCTACAACCACCCGTCGCTTTCTTGCTGTCCCACTCTGATGGCATCTTCTGGGGCAGTACCTCTTCGTGGGGGGAGACACCAGCTTCTCTTATTCTCGTAATTAAATGTCTTTGTTGGTTTTAACAAAAAAGGACTCTGGTGTTAACTGGCCTTGGCTTAAGGTTAGCATTAGCCTTTGGGACACTGTCATCTACATGTGAGTTTATTTCCTGGGTTCTGTGGAAAAGCTTTGTACGTATTTAGAATGGCAGGCTTCCAAATGAGATAAGTGCGTTGCGGAGATGGAAAGTGACAGATAATAAAAGACGAAGTCAGATGAAGGAATCGGGTGAACGCGGCAGAGAATTTTCCTCTGTTTATCTGGAAAAGAATGCCATTAGATCATCGTGGGAAAGCTGTCACACGCCTGTTCCCCGGGGAAGAATTGACGACACCATCTGTGCTTGTAAGTGCGCCTTTATCGGATTTATCTGGGGTGTGCAATGACAGCGGAGGGAATGCAGTGTGAAGGGTTAGCGTTTGGAAGAATTACTGTCCTAATACGAACTAAACTAACAGATCAGAATTGTCAGTACAGAACATGCTGACGACGGCCAATCAAATGAACCCATTTTTACCCCGGTCCTCATCCAGTTATGTCGTGATACCAGTTCGAAGTGATACAGGCCCTCAGTTAGCACTTTAAAAAAATGTGCTGCGTGTGGAAACTGGGAATTTTAAGCCAGAGCAACTTATTTAAGGCATTTTTCTTTATTAAATATGAAATCTTTTCTTTTGACTTAGATTGAGTCAGTTCAGTTGGAATTAGTTTCATCACATCTCCAAAAAAAAAAAAAAAAAACAATCAAAGCAATTTTGGGGTTTAAATTGTTGAACCTTGCAGAGTATTTCTGCATGAAGCCTTTGACTTGACTTTAATCAGAGCCCTCCTTTTCCTGTAATTTTATGCCGTAGTCAGCAACTGATAACCCTAGCACTCTTCTGACAGTAATTTGCCATGGTGGCGATGGTGCACCTGTCGCGAGCATCACTTCCCTCCCTGAAGTCATCTCTCTTAATGACTCGTGCCTGTTGTAATTGGCTCTGGCTGGTTTCATTTACAGTTGTGATCACAGCCAATCAGATTAGCGCAGCGCCGCTCGATAGCATTTGCCGGAGCCCTGAGGAGACTTCTGAGTGACGGGACAATGGATCGGGTTATCTGAAGGGAGTTTTAACAAGGTCTGGGACTTCCATAATGGCAAGACTGAGAGACACTGGAGAATATGAAAGCAGATAAGGCATATGGCGAATCTCTCAGCATTACAGCAAGCGCGAAGAGACAGAGATGCAGCCACATTCGCTGTCAGCTGTACAGACAATGAATAGGTGAGGCCATGAAACCTCCTTAGCTTCCCATGAAACCTTTTCCAGGCATTTTATGGGTACAGTATTCAGCAGGTCTGATTGAATTCAAATCATCTTTATTTTTATAGCATGAAGATGCAGAACAAAGACTATGTGGGCCAGTGCTGCTACTGGGAGGTGCTAGACCCTCAGATCTGTAAACTGATGGGAAAAAGTAACAATATTGGTGAAATCTATAAAAGACTCCCAACAGCTTTAACTGCAGCCAAGGATAAAAATCTACTCCCTCCAAGTCAGATAATTCAAGAATGTAGACGAAGCTAACCCTTTTTAGCCCAGAAACATCCCTTATAAAAAGACAATAGGACAGTTGTGTTCATTTTTTTACTGTTGCCTAAAATGTAATATTCTAGTAATCACAAAACATCTTAAAAAAGAGATGTGACTTTATCTGTGATGAATCCAGCCATGTTTGTAGTTCTATGAAAGGGGAGCATCTACTGTGGAGCATGAGACCGAGCATTCTATGGACTACAACACCCAGCTGATGTAAAATCTTTTCATGCCCCCCCACAAAAATTTAGAGTTGAAAGGGTTAAATACTTTTTGATGTCTTCCTGGTTTCTCCTTACGTTATCACAATGCTGATCTTTTTGTGTTGGGAACAGTCAGAGGGAGAGGCACTCGTGAAACACACCCTGATAAGTCCTGCCGGGGTGGCGTCAGCAAGCATCTTAAAAAGGCAGATCCTTCATGTCAGTTGTGATGGATCAGTATTTTATGAGGGAGTGAAAGCAGTTTTCTGTGACAGACAAGTGTCATACATCTGTGCATCCATCATGTCTTTATTTTTTTTGTAAGAAAAAAAAACCTCTTTAGCTGAGGTGATAAAACACCGGTGGCATCGATTTCATATACAGTATTTCCCCTCCAAGCTGCTGTCTTTTCACTTGTGTCCTTTTGTGTTTTTATTTATCGTTTCTGTTTTGTTGTGTGGCCATAATTCACCTCCAAATGAATTTTGCTGACTGTTTAGCTGCAGCATGATGTATTGTGACATTTTCCAATGAGCCAGTCCTCATGCACAGGCCCAGCTTTCTCCGTGCAGCCCCCGCTTGTTTTGTTGCTCCATTTCCTTCATCATCTGCTCCTGAGTGAGGGAAATAATCACTGCAATAACACTGCTGAATATTTTGTAGCCAAGGGCATCATCTGCAACTTGTTTGTGTGGATCTGCTGGTATCTATTGGTAATTTTAATGGGAAAACAATTGCAGACAAATAGGGATATCCATCTCTGTCTAGGCCAGACTAATAACAGCCTTTAAGAAAAAAAAAGGGTTTATAAGTCAACATGTCCTCCAACCAGTATAAACAAATACGTCATCAGTTTGACACCAAGAGGGACGTTTCCTACCCTAGTGAACCACCCCTAGTTGTTCATGTTTTCATTAGCACTCAGACATGAAGAACAGGAACCTTCACAGAGGATGTTTGGCACCGTCTGCGCACGACTTTGCAGCTGGAAATGTCATCGTTTTAATCCAAGCACCCTCCTTCACACGCTACCAGGAACATTTGACGTCGTCCCTGATTATAACTGAATATTTATTTCATGACGTACAGAAAGATTAGAAAGAAGATTGCACAGGAACAGAAACTGGTAAAATGTTTTGGTTTTTTTTTTTTTGGTTGTAACCCTCCCTCTCCTCCTTGAAGGAATAAAAGGATAACAAAATAAAAAAAAATAAATAAACAGACAATAAAAGTGTTAGAGCCTCCAGTCAAACTGTGTTTTGGAGGTTGACAGAGAAGAATATATAGAAAGCAAAAAGCTACAGAAAGAAAAAGTCAGTTTATGGCTTGTAGCTGCGGATTAGAGCCCCATGTCCTCAGGAGTCAGTCAGCCTCCTTGCGCTCATCTTCTGCTATGTGTGGGGGCAACGCTGTTGCCTGTTGCCAAAGACCTTTAGGATTTATTGATGTTTGCACGGAAAATTCTGACCAATTGAATCTGAATTGACTTGTTGCTGTCCAGAAAGGTTACACGTACCAGATCATCCTTCACTGACTGCAAATCAGTGCTTGGAGTAGCCCGGCACACTAAAGCACTTGTGAATTCAGCTAAATTTGTCATGTACAAGTGTAATAGCCCAAGGGCCTTTTCCTTTTTAACACTGAACTCCAACTGTTATGGAGGCAATTAAACCTCTTTGCACTCATTAATTAGTGGAACCAACTTATCATTGTCAGTCTCGGCCCGAGCAAAGCTAATTTTGCGCTGTTATTCTCTGAAAATAATACATCATTTATTATCTCACTTGTAGAATAAAATCATACTCACTGCTTGCCTGGTGTGCGCCACCATTGGAATGCTCTGGCTTGATTCATGCATCCTTTTCATTCCTAAAAACAAAAAAGAATAAACCTACCAGCACCTTTTTTTTTTTCATCCTGGTGCACGTTTGACCCCTCCCACAGGTGCCTGCTTTTCCCCGTCAGGAAGATGAACTCTACCGGTTGTGCTCCGTTCCCTGTTCTGATGCAATGCGGCGCAAAGGAGCGTTGCACGCCGGGTTCGCTTAAACACTCATGAGCTTCTTTATTGAGGGCATGTAAATAAAAGCATGCACCGGTTTCTAAATTTGAACTGAGACAGTACACTTTACCCGATCCCCGATGCCCTGACTTTTCCTTTGGCATCATTTAATGTTTGCAGCTGTAACTTCTAATGGAGGTCCTTGAATTTTGCCACTGACATCCAAGTATTATTTGAATAGATAAAGCTAGCGATAATCGCTCGATTAACTCAGGCACGTGTTGAAACGCTGACAGCATTTAGCTCGGTGCACCACGAGGTGGGCTCGTGATCACAAAACGTTCATTAACAATTCAACTTGGTTGAATTATTCATGCTGAGCAGTCCTTTGGAGCGGGTGATGTAGAAGAGGAATGAGACAATAACCAAGAACCACAGAAACCTCCCCGCTCCTGCATCTCACTGTAGCCCATGAAGGCTGCGAGCGGACTCGTACCAAACAACCACGGAGTGTCCTTGTTGGCGTTTCATCTCCAGAAATATGATGGCGCATCCGTTTGGCTTTGTAAAGTATCCCAAAGTGTAAATTAGTATCTGAGCTGCTGGAGGAAGAGGATTGAGCCTAGGCGGGCCTGCAGATGCCACAGGATTTTCCCGCTCCACATGCAAACACCCTTCATTTCACATTTCACCTTTCTCGCTTTATCTGAGCACACACGGGTGCAACTGCGGAGATCCATGAACATTTCTTGCAGGCTGTTGAATCAGAACTTGTGTGGCAAAGCGGTGTGAAGTCGAGGCCAACAGACGAAACCTGCTGACAGTAATGACGGTTTAGACGTGATGCAACGGGGGTGAAGAAAAAGCGAGGAAAACGAGGGGAGCCGCAGGGATGGTGAGATATGGGGAGTGTTCGTTTAAGGAAGACAAACCGCTTCATTTAGCCAAGCGCAGAGGCAGCCCGTGCTGCAGCAAATGGCTTGGAATTTGCATCGTTTCACCCTGAGCACGGTCCTCACTGTTGCCAGTGATTATGGATTATCTGATTTCTCGCCTGAACAATTAAACTTTTTTTATTTGCTTTTATTTTGTTGTTGTTGTTGTTGTTGTTGTACTTTTCCAGAGGATTTTTCTTTTTCTTTTTTTGTTCTGGGTGTACAGGGATTGATTTCGCAATTACAGAAACAAAGGTGAATGTCAAACTTGCCACCGTCGCAATTGATTTCTTCATAATGCTCACACTAACAGACATTCTCTCAGGTCCTGCCGAGCCTGCTGGGCTGCAGAACGCGCTTCTGCGGCAGGTGCATGCCGCATCAAATGACGGCACACGGTCAGGCATCAGCCAGTGACACGACTGTGCTCATGCTTGTGCTCGGGCTGAATTTCAAAATAAAATGATCTCCTACATTACACACAACACCCGCGATGTTAGCCACCAGTAGTTTGAATTTTGATAAAATCTAGTTTCTATAGAGTCTAGCCATTGGTAGCAATGGCAGGCACAGATTCCCACTGGTCACTTGTATAATATATATCTTGGTGGCACCTGATTCATGAGAATATGCAGGAATATACATGCAGCAGGGCGATACCGTTTGGAAGTGTCTCCATGTGTGTGTTAAGTTGGATTACTGCCATTAACAGATGGTGCCAGCACCTACACATGCATTAAGGTTCCTGCTACACTTGAAATATTTACTTAAACATAAGTGTTTAGCTCTTACTGTACTTGCCTCCAATGCTACACCAGAGGGATTTAGCAGACTGGGAGACACTTTGTGTAGCTCCTGTTCAAGAGTGCTGTTCACGGATGTAACTTGGCATTGAAAAGAGAGACATTTCTTTCAAGTGTATTTAGATTTATTCTGCCACGAAGCCTCGACTGTCAGCCTAAGTGTGAGGTTCATGAACAGAGAAGAGTTTTGGTGAAGTGGGCCTGAACTCTTGACACCTTTTGCATATGTACAGTGTGTGTATTTTATGCTATGAATGGCAGACTCATCCCCGTAGCGTAAACCTGCTCAATATGTGCACAACATAATGTAGGAAGTGTCCTTTCCTTCAGCCCAGACAGCCTACACGTTTTACCTGTATGTATTTCTGATACGGAGGTGAAGGTGAGCCATGTTATCTCCCGTTTGCATATCTCCTCTGCAGGCGTTAATTGCAGATTGACCCCTGGAGCTCTCGCCAATGCTGTTTAGAGCTTTCTATAAGCTTTCAACATAATGAAACAGAGAGCAGCAGTAGAGAAGAGTCCCTCCCCTTTTTAACCCAGCATCCTTCAATAAGGAGTAATGTCATGCAAACACAGATGCTGGCCAGGAGCCAAGCCTGATAGCATTTAATGTAGCTTAAATCGTCAGAAAACTTGTCAGAAAGCATGATTTTACAGCCTCTCATAAACCTTGTTGCCTAACGACTAACCAAATGTTGCATCTGAGCAGCTGAGGTCTGCATGTGAAGGCTTGTCTGTACTCATTCTGACACGTGTGTGTGTGTGTGTTTGTGTGTCCTGTGTGTTTATGCAGGGATGCCTTCGGCCACAGGTACGGGCACGCTGGTCATTCACCTGCTGGACTACAATGACAACGCCCCCTATGTGGTCCCGACGGTGGCGCGAGTGTGTGAAGATGCGCATGATATGAATGTGGCCATTGTTGGGGGGCGGGACAGAGACTTGACACCCAATGCCGCTCCATTTAAGATTGAACTGGGGAAACAGCCGGGCCTGGACAAAACATGGAAGATTACCAGGGTCAACTGTGAGTATTCTGTATTTTTATCCTCACAATTCCCACGTTGGGCCATGAAATAGTTAACAGAGCAGTTCGACAACCAAGGACAGATGTCTGACGCCGGGAGGACGCCGCTGACTGGGCTGACTCTGTCTGAGCTGTGCTGAGATCAGACAGCGTGTCATCCAAGTGTTCCCAAAAGATTCTGCATTAAAAGATTCTAATCAAAAGTGACAGGTAACCCATTTACAAAAAAAAAAAAGAAATCCATTAGCTTTTCTCTAAAGAGACAGAGAAGAAAACCCATTAATGCAGGGGAGTGTGTGCAGTGGCAGACATTGAGTCTAATAGCTAAAAGTTATCTTTTTCAACGTATCTACGAAGCATTTAGATGCATAGCGCAGTAACGGATCATATGAGGTGCACGAACGCTGAAATACTACAAAGACGGAAGGAGGCAGGACGGACAGATAGCCGAGACATTGATCCAGCGGGTGCTTTATGAGCGACAGCGGCGTCTGAGCGTGTGTTTGAGTGACAGGGCAGAGGTAAACTTGCCCAGAGGTATTAACTGTGAGTGACAGCAGGAGAGGGAGGCACAGACACTCCTCAATCACCCCCGCTGGAGGAGACGCATATGGCCAGCAGAGAAAGAGCCGTGCGACCAGTTTAATGGACTGGCACTGAGCTTCTCTCAGCTGTGCGTGGAGCCATAGGCGGCAGAGCCGCTGGGTTTAACTCAACAGCGTTCCTCAAGGAAAATTAATTCACTTTTCGATTGTCTTCACAAATTAGGTAAATTCGGCGCGCAGAGACAGGCAGGCGTGGAGAAGTTAATGCATTATTCCGTTGGCTTAAAACCGCAGCCCATTAGGTCATTTCGCTGTCATCTTTTCATTTCAGTCATGTTAAGTTAGAACATTTTCAGATGACAATTTATTTTTCCATTAAATCACCGTCAGATTGTGTAAATAGAGTAGGAGCGGGCCAGCTCAGAGGGGGGACAACAGGTGACAAAAGGAACTTGGTCAGGTATTTTAGCCTTTTTTGCAGTATCCGTGACAACGCATCCTTGTTTTTACTTGTGTTTTATTATCTGTGTCTTTGTTGAAGCACTTTGTGACCTCTGTCTGAGAAAAGTGCTATACAAATAATTACTTACTTAGCAGTAAAGAGCCCTTCCATCGCGTCTTGCATAACGCCCACCTCTGTGATCCTTCAAAGCCAAATGATCCTCCTTCACTTCTCTCACACCTTCAGTGGGACCCTCCAGACCCCCGGATACTGCTCCTGTTTCCAAACCTCCCCAGAAATGCAACTAAATGCGGCAACACAGACAGCAGTGAAGCCGTTACTGATTAGTTTATGCTATTTATTTAAAGTACCAAAGTAACATAATTGATTTTCGTTTTAAGACATATATATATATATATATATATATATATATATATATATATATATATATAATGTATTATTCTTATTATTTTTTTTTTTTTTTTTTTTTTCGGCCAAAGAGGGGCTTCATAAAGGCCTGGTTCATGTAAAGATATTCACGTTTTTTTGCTTGTTGCGGCATGTCCAACACAAAATGAACTGGCCTCA
Organism: Pao palembangensis; assembly: GCA_015343265.1. Taxonomy (NCBI): domain Eukaryota; kingdom Metazoa; phylum Chordata; class Actinopteri; order Tetraodontiformes; family Tetraodontidae; genus Pao; species Pao palembangensis. Next base: position 3,285,309 of record CM027092.1, read on the forward strand.
GTATTCTTGATTCTTGTCTCTGTAAAAAGGTGTGAAAGAATGATGCAACAAGAAACAACCTTTCAGTTTTCAGCCAGGCCAATTTTCAGCTGTCAGCGAGGGATGACGGATGAGACTTTTTTACACTCTAGCAGCAACATTGATGTTTGGTATTAATAAAGCTTTATCATCCATGATCAGAAATGAGTGGCAGCCAACAGAGACAGGCTTGTTTAGAATGGCTATGTAGGCTTTTTTGCTCACCCTCCCGCTTCCTTTGTGTGTCCACCACAGCCACACACTCCCAAATCATGCTTTTGCACAGTCTGAAGAAGGCCAACTACCAGCTGCCCCTGCTCATCACGGACTCAGGAGAGCCTCCGCTGTCCAACAGCACAGAGGTCAAAGTTCAGGTGTGCGTCTGCAAGAAGAACAAGATGCACTGCAGCTCAGCCAGCTCCCTCCGCGGCGGTCTTCTCACACTGCTCGCTACGTTCCTGCTCCCGCTTCTCAGTAAGTGCCTTCTAACTGACACGGACCACATGATCATACGATGTTTCGTTTGCTACGTCCTTTGAAAAATGAAATCTATTTCTTTCACATCTATCTTGCGAAAAATTCTGCATTTCACCTCTATAGATTTCCTCTTACTGCCGAGCCTCGGGCACTCTCTGGGAAGTCAAACTTGAATTTCCTCTGAAGATCTCATTTAAGCCATTAGTACTGGCATCAATAATTCAGTGTCCTTGCAACACAAACGCATCCCTCCAACCACTACATTGGCGAAATGGGGAGGTGGTGTTTTGGTGTCTGTGTGGTGTTTGGCGTGCTAGCATCAGCCTCAGGTGGTTACAATACCAGGGACATCTCTTGCATAAGTACTGAGTGAAAGAATATAAATCTAGACCCAAAAAATGCGATTTAGCAATCACATTTAACTGTAAAACATTAGAGAATCGTTCTGACCCACTTCTGCATCTTCTCTTTATTTCTATTTTCTGGCAGTAGTGTATAAATCTACATTTTGTCAATGATTTCCCACAACAGTGGATGACTGCCATGTGATTAAACCACTTAAAAAAAAAAAAAGTAATTCTGTAAAACTGTAAATTAAATACCTTAAGACTTAACAAGTTAAGGCATTCCTCATGGTACTGTTTTAATAGATATAGTACAGTACTACTGGGAAAATTAGAATATCCTGAAAAAGTGCATGCATTTCTGTAACTCAACTTTAAAGGTGAAATGTACATATTATATAGACAAATAGTATGCAAATCAATATATTTCAAGCTTTTATTTGTTTTTTTTGCTGATTAGGACTTGCAGCTTCAGAAAACCTCAAATTCAAAAACTCAGAAAATTAGAATATTGCTTGAAATCAATTAAAAAAAAATCATAATCAGCAAAATTACAAGAAAAAATGCTCGAGATATCTCACTTTGCATGTAATGAGTCTATAAAATGTATTGGTTTCACCTTTTATGTAATTATGTTTATAACTTTTACACGATATTCTAATTTTCCGAGTAGTACTGTATATTCTATTCTATTCTATTCTATTCGACCGATCTTTTTAGAAAATTATACCAACCTGGAGTTGGTCAATACAGAGTCCACTTTCACTTAGCGACAATCAGCTCTGCATTAGCACTCCGAGCAGAGCATTTAGCTACACAGCACCAAGCCTCCGGTTAGCGCATCTACAAGCTCACTTCCATCAATTGTAATCTGTTTAAATATTTAATGTTCAATTGTTATCTGTCCCAGGGCAGATTAGGGGGATGTTTTTACATGTTTCTCTTTAGCAGTAGACAACACAAAATACTGTACATCGTTTGACTGGTCGGACATGTTGACACAGTTTGACTGCAACGCAGGAATCGTGACTGTACACTGGTGCTGTATCAGTACTTGAGCATGAGCAGCCATCACAGCCGTCCAGATATTGAAATATGTTTTCCACATGCCACATATTTCGCAGCGTTTTCTTGTAGCTGCCAGCAGATGAGGTGTCACCACCAGAAAGCAAAATAATTGGCTGATATGCCGAGATCACATTAGAGCGTTTTAACCGCAGACGTCCCTTTACTCCGTGTGACAGTGGCACTCATTACACTATGGTGAATAACGCGAAGACAGATGGTGGCCTTCATTAACGAGCCACTTCACATTCCCAGGTTGTTTAGCTTTGCTCGCGGCCATTCTCTTGGATTGAAGCCATCAGAACAGAGCGTAAAAGAGGAGGACGCTGCAGACATTTGTGTCCGTGCGTGTGTGTGTTCGTGGCGTGGACTGGAAGTGAAATCAGAGCATCTCTAGATACGATTCCCGCTGGAGCTCATCTTACTGGCTGATCCCTGCAGCAGAGATGGAGTGGGCTGATCGCTGCTGCGTATAGTCAGATAGTCTAGCATGCAAGATCCTGTCTCACTTCCCTTATCTCCACACTGACCTCTGACCCTGCAGAAGAGAGACAAGGGGGAGAGAGAAATGGAAAACAGCCAGAGGGGAAGGATGTGGAAAGGACACCGGAATAAAAGCTGCAGAGATTAAACCTGCCCATTTTGTTCTACTTTGCCCACCTTGCTGCAGGCGTGTGCACAAGCACATCTACACGCTTTCAAATTCCTCTGGCTTATTCCATTTACAGCTCCCTTTACTTTTACTTTCCTTTTAGTGGTTAAAGCCACCTGTAGCTGTTTTTGACCTTGGTGTATTCATGTTTGTACTCTGACACAGCTCAGGACTCAGAACAAGCAGGCAAGAACCATAAGAGTTTTAGAATAGGACGGGTGGTCATGCAGTAGGATGTATTATAGCCTAACAACCAACCTAAGGTGAGAATTTGAACAGTTATTATTACACCACAATGTTCTTCCCTATCAGTGATAAGGTCACCTGGAAAGTTAGTAAAAAAGGGGGCGCGAAGGGCTTGATCAACTTTGTTTTCAGTCCAGCTAGTCACCACGGCTCAGAGGCCTGTGGTGACCCCTCAGCTGGACATCCATAAAGAAGATTCCAATCTTCTACCTGTTCCGGCTGTAAAGGAGGCCAAAGGGAAACTCTTTCTGATGCAGCAACCTGTACAGTTTGTTTTTCTTCTTCTTCTTCTTCTTACGGGTAACCTGGTTCGAAACAGTCTGTCGTAATTACTCAGATGTTCAAGCCCACCACCATCCAATGGGCTGTTTTAAAATGAAAAGACCCAGGGGAAGAAGAGAAGCTCTAGAGGAACAGAGCAGAGGACTGAAATAGATTAGACCAGAATCAAAAAAGGCTTTATCGATCCCCAGGGAGAAGCTGCTTTGTTACAGGTGCTCCATTTGGCAGGAGAAAAGGGAAATCCAGGAAATACAGAACAACATCAATACTATATAAATGTTTACATTCTGTCCTACATATAACAACAGTGTGGAATTACCACGAAATTATACACAGAAGAGTTGGGTGAATATAGAGGCTGCTCTAGCTGTTGTTAAGGTGACTTATTCAGTCATTTAGTCACTCTGGATAAAACAAAATAAATATTTCAATAGGGAGCTACACATTATTAATAATGATGTGGTTGCTGCTTTAAACTGGAATTAGACTAAAAATCTTGAATTCACGGCTGTACCCATGGCGACGCATATTGTGCACACTCTCTTTGAGTCACGGTAGAGAACAGGTAATTAAAAAAAAACCTCCTTGAAAAAAAAACATAGCACAATGAATAATCAATTTTGGTTGGATCTGGATTTGAAATCAGAGCGAGCGGATGGGAAGAGTTGGAACAGTGACAGCACTGATTGGGAATGCTGCTTGAAGAGCTCGTGAATAGGGAATCCTCAGAGGGATCGTTTGGAGGATGAGCAGCAGACAACTGGAACTGTTGCAACACAAAAGTAAAAGAAATACCCTGAAATGACAGTGAGGAGGACTGGTTCACAAGTGGCTGTTAAATGGTTTGAATCTCTGGAAAATGGAATGAAAAACAACAGGCCGTTGTTGAAGAGAAAGAGAGAGCGCGAGAGCAATCACTGCCTTTGTCTGCTGGAGGCCAAAATAATCTAAATAAGCATGTAGGCTGCTCGCTGGGATCACACCTTTCTGTGTGCCTATTCTTTCCAGCAGCCCCTTCAGCAGTTCCAACTCTGCCAGATGCGGACTTTTCGTCCCGCTCAGTCGTGAAACAGTCCAGTGGGGTTTGCTTTACAGATTTTTAAATAATGTATAGACACCTGAGGGGTGCAGAGGCTGTATTCACACCCCAATGCACTGCATACTCCTCCTTCTGACACTTTAACAGAAAAAACCTTTCCCAGCTGAATCCTGAGGCTTTGCATGCTTTGCATTCACTCCTCTGCATCTTAAGTCTTCTTTTTTTGCAACCAAAAGAGATGACCACACTGCCCCCTATGTGTGCACATGTGCACTGACAGGGCCACTTAAGGGATTGATTTGGATGGGATGGTGGTAATGTATATGACTCCTCACCCACACTTTATTTGTGTGTGAAATAAAGATTTTTGTCTGTGTGAAATAAAGTGTTAAAATGACTCGGGATCTCGGGAGGCGGGTGCTGCTCAACACCACACACTACACACAGATGCTCACTTATTTGATCCTATTTCTGAATTATACGTGTGCAGATTAACAGGCTGTGAAAACTGGTACTAGCTGTAAAGCTTTCTTCCAGAGGAGATTACGTCAGCTTTCTCCCCTGAAAAAAACAGCAACCTCTGGTTCATTTCTGTCATTTGATGTCATTGAAGAGTCTAAGAGGGACTGGGGGTGAGGTCAGAATCAGGCAATTACAATGAAATAACAAAAGCAGGTTTTTACTCTGCACTAATGCGCAGATCTGATCCTTCCCTTTACTAATCTGCTCCGTCCCCTCGTTGCTGGAAGTTTAAGGGCTCATATACCTCTCACAGCTACATGCGCGTATTTAATTAGGCTGTTGTCTTTCTCCCAGTGCACAGTAGAGTTATCGATTTGCTGTTGAAATCGTGCCACCTCCATTGTGATTAGTGGAGATTTGCACTCTCAGCTTGTTTGTATTGGACCGTTACTGGCTGACCTACGCTGTCACAGATCACAACAAGTCGATAGCGAGCTAGCAGGTTAGCAACACAGAGGTAAAATGGGCATAGCAATGGACGAGGTTGCCAGAGTGCCAACGAGGCCGACTTTCAATGACATCATCTGGTTGTCTTTGAACGACTCTAACAAAGTCGAGCTAACATGTTTAGCAATGTTTATTTCCTTATGTTAAAATGGAGTTCATAAAATGATGCTCTGATCATTCTTTTTACGAGTTATGAGATTGTTGCACTAAACTGCAGTCTGGCTCCACTCATGAATTATAAATGAAAGTTTTTGGCGCATTTGTTGGTGCAGAAGAGATCCAGCGTTATATATGAGATTTTCAGGACACCTAATATCAAAATCTACTACATTTAGTTCATTTCATGTTATTTAAAAGCAACAGTTACATTATTTTTGTGCTGGCAGCTAGAGATATGTGTGAAATAGGATCATGAACAGGAGATGCCTGCAAGTATATTCAAACACTTTCACACTAATCAGCACATTTTGTTTCCATCTACAAGCACAACCTCATAATTTGACGGCTGTTTGCGCTGCAACAACGTTTACCAGCTCCTCTCTCCGTTTGTCAAGCCGTAGCCATCTACATCCCAATTCTGGCTTAATCAATTCCTCAGACCCTAATTTGTCCTACTGTAGAATCAGAGCGGTAGCATCTCTGCAGGATTACACTCAAATCATGTCATTAATTGAATCAAACAATGCTATTTTGCCTGAATCATTTGCAGCCGCGTCCTCAGAGTGCCCAGGGTCAGTTGTGTTCGTCCTGTCTTGTTACAGACTGTATTATTGACTTTTTCTGTAAGCATACTCTATATTTGATACCTGACAAGTCACAAGATCGCGATGCAACGTTGACGCATCGACACCCTGCACCCCCCACTCCCCCTGCGCGCTCCAACCTTGCATTTTCACCCCAGCATGTCTATTTAAACACTGTGATGCAGTCAAAGCCCACACGGCAATGCAAAGGTCCCTCAAGTTTGGGTAGAGCTGCCTGGGGTCGACAGTATAGACAGGACCGTGTGGGAGGGTACGCTAAGGCCTGTTAGCTGAGTGCCAAGCTAACAGTTCTAACATTTCTTTTCTGTCCTTATTGAAGCTTTAATGGCGCAACAAAGAAAGTCAGTACGTCCTGTTATAATCAACATTCAAACGTTATCTACCTGGACGTTTCGACGACGATTAGCTAAGTAGCGGGTTAGTTAGTTTACCAGACAGCAGAGGCATGATAAGGTTGTGATGAATGTCACAAAACACACTGATAAGCGCATTTCCGTCCACGTTGTGGATCTTTGGAAAGCAGAGAATGCCTCAGAAAAGACCAGAAATACTTTCTCCCTCACGTTTTAAGAGCAACACAGTGTGCTGTTGCTGCTGATCCCGCTGTTTATGTATCATTAAGCAGCCCCTTCATGAGTCGAGCAAACCCCAGCCACAGTGATTATATTCTGCCCGCCCTTGGCTTCTTTCTTGCTCTTCCTTTTTCTTGCTCTCGTCTGGTCCGGACCCGTGAGTTCACAGCCCGTGTCTGCGTGGGAGCCGGCCTAAATTAATTCTGCAGTGATTTTCATCACGGGGCCTTGACTTTTTTTTTTTTTTTAACCAGAGGCTTTGAATTGCCTCTTTTATTTCCTTTTTTATTTTTTTTGTGGAAATAAAATAACAAAATAAAATACCAAAATAATCTTTTGTTTCCCTTGTTTTTGGCCTTTCTAAATAAAAGTTACAGCACATTGAAAGAAAACAACTATTCGATATTCCTCAAACATGTAGATCCATCGCTACAGAATATTTTGTCCGTGAAAACACCAAAAAAAGATGATGTTCATTGAAATGGATGCTGGCATACATCTAGCTTGTGATTTTTTTTTTTTTTTTGGCAACTGCCAACTCATTAAAACAATGCGCACGTGTGAATAATAATGCAATAATGCAGCGGTAAACCCTTCACAGGCAATCACAGCCCATGATAACTTGCTGTAACCCAGTGGGTAGTTTTTTACAGCACTTTTTGTCGCGCACCTCCTGCAGGACAGTGCTAAAAACCAGAAGTAGAGACGTAAACCTGTTAAGAACATGATTGATCAACTGCAGTGAAAGACTCCTCAGATTTAGCCACAGGACAGTTTTGCATGTGTTTAAATCACTCAAAACACTCCAATGAGACATTTCCTAAATTAGCGCTGCCTAAATGAACAATCTGTCAATCTGTCAATCTGTGAGCTGCTAGGTTGAATAATTACATTAAAAACGTTGTCAGACACAGCATTCCTAATTTCTGCCTCCGCACATATGGGCAAACTAACCAGCAGCTTCCATGATGATAATAAAGTCAAGTCAAATTCAACTTTATTGTCATATATGCATATGTTTGACATGGCAGCATAAATTAAATTGCAGTCCGCTCAGACCCATGGTGCAGCAACAGAATAAATAATAAAACTACTCTAATCTGAACTACTTTAACTAAGCTAAATTAGAAAAAAACTACCGTAAAAAAGAAAAACTGCAATTAACAATATACAGTATAAACATATGGTATGTACAAACAGTAATCAAACAGTATAGCAGTAATGAGGTAAGAGAAGTAGTGCAAATGAACAGTAGTAGTGCAAATGTGCAGGAGTAAAACTGAATGCAGTCCTGAGGTCGGTGTGCAAGGGCAGAGTCTGTGGCCCAGAGTCAGTGGTGGGGGCCGGGGGAAGTGGGGTTAGAGCAGGGAGGGAGTTGAGCATCCTGACTGCCTGGTGGAAGAAGCTGTCTGAGTCTGCTGGTTTTGGCCCGGAGAATCTGAAGTCTCCTCCCCGACGGCAGCAGGCTGAAGAGGCTGTGGGATGTGGGGGTGGGGTCACCTGCAATCCTGGTGGCTTTGTGGGTGAGGCGGGTGTCGTAAATGTCCAGTAGGGAGGGAAGAGAGACACCAGTGATTTTCTCAGCTGCTCTCACAGTGCGCTGTGATAATGCATGCGATAATGAAGAGTTGTGAAGGATTTTCACCCACTTGTACTAGAAAATTATATCACATAAACAACGTTACCGTGATGCACAGCTATAGATCACAACAGCAACAAAAATAAGCCCGTTTTCTGGTCCAAGCTTGGGAAAAACTTCTTTTTGCCAAAGCTCCACTGCCAATTACCTTTTTGTGTGTTTCTACCCAGACAAAAGAGCATAAAGAATTCTTTTATTTCTTTGGGCAGCTCAGTGCAGATGTGTTGCAAGGAAAAACCGACATCAATATTTTATTTATTTTTTTATTTTTTTTTAGGTGAATCATGCGTATCATGCAAATCACAGTCAGACAAGTACCAACTGGTAAAACATCACAAATTGTCTATCACCAGATTTCAACACCCCAGCTTCTGCGACAGTCACTGGGAGCAAAACTCGCCGCCTTGGGTGAGAAGAGGTCCCGTGTGAGTGGACTGTCTTCCGCTGTGAACGAGTGAATTGTCTTCCGCTCCCCAGAGTGCACTCATGTGGTGCTCGTGTCCACGACACGATTTAGCAGAAGTGACCCTCTATCTGAACTTGTAGTGACCTTGTGCAACAATTTAAATATCTCCATTTTTCATTTTGGCTGTCCACTTGACTCCCACTTTGTCCTAGAGTGGAGCTCGAGGGCTCTGTGTAAGCGGGTCATGCCACACGTGACCTGATCCTGTTGAAAAGCAGGAGAGAAAAAAAAAGGAGTGTTTCTCTCCCAATGCATCAGAAATAGAGACTTGGAGGAGACAGCTAGGAGAGGGGCAATCAATACACTCACGTCCCAACCTTTCCTGCTGTGTGTGTGTGTGTGTGTGTGTGTGTGTGTGTGTGTGTGTGTGTTTACCGTATCAAATTTTCAGCCTGCTGTCAGCACGTGCAGCAGATTGATGTAAAAACCAAAAAAAACTGTCACAACACCAGAGAACATAGCCGCCGCCGTGTCATCCAAAATGAACATATGTTCTGCGGCTCCTCCCGGATTCTAATAAAATCGGCCTGTCTGCGCTCGTACGGTCGGCCCTGCTAGGGTGGAGCCAATAGCTTCTCGCTCCTCACTGAGCTGATGTTGCGCCTTTGCGCGAGGAGCTGATGGAGAGGATGGAGGATGCAGCTGCTGCAGAGGAGCATCTCTGGATGGTGGACAGAACCCAAAGGCCCCTCAAGTTTGGGGAGAGTTGCCCGAGCTTGGCAGTATAGACGGAACCGTGTGGGAGGGTACGCTAAGGCCTGTTAGCTGAGTGCTGAGCGAACAGTTCTAACATTTATTTTCTGTCCTTATTGAGGCTTTAATGACGTGATACCATCACCTGTACTGTGCAATTGATCCGCTTCAGTGATAACCTTGGCTTTACAGCTTCTCTACTCTCCTTCCACCCTCCCCCTCCTTCCCTCCTCTTCTGCCAGGCCTGTAGATCCTGCCGAAGGCCCTCGTAGTCTTTTTTTTTTTCCTTCTTGCAACACTGAAAAGCGGCGATTTATCTCCCCCCACGCAACCTGGGCTTAGGAGAGGAAGAAGACGACAACAAAAGACGACGAGGAAGCCATCCTCACACAAGAAATCAAATAACACGCCACACGCAATCCCCCACGGGCGCGCCTGCTGTGCAACAGCACTCATCTCACTTGTCCTCCACCTCTTCATCTTCACCCATCCTTCATCAGCTGCATCTCCTCCTCCTCCTCCCCAGACTGCACGTGATTTGTTCGCTCTTCACTTTACGCTTTTCGTTGTGTGTCATTGAAGTCCGCATCATCACCACTCTGGCAGACGAGCGACGGACGCCAGCGGCAACTTTGCGCCTCCATAGGAGCTACTTGAAACAGGATGGATATTGATGCTGGAGTGAAACAGTGTTTTATCTTTCTAACCGAGCTTTTGTCAATCCATCGCCTCCTGCTTTGTCTGCCCCATTCCATTTTCTCTCACAACTACCTCTGCTCCCCCACCCCCCCATTATTCCCGCCTCCCCACATAGGCTTTGTTCTCTCTTTACTCGTCTCCCCCTTTTAGATCACTGGGATCACTGGGAAGGCTGAGCTACTGTCTTGGTCGGGGGAAGACCACTGACTCTTGGATGTGTTTGGTTCGTTTCTTCTTCTCTTTTCTTGAGTCACAGACTGTATGTGACGATAGTTTGCCCTCCTTAGGTGGAAAGAACAAAGCTCGTGTCTTTGTCCACAGTGGTTATGGTCGTTTAGGAAAAGGTGGTAGCCATGACTCAATGTCGGAAACCTGTGTCTTCAATTTGCTTCTTTTTTTTTTTTTTTTTTTTTTTTTAATTGAATTAGTTGTCATGGAGTGGAAAACGGTATATCTTTATAGTCATGGTGTAAACCTGGGGGAAAAAAAAGTCTTGATATAAATATTTTATTTTTTACCATTGTATAAAAATACAGTATTGATTAACTTATGTTCTTTGATTGCAAGTTCTCTGGTCATCCACACAGTGAGAAAAAAAAAGTAATTTTTTTGGTGTTTTTATTTTTTTCGTGCCATTGACACTTGTTTTTAATGCTGTTGACGTGTTGACTATTTTATTGTAACTTTATTAGTATGTTGTATTTCTTCTTTTTTCTGGTTTCGTTTGGATCTGTGATTAATTGCAGAGTTGAGAGCCTTGCTTCTTTGAAAACGTCCATGTTTTTAGGTTTAGTTTAGTCTCCAGTCAGTTCTGTTCTCTCTCCCCCCCACCCCCCACCAGTTATTGTGAGTGATGACATGTGTCAGAAGCAAAGGTTGTGGTTTTAGTGGATAGCTTTGGCTTTTTCCTCTTGCAGTCATCAAAAGAACGTAGCGCACGTGGGCTTATGTGGAAGACCACCTCAAAGAAAAAGATGACATTTTGAATGAGTTCTTTCTGTCTTTTGCACTAATTTAATAAAGCCGTTGATTGAAAATTCCCACAATCCCGTGGTGTGATCCTCCTTTGAAACGAAAGCCTCCGCCTAAACTGGATCCCCCCGCTTAGGCGACCTTTGGTGCTGTTAAAAAGGTGATGTGAAGACTGCCATGAGGATGGTGAGGATGGAGACTCTTGGGTGGACGGGACCTTTTTCAGCCGGTAAAGCCTTGACACAGTCCACAAACCACACAGCCGAGTCAGGTCAGAGCGGAAATGTGCCGTGACACATGTTACAATCGTGTAAGGACCCGCAGTAGTGAACAATTGTTCCACAGTGTGTATTTTGTTTTACTAGTTTTAATAAATGCGAGCGCTTTTACAAAGATTAGCAAAAGCTCGAACAGTCAAGAGGACAGAAGAGGCAGCGTAAAGAGCTGTTTGCTCCCTACTTTCCAACTCTCTGGTGCTTTTCATGGAAAAAAAGCAAGGATAATTAGACTGGTTATAATATTCGCACTTTGCAAAATCACGTGCCAGAACTATCAAATTTGAATACGATGACAATGAATGGAAAGATCCATGCTGACCATTATTTGTTCCTGGGGAACAAATACAAAACAGTTGTGTCCACATTTGATTATCAGCAAAAATATGTGGAGTTTCTGGTCTGTGCCGGAAACTGTGTGTCCCTACATGGTTTTCTCTTCTCTCATTAGCCATTTTGTAATGTACAATCTAAAATTAAGCACCTTTTAAAGCAACTTCATGGCCATTATTTTCTTTCTTTGTTCCTTTGTTCTTTGCTGGAGACCAACTGAAGATTTTGAAATAAATTTGTGTGGTCATCGTAGTAGTCAGCGAAAAAGCCTCCCGTGCACCTCGTTGATTGATCCAGACATCCTGTTCAACATGTCACTGATGCGGAGTTATTTCACTGCCAGTTAACTGGAGTCTAGACTGAACATGGTTTGAAATCTCTGACTTATGCATTTTGTTAGTGGCTGCAGCGATTCTGAGCAAACAAGGAGGAAATAGTGACATGGAGAACCTGTTTGTTGGTTTAACCACTGCACCAGTGCTCGTTGAACATTGACAATGCAGCAGTGATGCGCTGAATGATAGAAGCCTCAGAAGAATTTGATGGGAAATCAGCATTTCAATCAACTGAAAGCCTTGTTAGTTGTTTGAGTGTGTGTGAGTGTCCCTCTCTGTGTGTTGCAGTCAAATCGGTCAGTTATTCATTCCTCCCCCATCAACACGCCAGTGCATTCTTGCCTTCACAACGTAAACAACAATGGTATTTATTTATATAGACTTTGGTTATTTAACATTTCCTGAGGGCCCTGCACCTAAGCAGACACTGCCATCATGAGTGCAAGACATTTTTCTATTTCTGTTATTTAACATTATGAAGTAAAGTCAAAAGTAAAATCAGAATGGTGGTATGTTCACCTGCTTCTTTGTCAAGGTCATCAGGGGCACTGGCGTCTGACTCCTGGGCCACTGTGTGAGAAGCAGGAATACATACTTGGCAGGTCGCACGCTATTTACTCACCCACTCACACCTTGCGGGAGTTTGAGGTTTCTAATCAAATTAAGGTGCATGTTTCCGGACTGTGGGAGGAAACTGGAGTAAAAGCCCACACAGGTCCAGCGGGGAAAAATATCTGCAAACACTACATAGGGTCTAAACCGAAGCCCAAACCCTCCAGGCAGGAGGCAACTGGGCTGATCACAGCTGGAATAAAGCCTGAAATCTGGACAACCTCAGGTGCCTAGTTGAGATTCACATCTCTTGTTAATGCCCTGAAATATTCTACAACCCGTGATCTCTGGCATTTATACACGTAGGATTATGAATTCTTGACTTTTGAAGATAATACACACACACACACACACACACATCCCAATGGTGCTTTCACCATTCTGTTGATATTCTTGTTCCACTTATTTCTCTTGCTCTGAATGCTAACTCCCCTCTGACTCCCCCATCAAAAGATTCCATCTGGAGAGTTTTTCAATGCCAACAGATGTCAGTGTCACAGACCACACTGCCACAATGTACACCGTCAATACCTATCGACCTTCGGGTAACTTCAGACCGTTGAACGCCGGCTCGCTCCTTAAGGGCCCTTTGTTTCACTGGCTAATTAGCAGGGCTACTTTATAGCTTTGTCAGCACGGCTTCCCATAACTTTGATTCTGGAAACGCCAATGGCCGCCATCCTCTCCAATAATAATGATACTAATATCCTCCATCCGCCATCTCCCACTCAGCCATTTAGGATCATTTATTCCCGCCTTGGTGATCATTTAGCACCTATTAACACAGGAGTCTCATCCGTAATGACTGCCCAATTATCATTTAAACCCTCGTTCTACGTCGGTTTATCAAGGTTAAGTAACGCCCTGATCCTGTGATTAACATCAGATGGGCCATTGTCAGATATTGGTGGTAATTACAATAGCAATATATTCGACCGGGCCTAAAGGGTTGTTTTAATTTCTCCATTCATCAGCTGTTTCCTTCACTCATCACTCAGAACATTCTCTGCTGATGTCTCGGCCATGACTCCCTGATCCGTCATTAGTAACCTTCCTTTTCCTTACACCATCCATTCATAAACACAAAGGGCCAAAGTTAGAACACAACAGATGTAGTTTTTGGAGCCCCCTCTAAAGATTTCCAGCCTCTTCAGGGGTTGGTGTGTGTGGAAAAGTGAAATCCAGAGCCAAGCAGAGAAGAGAAGCCACTGAGCTCTCTGTGGGTTTACCTGCAGTGCGTCTGTGTCATTAAAAAAAATAATAATAATAGGGGAAAAGTGTGTGAGGCACAGTTTTTGCCACAGGATCCATTAATATTCCATCATCCGGAACTTGAATAAAGAGGCAGGCAGGAAGAAGTTTACATCCTTGACAAGAGAAAATGATTGATGCTGTTTCAAAAGGATATAACATTAATAAGTTGCACTTTCATTTTAATTCATGAATCAGTATATAAGTCCTGACAATGATGGATAAAGCATTAAAAATGAACAACGGGCATTAATACATAGTACATGTTGAATTATTAGCAAGTGTTAAAGAGAATTTCAATTAAAAACACATTAAGTAAAATAATTAAGAGTTTAAAATCAATTTTTAAAAGGAAAGCTTGCTTGAAAGAAAAACCTGCTGAAAGGTGCACTCCACTGCCACCTAGAGGTCAGGAGTACAACATAATATTTACTAACGGAATTAATTCATTTTTTTCATTTTTATTTTGCAGTTTCTGTAGATTTTGATCATTTTCTTCCTTCCATATAAAGCTCACATTTACTGTGGCCGTAAAAACGTTTTCCCAGAATTAACCATTTGATTCTAAATCAAGTCTCTGATTTTCTTGTTGTCAGTAATTAATACGGATCAAACTCCCAACAGCAGCTCATGTGGTTTGCTGAAAATGAACTTTCACAGCTTAACTGTCTCATTCATCAGTCTGTGGGTGGGCGCAGGAGGGGCGTCCTTCTCAAGGGCAGGGCTATCATATCAAGCTCTATATGTTGCTAATAAAAGAGGCAAAAAGAGGGAGAAGCTTTACTAGCTTTGGCCTTGATGTGTTTCCCCCTTGCAAACCTTCACTTCTGCTTTGACAGCCTGAAAAAGAAAATGTATTTTCTCTATTCTTCTAAAGACATGTGGTACAGCTTACACTTAATGTGCTGTAAATGTTTTCTTTTTACTCCAACATTATAAAACTAACAGAGGTTTATTTGTGTGCCGACCACTATGGGGCGCTGTCTTGTATATTTAGGCTAGACAAAGTGATTGACAAAACGGTCCTGCTGTGCACGTTTTCCAGGTCTTAAAGGTGTGCATTATCTACATTGGCTACTCTGTTTGACAGTGACCAAAGAGGTTTTAATTATTTTCATGTTGAAAAGTGAAATATGCGCAATTGTCGCAGCGGTGAGGAATTCCTCAGGCGACGATGTTTAAACACGACAAAAGGGCGGCGAACCTTGACAGGCCCATTCAGCCGCTGACGTTGTCGAGGGTTTGATTCTCTGATGTGGCACGATATGAATGTTTTATCGCCGCGATTAATTGCGTTTTTTTGACGGAGAAGAATGCTCAAATCACAAATGACTGCAACAAAGTTACTCAATCCCAGTGAAGCCTTCTCAGCTTTCTTGATGTTTTTCCCCTACTTCTTTCTTTTTTCATTCATGTTTGATGACTGTAGACAGGAAAATTCAGATTAAACTATTATAAAGTATGAAAAAAAATGGCAGAAAGGAAACTCATGTAAAAGAGGCAAAAACAAAAAAGGTTTTAGTTTGTGTGAAACTCTGATAATTACCCTCCCTAATCCTGCACGTCCTCACGACCAAAGAGTCGCGCAAAGCTGCAAGGACGACTTGGCGGAAAAGTGGCGCCTTTCATTAAGTGCGGCGTTTGTGCTGTAAATGCCGCGTTAACAAGCAAACGAAATATCCATTTTGTTAACAAGCGCCGTGCGAACGAAGTCAAAGTCGATAATACCCATTTTCTCATTTTCCCGTGTTGCAGTCAGGTGTTGAAAAGGGAGCCTGATATGGAAATGAGGCAATAAAAGCTAAATGGAGGGTTTGCGGTGTCGGTGGATGAGGGCAGCTCATCACATATTAATCTTCAAATTAAACAGATTCCCTTTGGACTGAAACCAGCTTGATGCAGTTCTAGTGCTGTTCATTTAAAAATAGAGATGTTGTGAAGGAACTGCCCTTCAAGGAGGAGGAGGTCATGGAGGTCCTAGAGACCCGTAAAAGCCTTTTAATGGAACACGAAGCATTGAAGAGTTTATCCTAAGTCTGAAGGTCCTCATGAAAAGGAGTCCGGTCAAGGTGCAACTGAATGTGTGGTGCGAAAGTACAGATTAGTGTGATGACTTGCTACGTAAATTAACCTCGCACAGCGTCAAGGACACGAACCCCTCCCCTGACAAACATGCTGTAGCAGGCTTGCCACATGGTTGTTCCCTTTCTGTGGGAAAAGAAAGGGTTTTGGTGAGTGAAAACAGAGTTAAGAGGAAAGAAAAAGCTCTCGGGTCAGAGGTCAGTCAAAGATCTGACCCCTTGCCCAATAACTAGGACACCCTCTGCAGACCACAAACACAAACGGGAACCCATTCAGGGATGGGAAAAACAAAACTGAACCTGGAACTTAACCTCGAGGCTCAGAGCCGATGTAAAAGAAATGGAAATATTGGGTTAGCCATGCCGAACATCTGTCTATGCTTCACTGTCAGCAGGGGATAATAGATACATGACGACAGCCCAGGAATCCCAAACACGGTTCATTCATTTGATATGACTCAGGCGCGTGTGAGGTCGGGCTGCTCAACATGCGCCACAGAGCAGCTAAAAAAATAAAAGGCATTAGATCTCCCCAGAGCACCAATCTGTTACGGCGTCCATTTCTCCCCCACAGGCTGGGTGCCTGCCATTGTTCTCCTGATAACTATGGAGAGAAGCGCGCCGAGTCAGCATTTTCAGCGCCAGGATGCGTTCTGCACCGAGGGCGTGCTCCGCGGGTGATCGAGCGGGACAGGAACACATTACCGTCAAATTTATGTGTGGATTTTCTGGCTACGGGGTTTTATGCGCACAAATACAACAGGAAAGACAGATAAGGAAGAATGAAGCTGGAATCGAGACTTCACTGCACGTTATTAATGTTATTGTTAAACCCGCCAAGGGAGGAGGGGACGTGACGTTTGTTTGTGTCTGACTGTTAGCAAAATAGCTTGAAAAGTTAGGAACCGATTTTAATGGCATTTTCAGGAAATGTTGATCATGGGCCAAAAAAGAGATGATTACATTTTGGTGATGTCTCGGATTCCAGAGGGATTTTGATTTTTGATCCTACAAGGATGAAAGGCCAATGGGCTTTGATCATAAAGCAACCGACTATGTAATGTAACCTTGTATTACTACTGGCATTACAGGTGCTAAACGTTGAACTGCTTATAGACTGCTTGTTGAGAAAGATAAAGGATGGTAGTTTAACGTCCTGGTTCATGCTAACTCATCACGGTGATCCATATAATAAGTGTTTAGAGCATTTAATAGATTTAGTGCCATTTATTAAGGATTTACCATAATGTTGTACAAACACAGTGAATTTGCATTACAGTCACAGGAATTTGTCTGCAGATTAGCCGTGCCCAGGGATTGATCTCTTCTCTTATTAGCTATAAAGCCGCTATGGAGGGAAATTACACAATGATGTCCTTGCATTACACTTAATAATTAGCCGCTACATGAAAAACAAAAAAAAAAAAAGAGCAAATATTTTCCGGCTGTACTTTTTCGGAATTACCCGCCGTGACTTTGTGTGGAGGGGAGATTACTCAGATGCCTGACTGCTTTACTGAGCTCAGAGGAACTCTTCTGGGCAGCAGAGTCACCTCTATCTACTGCTCTCTGCCCTCGCTGCTCCTACATTATTAATTTTTGAGACAACGCCAATTAAATGCACCCCGTTGTCTACATCTGTATCAATACAGGATCTTAACACCAGATTCAAGCCCAGACAGAAGCTTTGTTCTGACTTTAAGGTTTCAGCGTAAAAGTATCGCTCTTCTTCCTCTGTTAGCGCTAATGGTAGCTAAGTGCAGGGTAACTTGTATATTTGGTTTTCAACCTTTCTTTCTTATTCTTGGTTCATTATTCTTACAATGTTCCTGCCACCCAGAGACAACCACACAGTTTGGCCTGTTCCCACCTGTGAACAGTTACCTGCTTTCAGTGTGTTCATGAAACAGGAAATAGGAACGTGCATACAGTTTAGGACTGTGGTCACAGGAAGCTCCTGCTGCATGGTCACAAATTGGAAACGGAGCCTAATGTTGAAAAAGGGAGTATGTGAAATGTAAAAAAACAACATAGCAGTGGTGAATTTAATGGAATTTTAAAAATGCATAGCCAGCAAAATAGGTGGTCCAAACTGCCTCCCCCGGATGGCTTAGCTCAGCTTACGGACCAAGGACGCAATCACCTGAAGCACAAGAAGGCCCATTCTGATGCGGATATGGTAGGAATGTGGTTCCCTGGACTCAAATTACCATCATGTGATTAAAAACATACCAATTTGCTGCCGTGATATGATTTATGGACATTTGAGATGAGGTATGACGCCACTGGCAGCCAGTATGCAAGAGCTCACAGTTCCTTCAGACTGTTTGAATCCATCCTGTACAACTGTTTTAGGGGAAAATGCTGTCAACAGACCACCGACAGCCACCAAAAGGGTATTTATTTTCTATCTCAGTGATCTAACAATGAATTGTAGTATTGTGGCTACTATGGCCTTCCTGTTGACCTCAGAAATCATTGCTTTCAACGACAGCAAAGCGGACAAGAAGCATTTCAATTTTCCAGCTTAGACCTCTAAAATTGAGTCTAAGCAATTTATAGACCTGGAAACAAGACGGCAGCTGCTGTATAATCTCATCAGGGAGAATATTGATTTGATTGCGACTGTCAACGCTTTCATCTGCATTGATGATGAAGACTGATTGTTGCCTGTGCGCTAGTGTCTGGTTGCTACCGGCATTAGCTGCAGCCTAATGGTGTCGTGCCCGGCTCCTCCAGGATGATCCGCTGTGACAGGCTGTCATATCAGCCGGGAATAGTCGTGGATCAAATCTCCTGATTACTGGGCGTGAACAGAGCAGACCCAGCTACTTCTAGCCAAAAATGTCAAATCAAATGTAAATAAATAGAATGACGACATTAACAGGTGAATTATCTGTTCGTTGTCACCTCGCAAAGCTAGTTTAGTCAGTCTGGGTTGCACCATGTGTGGAACATTGTGGTAAGTCTCCTCTTGCTGTAGTTTGCGGGTCTCTGCTCGGTGAACATGACCTCATTACGCTCTACATTATCAATAATTCCTGAGTTCTGGCTGCTTCTTGGTATTCTCTCTCCATCTTTACCCCATAGCAACACCCTCACAATGGTGACCCTTGTGCTGATTATCCTGCACAGGAAAAAGCCAAAGCAACACCAATGTGCCGGAGCAACCGTCAGCATCCACAGGCTGTTTAATATCCAGCCTCCGCCTGAGTTTCATCTGACACAGGAAGCCCTAAAGTTAGCCGAGGATTTGGGAGAGCAGTTAAAGGTTAGTGTCAGCAAAGTAGTTAGCTAAGCTACTTATCGCATTACGCAGTTATTGTCATGTTTTTGCTTGCTTACGTGCATGAATCCCTTCTTGCACACATTTTCCTGTCTTGCCCAGAGGGGCATGGGAGATAATAAAGAAAAAAAAACATTAAAACAAGAGGAAAGAGATAATTCCTCGACTCTTCTGCAGTGTGAGGAAGTCAAATTGAAGAAAGCTCAGAGACAAGATTAAATGAATTATTTTTTTTAGTGTGGAATTAAAATTTCAAAGAAAACTAGCAGCAGAAAGAAAGCACATTCCAACACCAGCACACTTCTTATCAAGGTCACATTTAAAGATAATTAATTGATGCCTACAAGTCAGTAATTAAACAGTTATAAGATTCAAGGTTTACAATAAGGTTTAGTTATATCAGTGAGGCGATTGTTGGTTTCTGACAGGTTTAAATAAGAGGGTGAGGGGCGTTAAAAATGCACAGCCAGTGTACTTTACTAATGGTGACCAGACAAATGAGGCACTGCCCGTTTCCAGGCTGTCACTAAGCAGACTGTAAAATAAAGACCAGCAGCAGCTGCTGTTATGTTTACGTTGCTTTTGGCTGTTTCAGAGTAAAAATGGAGGAATCACAAAGACGCAAACACAAAGGCACAAATGTGGGCGCTTTTTTGTTTGTTTGTTTTTTTCAGTTCGTAAATCAGGCTAATTTAATAAAAGCATTTCCCTGGCAACCTATCTACTATCTGGAGAGGGTTTGAATGTATTGTTAGTTTTCCTCATATGATGATTAGCGTCAAAGCTAGCAACAAGAATTATGGATGAACTGTCTGGATGAGTTTTGGATGAGAAATATGCACAGATTATACAGTAATATAGTTAAAAATCTATTTAAATATAGGACATGCTTGTCTTGTAAAATTTTTTTATGTGTCCTTAAAAATGGTGAAAGGATTCACAAGGTTAAAAACAGTGTTTTAAAAACAGAAGAGGAATTCTGGTTGGCCTCAGTTAGGAAAGAAAGTGATTTCCTGAAGACTGAGTTCCCTACATACGTAACTACATGGAGTAAATAAAGTTTGAATTAGTCGCCCAGCTCTGTTTGTTGTCCAAGTTTGCAAAGACATTTGTGACATATCCGCAAGCACAACTGTTCTTTTAAAGAGAAAGAAAAAGAAAAAACAAACAAAAAAACAGTAGATGAAGAACGTTGACCATAATGTGGAAAATGTTTATTGTTTGTCCTCAAATCCCCCCTTTCTTTTGTGCGTAAACTGGGACTTCTGGAGGTGAAGGGCAGCAAAAGCGTTAACTAATGCTAGCTATTGTGATTTATCTGCTTGTTTTCAACACTATGTGCCTACAGAGACGCCATTCCATTACAGCTGGGCCGTTCTATCACTCCTGCGTCCTTGGCCTATAGTGTTCACACATTGATTCGAAACGAATCAATTTATTGACTAAAGCACCTTTTAAGACCACTAGGTGGCACTAACCTTTTCAGAGAATGAGTGTCAACTGGACCTTTTCCAGTTGGCTTGTTTTCTTTTTTTTTCTAAAAATATCTTTTCTTTAAAAAAAAATATTTGAGAATATATTGTAAGTAAGAATAGTGCAAATGCTCAAGTGAGCTGAACGAGTCTTTGTCTTGTTGACAATGAGCAGGAGGTTGTTGGCTCTGCACCACGAATTGCTGGAAGTTCCCAGAGTATTCCAATCATTGCGTAGATACCACTGATGCTGACTGTACATGTTTATAAAAGCAGTCCGACATCTGTTTATGGTCTGAATCAGCTGCGAGCGCGGCTGAAAAGTCCTGTATAATTTATGCAGCATGTGGTTTGGTCCCGAGAGCTCATCCATCTCATCTTTTAAATTGCCACATGCGAAAGAACAATAATGCGCACTTGGCCCACTTTCCCCATGGAAACCAATGCTGAGATACTTAAAAATAAAACCATAGTGATCTAATTATCACCCGTCGTTACTGACTGCGAGCAGGGAGGGAGAACAACGGGGCCACCGGAAGGTCTTCTACATGACTGACAGGAAGGTTATTGATCGGAAGTGCTGCAAGTCAACTAATTCCTCTGAAAGTTTACAATAAAGTTTGCCGCCATGTCCTGGTTCCCTCCTCCTCCTCCTCCTCCTCTTGGCCTTTGCTGATAGGCCGCGCACGCTGCATTTATCTTTTCATCTCCAAAGACTGTGTTACATAAAAAAAGAAAACACTCACACGGATGAATGTGCTATGAAGCTTAAATACCCTTTTCTGAAGGAGGAAAGGAGAAGAAACAAAGACAATGGAGTGATTAGATCAGAGGGTTTTGGTCAGTTTAAACGTTCTCCACACTTGGTGGACAGCGCTGATAAGGAGGCAGTTAAAGTACCCGTCAGGGAGATAGATAAATATACACATGCTCTTATCTCCAGAGGAACAAAGCAAATAAACTAACCCAAAAGGAGATGTTGGGCCATGAAAATTGGAGATTCTGATGCTTTATAAACACACAGCAAAATTCAAACTTCAACAAGCTGATTCAAGAGGTTGAGGGCTTTCCTCTGTTCACACCTTGGAGATGAAGGCCAGACCACATTCTCACCTGAAACACTGCAAGAATGGGTTAGTTGGTTGAGATAAAGAGGATGAAGATCTCCTCTCCTCCTCCTCTCCTTGATCTTTTACCAGGTATCATTGACTCTATAGTTGCAGTGTGTGTGAGAGCCTCATACTTCAGGGTTCTTCCTGTTCAAAGGGCGCATTTGTTCTTTCCACTGTTCCTTGGAGGTCAGGCTCTAGGCTTCTGGATACAACTGCGATTGTAACGTGAAGTATAGATAAAGCTGAATTGAACCGAATCACACTGGGATCGCCTGAAGTGCGAATAGTCAGGATGCGACGAGCGCCGCCTGATATACTGATTCCCTTTTAGGAGGAAATTCTATTTCTCACCATCGGTGGTGGAAGGCTGCTCTTCCATATGTCACTTGAGACTTGGACCGGGGGGGAGGGGCCACAGGTGGGAGGGCGATTAATCCAGTGATTGGCAGCTGGGTGATTTAATTTGCTGACAGTCTATAATCCAAATCAGAGGTCCTTGAAAAAGCCATTCGATTCCAAAGCGTCCCATTGCTGATGGCTCCCGACGAGCAGGTGAAACTCTGTCACAGAAAGGTGCTAAAATTTGAGTTCCACTCGTTCTCAAAAAACTCATTTTCCTACAATCGGTGAAGAATTACCTTCCCCACACATTGACCTTAATCATCTTCCAGAGAAGCAGAACCCTTTCATCATTAAAATTAAGGTAAAAAAAAAAAGAGGGGGGAGGCTTTGGCTGAGCAGCGGACTTCTGGTTAGAAGATGAATACAGCCTCCCTAGTGAGGATGAGGAATCTTTCATTTCAAAGCCTCTTGTTACGACGGGCCAATCAATAGTTACTATGATGTATCAGAGCTGTGACACAGAGATTGAGGCGAGGAAAAATGTAATATAGCCATTAACATCTTTCTGTCCCAACAGACCTGAGAGACCTGGCATTTATCTCTCTGTCTGAAGGGTGAGAGACACTGTGCAGGGACGTCCTGCAGCCTTATTACCGCCTTTATTAAAACCAAGTCTGAGATATGCGATAAAGATCCAGGAGCAATCTTCAGTCATCCTCCTGTGCAATCCTGTTTCCCCTGCAGTCCTCCTCCCCTGCCTGTGCCGGCGGAGGCAGCGGGCATGACGGATGACATTACCCAGCAGGGATTCAGCAGGCGGTATCATCATGCAGAGGGTATTAGCATGGAGACTCTGGGTCCCCTTTCTCGCCATCGATTCATGTTACTGCCCCACCCCAGCCTCCTGAAGGGGCCTTCAGATGGGAGAGACCGAGACACGGCGCAAGCCCCAGAGATAAACTGTGTCCCGGTGCTTTATCATCCGTATTCCTCCCATGACGCTTTTCACCTCCTCCCTCTCTTCTGGTCTGCGTTAGCTTTAAAACTCAGCCTTTCCACTACTCCGCTCCCTCGATTTGAAAGCAATTGCCAACTAATAACTTGTGCAAGAATAAAAAGCCGAATCCTCAGACAGTGCTGTTTGTGCGATTTTGCTATACCTCCGCAGAGGAAACAAGGTCTTTTTTTCATCTTTGTCTGCTAGATTTTGATGGTCAATTATCAATATGTTGCTAACAGATTAGCATAAACAAACGTGTTTTTCCTCCCATTTGTCTGTTCTATATCCCAATTATGCTAAGAATATAAATGGTTTTGTTCATTTATTTTTTGCTTTTTTTTTTCTTTTGGTTTTTCGGCATGGAGTTGGTGTGTTTCCTGTGTGATTCTGGCTTGTATTTTGCCTATAGGTGTATTGGCTGCTCTGAATTGACCTCAGGCGTGAATGGCTGTTTATGCTATATGTTAGCCCTGAGATGAGCTTGTCAAGCTGACAATATTTAAAAGTCAGCTTGGTTGCAGGGTGACAGATAAGATGCCTTGTTATATCAACACATTTAGTTCTCCTGATTATATGTTGGAAGAGATCTTTTTTTTTAATTCGTTTTTTTCAGCCTCGCAGCCTGACAATTTGTATTCAAACAGTGATTTAATATGTTAACATTCTGCTGAGAAGGGAGGGGAAAAAAACTGCAGAACAATGTGGAAATCAAGCAGTAAATTTTACGCTTGGAGAAGTGAGTGATGATAAAGCATCGAACCTGCCTGCCGTCGTCAATAGGATTCTTTGTCTAATCCGTTTGAACAGGAATAAAGAACACAATTACAAGAAGACAAAAGCCTTTCTTTTAGAAAATGAACACTCCTCGACGTCAGACTTTCGGCGAACGGAATTTGGGGTTCCTAACAAACAGCCGTGTAATTGGTGGAGTAAAGCACGCTGCTGTTGTGTGATGGCCGTTACAGTGAGGCCTTCCACCAACGCAGACAAATGCAGATAAATTACACGCCAGTCAAAAGATAACCCTCAAAGACACGTTTTTCTAATCATGCTTGAGACGTGCACAGAAATCCAATTTGATTGTTCTTTTTTGCCTCATCGGCTTTACTCGTTTTCATAAATGCACCACAACCACCACTGAAATGGCAGGAAGACACCTCAATAATGCTCACAACCAGAGAACCTGCAGAAAAGGTGCACAGAAGTAACCTGTGAAGATTGTACCCTCACACGTCTCTGAAAGCAACCTGAGCATCACATTTGATAGTGTAATAATCCCACACTGCACGTTAACAATGACTATTATGTATTTTAATGCATTCTGTGTTTAAACACTCCATTGAAATGTTTTAAAGGTACACCCGCTGCTCCTTTTGCATCAAACTTTTCTCCACGCTCTGAAGTCAACTGGGTCAGAGACAGGCTTTTATCGGGGACCATCTGAGCGCAGCAACCTCACAAATCTTAATCAATGACATGACAACCCCCGGCTGATTATCTTCTCTCTGTCAAAATCATCACACCCGTGCCTGCGTTTCTGTCTGTCACAGTGTGTGTGTGTGTGTGTGTGTGTGTGTGTATGTGTGTGTATATGGGGGGGTGGGAGACAAGTTGGGGGGAGCAACAGATGTCTCGGGAATCCACAGTAAACAGGCGAGTAAGAGGTAATACTCCCGTGGTCTGATTAGAGGAGCCACAGGGGAACGCAGCGAGGAGACTTAATTAAAACTCATCTAGATGGAAAATGCAGTTGGGGGGGGACATTTTATTTTGGCTGATGGCAGTTCCGTGGTTATTGCAGCTATGTGCATCTAATCACAGCGCTGGTGGTGGCTGAGGGTTTGAAAGTCCAGCTGACTGAGTGATTAATAGTAATTTAAAAGGATCCACTTTTTTCCCCCGAATGGGCTGAAAATGCCATTTCCTTATTTTTTTATCCTTCTTGTCTTGACAAGAAGATTATTATCCTTTTAGAGAGGGAGGAAGACTACCCCGGGCACACACATCACACGTGCCTTCTGGACTTTGTCGCTCTGGTATCGCCATCTTTTGCTGGAACCACCCCTTTTTCTTGGTCTTCACCCGTTTGTGTGCCTATTCCTTACATACCATCTCTCGCGCATTGGACCCCAATTTTTCACATTGAAATGCACATCGAGAGCATATTTTCAGGTTTAAGATTTTACTGAAATCGCATATACCTGGCAGCTGTGTTTATCTGTGATTTACCCGTTACGCCTGAGAGAAGCCACCCACCATCGATTAGTTGTGCTCACAGAGGCGATTGAGCTTGCGCAAATCTCCAGGACTGGTGGTGCCTGGAGCCCTGCTTCAAGAGGGATCACTCACCGGCAATCATCAAGGCCTCACAAACCAGGATGACAGAGCAGTTCGCTCCACCCAACCTCACTTTAAGGTTTTGTTTTGAGATAAGAAAAAAGTTGCTCTATCCATAAATCTGTTTATGGCCTTGAGAGCTGCAGATATAATGGAAACATATTGCGGTTGTGCTCTTACATTTCCCGCTCACACCGCGGTGGACGGAGTCTCCTTGTGCTCCCCATCCTTTTTCTTTTCCCAACCTGCTTGTCTTCCCAGGCATCTAAATGGCGTGTGCTACTGCACCACTCCCATCACAAACAGCTATTAAAAATAATAAAATGGACATTTTCACCGACGGTTACTTGGAAACAGTTCGTATCACTCGGGTGTCCACGGGCAGAAACTGACGTGGAGCCGAACGGAAGGCAAGAATTGCTGAGTAAATGTACTTGATGACCTGTGGTTGTCCTTGGTGGGACCGTCAATCCGGCCTCCTGCAGTCCAGTAGCTTGATGATGTTTGATGCTCTCATCGTGTTGAGGGAAAAAGCCTCTTCTTTTTGTGAAACAGCGCACGCTGCTGACCTGTAAATGTTTAAGCTGTTTACTTTTATTAAACATCTTGTTGTTGGGAATAAATCCAAGCTTCTTCAGTGACATCTAGTCCCACCAAGCTTCTGAAACAAGGTGTTACTGGCTTGTCATGATAACCTGTGTGTTCAGCCTAACCTGTTTCAGATACACTCAGTAAGATCTGAATCATGTTCATGACAATTTTGCTAATTGCAGCAGTCTGAAGCAACTGGAATTCTGTTGTTCAGTTAGTACAGATGCCTTGGATTGATCTCAAAGTCCGGCAAGGCTGGCAAGAGACCAGCCGACAGTGCTCACTGCTAGGCTGATGCGGAAGAGAATCAGGTGTAATTGCTTTTGTCTTGTGGAAGCACAGAGCAAAAACCGGGACTTGAAGTCAGCACCAACAGTCGCTTAACATGGCTGAAAGACAGAAAGCACACAGCCGAGGGACCCTGGGGGGAGAAGGCCAAAGCTCTGGCAAAATTTGTGGACAGTTTGATGGGAAATTGCAAGATGGATTTAAATGAACCCTTTCTGAATGATGAGCAGTGAGATGGAGAAGATCCCATCCAATCTGATAAGGATCTAGCCATGGAAAATAAAGCTTAAGGGCAACCATGCGTACAGTGGGAACTTCATCACTGTGGCAGTAAGCCATTCCGTGATGGACGTCTGCACGTTATGTGCTGGCCTGCAGCCCAACCAAAGGACAAGTGTCTTCCTGGAGACTCCATTTTGAAAAACGCTTCAGCCTTTATGGACTGTAACTTCTCCAACCAGCCTGTAAAAGTGCGTGTCTTCTTCCACTAGACTGGGTTAGATAGGGTTTTCTCTGAGACGGCAAATTTGTGGAGGAGTATTTAAATTGTGTTATAATTATTCTTTTCCAATTGTGGTATGAATTTATCTAAATTAGTGGGAACAGGAAGCACAGACCATGTGACCATGCAGCTATCCCACGTTTATGAACCATCTATTAGAAATGCAGTTTGGAAGGATGCGCTGAAAACTGCAGGAAACATAAATCAGCCTTGAATATGTTGGCAGTGGAGGTCAGCAAACCTGATGAATGTGGGGAGGAAATATACTTCAGACTCCTTTCATTGATTATGACCCATGTATAAATATATATGTGTGTGTGTGTGTGTGTGTTTACCCTTACGTTTCCTGTGAAACAATGGCTATTGTTCCACATCACTGAGTCTTTTTTTTTTTTTCCTGTGTTAAATTTGAATATTAAATGACAAAATGAATATTTGTCACAAGCTGTGCCATCATTTGCAAATGATGAAGGTGAGTGTGTCGCACAGTGCCTTGGCTGGCGTTTGACAGGAAAGGCACATGCTGAGAGGAGCTTGGGTGCAGTAGCTCTGATCAGATGCAGAGAAGTTAAAGAACGAGTCGCAAAGTTCTTGTCACCTGCCGGAGCCTCATTTTCCTCTGTTTCCGGAGATGCAGGCCTGGGCTGCTCCGTGAACATTCATCTGCTCAATCCCTCACTTCGCTTCATATTTTATTTGACAGGAAAGGTAAAGTGATGCACTGCAACCTTTACAAGTTTATTAAAGAGGCCTTATAAACTTTAACCATCTGTGATAGAAGAACCTTCCCCCAAACAACCTGACGCACTGTTTACAACCTGACCCAGTTTTAATTCATTCCCAGACCCGATCTCATCCCTCAAAGGTGATATCAAAGGGATATGAGCCTTATTGTTACTTTTGTTCTAACAATACAATTGGGCTAACTAAACAACGCTCAAGGTTTTGGAAAGATATGTGATGCGTTTCAGGTTAACTTGAAGAGAACTGTCCCTCACTGGAGCCTGTTGTTATTTGGAAGAAGACAAAAGTATTTTGTCCGCTGTTCTTACAGATGCTTAAAGAATAATAATTTGTCAGGTGAAAATGCTATGCTTGGCGAAGAGGTGAGAACCGCTGCTGCCGTAAACCACAGCTTCATCAACAAAACACAGAATATCTCCTCACTATCATTACAAAAAGAAAAAAAAAAAAAACAACCCAGGCGAAATGATTTGATTTTTCCTCACTGTTGCAGATGTTTTTTTTTTTGTTGCAACAGGACTCTTTTACCCCTTTTGCTTCTGTGTTTGGACAGAACCAAATATTTAATTCATATTTTTAAATCTTTCCCCAAATCAAACAGGACCTAACAACCAGTTTGCCACTGACAAATGCGGTCAAATTTGTCTCTCTGTAAAGCTCCGCTTCCGACATTGATTAAATATTTAAAAGCTAATTTTGCCTCACAGAATGACTTCAATTTCTGCTTTTGTGAAAAGAAAATGGAATTATATCACGAGAAGCGGCCTTATCTAGTATGTATGGAACAATAATTACAGAAACGCCACGTAGCATTTTCCCGGATAAGCACATCTTAACAAGCTACAATAGTGTCAGTTCCTTCAGAGGGAGAACAGAAGGACCTTGAAGTAAGATAATTACAGTTATCTTCCTTATTCTATATTGTCTGGACTTGGGGGAAGTACTTTTTTTTTTTCATCAGAAGTAACAAATTGTGAACATCTTACCGACTGCTAAGATGTAACGGAAGGAAGAGGGGAGGAAAATCCATTTATGTTGGACAGGCCAAACATCTGCACCTTTTGGTGAAGGCAACTTGTCTGTATATTTTGTCTGCGAGAGAAGGAGATAGATAAAGAAAGAGAAGGGGATGGTTGTCTGGAAACACTGTCTGGCTGAGATGAAAGAATGCCCGCTCTAGAAGCGCTCCAAGGGACGGCAGCACTTGCCCCGTAATGATAGCGAAGCAATAAAAGGAGACGTTTTCCACAAAGCATTAGGTGTTGGGCATCAGGACCTTGGTTAATTCGGCTGCACTGTTGTTCACCCAATTGCCTCTTTACCAAGTGAATTCAACATCCTAATCTTCCACATGCTATTTAACTAAAACAATATGGTCTGAGGGGTGTCATTTCTCTGTGTGTATGTGTGTGTGAGTGTGGTCTTTTTAATGGTGCTAAATCGGGCTAGCATCAAAACCACCGTCCATCACACCCGACCACAGCTAGTATGCAGCCTCCCAGCACGACAGCCATGTGCACATAAGTGAGTCATATATCCTGTGTGTGCTTGTGTGTGTCCGTGAACAGCATAATCTCTTCTTTCTTTGGCAATCTCCTGAAAACACTGGCTCAAACAGCATGCTGGGAGTTTAACGACTGATCGCAGTGACCAGCAAGGCTATTAGGGCCCTGCTGATATATTGTAACGTCATCTGGAAAATTGTCACTCCGCCAAACCCACGATATGTTATGTGTTTCATTCAAAGGGGAGCCGAAAGTGGTGGCAGCAGTGTGAAATCACAGATTAACTTTTAAAGCATGGTGGGAACACCATGAGTGACACCGCTGAAGAAGGTCAAGCAGACATAATGACAAACAGAACTCAGTCACTAGGCAGCACAAGTACAGCCTCAAGTCATCCCACAGTAGCTGGTGTGTGTATACACTAAAAGAGTACTTCATAGATTTGTTCACTTCATTTTTATGTCACAAGACAAAAGAAGATGTCAGGTTGGGCATAAAACTGGATACTAGGTTGATTTTTAAGCATTTAAATTAGTAAAACCTCCTATTATGTGTTGAGTTACATACTTGCCATAAACACCAGGAGATTTGCTGGTTCCGTGTTGACTATTGATCCGTTATCGCCTGCTTCTGGGTGCCCTTGGGCAGCTGATCACTGAATGTGACAGCATACAGCACTGTGAATTATAAACACCAAACACCAGGCTCCTTACCAGATCGTTGTTTGCTCTCTGCTTCAGCGTTTCTGCTTCAGCATCTACTCCAGTCATCGCTGATGGGCACGATGCTCCACTCTGAACAGTCGAGAACTGATTTTTTTATCAGCTTCTTATTTATTACAGATCTGAGTTTTTGGCTGGCTTCCGTCAGCCAGGGCAATTTTCTTTCAGCGGCAGGTGATTTCCTCCTTATCATGTGACAATGTCACACATTTTCTGTAAACAGTTTCATGAAGAGACGCATGTAACTGTATCTGAAGGGCTCTGAGTGGCATTTCTGAGGATGATAGAAGACCAAGATATAAAACAGTGTGCATGTGTGAGTGTGTGTGTGTTTGTGTGTGTGTGTGTGTGGTTTTGACCATGCACGTTTAGTCGTATTTTAGAGGAGCCTTTGTAGATTCGGTACATGACACACATCACAAAATTACATTTCTTCATCCTTAAACCTTAATGAAAGAGTTCTAATGATTTGCATTTTAAGCTGAAGCAGCTAGATTTTATCTAGAAGATACTATTTTCTCTGTATTTACACCATTAATGTCAAAGTTTTGTTCATCACAAATGGCCAAAACCATCTTTTAAAATAGTTTATGTTTGATTTCTTGGCTAAAACTAGACTGTGAGTTTAAAAACAGCCTGTGCAGATTAAGAATGTAGAATAATCTGAATTTCAGTAAAAATCTGGAAGGAAGGAGGGAAGGAAGGAAATAAAAGTCAAGAAGTTTATGTGACCTTGAACACTGAAAATATAATGTGAAAGAAATGCACTCTACAGTTGCCTAAAACAGATGATTTATGCTTGTTACATTAGGACATTAAGAGATGAATATGTGCCGCACAGTCATTTGAATACATTCGTCCTTCTGTGACTATAAATTAAAAGAATTTACTGTGATTTATGTAGTTGTTTTGGTGAAATACATTAATATTCCATTACTCTTTCTTGGGGATGTGACATTTCAGTTCGTGGAGTTGTCATTAAAGTCATTTTTATGACTGTCAAGAACATAATCTGTCAATAACATAAATTACCAATCAAAACCAGAGCATCAGTAGCAGAAAGATGCATGTATTAGATGTAAGTGTGCATTTGCAGTTGTTTCAACAGACCACAAACTGTCCATGGAAGAAGCCGATGCTGTCACTGATCCAATTATTGCCATCAATGAATCAGTCCCAAGGAATGGAACAGTGACAGGTCAAGAGTTAGCAGAGAAGTGTGTGAACTCCACCCGGGCATCCAGCTGCCAGGGAAGACAAACCTGTAACTGATCTAAATTGGTTCAGTCAATATTTAGTAACATGGTTATTGGGAGAATGTTCTGCCCCAGTCCAATAGAGGGAGCAAGAGTGCAAAGAAGCAATAGTACAGAGACTTTAAATAATTCAAATGTGGTGAAAGCTGGAATCAAAGCCAAAGTTTAGTTGCTCTGAGGCCACTGCTACTGCCGAACTGGTGGTGGTGGGAGAGGAAAGTTTGTGAATAGTGCAGTTTCTGTCCATCCACTGGATGATTAAAACAGCTGCGATCAAAGTTGACAACATTTGCAACGCTGAATCAGAGAGAAATGAAGGTCGTTGGGAGCAAAGACGAAACAGGCGTGTGAATGAAAGGGAGGAAAGTGTAACGGTGAGGTGGCAGAACTAAGAGGTGGAACGTGAGTATGTGGGTTTGAGCTCTGGGTTAACTGTACAGAGCAAAGGGAAGTGGTAAAGAGTGAATATGGAGGAAACTGTCAGGCTTGATTTGTGACTAAAGAGTAGAAGAAAAAGTCCTGCCTTTATGAGGCAGGACTGAGAGCAGCAGCTGCATTTTGAAAAGTCAAGGGGGCAAAGCATGGGTGCTTTAGACGTGGAGGAAGAGGGGAGAACTTAAATTAAACCTGCTCACCTCCGTTTCGGTGACGACTTGTTTGTGTTATTTCAGATCCAGATCCAAATCATCACGGGCCGGCTGTGTGGCTATATGGAATTGTGACTGGCTGTTTGATATTGAATGCAGGCGTATCACTACGACAGAGAGATTGATGCTCTGTCTCATTTTCATTTTAATGAAACCAGACGGAAGGCATTGGTGCCAACACAAACACTGTTTCCAGAGCTTGATTTGATGGCGTTCTGATTTTACCATTTTGTGACAATTCAACAGTTTCCTAATGACGTTGAAGACGAGGGAACGATCGAGGCGCGTCGCCCACGTGGGCATGTTCCTCCCGTTCTGACAGGCAGACATGCACACGCCACCCCCCCAGCCTTCACCTCAAGGGCAGCTCTGCAGTACTGTGACTTTCTCTGCTAATGCAGGACATCATGCATGCATACCATAATGAGCCATTTAGCACCTGACTTTGCCTGGTTCACATGACGCGCCTGTTAGCCTGAAGCCGGGGAGGCTTCCTTTCATCCTTAACCCAACGTATAGGTGATGTATATCCCAACAGACTGATGCTGCATGGCACCCACAGCAAAAAAAGGTGGAGATTTCATTATGGGATGGGGTTTCCAACCCCCAACAGCAGAGAAAAACTATTCCAGCAGTTAACAGGATCAGAATAGGTCATACAAAATATTAAATCCTACTTTTTGGTGATTATAGGTGAATAAGAACTATTGTTCCACATTGTTTTTAGCCTAATGTAATTTCCACAACAGGTGGTCTAATACCTTTTATATATACTGTACCTTCCTACTGTAGTCCAAGACTATATTGTTGCCCCCAAGGTATGAGTATGTGAGTGAATGGTGTGTGTGTGTGTGTGTGTGTGTGTGTGTGTGTGTGTGTGTGTGTGTGTGTGTGTGTGTCTGTGTGTCACTGAATGGTGTGTGAACCGGATGACGTACAGGCGGAGTAGAGTGGAGTAATTTTCAGAAAGCCTCAGCCTCTGTTTCCATGCAAACAGAGAAAACAATTATTTTCTGAAAGGCTGAGTACCTGCACGTGCACAATACATGTACTGTCAGTAGTTTTTCTGCATTTGTGTTCAACAACAATAACAAACAATGGCGGATGCTGCACTAATGTCTGCACTGCAGTCTCTTTTGAATTTATCTGTGATAATCTGTGTAAATCTTTCTACAGTGAGTCTGTGCACATGCGCCTATTGTTGCATTGCACAGTACATGCAATGTAAAAGGTACCTTTTTATATTCCAAAGGAAAAAATGCTTGATGAATTCAGTGTAACACAAAAGAATGCAGTGCAGAATTCCTCTATCCAGTATCGACCTGATCCTCTCCTCACCAATACTCAGCGTGCATGTCTATATTTATGCTTCCAGACTCTTAGCATGGAGGGATTCCATTAAGTGTAAAAGGCTGAATTTATAGTGATCAATGGCTCTGCTCATCGGTCACCAGGAGTGGTCCAACCAACTGCAGCACCAAGATGGATGAAGGGCTGAGAATGGAGGGAGAGAAGCTGAGTCTGTGTGGGAGGAGAGCGGAGGGAGGCCTGAAGAAAGCAAAAGAGCGAAGAGAAATAATGAGGTGCACTGACCTCAAAACACAGACCTGTTCCATTTTGTGAAAGCAGGCGTGATTTTTGAATTCTGGGTAATTTAAATGCACGTCTTTAAATCACTGCAGTTATGTAGATCTGTATAAGGGTTTGGATGTTTGTAGCTCGGGGCTAAATTCACAGTGACGCTTTAAGCCTAGTACACACCGCACGATTTTCAGCATCTTAGACTTGCGACTTGCCCTCACCCAAAATCGGGATGAGGCACTAATCCTCTTGGCGACTGAGTGAAGTATCGCAAAGACTCAACTAATGGGCCTAACGACGCCCCGCGCCGAGTCTTACACCGAAAACTGGATATCAAACCTGCTAGATATCCAGGCTGCTTGTGGTGACGTTGAAAGAGCTCCAGCCAGTGAGAGCAGACGTGGGCGTTGCTGCAAAAATAAGGAAGTGAAAAGGAGCAGTAGAGCGGCTGCGGCAGAGCAGAGAAACAAAATAACATTGGGAGATTAAAAAAATGGTTTTGCGAGTTCAGTGGACACAGGAGACTCTGACTCAGCCAGTGTCCACACCAACTACACCGACTTTTTGCACCAAACTACCACTACCGCCACAAAATAAACAGAACAAAAGTTTTCTGCAAAAACTGCGTAGTTGTGACCCCAATCTTGAAACCATTTGAAGTTGTCATTCTCTCATGTTTTTTTTTTTTTTTGTAAATTGTACACAGTTGTTTTGTAGTTTTAATAAAGGTGTGCTAGTCTGTGTTTTTCAGACTAGAAGTCCCCGCGGAGTCGAATCAGTCAAAAAATAGAGACAAATAATAAGAAAAATAATTTGCACTAGATTATAAGTGGCATTTTGTGGGGGAAATTTATTATTACAAAATCCAGGACCAGCAACAGACATTTCATTACAACAATAACGCTGCGGCCACGTACTTCCGTGTCAGTCCTTGTCGGTCACGCCTCCTTTGACAGAGAGAATCGTGCTGTGTGGACACTCCTGTCTTAGACGAGTCTTGTAGTGTGGACACCCAGTGCTTCCGCTGACCCTGTCGAGTTGCGCGGTGTGAACACCCGGGCGACCCGCCAACTCGAAAAAATCGGGCCGTGTGTACAAGGCATTATGTGACAGCAAAAAGGTCGTGGGTTCGGTCCCTTGTAGGCTCCCTCCAGGTGCTCTGGTTTCCCCCACCATCAAAAGCAGACAGGTTTGGTCAGGTCTGACATCTAGCTTGAAGTAGCTGTGTGTTTTACGTCAATATCGTCACAAAGGCCAGTGTTTTAGTCAGCTACAACATCCTGTCGAGGTGCGGAATACTGAGCAGGGTGCGTTGCATTCAGGGAGTTGCACTTAATTAGTTAAGTAACCGTTGGGTGTGGTACACTGGCATAGATCTACTGGAAAGGTGCAGTTTGCCAGAACATTCGTAAGATTGCTTCACTGACACTGAAAAAGATGCGCTAAGGTAAATCATTCCTAGCAACGACAGGAATCATTCACTGCATAATCTCTGGCCACATTTGTAAGCTACCTTGATTCTGTGTCATAAAAAACCCAAAAACGGACCCTTGTTTGACGAGACTGAAGCACCAGAAATCCTGTTTTAACCCACACTTTATTTACAACGACTCTGCCAACGGCACAT
Source organism: Pao palembangensis (assembly GCA_015343265.1). Classification (NCBI taxonomy): domain Eukaryota; kingdom Metazoa; phylum Chordata; class Actinopteri; order Tetraodontiformes; family Tetraodontidae; genus Pao; species Pao palembangensis. The sequence goes on from CM027092.1 coordinate 3,320,105, forward strand.
GTGTGGATTAAGAATATGGTGACCAGATTTTCAAAATTAAAAACTGGGATACATGTTTTTATTTTTTACTAAAAATCAAATACACGGCAAATTCTCACTCAAATTTACTCAACTGAGGTGATACAACTTTTACTAAACATTTACTTGCTCTCTCTTTGTTAAAAATAATAAATAATTGCAGTAGTGTATGTAAACCATGGGAGTATTTCATGCTGGACTGGACCTTTTTAAGGAAACTATGGTTTGCAGTGATCCTTTCATAGAACTCAGAGCAACTATCATGAAATTTAACCTGAGTAACGAGCAGCGCTTTCAAGGTGTCCAGCACATGCGGTTTCATGGACTAATGAGCATCAAGCTACAGGAACGCGGAGAACGGTGGAGCTTTTTAATTGGTTCAGATTACAGATCACTGTGACAACTGTGTGATTGACATACAATGACAAGGAGTTTCAACCAGAATGCACTGTTATGGCTTTAAATGACTTGCTGCCATGTGTAGCATGTTGTTGATAAAACAAAAAAAGAGAAAAAAATGGGACACCTGGGACGGACTTTGCGGAAAACCGGGACAAAACAATGGGGTTGTTGCGATCCGCCAGGACACGGAATACAAGGCTCAAAACCTGGACGTCCCAGGTAAACCGGGACGTCTGGTCACCCTAATTAAGAATCTCTTGTGCACCAATAGAAAGACGGTTAAAAATGCTGTTTGAGATGCCTCACACTGCAGGATAAACACAGTTCTGCAAACCCAACTTGAAAATAACAGCACAGGAAAGATGATAAATATAGTAATAAATATAGTGATATATATAATATAGTATAGTGATAAATATAGTAATAATAATAAAGAGAACAAAGTTAGTGCACTAGTAGGCTTGGAATTATTTTAACAAATGCCAATGCTAGCGTTGCCCAGAGGATGAATGTTTATTTAGCTTGCAGCTAAGCTGCAGCTACAGCACAACAGAACGTTTGTTCTGCAACAAACCATGAATTCCATGAATACCACGCATTGTTTCATGGTTCTCTTTATTGACTGGGTTGTTATTCATTGGGTTGTTTTCTGTACTTGCAAGTCGACAACAACGGGAAGGATTTAAGGCCTGCCTGGTGTCAAACCTGATGGCTCTATTAAACATTTCATTATATAGTTGATCTCTCCTGGGGAGGCAGTGGTATTTTAACATGAAGGACACGTTCGGCCCCTCTGTTTGCTTGTGTCATGTCACAAATTTGTCTCATTTGCTGCAGTTCTCAAAGGTCAGCAACACCCAGGGTCACAGCTAAAATCATTTGAACTTTAAGCAGACCTCAGAGGGGCAGCACTGGAAACAAAACCAAAAAAACAATAGGAAAGCCTGCACAGTGCAGTTCTGCTGCCCCCCAACCCATGCAGTTCTGTAAAAATAGTCTTGGCATAGCCTCCAGATATGTTTTTGTTTAGGAGATAAGAGATTATTTTCTGCCCTGTTTCCAAGCAATTATGGAAACCCGGTGCCTGCCAGAAGGAGGGATGAAGAAAGGGGAGAAGACCGATATTTGTTGACTTGACCTTTTCACATGAATCCAAAAGCTAAAATGAAATGAAAGTACATTTTCTATGATGTTTTACTGATATTAATGCAGGGGTGATAGAGAGTTGCAGGTGCGAGACACCCGAGGGCAGTTAAAAGACAGCGAAATAGAAAACATCGAAAATCAATTTGCGCAGGGTTGAAAATTGTGCGAGACAAGCAATCCATCACAGTAGCGGAGCCACCTCTGGTAATTGAACAGCATGAAATTGGTCAATGTCTATATGAAAGTTTCCATGTGGAAAGTCTCTCCGCTCCATGTTTACTGCTGACATTAAGAGAACTCTGTGAGAAACGTTTCAGATTACGTGGAAACAGCAGAAGGTAAGCAGGTGCCGATCTGTAGGAAATTGAGAAAATAGTCCTCCTCCATTGCACCGCTGGTATCGTCATTACCCGGCAGCCTAAAGACACAGCGAAGCCAATTAACCTCCCCTGGAAGAGCTGCTAAAGGCCTTTTGCTCCAAAGGACTGACAAGATGTGAAAACCGGATGGGGGGAATCAAGGGTGAGGGAGTGAATGGAAAATAAGAAAACACAATTTGTCACCACGTTGTCGACTTCACTCCTGCTATCTCTCCTGTCGGTAGGACGGCGAGACGTCAGCGGCCAAGGCTCTTGTTTCAGTATCGCTGCCACAGCCTTTTCAGCGGGACCTTTCAAACACTGCTCACGGAGAGGGTGCAAAGAGATGCGGACAGCGCCTGAGTTGACCTGATGGAACAGATTCCTGCAGATAACTCTGCAGCTGCAGGGGGCGACACTGAGCCTACAGGAGGGCATCAGTTGCTCAAATTGCTAGCTATAAGGTGCATGCAGGGAGTGGAAGAGACAATGTGTTGGCTTGTTGCACAGTGTCTGCGGAAGAGAAAGAGGAGGGGAAACAACGGCTGCTTGTGAGGAATAGCTCCTCAACAAAGGGTTCTTTTGAAGAAGCAGGCTCAAATTGATTAAAGTGCTTATCTGCTCTCTGTTTCTGGAGAGGCTGCACACGAAGCCTCAGCTTGTGGGATATAATCTAGTGCATCGTTCCAGCAGCATGTGTGTGTCAGAACTCACAAATACAGTGCCGATCATGTGCCACGGAGATTCTGTGTTTATCTTCGTAGTTAAATTGAAGGATGAAATGGCATGAGTACAGACTGCGCATGTCGCGACATCTGCTTTGATAAATTTCACAACATCTGGTTTGTTTAGCCAGCTGTCAAAAGTTTGAGAAATCTGAGCGATCCAAAGTAAGAGGAACTTTAAGTCAGCAGCATGGGGAAAAGAAAGGTGTTACCCAGGTGACTGCAGGTGGTCAAGATAATAGCGGGTTGGGGGAAAAGGGAGGCCGGCCAGATGGTGAGCGATCATCACCTCAGCGTCTGTGTGTGTCTGTGTGTTCCATGCTGATCTGCTCTGTGTGTCCCCGTCAGGAAATCAAGTCTCGGCAGTATCTTCAAAGTGGGATCTTTATCAAGAACTGCCCCCACCTGCCTGTTTACACTTAGAGCCACGACAACAACTGAGCATTTTGCCTGCATGACGGGGGCGGAGTCAGCGGGGTCGGTGGGGTCAGCGGTGTCAGCGAGCAGAGCTGCCTCTCTCCTGCTCATAAAACAACTTCTTTGGGTCAGGAGAAAGGTTGAGGTTTGCCGATGCTGATGCAGAGTTTAAAATGTTAGAAAGGCATCTAGCAAAGAAATAAGGCTCTATAAATCCTCCATCAGTGCACGTTGCATCCAAGTGAGGGGAATTTAAAGCTGTTATCCACCCAGGAGGGACTTACTGGCAGAGATGGAATAGTTGGAGAGGAAGAATGTTATTGTTAAATGTTACTTTTCCAATAAGGAAAACACTGAACTGCAGCAGGAGAAGTTTATCTTTAAACCACAGTGATGGGAGGCCCATAATTTGCTCTTTTTCCTCACATCTGGGCAAGGATGGATTACAGTCACTGATGGAACAATAAACTCTGCATTACACCTGCAGATTCTAAAGGAAAATGTCAGGACATGTGATCTGTATGTGAGGGCGGCCTTGAGAGAACATTTGTGACGCAGTGAGGAGCACTAGCGGGCCGACCTAAGAACATTTAAAGAACAATGGAGTTTTTTTTTTTTTGTTTTTTTTTTGTTTTTTTGTTTTTAATCAAAATGTTAAAAAACTAAAAAGGAGGGGAGCAGTTCATGTGTGGAAACCAAGCAATTGGACTGAATCTGAAATTGTGTAAATGTTGAATTCATGAATTTTAATATGACAGCTGTCATAATCTCAGTCAAGTCAAAACTCTGGTCAAAAACAGGCCTATGTGCTCCGTCCTCCACGATCACCTTTAGGAGAATATCCAGTGAAGAAAGAGTCACTTTCAATGCAACTGAGAGAGAGAATCCTTGCACTGCTGAAGGATAAGTTTCCAATATCCTGGTTCCAGGTGTCAAAGGACACCCTCAGATATCCTCCGTCCTCATGTGAGTGCAGTCAGAGCTGCTGGAGGGGTGTGTGTCCATTTGAAAAGTTGTGGCATCCTGGATGTGCTGCAGTGAAGCTCTACTGCCCCCTAAAGGCGACAGCTTGAAAACATATGAGCGATTTCAAACAGACAGAGTGCAGAATGTGTGGCACGGGCGGAACATGCTTGTGTGCATGTGTCCTGGTTGCTTGTCAAACCACGCCTGTGAAGACAGGCAAAAAGGATTGGATGAGCAGCGGATGCAGGGCCAGGTTAAGGGAGGGTCGGCATGAGTCTGTCACACTCAGACAAGGAGGGCTGATGCTAGAGCAGGGGTGGGCAATTATGTAGCCTGAAGGGCCACACTGGGTTTTAGATCTTGATAAACAGGCCAGCCAGGTAGTGTGGGAACTAACCCCCCCCCAAATGAGGATAAGAGGTTAACTAAAAAATAGGCTTGATGGACTATTGACTGAGAAAATATTTTGAAGAGCCTGTAATTTGGTCCAACTAGAGATGGATGATGAAGCTCCAAATGATGTTTGGCCCCACCTTCTTGAGAGGACATGCTAGTATGCTAGGTGAAGGGGGGTCAGAACCTTTTTCTAATCAATCAAGCAATTTGACAACCCTCTTAATTTGGCTTTGGGAAAAATTATTGTGAAGGCTCTGTGGGCCGGATTAAATAATTCATCGCGTCACATGTGGCCCCCGGGCCTTAGTTTGCCCACATACTGGTATGAACACACACACACACACCCACACACACCCACATACACACACACACACACACACACACACACACACACACACACACACACACACACACACACATACAGTGGCCTGTAGGTAAAGCAATCCTTTTTAGAAAGGTTTCCTCTCCCTTATATTTAAATGGGAAATATCACATTTTCGCACTTATCACTTATTTTCAAATTCAGAAGTAAATAGACCGTAAAATGACATTTAGAATATTGCCGCTTAATTCCCCTCAAATGTCAGATATTTCGCAATAAAATGTCATGTGGTACAAAATTCAAGCATCTGTCTGTCTGAGCAGATGCCCTAAATATATTTCAAAACTGAGTTTTTTGTTTGGATATTTAAATTTATTTTTTTTATTATTTTTTTTTATTTCATTTCAACACCACAACCCTGGCTGAGACTCACAGGCAAGAAAAGGCAGACAGCAAGATTTACATTTTCATTTTTTTATTCTTCTTGGCTGGAATTTAACTGCATATTCCAAAGTATGCCACTTGTCCAAAGGTCAGAGGTTACCATACAGCATCTGCAGCTGTGCCACATGCATTATGCGGTTGGAAAAGATTCCTTGTGATGATTGCATGTCATCAATGAATTATGATTCCCCACTTTGCTCTTTCTGTTGCCAGTAAGAATGGGACTGAAAAAAATAATAAAATCTGGAACTGGAAGATTTGTACGTATGACATTTCCCTCAGGATGTGCTGCGTTTATGAGAAATATTGGACGGCACTAAAATTGTAGATTTGGAGTGTTTGGGTTTGGTGCCAAATCAGGCGATTACATGGATTGAAACTCTGCTGAGATGTTTTTGGAGATTGCCTTCCAGTTCTGGATAGAAATCTTTTGGAGCTCTTTGATTAAAAGCTGTCTAATTAACAGATGGTAGATTAACAACTGCTTTCTAGTTGGAGCTCGTGCCAGTATTTCAGAATTCAAAGAACATTGTTTCTATGCTTTTCATTGGTGAAACATAGCACTTATTTTGATTGGCCCTTTAAACTCACTGCACAGATAAGGACAAAAGGCTTTTAAATCTTGGGGAATAAATTAGCACATGAAAAAAACTGCGGCCGCCACTCTTTCATCCATCTTTGACTTTTCTGGCCACTGCCAACTGTAGAAAATGGATTAGCTTCATTTGTAAAGCAATTTCCTCCCAGTGAGGAACAAGAAATGAAATACTCCACTACCATACATGCACACACACACACACACACACACGCCCTCTTCAAATAATGAAAAAAAAAAGGATATTCTGATTTACGAACATTATTTTTAGATGATGCATGTATTTCCATAGCAGAGGCTTTAATCAATTCTAATCAGGTCTTTGGCTGCTTGGTGGGAAAATATTGGATGTAAGACTTCCCGTGATAGAATATTGAACTTGACCATGAATCCATTATCAACATATGTCAGACAGGAAATGTGACAAAACTGTGCTCTGATTAGATACAAATGAGGACAGCTCTGAGTACACACAGAGCTGGAAACTGGCATTGATTTGGAATATTCAATGTGTCCTTTGACTACAAATAGCTGTACCCTATAGCTGTCCAATTTTACTGATACTGATGACAGCTATTTTAATGAAATGTTGCCTTCAGTGCCTCTACCAAGGTGGTTACGGTTTCATTTGCCATTTATTTGTGAGGAGGATGCCAAAAAAAGGGGGCAAAAAAGGTGGTGAAAGGTAGGTGGTGATCATCCTAAATCTCTTTAAATATCACAGTTGGTGTTTGTAAGGGTTCTTTAATGTTTAAAGATTTGAAATCTTTTAGCGATTTCACAGCAGAAATGTTTACAGCCAACGAATACGTCACAAAGTCTAGACTGCCTCCACCAAGAAAGTTAAGGATTTTGTGAAAAGCAACGCCAACGCTGTCCCAAATACCTGTCGCATTTTGAGAGACGAGGTTTGAAAATACCTCTCTGATAGTGATGGCAGCTGTTTGGGCAAAGATCCTGGCGTGCTGGTGTTTCCAGTAATCACCCACCTGCGTTTGCTTTGGAATTGGCTGCATTAACACTTGACAAGCAGATGAAATTAATGCTTCTGCATTAGCCGGTTTCTAAAACCTGCCCTCTTTCATCTGGATGCCTAGCAGTCATAACTGGTGTGATGTGGTTGTTAATCAGGTCTCAGCTGGCGGAAACGGGTTATCCTATTCAAAAATAGGCATTACTTTTACTGATCACAGTCATTTCTTGATTAAAAAAACACTTAACTTCGGACGCAAACGGCTTTGGTCACAACATCACATTCCCATGGCAACAAAAGCAACGGGGCATACAGTTACAGTTACAGTAATATCGGGGCTGCGACAGCGGTGCCCTCTTACGCACACACATACACAAAGCGGTGCACATCTGGATGGAGGTTCGGATGTCTCTTTATTTTGAGCTTCCAACTGTCTATCAAGGGCATCCTTTAAACAACCGTCCTTTTGATGCTCCTTTATTCCCCCGTCTTCCTCGCAGAACGCCATCAATCTGGCCGTTTATGTTAACTTTATTTCTCACTCCATTACTTTCTAGGACACAGCTGCACGGGGAAAGAGGATGAGGCGGGAGCGAGAGGGAGAAGGAGAGGGAGAATGCATGGGGGTGGAGGGGTGGAAGGGGAGATAGTTTGCCTCCTTGGAGAGATAAAATGTAATTTCACAGTCAACTTGCTGTGATATATTATTTCACAACAATGGGATGTGGGCTGATACAACCCTTCCTGCACCTGTAGAGAGCAGTTAGAATGTCAGCAATGGCTCTCTGGTGGTATAAAGCAGATGTGGGGGTGGGGGGTTTGCAAATCAGGCACAGCCAACTGTAAAACATGAGTAACCACCAAACATGGCAGAAATAATTCTGGTTTTGTTTAGCATTGTACCAAACAATATTTCCAGCATGCAATTTGTTACCTTTGTGGTTTGAGGTGAGGTGGGAAAAATCATCTTAATAGTAAGTATATACGAACCTGATGGGGTGGAGTGGAAGACACACACACACACACACACAGTCTAATACCCTCTTCTTCATCAACAGGTTTGCAAAAGAGACAGGTCTGGAAAAGGGAAGAATCTAAACATCATTTATTCCGGCTGCTGCTCTCCCACGTTGCAGCATCTGCATCACCATTACACACACTATTATCCAGAAACATGGAAAAGCATTGACAGATGCTTCATACTTCATTAACTACAGTCTCCCCTCTTAGGAAGCTCATGGTATCAAACGTCCTCACACATCAAGTGCACATTGTTCCAGTTTCCGCTCAAAAATAAGTGCAGCTGGTATCCACTCAGGTGGATTTTTCCCCACTGTGACAGGTTTTTGTTGGTATATAGATGAAAGCAGGTGCCTTTTAAAATATGTATGACCGTATCTTCATCTCTGTCACAGTTTGCTGTTCTTCTGAAACTGCGACACGAGTCCCAAAACCTGCTCCGAAGCCGTGACGACCTTATTCTGCAGGTAACGAACGCTGTTCTTTGACGTGTCGTTCAGGAAATAACGATAGTTCACCATGATGCCGCACGAGTTGGCCACACCCCTGGGGCTGGTATCGGCGAGCCAGTTGATTCGCCACATGGTAGCACCGTTCTGCAGGTGAAAGTTCGCAACGGGGTTGAGGGCGTAGCCTCGCCTCTTCTCCCCGTAGAGGTACCAGGCACAGAGGCGCATCAGGGCGGGCTCCAGAACTCGGGACAGGCGCTCGGAATGCATCCATTCGCCGGTGCCGATCAGTTTGCGGAGGGCCTCGATGGCAGGGGTTCCCGGCGCTGAATCTGTGGCCAGTTCCACTTCCTTCCATTCTTGCTCTGACAGGAGGTCGGGGAGGCACCCTTCCTTCCTGTACTGGCCGAGCAGACCTTGCAGCCAGGTGCAGAAGCCGGGGATTGGAGACAGGCTGGAGAACTGGGCCATCTGCGGAAACTCACTCTGGAGAGGAGAGAGCAGAGAGAGCAGAGGTCAGACACTCCCTTCATCAACCCGTTGAATGTGAGCTGCTTAAAGACGTTCAGAAAAGCAGTGGAAGCCGCTCTGCTGTGTGTCCAAGCACTACAATGGTAAATGGCAACAAACAGTTCTTCCATTGTTACCCAACACTGTATATTTTTTATAAGCATACTGAGAATTCTTTGTGTGGAACTGAATGGTGGGACGAAAAAAAAAGGCCAAGAAAGACAGGAGCGAGCGAAAACAGGAAAACCAAAGAGACGGGAGGCAACAGAGATTAAAAGGGCAATAGCTTCTTTACGTTATGGGAGGAAAACACTCCGCCTCGGCAGCAAAAAAAAAACCATAAAAGAACTTTTTCTTGTTTGTGCTTAAGTGCTGCTCGGGTCTTGGATTCCTCAGACAGCAACAGCGTGACAAACCAACTCCAACGCTTCAACAGCTCACACTGCTGATGGAGATGGATGGTGTTTTCTCTCCTTTTATTCTCTCCTCCTGTACTCTCGCCTTTCAAACAAGTACACTTCTTTCACTTGTCTTTGTGCCATCTATGCAAGGAAACACCCCCTCCTTACACTGAAATTCTCCTACCTTTGCTCTCAGACATGGGTTGATAAGTGACACACAGATTTGGCAGGAAGAGGAAGGAATAGCTGCAGATAAAAGTGAACGTGTCAAACCCCTGCTGGGGGGGAGATGCGCCGCTGTCTGTCCAGCCTTTCAAAATCCTTCACCTTCTTTCCCTGGCTCTGATCCTGTTAGCTCATCTTCCTCTTCAAACTTTGGGTCTCAAGAATATCTGCCAGTGTGAAGGGTGAACATAGAAAATTGGGAAGGAATAATCAGCCTACCGTGTATGATTTAGAAAAATCCATGAAGACCGAGAAGGCCTCCTTCATTCGACTGACGTCTGTCAGACGTCAGTCTTCATCACTCATTTGGATCAACCCTTCCATCCAGGCCTGTGCACATTTTTATTTCACCCACCACCAGGCATCCGATCGATCCTCAGTTCTGACCTCGCAATAGATGCTAAAAACATTGCTTGTCCAGCAACCTGGATGCCAGATAAGCTTTAATTCAACCTTTGGAGTGTCTGTATAAGGTGTGTTTTTGAGCCTGATTTAGGTGCAGCGACCAAAACAGTTACAAAACCCTAACCCAACATTGTCAATTTTTTTTTTTTTTTTCACACCAACCAAGTTTGCGCCCTCCTACAATTTAGTGCTAAAGGAGCATCATATAGTGTTGAATGTTTATTGATTTCGCCAATAAAAAAAGAAGACAAAGAAGACAAAGTGAAGTGACTTTTGAATGCCCCAGAGTTCATTCAATTAGACTTTACGAGTGGAGTGAAGTTCAGATTTTAAGGCCGTCCTTGCAGAAAACCAGCTTTAGAAACTGGCATCTAGCAAATTAGACAATCCATTTGACAGATTAAACATTAATTTTTATTGCACCAGTGCACTTGCATGGTTTCATCTAAAGTAAGCGCGTACTTTATTTTAACAATACGCAATGGAATTTACAACAGAATGTATGGTTTGAAATGGAATGTATTAATTCTTGTTGCAGTGTCTTCCGTCATATGACTGCATTTGAGCCTTCGGGACATGGTATGTAAATCTGCTGCATATGCTGAAGGTAAGAGAATGAATACAGAATCTGAAAATAGCAATAATGAACTTTGTCTCATTAAAACGAAGCTAACGGACACAGATGTTGGGATTATGCTACATCTGTAGTTGTAGACGATGATTCTCACCTCTAAGGCTTTCAGAACACTGCAATATAACTTATTCCAAACTGACAGAAAAAGTCCTTTTTCCTCGAGCAAAAAAAAAAAAAAAAACACAAAACAATATCTTCCGAATGCAGTGAAGCATAATGCTGCCATTAATAAAAACGCCAATAAGTCATAAGATGGCAGCGAGCAACAATTCTGTGTGAAATGCTCAATCTGGAGGAGCTCAAAACACTAATGCCTGATTTTCAGAGGATAAAACTCTAAAGCGATTGTTTACCTTCCAGTGGGTAGAGTGCTGTTTTGATGCTCCATTCAATTTTCCAATCATTTAAAGTGCTAGCTGGAGTGGCCTGAGATGGAGGACTCTTGGCGTACTTATTGAGGGGGCTAGAATAGATTTCATTACTTCTGTTTGTTTTTGAGTGTGTGTGTGTGTGTGTGTGTGTGTGTGTGTGTGTGTGTGTGTGTGTGTATATGTTCATTAAGCAGAGGTAAAACAAAGGGAGATTTAAGAATCAGTGCAGTCATAACAAAAAAATCTTTTTAGTATAAATAATTCTGCAAGGAGTCAGTAAAACATGTGGGAGAAGAGAATGTGGCTCATAATGTTGTATTTTAAGATTTGGTGTTATTACTGCCATGTGATAATTCGAGAGTTCCAGTATTATTTATCTATCTATTTTTTTTAACTGGGTCGGTGTCCTTTACGTGCAAAGATCTCCATTGTGTGAGTTTTCAGCAACACGCCTCTCCCCACCCTCGCTCACCTGAAGCTCTCGGACCACCCTCTTGATCAGGTAGTTCCCCAGCTCCACTCCCTGCAGGCCGGGCTGGGTGGAGGTGATGGAGTAGAAAATGGCTGCGTTTATCTTATTTACGTCCTCCTCGGCGTGAAGCGTGGAAAACTCACGAACGATACTCTGAAAAGAAAACAACAATCTCTGCATTACAGATTTACAGCCGCGGATGTGTTACCGCTCAAATATTTCAGAGCTGCTGGAGCAAAACTGTAAATATTACATTGTGAACTATTTGGGGGTTGTCAAAATGAACTTTTTTCATGGGAAGCATCGGGGGAAAAGAAGTCTTGGAAAAAAGAGTGCTGTGTAGGTTATTCCCAGAGGGATTTGCAGTATAAAAGTCACCATTTTGTTTCTCTCCACACAGCAACACTCCATTTGTGAGCTGAGAGGAGAAACAAATAGCAAACTCTGGGTGCTTAAGTCTCCTTTAAAGCGTGGCAAAGTGAAAACCTTTCCAAATCCCTGCAGCTGCATTGTTTCTAACCTGAATATTGTTGGAGATGTCTTCAGTGAGGGCCACGTGGAGCACGACCAGAGGTTCTCCCGGCATGGCTGCGTGGGTGAAGGCGTAACAACGGCGATATGGCCCCACTCTGCGCTTGAGGTCAGTCCAGTTCCTTACGGGATGCACGGCCTCATACCTAAAGGAAGGTTAGTGGTTAGTCTTTCGTGCTTTTCTCCGATCGCTGTTACACCCGGGAAGCCGTCCGCACCCGTTAATGTACGCTGTGGTTGGACTGGACTATGGCCATAAACCACTGAAATACTTCCCTAAAACATCCATTACTCGTTACAGTAATGAGGAAATATTAAAGGTTTTTCTGGCATTCATTGGCACAATGGGGAAAATGCAATTAAAATTATGTAATGACATATACAGTATGTATGTACTGTATATACTGTCTGCGTAAGAGGATTAGAACTCCCACGAGAAACACGAATTCCATTTTCATTGTGTCCAAGTACATTTTTAGTGTAGAACATTATTAAACTTGAGCCAACATGGTGTAAAAACAGAACCTGAGCTCCTGGCGACATTACACCAGCACTGCTTTGCCATCTCTTGTCCTCTCAGGGAAAACATTTAGCATCTTAAGAAAAATAATATAGTTACCAATCCCTACCAGCTAATGATTACTCATATAATTACATAGTATCTCAGTAAGCTTAGACGCTAACTGCCACTGTCACTCTGTTTACTTGTGAGCATAAGTCACCACATTACTACAGTACACCTATTAAGCTTCTAATTATTATTTTATCTGCTTGTTTGAGCCATTCTTTGATTGCTCTGAACTGGGTTCTGAACATTGTGGTATTAGCAAGAAGTACCAGATATGTATTTGTGAGCATTTTGTTCCATTCGTTGTTGCCTGCTATTATGCCGTCTTACTGTAACCTTTGCAATGCAATATAAATATGATTTCTTGTTTGTCTACTCAGCATCGACATGTTGAATTTATGCTTCACCTATTGTAATTAAATGTTGGGCTATTTTTGGATTCACTGGTTGATGCCTACAATGCTTCAGGATTTACACTGCTGAAAGTAGAAAGAAAGAAAACAGAGATAACGTGAGGGAATATGAACACCCTTACTGGCTGATCTTCTGCAGGATTTCACAGGGGGACTGCCAGGTGATTCGCTCCAGTCGGAGCAGACCGACGGAGAACCACTCACACAGCAAGCTCTTCAGGGTGCCGTTGAGGTCCTAAAGACAAAATAAAAGTTTCCAATTACATCCACACCCACGACAACAGTCAATTCATCATATTCCTCCCTTCAGCAGCCAGTCTGTTTAGAAACTTAAAGTCCCTGCCCTCATGTTTCCTAAGGGAACAGTGGTACATACTCAGCACATCTGCTTAGGACGGTTCATCGTCCTTCATACCTTAAAACAGCAGGTTTTTCAGGGCTCTTAACCACTCAGATCAATGCAAAATGTCTTTTTAGCAAACTTTATGCAGATATCTCTTCCTTCCCCGACAGGATAATTGTTGGCGTATAAATCAGTCATGTTGGTATTTTGCGCCCATGTGAAGTTGTGTGGTCCCATGGGCGTCTGGGTGCTGTCTGAAAGTTCTCACATTATGAGTATAGCCATTTGTTTGAGCTTGCAATAGGTGTAAAGGCAGCAGTTTAATAAACTATTTGCCATTTCAAAAGTGGCCTGTAGCCCCCTGCAAAGGTCAGACTTCATTTAGAGGAAATCCTGCAAACACACAAACAGGCACGACGGTGCATGCGTAAACAAGCATATTGCCCATTCAGCCAAGGAGCCCCGTGTCACCTTTACTACTCTCTGTGAGCAACCTTTTGAAACCCCAAATAATACAAACTCCTCCCCGTATGTATGCATCTGGCCCTGCATCATTCAGCTCTGCAAACGCAGGATCAAAAGTAATTAAAGAAAAATTTAGAAGTTGAGCAGAGGAGATCTTTCCTCATATGATCTGAAGCGTTTAAAATGCCAACTGATAAAATTTAAAGTTAATATACTTCCATTTATTTCAGCATTCCTGTAGACATAAATGAAAGCTTTTAAAAGAAAAATGCAGCACACTGAGGGGCCCTGAAGAGTGCAGCCAGCACCCTGGGTGGCCAATTCTCACCCACACGAAAGAAAAACTAAAACATGAAAAGTAACCCACTGACCTATAGCAGAAGAAACATCGTATAAATTGAATGGGGGCATGCTACTGTAGCATCCAGCAGTGAACGTTGCAAGCTGATAAGGGATGTGGGAATAGATTATAAAGCTCTGATTCAAAAGAAAGACTCGTTCAATCTAAGGCCAAATGCCCGTGTACCAAACTGATGTTTACATTAACAACAGAGGGCAGCGGCCAGTCTGCCAGCTTATATGATGCCAGACGGCAGATTTAGCATTTTTGTATGGTTTCTAGACAAATAGTAATAAAAAAGTATGTATTTTCTGCATCACTTCTCACACTTTTTATCCCCACATCATTGTTATAGACACGACACCAGTAACTGTAAAAGCTTTATTTACCATGACCTTTCCTCGTTTTAGCTCAATCAATTTTAGCAATAACAAAAAGAAATGACTGTGGCGCACCAACCAAGAAGGTGTTCAGCAGTCCGAGCAAGTGCACGCTTCTGTAGGTAAGCTGAGACCTTTTAAGGCAACAAAAGGTCTCAGTGGAAACGGTTATTGAGATTAAAAGCATCTAGCCAAACTCTTGACAGAAATAAAATAGATTCTGCACAGGAGGGAGGCAATAGCTCCTCCAACAGTACCTACAGCCAGGGTCTTTGAAAATCAGATTTTCCACCGGTGACACAAAACATCCCAACTGATCGAAAATAGGATCAAGAATAACAACATTTTTGTTCTATGGATCATCCAAAGACAAGTAATTTTATACTAATGTCACCAGTCTGGATAACAGTTTGTTTTACATGTATATTGTATTTTATCTATGTTTCTATTATATTAATGCCTTTTTTTAAATTAAAATAGTTTACTTTAACGTTATCCTTCCTGTATGTTAATTTCTCTGTGTAGACTGCAAACAACAAAACAAATAATATAAATAAATATAAATTGTATTAATTATGTTAATATGTAACAATTTATGGGGAGAATGCAGTTTATTGAAGTTTCCTGTTTTATGTCAAATGCACTACCAATCAAACTATAGCTAAAAAAAAAAAATCAATCTTTGAGTTTTAACATTTCAGATGATTTAAATGTGCATTATGAGATAGCTATAAAAAAAATCTTGGTGTCTATGGTGCTGCTTTTCTCCTTGCAATTAACAGGAAAAAGGTGCTTTGCAGAAATACACAATACAGAAAAATTAAGGTCAAGAAAACCACTGTGAAGAGGAAAACTTTAATGTTACAGTTAAAACCCTAAGTTGTCAAAGCTTCAGCCTTAATCAGCTAATAATTTAGGCAATGTGTGTGTGTAATGTTAAAATTCTAGCTTGCTCATAACTCCTATGTGACTGCTCATATGATTAGCGTATGACCCCCCCCCCATGTACTTATATCAACTGTGTTCATCATAACTGCATAAGCATGTGCTAGTGTGCTTTGCTTAAACATAATCTTCTTATTAAGTCAGTCAAAACAGCTGACAACTTGCTGAATCGTTATAAACAGGTGACAACTCCTGCTAAATGTGTGTGTCATGCAGCCGACAGATAGGCATTGGGTCTGGTCCATTCTGTTCTGTCTCGGATTTCTTAGCAGGTCAGATAGACCTAATCATGCTATCTGGGGCCTCTGTGCTCCGTGTGCTTGAAAAATGTGAGAACAGACACTGTTTGTTTGAAGCAAAGATGTGACGAACCTGGCTGGAGAGTTTATATGACTGAGCAAACTGCTAGCGTCCAGCTTCAGCAGAAGGTGTCATACCAGGTCCGGAGAGGTGTCTTAATCTCGGCTGAGTGTTTTGGGGACACCTCTGGAGACCAGAGACGGGTGACGACGACTTCTGCTCCAGTTGACTGACCTTTTGGGGTTTTGATTCACCACTATATTTTTGCCTGAGCCTTTTTATTCTTCTGATTTCATTAGGCTGGGTGACATTTTTGAAAAAAAGACAACCTCTGGTGCTCTGCGTCACTTTTTTGACACGAACACGCAGGCAGGTGCCTTCTGATTCTCCATCGGAGTGAAGCTGAAAAAAATCCTGCAACAACTGGAATCATTTGTGTATTGGAAAGTTAAACTTTTTTTTTTAATTCTTTAATTAACCATTGTCTACAAAATCCTTTAGGAAATGATCATTCTAAGGTATGCTTAGTATATTTTGCTCTTCCAGCAACAGCCTCTTAGCAGGTCAGCCTCTGTCCTGCTAAGAGCCTCTGTCCCTTCATATTATAATTACGTTCAGTTTTCCTGCAACATTAACAGACAGCTTTGATGGGTCTGGTTTTGAGTCAACAAATTATGGACGTTGTAAGCATGCCCTATGTCATGAGGAAAGTTTAAAAAATTCTATTTTAGTACCAAGTGGAAACTGGGGCAAAGGTAACTCAAGTTGTGGCGAAATCTGATCACTGCACGAGGCAAAGCACTGATAATGTGCCAATGAGGGAAGGGGTCAGTTATTTGAGGGGCTACATTGTCTTACACGGTCACAATACTGTATAAATAAATATTTTAAATAAATGAATAAAGCTTTGAACGACAATGCAGCAACAGCCAATACATAAAGCGAATTAAGTTTTTTGAGTCAAGTGAGGACCCGTAGATTGTGTAAACAGTGGTTTTACCCGGATATCTGGAGTCTCGTTAGCTTTAGATGGGATTATTTCAAGCACATCGGCTCGGAGATCGACCAGAAACTTCACCCCCCCTTCGGCCTTGCTGATATGGTTGAACAACTGTTTGTATCGTGGAGTCAAGCTGTATCGCAGCCGGTCTTCTGCTTGCAGAATGGTCGCCAAATCTCGCAGCTGAGTGTCCAAGAGCTTCAGCGCTAGCTCTGAGACGCCTCTGTGGTCTACCCCGAAGTCCTGGGACAGTTTGTTGAGGAAACTGAGCTTATCTTCCTTGTAGAGACTGTTGTAGAAGTGCATAAACTCCAAACTGCTCGATTCTGGAGGTGGTGGGGATTTGTCTCTCGTTTCATATGTGGGCAGTGGTGGAACGACCCTGGCGAGTATCTCATCCATGCCCGGGACGCTGCCTCGTAGTGGTGTCGAGTACCAGCGCCAAAAGCCGACGTCCGAAGTACGAAGGACTGCTTTGAGGACCGTCCGCTGACGCCAATGTCTTGCACTGTTTCGAATAGCGAACATAACAGGATGGTTTATCATCGTGGGGAAAAAAAACCTCACCAGCTGCCCTTCAATGAACACAGAGAGTATCCGCTTCCGGGTCTCTTAAAGGGGCAGGAGCGTTTAAACTAGATGTTTGATAGAGCTTTCTGGAGCTCAGTGAACACGTCTCCTGCTTCACTAGTGGCCTGCTAAAAAAATGTTATCGTCCCATTGCAAGTATAATCTGTCAGTCTGTCTTCTGTTTCACTTCAACAGTACATTTAGCCTCCCAGCCCCAGAATATTGCCTCTAATTAGCCTTCCTCCACTACTAATAACTAAAACATGCCTGTACCACTTGAACCAGTTCATCAGTATCTCTGCCCTACTCTAAAACTCTTTATAAAGGAAAAAAAAAACAAAAAAACGTGGACATGGGGAGAACACCCAAACTCTACACAGGAAGGCTTCTGGCCCCCAGGAGATTCAAACCTGGAACCTTGTTGCAGTAATGCAACTGTGTTACTGCCAATGACAGGAGGCACACAACTCAATAAACAATATTGCTTTGATTTTGTTTATTTTCCTCATTGCCTGTCATATTCAACCATTTCCTATTTTGTACAGTACTACTCAGAAAATTAGAATATCCTGAAAAAAGTGCATGCATTTCTGTAACTTTAAAGACTTTATAGACAAATAGTATGCAAATCAATATATTTCAAGCTTTTATTTGTTTTGATTTTGCGGATTAGGACTTGCAGCTTCAGAAAACCTCAAATTCAAAAACTTAGAAAAATTAGAATATTGCTTGAAACCAATTTAAAAAAAAAAAGAATTTTAAATACAAAAATATCAGGAAAGAAAATCTTGCATCTGTAATGAGTCTATAAAATGTATTGGTTTCACCTTTTATGTTGGATTGCTGGAATAAAACAACTTTTACACGATACTCTAATTTTCAGAGTAGTACTGTATATGCATAAAATAAGGTAATCTATCATTTTAAAGTCCTTTATATATCTGATTTAACAGCTAAGCACATTTTAATTACTTTGACTTTTTTTTTTTTATTTGTTTTTATATGTGTTTCAGAACAGAATCAAACCGATGGCCTTGTTTAGGGTTTCATGACAATGATGATTTGTATGATTAGAAAATAGTCTTTCAATTTAGCTGGTAAAAAATACATTCCCCATCACCTTATCATTAATAGCATTTGTAAAAAGACTGCAATCTGCTTCCGAAACCCTCAGTGTTATTTGGTTTACTTTGCATGAGACAACATGCAATGGAGGGATATGAATTACTGAGTCTGTATGGTTATTATGGCCTCTCATTATATACACAAACAAAGAAAAGGTAAATAATGAGGTAGCCTCTATGATGGCTGAGGTCTCCATAACAATCTGCTATTGCTGAATACTGTTTGTGTGTTCAGCCTTTGTCTGATTAGAATATAGAATACAAAAATACAATAGGCTATACTTTATTTGTCCTTATACAAGATTGTACAATGGAATTTTGAAAAAGTAGTAGTGCGACATTCACGCCAAAGTAATATGATACAATCTTAATCAGTAAACCTGTGTCATTTATTCTTATTTTTAGGTATATTTGCATTATTAAAAAGTAAAAAGAGTGTCCAACCGATGCTGGCACTGGCCAAAATCAGGTCACAAAATATTTTGCGCTTGAACGTTTCCAACCAATGAGAATGAAGCCGGAAGCGACGCCTGTTTAACGGCTTACCTGGCGGCGTTCTTCTCCGTTTGAACTGAACTTCACCGCCCAAAAGTTGGCAATACTCATTAAATACACTTCGCCATTTAGCGACATTACCAGTGGTGAGCACGTTTGAATATCTCAGATAGCAATTAGACGACGTATAATTCGTGAAATTTGCAGTTATTTGGAGAAAGTTTTCTTTTTGCGTTCGGCAAGAACGTTTGGCTAACCAATTAGCACTTGAGACAACGCTTTTTCCAATCTTTTGATGTTTTTTTTTGTTTTTTTCGAGCGTAATATTACGAAGCAGAAACGTAATTCAAGTCAAGATTTAGATGGGTATGGGGAGAGAGAAGGACACTAAGGAAGAAGGAAAAGTCCGACATAAATCAACGAAGCTGAAAAAGCTGAGAGACCATGAAACCGCTGGAACTGGAGGAGATGCTATCAAGAATAAGTAAGCAAAGATGGATGAAAGCAAATTATTTTTCTCAGCCTTCATTTGCTGAGTACTCTGTGACTCATGAAATCATCAAACCTGTATTTTTATTTATTTATTTATTTTTTTAAACCATGCATAAGTCAGAGTTTTAAATTGAGCCGTGCATTGTTAAGAATTGAAATGTAACGTATGGGCGCTGGCTTAATATTATTTAATCAGACATATTGATGTTGAGGTAGTTTATATAATGAGGTTTTTATACTGTACACTACTGTGTACTGTAATATCTTTTATGTGCTTATTTATGCCTTAATGATATTATGCTAACACTTTTTAAAACACAGATTTTTATCACTAAGTTTACTTTTTTTTTCTTTCCCTGGTTATCTTGGTTTTCAACTGAACAGCACAAAGACACCTAAAAGCAGAGATAAGACAGATCATGGAGAAAGTCACAAGAAGGTATGGAAATCAGACATTTGTCTTCAGTATTGTGTATCCATGCACTCTGCACCACAGTGGGTGCTGTCTTGACTGACTCTGAAAGTGGATGATCAATAACTCTCTTTCAGAAATAGCCCAGCAAATACCAGGGTAACAGTTACAGCTCCTTTTATCCAGTGACCACAGCTCTGAGTGCAACAGAATATACTTCTCTAGAATGATTTGTTTAACAATTTCTTAAACAATGACATTATATATGTATTTAAAGATTATAAGTAAACGGAGAGGCAGCCATGATTGCTGGAAACGAATGTGATATTCCAAATCTTCAAATTAATGTTAATGTTACTTCTTATTTTGTGATAAATAGTATATATAAACACTGATATGATGCACAGTGTCAGGCCATCCTTGTGCCTCTTCTTGCATTTGAGTTAGTGTAATGTTAATTACACTTAATGTATTTTCTCCATGTAGGTCACGGCGCTTAAAACAGAGACCCTGGAGTCAACTATCAGTGCTAGGTAAGGTTGGAGCCGCAACGGCAGGGGATCTTGTTTTTTTTTTCCATTTCTTCACTATTGAAATGATTTAATAGAATTATACATTTGTGACATTTAAGGTGCTTTGTAATAATGCATTCCAATTTTGTGGGGAAATTACCACTTTGTATGTAATGGGAATTCATGTTCCCCCCCCCCATATTTCATTTCCATCGCTTCAGGAGGCAAGGGGGAAGATATAGCGATGAGGCAGACTGTAGACATCGGCCTGCTGTGCCAAATATTTCTTACAGCATAATTATTGCAGAGGATTTAATGGATCATTTCCCAGTCAGTCTTAGCACATGTAATGCGAAAGACAACATTTTAAAAGAGATGCCTGTTGGAAAGGAATATCTTTATCTAAATTCTGGCTTTTGCTGCTCCCTTAAAGCTTTGTTTTCCCCAGAAGGATGAGCATGGTGGCTGGTTAAGTGTAGTGGGGTGTAGAGCTACAAAATAAAATACCGTTGAAGCTTAACGCAGCCAACACAGCAGGGATGCCAATGGATGCAGCGATCCACCCTGCTTTTGTACTGATCTATTGATTATGCTCAGCTGTGCAGGGTACAGAAGAATGACACATTTGACACAGCTGGTGTTAACTTGTTATAAAAAGAAAACTAGTACAATTTTCCTACTTATACTGTCCTCCCATTTCCATTGAAACAAAACCACAAATGCAACACGCTTCACTGCCACTGAGTTAACATCCTATGGTGTCACTGATTGTTTGTGTTGATATGAAGAAGCGGCTAACCCTGTGTGTCGTTTCTCATTCAGTCAGGTCTTGGGAGTCTTTAAGAACCTGAAACAAACTGAAACACCCGTGAAGTACTGTGTTTCCTCCATTGCTACGTGACTGATGTTGCACTTGGACTAGTTAAATGTATTTCTAGTTATTTTTAGTTTATATTTCAAGCTTTTTGAGTTTGAATCAGTATTAATGCTGTATATTTAGTTAAATTATTTTGATTTAAAGTCATTTGTGCAGTAGTGAATAGAGAATCTTTGCCTACTGTATACAAAAGGAACATTGAGGGTTATTGTGTACCTCTTTCACATCTACACAGAGGCAGCAGGGTTTTTGCCTACACTGATGAAGTGACTGTTGGTGGCAAAATGCTTCTTTAAGGATTGTAATTTAATCAATTTGGCAAGTTCAACCCCCATTCTCATTTCTCAGCAGACGTTGTTGAGTAAGTGCTGGATATTTAGGGTTGCATTTTTTTTTTTAAGATTGGACTTATGCTGTACATGATGCCACTGCCAGCATGTTCAACAGACTTAATAGTTCTGTAATCATGAGTCACACATATAACCCCTACATGTGACACCTCTGTGAAATGTCAATTTCATATGACTGTTAATATTAACACAGTAACTCGAGGATTAACTTTTAATTGTAACCATTTCACTGCTAATAGTGTGCTAGTCAGGGCTCTGGGTCACCTGACTAACAGTATATATCCATTTATCTTTTCATTCCAACAGCAGTGGACAGTCAGAATATTAATTAACCTGGCACAATTTAAGTTTGTGATAAATCAAGATTGCTAAAAAATCTAAATCAAGAATTCATTTGACATCCCAGCGGGGGGGCTGAATGAGAAAAATCATTATTCTCAAAACCCTAGCTCATACAATCTGCATCAGATAGTAGTTTTTTTGGATATTTATCCTACATATGTTTTACATTTTCCACGTTTTCCCTTTATAGTGGGAAGATTATCGTGTGAAGATTATCCCTTACTATAGTTAATGCTCCTATTTCCTTTAATGAAGGCTGGTTTCTTTGTTACTAACTAATGTATGTGGAGGCTTTTGGTCATTTTTCTCTTATTTTTCCCTCCATTTTCCCTTGACAGTAATTTTGTCTGAACCAGCCATATGTCAGAGTAGTGAAACGCGCCATTAAATATTATTAATTTGTGAAGTGGGTGCTTGTTCAAAGTAACTAGTAGTTGGACAAAAAAATAAGAAGAGTCAATCATGATATAATCCTTACTTTTGTAAACTGGAGTTTGTTTTTAGTGAGGTGGTGAAAGAAGAGACACTCGACGATGATTTCAGTGCAAAGAAGGGAACAAAAAGGAAACGAGTTAAGGACGAGCCTGTGGATCCCACTGCTACACCTGCGTAAGTCTAAGCAGGGCGTTGAGCTCTAAATTAGCATGAAGTAAAGGATTTTTCTTTTAAGCAAATCTATCCTTGTATTTGAGGATCATCCTTAAGGAATTCTTTATAAAGCGGTAAAAATTTGTCTGTCTGTTGAAACTTTACATTTGGCAGTCGAACATTTTTTTAATATTGCAAAATCGGCTTTGTGTCTGCAGCTCAAAGAAAAAAAATAAGCGTAAACAGGAAGAAAATGGTGACGGAGAAAGGAAGACAAAGAAATCAAACAAGACGACACAAAAGGTCGACGGCCTCCATTTTAGGAAAATACACAGTTATGCTACAATTATGTTTAATAAGCTGTGTATGTAGAACAGAATGACAGTTTGAAATAATTTTTACTGTTATTCTTTGCACAGACGGTGAAGAGGGAAGAAGACAGTAACGACTGCAAAAAGCCCAAGAGAACAAAGGAGGAGATTGAAGAGGCAAGACAGCTGAAGATCAAAAAGATCGAGGAGGAGGAGCAAAGTCGCTGGAGATGGTTTGAAAAACACAGTTCTTTTCATCCTCCACTGACCCCAAATCCATCTCTGCTGCATCCAGCCACGCACATAATCAGACATGAAACCAGAGAAATATAGCACGGCCACTCTCGCTGACACAAAATATGTCTTCACCCTTTCATGGTCTTGCTTTTCACCAGGTGGGAGGAAGAGAAATATGAGGATGGAGTGAAATGGAGGTTCCTGGAACACAGCGGACCCTACTTCCCTCCTGAGTACCAACCTCTGCCAGACAACGTCCACTTCTACTATGATGGTTGGTCCATTGGAGAGGTTGAACGTGTCAGATGTTCTTAAACAGTGACATCAGTTATTGTGCTGTCATCCGTAATCTAAAAGATGTCCTGGAAGAAGGCATCTGCAGATGAGTGTGAAGGCAAACTCTCAGCTGAAGCTTTGATGTTCCAAATGGATGTTGGATCACACTTTGATTGATGATTGAAGGTTTAATTTGATTGAAGTTGTAATTGTCTTTGCACCTTTCGACCACAACAGCATCCAACAGGGAATTGCTTTGATCTATTCATTCCTGCGCTTATTTTTGTCTTATTGGAGCTGTGAAGCTGAATGCTAATCTTTGGGCTGTCTCTCAAAAAGTTCATTATGTTCTTATGGCCTCCATATTTGATATCTGTCACGTGAACTGAATCATTGATGACAGCACATAAGATCATATGAGTCTTTGTTATATACTATTATCTCATGAAATCTGTAACTTAAAAATGCAAATATTTGGGTTTTTTTACAAGTTGGTGTGTTTGTACCTGCAGGTAAGAAGGTGAAGTTGAGCCTTGCAGCTGAAGAAGTGGCGCTGTTCTTTGCCCAAATGTTGGACCACGAGTACACCACGAAGAAGGTGTTCCGAGAGAACTTCTTTAAAGACTGGAGAAAGGTAAAGTAAGAATGATGGGCGTAACCCTAACACTCAGGTTTCCAAGACTTTGTTACTTTATTTAACCAAACTGCTGTCGTCCCAGAGACGGTTTACCTCTCAGGTGAAAAATGGTGAGAGGACCACCTTTTAACTGAAAAAAATCCAATTAAAATTCAGTTTTAGATATTAAAAAAGCATATCCATGTCTTAGAATGACATGTTGAACTTACTTTGTTCGGCAGTGTTTTCTTAGAAGGCTCACTGTAAGCCTCGTCATCTATGACATTAGAACCTTAGCACTCTATCTTACTTAATATTTCAACTATTTAAATAATGGAGCTTAATCTCACTTAAGTGTCAGATGCAAAGACATCATGACATCTTAAAAACGGTTTTTGTTGTTTGATTTGTCTGCGTTTGTTTTTTTGTCTGTTAGACATTGTCGACATTGAGAAAACGCTCTTGTGCCCTAAGGCATATCATAAGGAATTAATTTTGTTCTGTTTAGTGCTCAGTTCACTTGAAAATATGATTTATGTGAAGGCATTGATATGCTAATTCAATACAAGTAGCTCTTCTACAAATGAACAAATCCAATTAAACAGTATTATTATAGCCAGGAAAAAACTCTCCTCGCTCCAGTGCCCTCAGCGCCTGCTCACTGTCACGTGTCAGTCATGCTTAGACACACGCACAGGCTGCTTATCCCACACTGGCAGAGTGGTTCTGGAGATGGGTGTGAGATGGAAGCTCTGTAGATATGATCATAAACATAAATCAGTGTAACACAAACCTATTTTGGGAAAGAATTCAAGGTGTGCTTAGTCTTAGTTTGCAGCAACAGCTATTCTGACCTTTTATTACTGCTTGAGCAGACGCCAAAGTGTCGCTCTGTAATTTGCTGGTCAGTAACTTTATTTTGTGTCTGACAGGGGGATGAAGTATTTTAAGGCTAACATTTTAGAAGCAAAGACCTGTGAAATGAACCATAAAGCTTTTACTGAACTGCTCTGTATCACTGCCCCTGACCCCCATCTCCACCACACTGAGGTAATAACGTTTAGAAGCTGACCATTCAAGATGCCACTCAGACATCAGCTGCTTTCTGCTAACTGCTGCATCATGAACATGCAGCTTGCTCAGCTATGTACTTTGGAGGACGGACAATAACTCAGAGATGTGTTTGCTTATTTAGAAAAGTTTGTGACCTGTTTTATGGTTCTGTTCCAGCTGGATGGAATCTTATTTTATCCTGATATCCAGAGGATCTTTAATTGTGTAATTGATTACTTGCTGAGAGGGGTCTTCCAGTTCAAAATGTATTGTTTTGTGGCTGACAAGGAAATGACTGATGAAGAAAGGTCGCTGATCCGAGACCTGGACAAATGTGACTTTGGGGAGATTCATGCCATGCATAAAGCAAAGGTGGAGGCCAGAAAAAACATGAGCAAGGAGGAGAAGCTGGTCTGTAATATTCAATTTCTAAAAGTTTGGATTGTAATCATGGATAGTTTCAGGTTTATCACTTCATTTCACAGGAGTTGAAAGAGGCCAACCAGAAAATCCTAGATGAGTTTGGGTACTGTCTGCTAGACCATCACAGGGAGCGCATTGGCAACTTCAAGATCGAACCTCCGGGCCTGTTTCGGGGTAGAGGCGAGCATCCAAAGCAGGGCATGCTGAAGAAGAGGATCCAGCCGGAGGACATCATCATAAATTGCAGCAAGTGAGAATGCTGGGGAAGGGGATACCTCTGGAGTGTTTTTAGTGTATGTCTCTAGCGGTGGAAAAGTATAAGCAGTTTGACACAGTCTGCCGGAATCTACAGAAACTAGCTTTAGTTCATTGTTTACCTCTCATATCGACAGAGAGTCTCGTATTCCGGTACCTCCTGCTGGTCACCGTTGGAAGGAGGTTCGACATGACAACACTGTGACCTGGCTGGTTAGCTGGACTGAAAACATTCAGGGCTCCATTAAATACATCATGCTCAATGCCAACTCAAAGCTCAAGGTACTGATAATGTTTTTTTATTTGGTTGTAATCTTTATTTAATCAGGTAAAACAAACAAAAAGCTTCTTTGAGATTAGGAATCTCTTAATCACCGCGGCTGAGAGGAGGAACCGGTCCTGGGATTGAAGGCCGTAGTTGGTGGTTGGTTTGTTGGTGATGTTTGACTGTAGATATGATGGAAGGAGACCTAGCAATGATTTGTAGATGAAAATATTCCAGTGAATGAAACGACAAGTAGAGAGAGGTGGTCATCAAACTCAGAAATAGAGAAGACAGTGGTGAGCGAACGACTTGATTGCAGATGCCAAGGCTGCATTTTTATGTGCAGCCTTGACATCCTCAATCTGTGCCACGTAGTCAAACACCCAAAGTGACTGAAACTTAAAAATGCACTGCAGAGAGGTGAGTAAAGTCCAAACTGTACAGGAGAAAGGGACAGCTAGTGTCTTCCAGAAAACTGTCTCTGTTCTATCAGAGGAATTGGAACACCGTCAAATACAGCAGAGAGACGCGGTGGAACAACCTCTCAGAAGAGATTAAAATCTAAATGTGTCTTACTGTTTCAGACCATTTTTCAAAGTGTAAGAGAAGCACAAAAACACCCCCAGTCTGTGTAACAATCAGTGTAGAAAATTTTCAGAGATTCATCCCATAGTTTCCAACTTTTTATGCATTAAAAATGGTCCAGAAGACCAAAAATAGTGAATCCTGTTTAAAAAAAACAATTTACACTACCATTGACTAATATCTCATTTTAGCACAAGAAACATTTCAAGTGGAGAAAATGTGTACCCCGTCTCTCGTCTCTTCTCATTCTGCTCAGTTTTGACTCATCGATCTTTTTGCCTTTTTTCCTTTCTTCAATGAATGCAGGGGGAGAAGGACTGGGAAAAATATGAGGTTGCTCGGAAACTGAAGTCATGCGTTGACAACATCCGTAACCAGTACCTCAGGGACCTCAAATCTAGAGAAATGTGCACACGGCAAAGAGCTGTGGCCCTCTACTTCATAGACAAGGTCTGGTTTGAGGCATTGAGCATTTTGCAGTATCTAGAGTATTTATACTTGTTTACACAGAATTGCCAGAGATGAATTGAATCTTGAATGAATCTTTGTTAATGAGGGCTGAGAAGAGCCTTATTCAAGGGACATGTTGAATTCAGAGTATCTGTTGTGATCCTAAAGCTGGCCCTGAGAGCTGGTAATGAGAAGGAAGAGGGCGAGACGGCAGACACGGTGGGCTGCTGCTCCCTGCGTGTTGAACACATCACCCTTCATGACAAACTCGACGGCAGCGAGTGTGTTGTGGAATTTGACTTCCTGGGTAAAGACTCCATTCGTTACTACAACAAAGTTCCCGTCATCAAGAAGGTAAAGGAACATCATTCGTTCTTTATATTCATTGAAGTCTAACCACGTTTTTTTTTTTTTTTTTCTCTCCAAGTCAGGAAATGATCAGACTGGATTCAGGGAAACTGTCCATGACACAGACCTGGCTATTTCTTCTTATTCCTATATTCCCAAACTAGTATATTTCCTTGGTATGATGTAGCTTTTAGCCTTTGGTTAAGGTCTGTTGCATGCAAATGTTCAGTTGGAGAGCCAGAAGCAGACAATGAACTGAGAAATGATCCTCCTCTGGCCAGTTGATTCAATTCCTATGGAGGAGTTTGGTTTAATTTCTCCGTCTGTGAGAAAGCTTGTATCTGCCGCTCTGCTCCAGTCTGTTTCTTTCGATAACGCATTCATGTAGTTGTTTTTTTCTTTTTTCATCTATTAGGCATTAAATATTGTGGTTAATGATATATGCCTTGTACTGCTGTGTGTTCTTACTTTCTGTTATCGCCCGCCACATTTAAATCAGTTTAAAAAAGCATCCCAGGGGAGCACTTGTTTAAGAGGGAGGAGTGGAGGGAACAGGCTGCAGCGATAGTTTATTAGAACAGGGCCATGGTGATGCTTTTTCTTCTGTTTTGTAAGGTACTAAAGTTAATGTTGGAATAATGTGGATAGTGGAACAATCTGTTATGTTGGGAGCACAAAAGCTTGAGAATCTTTCTACTCTTTCAGAAATAGGGAGAAAAGCCGAGGACTATATTAAGTGTGTCTTTATATTCCTCTGTCTTCAAATAGCTTATTTTTTTTTTTTTTCTGTGAGGGAGATTACCCCCCTCTTTCTTAAAAAAATTAAATACCCAAGAATATAATGAAGGCTGATGTTGGAAAATATGCCAAAAAAGCTCACATTTGACCTGTTTTGTCACTTATTGACACAATAAGATAGCAGCGAAATGTTGCCAGCCAGTAAACGTTTTGTGTATCTGTGCTCAGGTGCAAGAAGGCAGCGCCTGCTGATATTCAACAAAATCACACAAACCTGAGATGGAAAAATGTTATCACCTGACACTCATGGTATTTTGTTTAATGGCAGAAGATATAATTATTCAAATGAGTGCATTCAAAGAGTAACACATTAGCATGATTTAATTAGTACCTTGCATATTTTAGTGCCCTAATTTTCCAGAGAAATTACTTAGATTGCTACTAAATGTCAAATGTATTGAAATTGAACAAGGCTGAAAGGAATTTCCATTTGTAGTTTGAGGTTGACACCGTATATTATCCTGCTCCTGCTTTTTCATACTTTCCTGGCTGACATATAGTAAACATTCAGATTGTCTCCTGCATGCAAACCACGCAGATTACAAGGTCTAAATTTTAATTCTCACATTCTGTTCTGCTTTTTTTTTTTTGTTTAGGTTTTTAAGAACCTTAAATTGTTCATGGAGAACAAGCAACCTGGAGATGAGCTCTTTGATCGTCTCAATGTGAGTACTGCTTTTACCATTTTTATTCAGGGGAAATAGAGCCAGCACAGGTATTTTGCGAAGCAGCTTTGAGAGGAGTCCATCATTTGTTGATAAGGTACAGATTTGTTGCTTTCAACAGCACATTATCAGTGTTAAAGAGTTTAAAGTTTCTGACTTTCTGTGTATTTAGTTTACTTATGAAAACTTTTTTAAACCTTTTTACTCTTTTTTTTTTTTTTTTTTTTTTTAATTTTTTTAATTTAATTTTTTTATTATTATTATTATTATTTTTGGACAAGAGAGCAGTCCCAACATTTAAACTGATGTGTAATAGTTGAAGAAAAGGCTAAGACAGAGACAGGAAAATAGAAAAACCTTTGTCATTTGGC
This sequence comes from Pao palembangensis, assembly GCA_015343265.1. Lineage (NCBI taxonomy): Eukaryota > Metazoa > Chordata > Actinopteri > Tetraodontiformes > Tetraodontidae > Pao > Pao palembangensis. The sequence goes on from CM027092.1 coordinate 3,349,055, forward strand.
AATAACAGACTGCAGTAAAGGAAAAACAAGAACTGAATTGAGCAGTGTAAGAGGGTAGATAGAATGGGAAAGGAGCTGGTGGTGTGAAGAGATGAAAGGGAGAAAAGTGAGAAAATGGGAGAGATGGGAAGCCGGAGCTGAACGAGGCTCAAAAGGGAGGTGGGGGTGTATTTTACTAGATAAAAATGAAACTGTGCAAATGGAAATTGAAAGTGACCCATGCTGGGTAGATGAATTTCTACACATACCATAAAAATCAGGCATCCTCTCAGCCTCTTTTTGTCTAGCTGCAGGCAGCAAGGCCGCTCAGAATTGGAGTAATTGCAGTCAGTTGACTAAAGAAGCTACTCTTTAGTACATCCGAGCAATGTTGTTTGCCACTGTTGTTTGTAAAATTCCATACTTGGCACATAATTCCGTACTTGGCACATATTCCCATACTTGGCACATATTCAGTAAAATGTTATTGTTATAGAAAGCAGGAAGAGTGAGAGGCGTGTAATGAAATGGGGCATTGAAGGCATACATCGCCTTTGCTCTCAGCTCCAACGTGTCAGGAAATGAAAGGGCGAGTTGGAAGGTGGAATGATAATGGTTGCTGTGGGCAGGCCTGATTGACACTCAGAAAGGCCAGGCCACTGAGAGGGCAAGGGGAGAGGGAGGGGAGGATGGAGCGAGAGCAAAGTGATGGCTGCTCCAGGGGAGAGCAGGCTGAGAGACAAGGTGAAGGCAGCATGGCAAGAAACTGAGAAATCAGTTCAAGAAGTGGTTAAGAAAGGTGGCAGATACTGCAAATAAATGATTGTAAGAGCACGATATGTCAAAAGATAGATACAAATGTTAGCTAGCATCTAGGCTGTAAACAGCCACTTCTACATTTCTCACAGGTTCTAACATCACTGTCGTATTAAAATGTGTTGCAGCACATCAGATTTTTCCACAACATGATTTAGATGCAATTGTTGGCTTATTGAATGTGAAAATATTGCATCATATTTGTTTTCAACCATCCACGTATCATTAGCAGAATCCAGCTACAACTGGCAGAATGTCTGCCACAAATGTCCCAAGGGAGAGAAAAGAGCTCAAGTTTTGTTATTATCTTATGAGTCGCCTGGAAATTAGTCACACTGACAACAACTATGAAAGTTTTAAGGAGGTTTTTTTTGTTTTATTTTTTTTTTTTTTCTTCTAAACACCCATCCATCTAATCTCAGATCACAGCCTCTGAATCACAGCCTCTTCTTACATCTCTCACGTTTTTGTAAACAAAACTTCTATCCTTTTCATTTTTGAAGACCTCAAACACATCTCTGACTTCAGGAGGGGAGGCAGACGGTGAGCTTCAGAACAGCATCAAATGTCAGAAAGGCCACTTTTTTTTTTTTTCTTAAGCCGATGTATCTGGACCATACCTAATGCTCCTAGAAATATTGTAAAGTTATTGAAGTTAAAGATATCAGTGGTTGTAAAATAATGCAACTGGTGATGGTGGTCTGCTTTGAACTGATACAAGCTTTAAATTACTGCGCTTGAAAGAGGGCTAATGTGGACGTGATCAATGATCAATAAATCTTCCTCGTGATTGCAAAACATGCTCTCATCATGTTGAGATCATTAGTTTAGATCATTATGTATTTTATATATATACACACACAACCAGGGGACTTCTTAATAATAAACCACAGAATAAACTTAATCTTAAGAACTTGAATTCCCATGTTTGAAAGCAAGGGAGCAAATAATGATCAAAATCTTCACAACTGTCTTCGTATTTGGAAAAAGTCTGGTTATTTTAGGACTCCAATAGTGGAGAAACAGGTAGAATTGCTATGATTTCCACATCTTGATTGCATCAGCATGTTGCAGGTTGAAGGACATAATGAATTTTGGAGTCTTGGACTAATGTGCTTGATGCTTTTAGACGGAGGGAACACTTAGTGTTGCAGGGAGAAGGAGATACTCCCCACTGTGAGAAAATGTTTGGAAATGTTCAATTTTATGTGAGCCTACACACACGCAGGTGAGCGTACACAGCATGTGGAGCTCCTGCTGTGAGGGGAAGAGTTGTTTATGCAGGCGGTTGTCAGGGTTTCTCAGAAGCCTGCTGGACTCTTTGTAACTTCAGTGGGAGTTCTTTAACTGCATCACTCACAAGTGGGGAAATTATGACCTGCACTGCTGTTCATCACTTTTGGTCTTTGACACATTTTAGTGTTGTATCCACGCATAAGGAACTCTCCCTGCCAGTTTGTTTTTGACTGTGGAGCTAATAGAAATCCAGAAGGTGGTTGTTGTGCGGTATCTCTCTAGCTTTAGGTGCCATCTCCTTAGGTTGACCAGCACAACAGCATCATTTCATCAGAAAGTCCAACACATTGGCAGAGTTGTGTGTTGTAGGCAGGAATGATGAGCTGTAATAGTGTCTTCTGGACAAAAACACCAGCATTGCAGATGAGAAATGTCCTGCATTGGCTTTACAAACACAATCTGTAGCTTTATAGGACTAAAATGACAGCTGTGTGTGTATGTGTCTGTGACACACGCGTTCGTTGTGAAGCCGCCATCATCCTGTTTGTAATGGCCTCTCACAGCGAGACAGACACAGACCTCACACAGCAGAGTCCTGACCCGGCTCTGATTAAACCACCCACATTATTATTGGACTCTTCATCACAATTATTCAGTTTTGCTGAGCTCATTATCGGCCAGGACATTTTTCTTCTGCACGTCTCTGAGCGTCTCTTGTCTGGAATTCACGCATCTCCAGTCAACGTGTTCGCACCCATCGGTGTGTAGGTGTTTTGCGTTTGCATTAGGACTGTTGCCCAACACTTTCATTTCTGCTATTCTAGTAAAGATGCATGCGTTTGACATAAGCTAATGAATGTCTAACCAGCGACTATGACAGCTCTAACATGTTATAGGACTGACAGAAGTGGCGCTGTGATCTTTTTAAATCTTCCTGCAGCGAATAGTGATGATAATGAAGGTAGAACTGGTATTTCAAATGTTTTATTAGTTACAGCGCTGAACACATGCGTCACAATTGCTGGGCTATGATGTCACAGTGCCATCTAGTGGGGGCTATAAGCAATTTTGAAAGTGTTTGTGTTGTTCTTTTGGCTCTGACTTTTTCTTTTTATTTTAATTATTTTTATTTTTTCTGTAGACAAGCCTGCTGAACAAGCACTTGAGTTCTCTCATGCCAGGTCTCACCGCAAAGGTCTTCAGGACATATAACGCCTCCATCACCTTACAACAGCAGCTCAAAGAGCTCACTAACGGTAAGACACACACGTTCAGTAAAGCTCGAACACACAGAGTGACCAGTAGTAGCACCGTCTGTTTCACTGTCTTATTGCCTGACTGTGTCATAGATGAATAGAAACTGTTTTAAGCCTGTTTCAGTTTAAAAATGCATTTGCTGGCATAATTTTAGTGTATGTTGTGCCAACCTCGGGAGAACTAATTAAAATAAACTTGATCAAAGGGAATTGTATTGATAAATATTTGTGTAAATCAGCTGGGATCTACGAAGGAAAGTGAGGAGCATTTGCTTGTCTTGTCCTTTACAGGAATGTGAATGTGCATAAATGTGACTTTTTAAAAATGTATTTAAAAATCACACATTTGTCCTGTCAATCGCCAAAGAGTCGGACAGCATCGCCGAGAAGCTGCTGTCTTACAACAGAGCTAACAGAGCCGTCGCCATCCTGTGTAACCACCAGCGGGCACCTCCGAAGACATTCGATCAGTCGATGGCTAACCTTCAATCCAAGGTAAACGCTTCTGGGTAATAGTGAACCATGTGCCAGTGTCCCTGCCTTGATCGAGGTTCGTTCAGTATGTTCATATCCATTTGTATAAGCTCTGTCCCATTTCAGTATTTAAAATGCATGAAGATATTTTGTTTCCTAGATTGAAGCTCGTAAGGAACAGCTGGTGCTTACAAAGTCAGAACTCAAACAGGCCAAGAAGGAGGCGAAGGCCAAAGGCAGCACGGACACCAAGCTACAGGCGTATGTGTCACAATAAAGAGTCTTTTTTTTTTTTTTTTTTTTAATGCGTTTGTTTTCTGCAGGCATGATGTTGTCTAATACTTCTATTAAACAACTAATAAATAAGCTAGAATGGAAACATCACAGATTTGTGACACTCTCTCATAAATCAGGAGTATTATTTCCCTCAGTTTTGGACGGTTTGGCACCTCTGTGTATATTTCCCGTCAGGCTGGTGGTGCGGAAAAAGGCAGCGGTGAAGCGATGTGAGGAGCAGCTGCTGAAGTTGGAAGTTCAGGCGACTGACAGAGAAGAGAACAAACAGATTGCTCTGGGTACTTCCAAGCTCAATTATCTGGACCCGCGCATTAGTGTGGCCTGGTGAGAGACCAACACTCGTACCGATGTTTCGGTGAAAATAATTTGGGGAAAAACAAAGGACATGCTGGTTGAACTTGTTTCTTGAGTCATGTTCAGGATATCTCTGTAGGGGTCGATGTGTTGGGCTAATACAGCCTCAGAAGATCTCCAAACATCCTATCGGAGTATTTCTATTGGGTTCTATTGCAGTTTGAGCAGCCCATTTCAGTCCGTGTGCTGTGGCTCAGAGAGTAATGTTGACCATCCTTTAGCTGTCAGACAGACGAGGCCAGGTCAGTGTCTCCGACCTCCGTAGGCCCCGTGGCTGTAGAAACAGGTCGCCATTAAATCATCCACCGTCGTGCTCGAGTCAGGTTTCTTCTGAAATGCATTCTCATCTATCCTTCAGATGTTGTATAGGTGTTGCGGTTCATTCAGATGCAGATTGTGAACGTCAAACATGTTTGCATGAGCTTTTGAGACAGAAGACATTAGCATTAAAGGACAGGAGGATACTGATTGTTGAACATGACTTTTAATGTGATTCTGTCTGTTGGTCTGCATATTTGGCATCATTTAAAATACTACTAAATAGTAGAGTTCTCTGCTCACATATTTATAATAAAAATAATTATTGGTTATGTAGTGTAATTAGCTCAGAACAAAAATGTAAGAATGATCTGTGGAAATCCGAACTATTCAGTATGTGTAGCAACAAGAATTATGCGCCTCCTAAAACGATCCAATCTGTGGGACCTGGTGGCATCTAGTGGTGAAGTTGACCTGACTGGTTTGTTAAAAGCATTCTTCAGTTTCCACAATATTCTTAATTCTTAACATAATTTTTATTTCTATTGTTTTGCTATGAAATGGTTTGATGCTGCACAATGAAGTCAGACTTAAATAATTTCTAGATTAATGTAAAAACAAATGAAAATGGATTTTTATTTCTAATGTGTGTCATGCATGTTTCCACCTGTGCAGGTGTAAGAACATGGGGGTACCTGTGGACAAAATCTACAACAAGAGCCAAAGAGACAAATTTGCGTGGGCCATCGACATGACGGAAGTTGACTTTGAGTTCTAGCTAAGTCTAATAAGCAAAATCTAAAATGCAGTTATGGCATCTTTCACTCGGACACAAACAACTTATTGGTTTCATTGATTACTGTTGATAATAAGTCATTGTTTATTTTTGTTTGGCTTTTTCTTATTATTATTAGGTGACTTTTGATTGGTTGCTTCTATTTTTGTTTGGACTCATTTAAATAAAGGTTTCCATCATCTGCTGAAGTTGACATCACGGCTGTGGTTATCTTGCCTTAATTGCTGTCATAACATGGACACTTGGCATTGTATCATGTTTAGTGCACAGAGCTGCTTTAAATAGTTATGAAATTTCGCTCTGCATAAACTACTTCATATAACACACGACAAATATTGAAGTAAGTTTAATTGAAGAAAGTCAGTATTGGAATGCATTCCCAGTGCTAGCTCCAGTGCTGAGGGCTTCAGATGTTGCTGTGCTGCCGTCTCATCCTGGTATGGAAGAAGATTCTACTGGCCCATTAGCATGCAGGGCGCCACTGTCACCAGCGCCACCATGTGGGATTTAACCGTGTGGCGTGTGCACTCCGTGCCATCTGCATTCCAGCTCGTGAAGGGCATATCCAACTATTCTAACTCACACATGACTTTCAGTTTGAACTGTAACCATTTATCACAATATTCAATATATAAAAAGGCATTTCACACTACAACACACCAAATCAATACAAGTCAGCGAATGGAAAAGTCTGCTGCTCCTGAACAGAGGGTCAACTTCACGCTGTCACACTGGAACCTGTGGGACAGAAACATTGGTTTTGAGAAGTTTTTTTTTTTTTTAGAAATCCATTTACAGACTTGGGAATTTACTGACATTTAATAACTTGACATTTTTGGGTATTGCAGGCTTGTGTGTGCATGCATGCACTTTCCCTACCGCCTTTATTATGAGCCTTGACTCTCTTTGGCCTTTTCAGGTGGTGCCTCAATCTCCTCAACACCTGCCTGGGTCATCAGGTCTGCAATGTTCTTCTCCAGGTCGTCGATGCGTGTGCTCATCTCATCGAGTGAAGCAGCAGTTCAGGAACATAATTGACACCAGAACTTACAAAGTTGATGCACAGATCAGTCAAGTCTGTATTTTCAGCTCTGATTAATATCCTGATTAATATTAATTTTGACAGCGCATACAAAATCAAAAATCAAGCAGCATCTTTTCTCAAGAAGAACACTGCAGCTACCAACTACACAACTGAAGATGCTGATGGACTAAAGCCGTTGCCAAGGCAAGGGCTACAATGCGTTCCAAATGTGTACATTTTGCGGGAGAACTGTTTCAATGGAATTTTAATTCAAAAAGACAGGATATTCCTCCCGATGATCTGGTCCGACATAGTCTGGAACTTGTCCTGCATTTGTTGCAGGAGAGTCTGGACCTGAAAACACACAACATACATGTTTCTAATAGAAACACCCGCTAATCGTTTTTTTTTTTATCCAGGAAATGGACAAGCAAAAATAACGCTTCACTCTAGTGCACCATGCCTCTGGCGTATGCACGATGTAGAAAAGCTGCAGGACAATGATAACAAAAGTACCCAGTTTCCTTGACAACAATGCAACAGCTTCGTAAGCACAGTAGGTGAGCCTCCACTGGTGTGACAAGCATAACAGGATCATGGATGCACTACAAATATTACTGTTCTAAATAATGTAATACCGATAAGATGTAACAGATACTGAAATAGTAATTAAAAAAAATATGAATAGGGTTTGGCTTACGTGCAGTAATAAATGCAATAAGATAAAGTTTTATCATTTATGTGATTCCAACTCTTGAATAAACGCAACATTAAAAATAAATATTTTTGGTTTGGTTAATGTTTATATGAAGCTTATATAACTTGTTTAATAGTGCTTAATAGTGGGACATCAAACAGAATAACATAATCCTGCTGAAGTGACGTTTCTAGTTTACTGATGTCATTTACATGACCGAGTGACCATTATATAACATAAAGCAAAACAAAAACTGTTATGCATTTACTCGATAAAACAATTATTCTATACATGCACACGAACCAGTGTTGCCGTATCTATGACAGAAATGCCACCAACTCTTGTAAACTCGTAACCTTCTTGCTTAGGACTGATGACGCTATTAGCACTACAGCTAAGCTACTGCAGCTAACGCTAGCCTCACGATCACGACTCACCACATTTGTAAGGTCCTGCACAGACTTGGGGTCCGTCTCTGCCATGTTATGGAGTAAATAATTATCAGTCTACTAAAATTCTGGGAACTGTCCACAGAGTCCGTTATCTTAGCGAGTCAAAACAGATAGTTGTTTCTCGCTCGTACCACCGCACAGTCAGCTGGTGCCACAACACTGGAGATCTCGCGAGAGCTGCTTCGGCGTCTAAGAAATGTGTGAGAGTTTCAAATGAGGGAGTAGTTCTGTTTATTTCTGAAGTCCTGGCATCCAGACAGGCTGCAGTATACAAACACTGCCTTAAAACACGTAAAGTGATAAAAATGCGGTAGTGCGAGCGTGTCCAAGTTTTGTTCGCCCGCGCGTGCACATTTCCCTTTACTGAGACCTGGGTTTCCTACTGCTCCACTGCTGGTGAGAATGGCGTGTTTTGATAAAGTGAAGAAAAGTAACTGAAGGTACGTACAGCCGAAATGAAATGTCCATGTGGTAAATAAAATAGATAATTATTTTTTATTACTTTGCTACGAAATTCTGATGAGTCTCCATGAGGAGCTGTCATCTGATCATTGTTGGCTCTGCGCGTCCCGAACCTTTTAAAGTTAAAAGAGACTTTGAAAAATAATTTTCCAGTTGTGTTTAGAACAATTAGATTAAAAGAAAAAGTGTATTTCCTTTCAAACTTGCCAAGTTGCGACAACCCCAAATGTGTAAACTTGACATACCGCAGAAAACACAAAAAAAACTGGTGCGTAAAGGCAACACACTTAGTCACCTGAAGCCGAGAAAATGTAGCGAAATGTAAGAGCTAAAGTAGATTTTTGAACACTCCCAGAGTAATGTTTAACTCTTTCCCAGTTAATCTTGTTACTATAGAATCATGGCTCCACTTTGTGTTATTGACATTTTAAAGCTTTTCACATTTTTTTCCAGTTACTTTACAATTTAAAATTAAAATTTACCCATGTGTGGATAAAGCAGGTATAGAAAATAGATGGATGGACATTCCAATCATACAGCATAATGTGAGCGAGTGCTTGTAATATTATTGCTTATCCTGAACAATCATTTTCTGTACTTGGACAAACATGCAGTATAATTGTAATCTTGCTTGAAATAGGACAGTAAAATATTATAAATCTGATTAAACCAATCAACTTTGCATTACTGAATCTCATTATTACATCACTGGTTAACCAACTGATGTGTAAGGGATTACTCTATAAGTCCAGTAGCTGTTGTGTCAAAATCCGAAATTCAGTTCACAAGATACACTCCAGACGTACAGAGGGTCAAGGGTCAAAAAGGATGGTGGGAAGTTTCTGCAAGGTCATACAAATCAAAGGAGCAGACCAATCTGACAAAGCAAAATCAAGCTCAAAGAAGCATTTGATGTTTTAATAATCAAAGGGGAAAGAGATTTGATGTTAGGCAATATACTGTATCCCAAATATAGCATTAGGTTATGCCTGACCACCAAAATACAAAACCACAGCTCCTGATCTATCAGAAGACACAACTGGTAAGAAACAACTTTAAATGTGAATGATGAATTAAGATTGCATTTTCTTTTGAGTATATTATCTATTCTAATGTTTGCATTATCAAGAGTTATGTACGCAAATTGGATATAACAAGTGCATATATGTTCTGTCTGTCGTTAAGGTTATCAACCTTTTCCTATTCTATTACTTAATTAAATCAGTGAACAAGAGGAATTGTTGTCCCTTGCAACCTTCAACGGTTGATCAAGCATTGAAATATCCTCTTAGCGGTCATTCCCACTGTTGTACAGGTTTACTACAGGGAAAAAAGACTGGGTGGTGTCTGTGTGTGTGTCTGTGTGTGTGTCTGTGTGTGTGTTTGTTTGTGCGCCCTGGCTCTCTAAGGCTTCAGAGTGGCTGGTCAGCTGATGCCCAATGGCTGCAGAGGGTTGTATGTTCATGCTGGAGATGTGCAGCATGTTACTAAAGATAAATTGTACAGTTACCCAAGACTCACACCAGCTCTTGTGCACATACTCTTCCATGTATAGTTTTCTGGTTTGGCAATATAGTGACCACACACCATTTCCTTTTCCTGCAAGTTGTTCATTAATTTGAGAACAGTGTAAAAGACGATGAGCCACTTTATCTGCACTGCAGGACACCGTAAGTATAAGTATCCGAGCACTGGAGAGTAAATTTTACTCTCATTGCAGGCTGATGAATGTCTTGGTGATTTTTTTTTCCTTTTTTGCGATATAATAAACCATTCTTCTGCTTTTCAGATCACATGATGTTAACCGTTCTCAGATTTAGTCAGCACAGGGGTTCACTTAGCAGCACAATAAGCAACACTAGTATGAACGTACCAGCCGGAATTGAAACTAATCTCAGGGAATGTTAAATTTCAGGACTTGGTATTTATCTCCAAATCTCTACCAGCGTTAATGCTGCTGAATCTGTTCTGAGATGTAAAAGCTCTGCTCTGCTGCCTTCCAGGTGGAATGACCGACAGCACATATCTGTGACAGTCACGACACGAGATGGATGTACAGGAGGAGGATTACTTGCGGACGTCCTTGTCCTGGCTGGCGTCCTGCCTCATGGTGTTTGGTGGGGCCCTGCCGTACATTCCCCAGTACCAGGAGATTCAGAGGAGTGGCACCAGTGAGGGCTTCTCCACCAGGGTGTGCCTTGTGCTGCTCATAGCCAATATCCTGCGCATCTTTTTCTGGTGAGAACGATCACCGATATACAAACACGTCAAAGGTCTCAAATTTCCTTTCAGTTTTTGGCTTCCAACTCCAGGGGTCAAGATTGTATTTTATTACATTTCCAAGATCTTGTTAGAACAGTGTTTTAAGTTGTTCTAAGCTGCTGTACTTCCAAATGACTATTTAAGTCACGGGTGTCAAACCGATTCCACAAAGGACCGTGTGGCTGCAGGTTTTTGTTCCAACCAAGCAACAGCACACCAGACTGAAGTCATTTGATCAACTGATCTGAGTCTTCAGACAGCTGATTGGTCAAACTCTGTGTGTTTGATTGGTTGGAACAAAAACCTGCAGCCACACGGCCCTTTGTGGAATCGGTTTGACACCCCTGATTTAAGTGATCCATTAATCTATAGGGTTTGCTTGCAGGGAGTGGTACTGCACGTGTTTGTCTCTTTTAGGTTGTATTAGTAGGTTGCCCTCATTTGATATCACCTCTGTCCACATCCTTGCAGGTTTGGAAAGCAGTTTGAGTTCACGCTGGTGCTCCAGAGCGTCGTGATTATCATCACCATGTTTGCCATGCTCCATCTCTGCTGCGTCTTCCAAAACTTCAGCCGGATGGGCACCAAACAGCACAGACTTTCAGGTGAGGGATTCTGACAAGCGGCACTGGTAGAGTGTCAGGAATATATAGGCAGGCAGGCAGGCTGACTGACTGACAAGACTTCAATGCTGGTAATACATACTAATCACCGACAGAGGGCGCCATTGAAAGAGCTAAAATTCTAAGGCTCCTGTTTTATAATCTGGTCTGTATGAATTTTTTCCTTTGAATTATTGTGATTCACCTATCTTATCCTTGATAAAAAATATTTTGTGCTTCTGTATATATAGATGCTCATATAGACTCAGCTGTCTGAAATAAATGGGGTGAAATGATGATGGACAAACGTTATGACATTACGTTAAAAAGTTGTGTTTTCACGTGTGAGATAGGTTAAAGTGAATGACACTGGTGCAGAGTGTGTGAGAGTCATAGACTGTACAGAATGAAACAATATCAGGAGGCTGGAGGCATGTTTGCATGAGAGGGCCTTTTTCAGTCAGTTATTTTTTAAATTATTTTTATAATAAATCTCCAAGATGATTGCTTCTGTGAATGGGTCGGCACCTTTATTAGACAACGCCCTCCACAGTAAATCAGGATAGTTGAATATTTCAGCACTCTCATCGTGCAGAGCTGAATAAATTATTAAAGACACACACTGATGAATTGCAGCAGGGAAATACTGGGTGACTGCAATCTTTCATGTGTTCAGGCATGAAAATAATGAACATCTGTATCTGTCTTGTCTCAGCAAGCCACAAGACTCATCATGAGGTCCTTCATTCCTTATTTAGTCAGACCTAGACATTAACTTTTATTTTAAAGCAAAGTCTAAGCAGTTATGACATGCTTTCGATTGGACGCTTTTGGACGCATTGCATGTGAGATCAGGAGCTCATCACACACCTGGTAAAGTGCAGCTTGAGCACCCTGTTAGACATGGAGGACGTGCCGGAGGTCCTGTTTCACGCATGACTGTACGAGCTGGGGTCAGGACACGAATATATCAGGACAGCCATTACTCCTAATTGACCCCCCCCCCCCCCCACACACACACACACACACAGAAACACAACACACACACACACACAAGGGTCCTTTCAGTGTAAAGTCATTTAAGCATGACTTACAACTTATTTTGAAGGTCATACTCTGATCATGTCGTGCCTACACAGCATTCCTCTCTGCGGTGTTTTTCCTTTTTTCCCATCTTCCTCCACTGTTCCCGTCCTGTTGCTCTGTAATCTCTCCTCAAACTTCTCCTTTGCTTGTTTCCTTTGCACATAGACAGATCTCGACTGAAGAGGTGTGCTTTTTTTTTTTTTCTTTTTTTAACCACACCTGAGCTGTTATCGCCTCACAGTGTTCAGTGTGTTGAGGACACACTCAGGCATGCTGCTTTGATTCAGGGTATTCGTTCATACCTGTCTTCCTGTGCTTTAATGTAAGACGCTCCAACCTTTACTTGGGTTTCATCCATTATCAGTGTGAGCGTGTTGGTCTCAAAAGTATTTCATGGTCCGGAAATGTCTGAAAAATAAATTAGATGATTGACAGAGAGGCTCGAAGAAGTTCCGAGGGTTTTTTTTATAGTTTTTGCACCCATTACCTCATTATCGGCAGAGAATATACATCTACGCTCCTCGTCCTGGTCCAGATACTCTCACACCTATAAATCCTGTTACTTCTGGTGCATTTGACAAATAAAGCAATTGTCTTTGGATCATGGACTATTCTGTTCTTTCTCTGTTCATTTGAATTATGTGAATGTGACCCACTAATAATTGGATAAGGCCAAAATGTAGTAGTATTTAAGTGGTTTTGCTGGAATTCATCAACTTCATAAGAGTTTTTCATCAGACTTTTTTCTCTTGTAAATACTGTTATTTCAGGAAATTCATGGAAAAGGTAATAAAGCAGATTCTAATTCAATTAGACAGAAAATAAATGACACTTTTTTTTCTTATTAAATGTCCTTGTGGATTTAAATGTGGGTATATATGCCCGTGATCCATTCCTACTTCTGTAGGAGCAGGGAAAAGCCAGCAAAACGAGAGCGTCCTCCAAAATTCTGGCCACTCAAACTGAACCTCCTGACCGATCTTTATTAGTTGATTCTAAATTGTGACTTTGTTTCAACTTCTAGTGAAAGCTGCAGGGAGCCACGTTAGCAGACTGGCTCTGATGACGCAGGGATAAGTGTGGTGAAAGTGTATAGGAGCAAAGGAGGATGCATGTAAGTTTAGATAAAAAGTGAATGTCAAACAGATACACTGCCATGTCACGTCTAGCACCACACTGGCTTTTAGATTTCTGTTTGTGCAAGGCAGCAAGTGCCTACCAGGCCATAAACAGGAAGAGATGGGACGCTTGATAGCCGCCATTGACCTCAAGGTCATCCTTAAAGCCATTAGCACTCAAGTGGTGAAAGCAATTTTAAATTGCTCCAGATAACCTCTTCAGGAGATGATTGAGCAGACAATCGATGCGTGTTGTGAATTTCCTAGAGTGTGTGCTCGGTGTGCTAATTTATTGCCTGTGAGTGTTGCAAGATGAACTTTGATTCAGCCAGGTTTCCAGCAAATTAGACCCGCATAAATCCAGACCAGTCCTGTTTGGCATGGAGCAGTCTGGTCTGTGGTGTGCCGGTATAAAGGATTAGATCATTATACTGGCTGTATATGTACTGTAGACTTTATTGGAGGGCACCAGTTAGTCCACAATCTAGTGCAGTTTCGACTGTTTTCAGTTGAGTCGGGGGGGATGGATATTTATACACATATTTTCTTTAATATTTATTAGCTCATAAAAAAATGTTGCAGTGCAAATAAAGGAGCCCCAGGCATTCAACCATGTCCACAGAAGTGGGGACAAATCAGCTGTAGCCAATACAATCACACACCAACAGCATTCTGCATTCATTAAAAATGTGCTTTTGCAAACCAAACGTGTTTAATTAAACCCCTGATAACAGTTTAAACTTTAATTAGCAAGTCAAGTCACAGCAGGTTGGTGAGAGTTGCTTTTAAGCCTACTGGATTACTTTGGACTGGCTGTTTAAAAACTGGAACTACTAGAAGCCTCACAGGGAGCATTTGTGATGATGATAATAATTTAGAAATAAGTGCAACGGCAGAGCTGCAAGGTGAAAGCGTTTACTGAGGAAGCTGTTTTTTCAGCCAGTGCTTCCTTAAGTGTGTGATATACAGTATTTGGCCAGAGGGGTGGCAGTATATCGGAAGATATTTGAGACAGAAACACTTTTCTCGGTATATGACCCTGGAGGCAGTTTTTTTTGTTGTCTTGTAATGAAATGAAGCCTGTAACTGAATCCATTTGACGCTCTTCACAGTGTCGGTGTTTGCTGTATTTTATACATAACCAGATCATGTCTGAATTTCATTGATGCCTTCAGTCCAAGGCCCAGCTGTGGTGCGTGCTTAGTGGCCTGACATTCTCTGAGAACCATGATGGACTTCAAAGACAACAGTCCTCAGTAAAGCTACACTGTCAGGAGATAATTTTGAACGAAATATTCATATATAGCACTTACCACAGACGGTTATGTTGGAGATTCCTCCTCCCAGTCCCATCCTTTAGTGTGGAAAGGCCTTTTCTTCCATTTTCCATGATGCTGTTTAGAAGTAAAGGGAGATTCTATGACATTAAAAACAGCACACTCGTGTAAAATGCTAAGTTTTAAGTGGTATTTACACCAGTCAAATCCAGCTGAGAGCTGAAGGACTAAACCTGGTTCCAGACAGCCATACAGATTATAAAAGTGATTCTTTTGTGTGAAATGGACCATTAAATTAAAAAAAAAAAAAACTATCAGACATTATATCTTCTCTTCTAAGCTTGTGCTCTTAAATATATCAGAAGAAATTGCCAGGAAAAGAAAATTTGATTCAGAAAATTCCTCCATCTTTCTCCTCATCAGAGGGTCTTGACCAATACTCTGGAGGTATTTCCTGATGTGAATTAGTTCGTCATGAACGTGTCTGTGACCCTGCTGATTGGTGGTGTAACTCAGGGACAGTGTGGACAGTTTTTCACATTATTGGACCAGTCCTGGATACCAGCTGACCGGCTGACAGAAGTTATCACCCCCTATATACAGCATTGGAGCTGGCAGGTCTGTGTGTGTGTGGGTGTGAGAGAGAGAGAAAGAGAGATGAAAGTGTCGATAAAACCATCAATATATACATTTTAAAGACAGCCACATGCCTGCTAACTAAACAAAAAATCTATTCCTGCTGAGTGCCCATTAATGAAAAACATCCTGATCCTGACCATTGAGTCATCTGTTATGGTGCTCAGACAGTTTTTCTAGTATTCTTCTCAGCACAGGGACACTATACTGATACATCTTCAAAGTCAAAGCATAATTTTCATCAAATCCTGGGAGGCCCCTGGGAAGACACAGGACACGCTGGAGGGACTATATCTCTCGGCTGGCCTGGGAACACCTTGGGATCCCCTGGAAGAGCTGGGTGAAGTAGCTGGGGAGAGGGAGGTCTGAACTTCCCTGCTTAGGTTGCTGCCCCCGCGACCCGACCACGGATAAGCGGAAGAAAATGGATGGATGGATGGATGGATGGCTGGAGTTGAGAAAGGTGCAGAGGAAACATGACAGCGCAAGAAACCAAGAGCAGCACCGAAAACTGGCAAATGATAATTCACCTTAGTTTGGAAAAGAGCTGCTGTGGCAAAACATTTTCCAAAAGAGGAGAAAAAGACGAAAATTGGATTTTTTTTTTTTTTTTTTGCTGAAGGTCACAGGGTTTGATCATTGAAGTTTTAGAGCTCTATGTTCTGGAGATAGGGTTGACCTCTGTACACAGCAGCCCTGCACCCTGCCTGTTACGTACACCTGCTTATCTCAGTAGGAGGAAAGACTATTAATGATGTCCAATGACCTTGCAGATTCAGGTAAATAATTTTGACCTTTTTCGGTTCCCCTTTGCTGTTGGGTCCTTATCAGGGCCTCCCAAGACCTCCGTCGGGTCTGGAGCTGATAATAGAGCAGATCACCTTCACTCACAACTGGGACTCGGATTTGAAGCCATTATGGAGAGATTGGTTCAGTGGAGTTTAACAACTCCATTACATGTTTGCGAGTGTTTTCAGAGAGACAGCAAGACAAGAACAAGCGAGAAGGGTTCATTTTAATCATCTTCCATCTGATTTCATCATGCGAATTGCTGCCCGAGTCCTCCAGGGAGGCTTTATATCTTCCGTTCCAACCACTCTACTTCACCTTCTTCTACATAGGTCACTTCAACACGAGTCCTCTCTGTCTACTTTGGCCCTTTGAGTCCAATCAGAACAGCCAAAATGGGATTTTATGAAATCTAAAATGCTACTTTTATAGCAAATGAATGATATCTCCATTCGGCTGTTTATGTACATTTACAGTTTAGTGTGAGCGATGGAAAAAAAACACTTCAACAAATACGCAAAAACTTCCAAAGCGAGTTTGAAAAATCTTGTTTTCACTGCGAATAATTACATTTTATTGCGGTAGGCAGGAAATTTTAATCGCATTTAGTTTCATAGACCTTCAGTGAAAATAAACAATAATAATTATGGCTGTTTGCGTACGTTTCAAAACACCATCTGGTAGCGAACAGACACCAGGCTTGAGGTGAGCAGAGACTGATGCATCACTTCATCCTGTCAGTTAGAAATAATTGTATCCCAGGCTTTTGAATAGTTATTTACAGTTATTAACACTGCCAAGGAGGTTATGTTTTTGCCTGTCTGTTTGACTGTTAATAAAATAACCTGAAAGGTTATGGATGGGATTTGATGACAGGAGGAACAGATTATTACATTTTGGTTACGATTACTTACTATTTCAGGAAACAGCCGCCACCGGTAAGTGTGGCGGCAAAATCCTCCATGTTCAGAAATGTTGCTTTTAACGTAAGGGTTGGCTGTTGTTGGGTTGGAACAGATATTCTGGTCCAACCAACCAGACCTAATGAAATTCTACACTAACAAGTTTGCCACTGTGAATTTCTGTTGACTCCACAATAGTTTTATCATAAATTGATGTTTTGATGCACAGCTCATGCAATTCCCTGAAGCAGGGGTGTGTTGTTCTTACTGAAATCGATGATACTTTAAAAGTAGATGTCTGTGTTAATTTTAACATTAGCTAAATAGCCTCTTCTGGCAATATAAATATCTGCTAAGTCGGTAATAAAGCAATTTTTCTAATATTAGACTCATTTAATTTTTCCTCCTTACAGCAAAAACAACACAGCTTGTGGGAGACCTCTATTCAGATCAACACAATGCTTCCTTATTAGGTATTCAAGCAACTTGTCAACTGGGAAATGTGTTATTTGGATGTTTCCGCATGGATAACTTTTGTAACAAGACAAACATTGTGCAAATGAAAGAGGCACTGCAGACAAGCATTGTTGTGGCAGTTCAGAAGGACCTCTGCAGTGCTGCTGGGTACTAAAGAAGCGACTGTATTCAACCTTCAGTCAAAGGTGGGAAAAACAGCAACTGTTGCCTTTTAAAATGGCCAGGGGAGCGATGAATGCAGAAGCTGGTTACCCAGATAAAATAAAACATTCAACAAAACACCACCAGAGCTGTTGAAAGTTAAAGAGATCTTGTAAATCATGTGTTTGAGATCAGATTTACTCAGCAATTCTAAAAGCATCAGGCAAAACCTGATATCTGACGGTTTTAAAAATACGCTAATAATGAAAATTAGGACAGAGGTCTTAATGCTGTACGCTAGACTAGACATTAATATTTGCCCGCAGCTGTAAATTATGTTTTAGGCACTGTGAAATGTTGTCTGATGTTATCTGAACAGACAAGTAGAGAAATAATGAATGTCGTGTTCTCAGTTGTGTAATGTTGCCGAGCTCCATTGAAGCTGCATGTAGACCCATATCTCAGCACCAAGGACTGAACAAAGTCCATGCAGGGCTCATTGATATCAGGTTATATGTACAACATTACTCCAATGAAAAATCGGTTTTACCCAGAAGATGCGGTGGAGATGCTGTATTGCGGTCTGCCGGTCAGCTACAGCGTCCAGCTGTAGACTCTGATAGAAACAGCACTGACTTGGAAGAGAACAGTTTATTTTGCACAAGTAAATGAGGAACATTTGTAATTACTGGAATGATCGAGAGATTTGTGTTTCCTATTTCATTTCTTGCTCGTCGGTGTTCTGTAAGACTAGCCTGATTACTCTGTAGCTTCTTGCATGAGGAAGTAAATAGAAGTTTAAGTGCATTTAGAGAGTATGCCTCTCTGAAGTATGTTAATGAGTAAGCCGTGAAGAAGGACAAAAGAACTCGTGTTTGGTTGGAAAAATAATCTAAAAGGGCAGCCACGTCATACTCAAGCTACAATGTTATTTAAACATTAGCATTCAGCTCATTTCGATACCAAAACATTTGATAGAGTAGGCTTCTGCAGTCTTCTAATTCTTTGTTCCATTTGACTACCTTTGGACAAATGCACTGATCCTTACCTGAGAATGAGGAAGAGGAGGAAAGCTGCCACTGCACATCTTTGATGAGGATGAGTCATTGAGAACTCTTTCTAACAGGAGATAAGATGCAGATGCTGAAACGCTACAATGACGAATTCAAATCTGAGAAGCACCGTGCAAGCTGCAAAAAAAAAACACTACAGTCATTCTTGAATCGGTCCGACATCCACAACGTTTGCACTGCTCAGTTTGCGAGCTACTAAAGCTATTTTCATCCAAAGCTATTTTCATCCAAATTCCTGTGTCTTTGAAATCCACAGAAAGAGAATGAAGAGCGTTTGAAATGTATTTCAGCTGAGAAGTCAGTCGTGTAATAAAGTTCCCTCACACTCAAGTTAATATGTTCTACTTCAAAAGAAGTCATATACAACAGCCATTTGCACTTGTGTGTGTCTGTGACATATTCCCATTGTAACTTCATGAGTGGGCATTGATTTAGAGGCTTTTCTGTAATCCAGAGGGCTGACAGAGGAGTCAGTGTGCACTGAACTCTTCCTGCCTGTCGTTCCACAGACTGTTCTGCTGGTGAACCCACTTATGTTCCTGCTGCAGACTTGAGCCCGTTGGGCTCATCCTGTCAGAAAGAGTGGTAGTAAGTTCGGAACGGTTCAACGACCAAATGAGTGCTGTGCCTCAAGGCTTCCAATTAAAGCTTGCCAAGCAGGTATCACAGGGTTTTTCTGGTCTGGATGCTTTAGTACTTGTTTTTTTTTTTTTCCTTTAGCCATCTTAAAGGTGCAGCACAGATTGCCATTGAGTGCTGTCTGCATCCGTACACTGTCGAGCAGGATCCATATTATTAGGAGTATCGTTAGTATCAGGTGTATACGAACACACGTTTTAATGCAGATTCACCCCCCCCCCCATCCATCCATCCATCTTCTACTGCTTATTTGGGGTATGGTCACGGGGGCAGCAGCCTAAGCAGCCTAAGCCTAAGCAGCCTAAGCCTAAGCAGAAGCCCAGACTTGCTTCTCCCCAGCTACTTCGTCCAGGTCTTCCAGGGGGATCCCGAAGCGTTCCCAGGCCAGTCGAGAGACATCGTCTCTCCAGCATGTCCTGGTCTTCCCGGGGGCCTCCTACTGGAGGGACGTGCCCGGAACACCTCACCAGGGAGGCATCCTAACTAGGCCCCAGCCACCTCATCTGGCTCTTCTCAACGTGGAGGAGCAGCAGATCTACTCCGAGTTCCTCCTGGAGGAGGAACTTCTCAGCCTCTCTCTAAGGGAGAGCCCAGCCACCCTACGGAGGAAGCTCATTTCGGCTGCTTGTGCCCGCGATCTTGTTCTTTCGGTCACTACCCAAAGGTCATGACCATAGGTGAGGGTAGGAACAAAGATTGACCGGTAAATTGAGAGCCTCGCCTTTCGGCTCAGCTCTCTCTTCACCACAACGGATCGTTGTAGAATCCGCATTACTGCAGACGCCACAACGATCTGCCTGTCAACCTCCTGCTGCATTCTTCCCTAAGTCGTAAACAAGGCCCCGAGGTACTTGAACTCCTCCACTTGAGGCAAGAGCTTCTCCCTGACCCGGAGAAGGCACTCTACTTTTTTCCGGCTAAGAACCATGGCCTCCGATTTGGAGGTGCTGATTCTCATCCCAGCCCAGAGACCTGATCCTGAGGTCACCAAACTGGACCCCCTCAACACCATGGCTCTGCCTAGAAATTCTGTCCATAAAAGTTATGAACAGAATCGGTGACTGAGGGCAGCCCTGGCGGAGTCCAACCCTAACTGGAAATGAGTCCGACTTACTGCCAGCAATGAGGACCAAGCTCTGACACTGGTCATACAGGTAGCGGACCGCCCGTATCAGGGGGCCTGACACCCCATATGCCCGGAAAACCCCCCTCAGGACTCCCAGAGGGACACGGTCAAATGCCTTCTCCAAGTCCACAAAACACATGTGGACTGGTTGGGCAAACTCCCATGCACCCTCTAGGACCCTGCTGAGGTTGTAGAGCTGGTATGATCCGTTACCAGTGACACTTTCTTTTCAGTGGTTTTAAAGTTGCTGGCACATGAAAAGCAAAGATGATACTGTTTCCTCTGCCAAGGGATTTAGCTGACATGTAGAATGTTTGACGTTGACATTGTCAGTGCTGTTTTCTTTCTCTCTCCCTCTTCTCAGTTCACCCCTTCTTTATTCATGTAGCTCGTTTGATATAAGGTTCAGTCACACACCAATGACGTCTCGGACTTAAGCAGCGTACACTCATTGATGGACATGTTCTGCTGGAGTATCTTCACGTGCGCCTAGCCTCAGAGGCAGGTACTGGGCTCCTGTCATCGCCACGTCTTTCGTCTGATTTCCTAATTGGATTGTTTGATCGTGAATGTGGTCCATGCAAACAAAGTGTAGAGAGTGTGCGTAGCATGCACCTCAGTCTCTGGGGTCTTTTGTGCAAAGATTGAAAGAAAAATAAAACCCTCAGAGGAAAGAAGTGGTGGAAGAGTGTTTTGGAGAGTGAGTGAACTCACTCAAGATGACTCCACGTGTGCTTGTGCCAGCTTGTTTCTACGTCACTGTCTTTTGACTTCACACCAAAATTAATGAATGGCTGCTGATAAAGGGCGATATCTATACCTCCCTTTGCTGTCTGTCTGCAAGGCCCCAGTGGTCACAACACTGATGTGGTGTTGAGATAAAAGGCAATTTCGACTGAAGTCTGATTTCTGAATAATTCTGATCGTCCATCTTCAGTTCTGTCTTAGTTTGTGAGAACAGACATAAGTCAAACCATGAAAGGTAACATTCGCCAAGATGCGTGTGTGTTAGAAAGCTGAAGAAACCGTCTGTGTGTGCGTGTGCGTGCGTGTGTGTGTGCATGTGTGTGTGTGCAGTCTCGTCTGGCTCTTTCTCAGCTCACGTATCAGTTGGCAGCTGTAGGCGACAACAAATCCACCAGGCTGTGCTTGTTGCAAGATGTCTCAATATGTTTGTCCCAGGATGCAGCAGCAGATCCAACCCACTGAAGTGGAGTGAAGATGTCACACATGCTGTTCAGTGTGTGTATGTGTTTACTAAATATTCCGAGACAGCTTATTGTCCACAGTATAAAATAATATGACATTTTCTAAGGTATGCTCTTTAGATTTTTTTTAGGAAAGCAAATGTTGGAATTCAGAGTGGATCCTCTGACCTTATAAACCTGATTATAATTATAGCTCCTGTCATTGATTAAATCCAGTAAAAGCCAATTTCTGCTCTTAAAATTCTCTTTCTCCTCTGACGCTCATAGCAGAGACTAGAACCTAATCCTCAGCTGTCTTTAGTAAACAGAAGTCTTTTGTAGCTTCAGCTTTCAGGGTCTAATTTAAGATACAGATTAGCCAGACACTTAGCAAGGTCATTTTTATCACAATGGCAGTTGTGTATGGATAATCGAAAATTTACCAGCTAACCTGGTGAGCAACAACACACTGGTTAAATAAGAGGGTTTAGGTCAAGGACGTTTTATTTACATTTAGAAAATGAATGTTGTCACATTTTGGAAGTTATTTTTAAGGCCTTATCCGTTACAGCCTCAGCCAGTGTTCAGCAGCATTATGTTAATGGGTACCTCTATTATGAAATGTCATGTCTGAATAGCCACATGAGCTGATGTTCTCTTATTGAGCCATTGGTCCACTTTAGCCGATGTCAGCTGGATTTCCAGCACTGGACCTGTGCATAAGCAATAAGGGATGGTCCATCATCTTGCATTATGGCCCATTGAGGAGTTGGCTGCTCGTGATGAGAATGTTTTCTCTCATAGACTCTGAACTCCTCCCTGGCAGCTTCTGAATATGCATCCTAATTTGGGACACATCGTTTTAGGCTGCTGGACCACGTAGATTGCTTATGTTAGGGTTTCGCTAAAAACTACTAACTGAAAATCCCTCTTATGTGATGCAGAGCAGGTCTTCCATTTAAGTTGAGGAGTGAACTGTTGTCCCTGGAGGCAACAGTATTGGTACCAGTCAACTGGAAAAGCTCCACTTGATAAATAGATTTGTCAGTGAAAAGGTTAAAACAAAAAGTAATAAACCCTCTGAATGTATAGCACAGCCTCTGAAAAGGTTATTCCAGTGTAACAGAAATGTAAAAGCTCCAGAGTATCGCATTCATCTTTGTTGCCTTCACTTAGCAGCTGTGCAGCATATTGATTTAGGATTGCTGGAATTTCCATGCATCCTTTAATGAAACTCCAATTCCCGCTCATTCTTTCTCCTTTCTCATTCCTCTCTTGTATTACAGGTACAATCTCTGCCTGTCACCAAACCTCGCTCTTGTTCTGCTGTTGTTTAACTCGTTTTCCTCTGCATCCTTTGCCCTCAGTCCTGCCACCCTCTCTCTCTCCCAGTCCTCACTTAAACTGTTTCTCTTTATCCATTTGTTCTGCTCCCTCTGTAGACTTGGACATGAAGTACTTTTGGAAGTGGAGCGCATTTGAGGACTACCTCCTCTTCTGCTCGGGCTTCACCGTGCTGTGCGCAGTTGTCACCTTGCTGCTGCTGGACTCCTCCGTGTTTGTGGAGATGTTGGGGTTATTGGCTGTCGCATTTGAAGCCATGCTGGGCCTCCCACAACTGCTGCAAAACTTCCACAATCACAACACAAAAGGCATGAGGTACGACACACTCTGAGGTCAAGCAGGACTTTTTGCTCACCTCTCAAGCAGACTCGTCCGTGCACAAACTGGCAGGATCCCTCCGGATTTCGCTCAGCACCACTAAAGGGAAGTCTCATTACTCTAATACTGTAATTACAGTCATGAAGGGAATATGAATTATTCTTTCGTGTACAAAATATGCAAATAAGGTCTAATACATCCATCAGCACAATTTGGGTTGAAGCGCTGTTTTTTTTTTTAAAGTTTGAGAAGTACTTGGTTGAGTTAAAGACTGAGGCTGAGATGGACAGCACAGCGAGCTTTTTTTTTTTTTTTTTATAGATGAACACATTTATAAAACCTAATAAAATGGCGGAAGTAGTCATTCATTATTCATTTGTGAACAACCAATAGGTAAATGTCAGAAAAGAAGAAAAGTACGTAACATTAAACCGATGACCTTTGACACACAGTTTGCTGAGATCAGCATCTATTCAGAACAGTATTTCTAAAATCTAAACTCATAAAGATGCAAATGGATGCGCACGAGGGAGGCATTTCTCATTACCCATCCATCCATCCGTCTGTCCATCCCATCCTACTCATTCATCCATTTTCTGTTAACTACCACCCACTCCTAATTAGATCACAAGGAGTGTTTGAGTCTGGAGGTCTCTAACCTCTTCAGTATAATAGATCTTAATACACTTAATTATTGTTGTGTGTCAGAGGTATTCTTTGCTCTGTGCAGATATCACACCACTACCATGCACAGGCATGTTTGTATCATTCTGCAACAGTTTCCACCAATTAGCGTCTCTCTTGCTGTAGTGTTTTCCAGAACACTGCTGTAGACATTTTGAACCTTCTGAAGGCGAAAAGCGGTGTGTAAATCTAAGACAGTTCTTGACAGAATAGAATCTGTCAATAGAATCTGTTAAAATGTCTATTATTGCATATTTACATTCAGCAATCAAGATCAAATTAACATTTCAAACAATGTGTTTTCTATATCATCCCCACATATCAATGTTTTAATTACGGCGGCAAGAAAAATATACATATAAACATTTCTGCAAGAATTTTTCCACAAATGTGATCAGAATTCAAAAGTATCAGTCAGAGTACCTTCGTTTCAAACCTCTAAATCGTTATTGTTAACAAGAGCCCAGGTAAGCCAACAACTGACTCCTTTTTTGACATCATCGCACATATTTTCCGTTAGCACTCGAGGTTTTTATGGTTGTTTTAAAGACATGAAAGGTCAGACTTCTTTTGTGTGGTTGTTGTTTTAGGCACGACATACTGTATTTGTCAACATCCTTGACTTCGATGAATATCCGATTGCATTTTATGAGAAATTACTGCAGGAAAACATAAAATTCCAAAAGGTTCACATACTTTTTCCCTGCCGCAGTAAATAAAATAACAGTTTTTAATGTCAATTGCTGACTGTTGTGGTCATGTTTTTAGGCCACCACCCCCCAGGACAAATTCTAACTAACACACTCTTAACTTTACTGAAATAAATATGCATCCCCCTGCTGGTTATCCAGCTCCCTCCTAGTTTGTGTTACACTCAAACTGTTGCCTAGAACGGGCGGCACGGTGATGCAGTGGTTAGCACTGTCGCCTCACAGCAAGAAGGTTCGGGGTTCAAATCTCGGCTCTGGCCTTTCTGTGTGGAGTTTGCATGTTCTCTCTGTGCATGTGTGGGTTTTCTCCGGGCCCTCCAGTTTCCTCCCACAGTCCAAAAACATGCTTGTTAGGTGAATTGAGCAATCTAAATTGACCATAGGTGTGATTGCTTGATGTGTGAGTGCTTGTCTGTCTCTGTGTTAGCCCTGCGATAGGCTGGCGACCTATCCAGGGTGTACCCCGCCTCTCGCCCCTTGACAGCTGGGATAGGCTCCAGCAGACCCCTGCAATCCAAAAAGTTGGATAACGCAGGTACAGAAAATGGATGGATGGATGTTGCCTAGAACATCATGAACTGGGAAAAAAAACAGCCATTTTGAGACTGGTCTGCGGGGACATAAAATCCGTTTTTGGAAGGGAGCTTTTTATGGTTTGTGGATTTATGGTTATTGTGAACTTCAGCCCACTAATTTGTTGCCATGTGGCAGTGTTTGTAACACTTTAATGCAGACAGACATTCGTATTTGTGCATTTATTTTAACAGTCTCTCTTGAATTGGTCCAAATGTCAGTGGTATCTGTGGACTTGGACTGTTCTTTTTCTGTTGACGTGCACATCAGATCACAGTGCTTGGTTCTGCAGGATAAAAGATGCAAAGATAAAGAAAATCATAAATTCTAAAATTCTAGGTCACCTTGTGTAGAGAAAAGAGGTGGAGGAACAGGAGCAAACAACGCTTATTTTGCATAATGAGTCTTCTTTCCTTCTTAGATTTTGTCAAAGAAAGCAAAGGTCAGTGTGTGTACTGATTAGCCCCTTAGGTAGAAGGTTGTGAAATCAATTATGCCCTTAATGGCAAAGAACCTCCAACTAATTATCAGCATTATTTGCTCATTATGTCTCTTGGCTGTCATCAGTGGAAAAACCACGCACACTGCTCTGAAGGTCAATAGGCAGTGATTGTCCAAGCCTACGTGGAGTGTTCTGCTCCGCTGGAATTTGTCGACTTTCAGTAAACTGTCTTTTTTTTTGTTTCTAATATGTCAAAGACATGGGAGCTCAGCTGATTGCTGTTATTAAGCAGAGGATGCTGGAGAGTGTTTGTTTTTGGTCTAAATTTAGCACAAAAGAAAAAAAAGCTTTAATAGCTACATGCACCTAACCATAAACACAATTAATAACACAGTCGATATATTTTTTTAAAATTCTTCAAGTACTGTTTCAAAGTTGTGATTTTACTTCTTAGAAATGCGAGGTGGTTCACATGCAGTACTCGCAGGACGTACGTCAGGGCTGGTGTGTCCTCTTGGCACTCAGTGCAGTGGATATCCTGCCAAAGATTAAATAGTTGATAACATTGCATTAAGTGTCTGACGTGAGTGATGAGCCGGTTTCCTGACACACATCCATCCATGACATGTCCTCATGTACTCAAAAACGTGAGAAACAAACCAAACTAACACAGTTGTCGGAAAATATCTCCTAGAACCAAGTCCCACTATTGAGAAAGTAGTCAAGGTCTTTTCCTGGAATATTTATGGCCCTCTAATGATTTTCACAGCTTAATTGGAGCGATGGCCCTGTGAGATGGAAACATCCTGATCAGCACTTCTGTCTCTGGGTCCATTAAATGACTCAGATCGCCTGACCTTCAACTGTACTTATTCCAGTTGTTCATTTAAGTCTGAACAAACTGTTTTTCCAGGTATGATGATGCAGCATGAGCTCTGCACTTCTTCCTGTGTTGTCCCCTGTGAAGAAGTTTCTTGTTATTGTTCAATCAGTTTCCCCTGAGCCCTATTATGGAAGGGTGATATTGAGTGCACGGATCTATTTCTTAGGGAACCGCTCACCTTTTCCGGCCTTCAACTAGATGCGTGTGATGTAAAGTCAGAGGCTGTGTCAGAGACGAACTACAGGGAGACGTTCAATCACACTGGAGAAGCATCACATTTACTGTGCAGTGCATGAAAGTCTCACACTGTCTCAGTCTATACATCAGAATTAGACTCAATACAGACAAGAAAAACAATGTTTTCCTTAAATGTGTTGGTGTATGAAACCACGATATTGTGCAGAATGTATCCTAATCTATTTAAACAGCTGGGTTAAGGAATTGAATAAAATGAATAAATGTTTCAGCAGCTGTCCAGGCCTAAACTAAAGACAAAAAGTGGTGAATTTATACTGAAGGAAATGGAAATTCATGGGGATACCCTCCCATCCACTGTCACGTCTTTAATTTGCCACCATCACTTGTGATCAAGACATAATTGCATGGTGTGCGTGCTCATCAGACACAACACTCTCAAACCATGATTGAACTGCTGATGTACTGTTACTATGTGAAAGAGAAGTTTTGCACTGCTCAAGTCACATTTACTTTTGCTAGCAGTAAATGCATCCACACGCTTGTCCTAAAAATCTGACCGAAATCTTAATCTGCTGCCCACATAAAAAGATGTTGATCCTTTGATCCTTCTGTCTCACACGTTTGCCACTGCCATCTTGTTTTGTGCTCAGATCTGGTTTAACATTCTTTTTCTATCTTTGTGTCTTCAGTAGCAGCCTGTTCACGGATGTGCGTTTGATGTTGACATGAGGACATTTCAGTGAAAAGGACCACTGCATTCACACTTTGGCCCCTAGAGGCCTCCGATCACCTCTGAGCAAAATCACGCAATCCTCGTCCTGTTACTAACTTTACTTGAAATTCAACATCAACATTACCCAGTTGCCAGTTTACATTATCACAACAAATGTATCCTGACTGCTAAAAAGCATTTTTCCTACAGACCATTACACAAGCAGTCATAAAATCCTTTAACTCGTGTTGCTCTGTGTGAGATGTGTTCATGTGCTGCACGAGAGCATGCATGTCGCGCTTACATCATGGCTATGCAAAGACGAGCTAATAGTGTATGCTAGAGCATGGTTAATGTGATCAAAACCATCACAAACTCTCACAAAGGCATTTCTCTCCTCAGGCCAAATGGGATGAGAATGCTCTGTGAGAACTATTTTGCTGTTTCCCTTTGCTTTAAAAAAAATATAGCTGTTCGCTATATACGTAGATTCTGACTATATTTGTGTATTATAATGGAATTTACCTGTATTATTCTTTGTGCAGCTGTTGCACAAACTTCTCAGGTGGTCTGAATATGCTGCCTCCCCAGGAACACGATGAAAAGAAATGAAATCATTACAGACTCACTAATCAAGCTGCACTATAGAATTTGGTGACATTTTGGAAGTGATTTGGCTGATTAATTCACCATGTGTTCCAGGATTCACCCTGAGTATATTTACATATCTGCTTTCATGTTGTCAATTGTATTTATATACATTTAAAAGCCAGATTTGTTTAGAAAACATGTATTATATTTATAATATAACAGTTTTTTACTGCAGTGCTTCTAAGCATGGTACAGAATAAGCTGTGTTTAAATGTTTATGTCAGGAATATGTGGTTTTATAAGTGAATTTCCCATTGCCCATTGCTTTAAAACATATTTTACACTCGGTAGATTTTGTAGAATATGCCTTTTGGTTACATAGTCAGCAATGGATTTTCTGAGGTTGGTTTTAGATTAGCCATCACCTATTGGCTGTCTCATCTATCTGTTCTTGTTTTCATTTTGTAAAAATGTATAAAAATCCAAAACATCCCGAGGCCACCTTCAAAAGCCACTCTCCCTGCCTCCCCATTGCTTCAATTGGTGAAGCAGAATCCATCTTTTCTGCCAGTTCGGGAACTTTTCCTTGTTTGCCTGTGTGCGATCGATCAACATACATAATTCATAGTTAGCGGGTTCAGAGTAGCTCGGCTTCTCTCCGGCTAGGCCCTTTGATTTTAGTCTCTATCAGCTCCCCTTGAGACTATTGCCCAGCTGTGAAACCACCTCCCACACAACCTCGTGTGGGCGTACTCATGTGTATGATTCACACACACATCATGCCAATGCGCAGAGGTGATGAGAGAGTACTGAACCTTCAAGAGTCAGACCCTGCTGCTTAACCGTATCTCTTTCCAAGAGTTAGGAGTCAGTATTATAAAGTAATTAAAAGGGCCTTCTAACTCCGCTCAGGAACTGTCTGTATTCAGAGCACCAGGAGAATTCCCAGTGGGTTGGTGAGCCGATTAGATTGCTCCGCGTGTCCAGTGTTTAAAGTTCTAACTGAACATGGTAGATGCGTCAGGTGGGATTACTGTGCTGTGAATATTTAGTCTTTAGAATGAATCAGCTGGCTTATTATTGGATGGAATATCCAACACTGTAAAATCAGGACTTAGTCTCTGCACTTCTACAAAGTGCTGTACCTAATTTGACATAAATATATTGATTTATGTTTTTAGTCTCACTACCAAAGTTCACGTCGTCTTTGTTGGTATGTCTGAGTTTAAACCACAGTAACTGAATTTCATATTTCCACTCCACCTGAATAATGCAGCACAGCCAGGGCACCACAGTTTTAATAAGGTTGACATTTGAAATATAATTATAATAACAGTCAATATCTATTAACAACAGTAGTTCTAAAATCAGAAGACACAATCTTAGGGTGAAACTACACATTTGTTTCATTCGACCATCCATCCGTCATTCTGTCCATCAGTTCCACAGTTAAGTTTAATGGCAGGTCATAAAAAAAGGACAAGAAGAAAAGTCCATAAAAGAGAAAGATGATTAAAGAGAGCCGGTAAGATGGACTGGAGAATCTAGATGGTTTGGAGGGGGTTGAAGGCTGAAGACAAAAGCGGAGGCAGATAACTCTGCATATAGACCAGCCAAGGGAATGGCCCGTGAGGCCGAGGCCACTGAGGTCAAGACGAGACACAATCCAGTTAACTCATTCAAACAGCTGTTTAGATGAGGAACATCATGCTGCAATAAGTGACCTGACTCATGAACAGAAACCTCCATCAGCCCTCTGATCTCTTTTGTTCTGTGGATTCACTAATGCATTCAATTGATCCTTTTTGGGCCACCTAACGTCAGCATTCCGGTACTACACATGGAGATTGTGGTGTGTATGATATTATTTTAGCTACTCGTTAATTGATTAAGCATCTGTGGGATTAAGAATATAATGAATAAAATAATGAATTTCTTATTCGTCTTTTATTAACTTTTATGCAGCAGATGGTTCAAAATGAATGAAATTGTCGCATCAAAACCCAAAATTCGGAAAATGAAAGGCGCAGATCAATTAGACCAAAAACAAAATCAGGTTTGATGTTTGATGTAAAGCAACAATCTGTATTACAACAAATACAACAGCCCACCGAAATACGCAACCACAGTTCCTGATCAATCAGAAGACGCAACTGGTAGGAACCAACTTTAAATGAATTAAGATTGTATTTTCTATGGTTATCTATTGTAATGTTTGCATTATCAAACATTGGATTTAACAAGTGCATATACTTTGTTCTTTCTATCTTTAAGGTTATCAACCTATTCCTATTCCATTACTCAATTAAATTGGTGAACAAGAGGAATCAAGTTGTCTCTTGCATCCTATGATTGATCAAGCAGTTTTCAAGTTTGGGCAGAGTTGTGGTCATAAAAACATGCACAACAAATAAAATGGCAAAACCAATTCGATATGAGCTGACATAGTTCACATATTGCATATATTTTTAACAAAAACATACATTATAAATCTGTTGCCAATGGCCGGTTTAATCTTGTGTTGATGCACTAAAAGGTAAATAATAATCATTAATGCCAGCAACACTCAAATCAAGAAGTGTTGCTAAGGGCAGTGTGCTTTAAAGGCCAAGATTCACTAGGTCATCAGTGACATTTAAAGCTGCAACTTTACAAATATTTAGGATGTGAATTGACTTAATTTGCGAACTGCCAGGGTTAGGGTTAGGGGGTTAGGGTTACATCATATTTTTTTCTGTCCCTCTTTCCTTTCCGGACTCTCTTTCTAAACGTCACTCCACCCTAGTCGTACTGTCCCCATCCTCTCCCACAATTTAGGAGAGCGAATAGCTGCTCTGACATCACTCGTTCAATACTCGGCACAATTACTTGCTGGCCCACAGGAGGCACAGCCATCACACCGTGCAATCTGACCCCCCTCCCGTCTTCCCCATCTCTCTTCAGGCCCTTGTCACTCTCCAGCTCTTCATCAGAGTGGCTTCATTTCCCGCCTCTTTCGAGATTTATCATCCTCCCGGCTCAGCTCCATTGTCATCCATCTCTCACCATTTTCCTTTTACCCCCAACCTCCCTCGTGCATCTCCCAGTGCTGCTCTTTTCTCATCCCAGCACCATTTCACCCCTGTTTCCACTTTGCTCAAATGAAGGTGTGAGGTCAGCAGTAATCAATGACGGACTGAGCCAGGTGTGTGTGAGTGTGTGCACTGCAGCCAGAGTGCGCTTTGCTTTTGTTTCGTGCAAAGGAAAGGCAGGCAGGCACACGTACTGGTTGATATCAGTGCTTGTACAGATGTGTGCATATGAAGCAGGTAGACAATCAGTCAATAACTCAGTCAATACCATAATAAGTCCCCTCCCCCTGGACACTGAAAGCTCAATCAAGAGCAAACATAGTTGTTTATTATGTGTCTTTCCTCACCTGTCGGCTGAGCCTTGAGTGCCGCGACCGATGTTAACAGCCAGATGTAGCTACATGTGTATGTGTGTGTGCGCACACACGCCTACCAGAGATGAATGACCTCAAACTGACTGATGATTCTCCCCTCCGTTCTTCTGTGCCACACTTTTACTGTATATGGTTGACCCATACAGTCCGCATTGTTAATGATTCGTTGGCATTAATAATGTTGGCCGTGGACAAAGAAATTAGTCATGGGGAACAGCTGAGAATTTGAGAACAAAGGATGGTAGATTGGTAGAGTTTGAGGATAAAGAGTGAAGGTCAAATAAGGGGAGTGGTTGCACTTAACGTAACCCACATCAAAGAGTTTTGCTTGAAGATTTCTTTAGGAAATTGAAAAGTTACTGTCGTGTGTCTGCAAGCTGCCAACAAGCCTTGAGTACTACAGAAGTGTCCATTGAACCAATCCTGGCAGTATTGATGTGTCATTTACAGGCGCTCCTCTGTTCTGCTTATTTATTGCACTCTTTCTTTTCATCTATTTCCATTTTTTGCTGCATCAAAGACAAGCATTCACTGCATGAATAAGTGGTCAAACAGAAACAAAGATGGATTTATTATTTGCTCACCTAGTTTGATTCGTTTCAGGCTGCATCAAGTCTCCGGAGTTTACAATTACAGCCATATTTCTTGTTTAAACTGTGCTCTCGTAGCGTTAGCATTAGTTTAGAGGCCATTAAACAGCCATTTGCAGTGGGAATGGAAGCAGAGCTCTGCACCCTTTTGTTACTTAAAGAGAATCTAAACTGCACAAGATATTTACACTTCTCTGGACCCCAATGAATCTTTTAGGTCCTAAAGCAAAACATGTGTGAGGTCAGGTTTATGTCAACAGTCTGAGGTCGGACTTTTGGAGCTTTAATGAGAGGAAACTAGTTTGGTATTGGCAGTGGCCAGAGGTCTGTGGATGAAAGCAAGTCAATATTAGCATCAAACTTTTGCTGAATAAGGTCAGAGTTACGATGGACAATGTCCTTGTACAAAAATGTGTACTGAGGACTGTATCAAGTGCTCTGTGTCTATGGCAACATAGAACTGATTACAATCCAACTAGGGAAAAGAGGATGATGAGGATTTTCAGTGTGAGTTTGTCAAATTGTCTGCAAGCTTTGTGAACCTTATCATGAGGAAACTAAATGATCTGAATCTGATTCAGATGTTATAACTTCCTGAACAGGATCATTGATGGCTGTCCTGACTGAACACGGGGACGGCACTAGTCTGCTCTCGCGTCGTTTGAATAATGCCCTCTTTATTTCCATGTCAGCTCAGCAAATGTTTTGGTTGCTCAATGGGGCCTGAAGGGAGCCCAGAAAGAGCTGAGAGTGTCTCTGCAAGGACAGCTGAAGGGTAGGACAGGAGTGTTGCCCCTGGAAACATTAGGCATCTTCCTCTCTCGCACACTCAGCCCGTTGGCCCTCGAATAGACTCTTCTCTGTCTCTGGTGCTTTTGCTTCCTCACTCTTTTACAGAAATGTAGATAATTTTTTTTCCTTGCAGGATCTGTCTCCTCTCTCTTCTCCTGACCAGGCTGACCCCTGTGATAGCCTGAGTGATGGTCCTGTTTCCTCCTCAGACACAGGCATCTATAATAAAATAAACTCTCATTATGTTAATACAACTGGGGTTTCAGTGTCCAGAGAGCTAGAAAAGTGAGAGGGAGGGAAGGGCTGATACTGTGAAGGGTAAAAATTAACCACAGTAGCAGCAAAGAGCAGACGCTATAGAGGGACAGCAAAAGAAAGGAATGATAAAAACATCATATTGAACTTGATTCTGTGTAACTATTTAAGGCCCTCTAAGGTATTTTTGGTCCCTGCCATCTTCTTCCATCCTTCACTGTGCTTTGCCGTCTGCACCATTGACCACCCGACATTAGGGGCATGTGGCATAATTTCAATATTGGAATTAGTTCTGGGGGAATCAGTGAGTAGCTAATTACTGAAGGTAACACCATCAGTAGGAAGGTCGTGCAGCATCGCTTGGGGTCTCCTCTCAGGAATGAGTATTAGTGCATCAGTTTGTCTGCATTAGGGAACAAATAAAAATCAGGAAGAATTTAAGGACTACGTAAGACGCTAAAAGGAGCATAAAATGTGTAAAATCAATACAATAAGGGGCAGTGCAGAGCAAGTGTTTAAAATGTGGACAGGCAATGTTTCTGTTTTCAGGGAGCAGTGAGTTATAGAGCTGGTGTTAAGGTGGGTGGAGGGGACCGAGAACAGAGGAGGAAGAAAGGAAGATCCAAGTGTGTGTGGGATGGGGTATTGATGTGGAGATTCAGTTTGTTTGAACAAGCTGAAGCGCATGGAGGGATATTTGAGTGAGATTGAAGAGAAAAGCGACAAGTGAGGTGCTATGAACATGAATTTTGGCCTCACTATGGGGGCAAGGAAGAAAAAATGGGTTAATGGAGAACGTATTCAGTGTGTGTGATTTAAATGGTGATTTATTATTGAATCCGTGGAAGGAGGTGGGATTGGGATGTCTGAAAGGACAGAGTTAAGTGTTATCTGAGTAGCAGTGGGGATTAATGGTGTATTTATGAAATAAATCACTGTGGGCTTGATAGATCAGAGGAGAGATGTCCCAGGATAGAGCCCTGGGCAGCACCTGCTGTAATGAGGCATAGGGTTCCATTCCTCATACCTTTGTTATAACATGCCTGTGTTTGTGTGTTACTCCAGTGTGAAGATGGTGCTGATGTGGACAGCTGGAGATCTCTTCAAGACCACCTACTTTCTGATGAACAGAAGTCCGGCTCAGTTCTGGCTCTGTGGTTTGGTGCAGATCTTTATCGACATGGCCATCCTGCTGCAGGTCCTTCTCTACAGCCGGGACACACGCGTCAAGCTAGGCTGAGCTATCGCTGCTCAAGTTTACAGCCAGGATTTATAATCATAGAACAAATAATGGAATATAATGAAAATGTATTAGGAAGAACAAAACCAAAGCACTAGAACAGAGAGTGAATATTTAGTTAAACCAAAGTCAAGTCAACAATCTATTAAGAACAAGCGCTACCCATATTTTCTTGAGCATTTCAGTGCAGTTTCTGTGTTTTACGCTATTTATTTGTGTTGTCCTGTACAGCAGTGTGATGCAGAGCAGCGTAGTGGACACGGAAACATCAAGAGGGAAACATTACTCACGTTGACAGCTCACCACAGCAGATCTGTGTTGCTGTAACAGTCAGTCACACACTAGAAGCCTCACACACGGATTTACTGCTTGACGGATGAGTTTCCCACTTCCCACCTCAACAGACTCTTCTCTCTTTTGTGTGTGCGTGCTCGCTGGCTTGTCTGCACGGCTGAAATGGATTTTTGCCATCGGCAGCAAACATCAGGCAAGGATGTTTTCCAAAGACAGCTAATAACAACCGCCATCAATCCTAGTGTTACTACTTCTTTGATTTTAACAATGACAATGACCTCGTTGAGCAACGTGGCCATTGTACAGGACTTTGCACTGTACTTCAGTTACCTCTACCTAGGGTATTGTTTCTGTTTATTTCACCTCCGTCTACTGTCAAGATCAACATTTCGTACTAATATGTTGAAGGAAGACTAGTTATGAAATGGGTCTTTTTCCCCAGTCACAAAAGTACTTAAATACCTAAAGGATGACCTGTAGCTAACTGTCTAAACACATTCCATTGGAATGAAACTATAATACGTTAGACTGGCAGACAGAAAGACTTATGAAGAGATTTATTTTCTAACATTCTGATATATGGCATTGAGTTGGCTCCTGAATGTCAGCTGGCACCGTGTTAGCCTTCATTGCTGGCAGAAAAAAATAAACTCATTGGACACTGAGTGTAGGATACACTCCAAATGAAACCTCCATGTCTTTATGGAGGACTGACTCATCACATATATTACACTAAAGAATGGTCAAATATGCTTTTAACTGTTCCAGACACTTATTCAGTGCTGCAGCTAGGGGCAAGGTCATGTTAAAGCGTGTGCTATATTACCCAAGTATTTCTATAATTATTAAAAACACAGAAGACGCCCGTTACGAACCTCGTGAATTCTTATCACCCGATCAGAAGCAATCAATCAATATTCTTCTTTCTATGCTTCATGTTATTCAAGTTATTCCTGCCGCAGACTAATTATGAGTCAGTGCAGGTTTCTGCTGGCTGGCGTAAATTGATTGTAATAAAACTGCCACAGTGTTTGTTTGATGCTTTATTCACTTTATAGATGATCAGCCTGTTTGTGTGTGTCTGCCATTGCTGTTGTTGTTGTTGTTTTCCTCTCCCATTAAGCGTCCTGTTTAATTTACATGCCGCTGCAGGTCTGATTGGCAGCATCTTTCCTCCTGCAGCTCGACAGGAGCTGCAGCTGGGAAATCTCCATCCCCTCAGGTGTAAAAATGAGCCAAAGCTTTCCTCGTCTTCTAGCAATATTTATCACCTGGGGAGAGGCAAATTTTACTATTGTAATTGAGCAGCATAAAGATGCACATTCTGTTTTTCAGTGTTTCTGGAGTTTTTAAATCAGTCGGAACCTCACATTTTCTTTGTCCATGTTTTGTTATTGATGCCAAAATGGTGAAGAAGCCTGTGGAACCATCCAGGCTGTTCTTTAGAGTTAACTATAATGCTGTTCACTTAATGATTTATTTCTGGAGGTGTGCTGGTCATACACATCTGTTGTTCTCTGACCTTCACTGTGTAATTGACCGTGTCGTGGCTGTTGATATAATCGGGCTTTATGATCTGTGCACTTCCGGAAGCAGCGCTGTGTCTTATTGCCGTGACGCTGCATAATGCAGTGTTTTGCTACCATTTTACTTTTCTGTTCTTATCTGCAGATATTAATGTTCTTCGTCTCAGCAGAACTGCGTCCTCCTGAAGGACATTTGTCTGTGCTATCTTTCTGAGGACTGTCGTTGCATAACGCATTCTCCAGCCCCTAACCTTGACCTTGACCTTGACCTACATAGTCTTAACCCTCAAACAGCCCTTTGGGGTTGGGAGGAACAACTGAAATGTCCTCACTTTGCTAGTGAAACACATACTGGTCCACATTTGGTGTACAAGAACACACTCACATACACAGGTTTGTGCAACTGCAGTATATTTCCAGGGACTTTTATGCCGACTCCCCAGTATTTGCCTCACCTCAACAGATTTTTAACCCTTAACCTTGTGTTTTAACCTAAAGCCAAGTAGAGAGTGAATTCCAGCACATAGAGGCTGATTCCTGTTCACATTCTTAATTGTTGCCCTATATGAGATCTCTTTATCATGAAAAATCTTAAAATCTGCTGTGTACATGTACGTGTTTGTGTAATTTTGCAGAGACTTGACCTCTGCAACCATAAAGGAACACGTCTTTAAAAGTCTTAAGTGTCAAAACCTGCCTGATTGAACGTCACGTGGAACTGCTCCATTTCAGTACATTTACTTTTATTTGTCTGCATTTGAATGTCTGCATTTGAATGTACCAGAAATATCTGTATATGAAATATTTATCACGTTATTTCCTCCAACATAAAGTATTTATATTTCCACATGTGGCCTGAGTTTTTTTTTGTCTTTGAAATGCTGGACATGTAATGCTTGATGGCTTTAATCCCCTCAGACCACTGCATCTTCATCGTTATCATCCTCATCACACGTTAGGTTGTCACATGTGTGACAACCTAACATGCAGAAATGAGGCTTTTATTAAAAACTTGTTGGCTTTTGTCCTGTTCAGCCAACAATGACACCTGACCTGCACCATGAAATATGCAGGATAGGTCATAGTCGTTCTTACCCATAATGGACCCGTGTAACTGCCAGCCTGCCTTCCATCATTTCCTTTCCTGTGTCTTTGTTCAATTCATCCATCAGCGGATCATCCGGCATGTCCATCTGTAGAGCCCCTTCGGTTTAATGATGGATGAACCAGGTTAAAATAGTCCGCTGGTACTTCTCGCCGGTGGAGTGGCGCCCTGCCCTGTCCTGCTCCGCTAGCTACTGGTCGCGTGTCTTTGCGCAGGCCAGTAATGGCTGTTTCATTTCTCAGGCCGGTGGTTCAGTCTCCAGCTACTGGCAAACCCGTCTGTCAGGACACTGCACACCGACACTGAAGATCAGTGTAGTTTTAGTTTGGCAAGTATGACGATGCAGTGCGGTCATATATAGAACATCTAAACTGCCCAGTTATGGTTGTTGCGTTCATATGATAGGAGCAGCAGTGTAGGTAGTAGGAGCATGAATAGCGCCACCTGTGGGTGACCTCTGCCTAAGGAGGACAGCAAAGGAATAGACAGGAGGATTGGTTGAGTTTTTAACTTAAAGGATAAAGGCAGCAGGGCTTGGGGAAAAACAAAGTGCCAATTTTCATATTTGTCTGCATCAAGTTTTAATTGGAAAATAAAATTTATTTGATTTTGTATTAAAATAGATGATTGTTTTTATACTGGTTGATTATCATATGAAACATTTGGGAGTTAGGGGTAGTATAAATAGTAAAACTCACTCTAGTATTGGGAATTTCATAATAAATATAAATTTTCTCAACTTGCCACACCACACCTTCCATCAAAAGCCAGAGATCCTGTCCTGAGCTGGGCTATCATAGTAGATCCACGGCCATCTGTTTTTGCGGTTAGTGTTTTTTTTTTTTCGTTTTTTTTTAAACATTAAACTGAAAACGATTTGCGTTTTCAGTCAGTGAGTAGAATACAGTCTTTGAAATAGGCAGATGGTATTTTAATGAGGCCTGGGTGACATCGGAAACCGATCCCTGATCATGTCATTAAAACTTAAACCATTCATCGGCACACCCGCTTAAACTGACTATCGACCCAATATTTGCCATGAAAAATTGATTTTTAATGTAGCAAAAGCATTGAACGGTGCTCTTAATAAACAACAACAAAGTTTGGAACCAAATGGTGACAATAAGGCTGCAGCTTCAACGTAGAATCTGAATCAGCGGGCAGGAAACAGGGAGAGAGCCGCAGTTTGTTACTGCACCAAATCCCACTGTAGCAGAGGAGGCCAGAATGAAAACACATGATAAAAGCTATGTCACCAGAGGGAAGGACAAAGTGGAACTCTGATTTTAGGAAATGTAGCGGAACCAGATGGCTCGGGGCTCGGGGCTCAGGGCTCAAGGCAATCTCACAGTCCTCGAGTCCAGGACGTTCGGGCCTCCCAGGCATGTAATGGCAGACGGGTCACAGCGGGACAGGATCAAACTCTTTAAATGGATGAGGTTTCTATCAGGTCAGTGACTGCAGGGAACATGAAGAAGGTAACCCTTACACAGAGGGCGGAGGCTAGAGTCGACTCGGGCGGCTATAAATATCTTGGACGTTGAATTTAAAAAAGCAAAAATTGGAGGAAATTTTATGCAAGAACAGCAGGTGCTCAACAAATGCAGAGGAGCCATCAGAGTGGGAGTTTTTCTGCACACCTCAGCAGCCTCATTCTGTCTCATACTCAAATATAACTTCATCTCTTGTGTCTGACGGTGTTTGTGCTGTTTCCTGATTGTAGTTTCAGTAATTATTCCACAACTTTTCACTCTTCATTATTCTGGATGTTGATAATGGATCAAACAACCATGTCTGATATGATTTATCGCCACGTTCTCGCAGCTCCCTTGAGCTTTTTCAGCTCATTGATTTGACTTAATGGCAACTTTACTCTCTCGTCAGCCTCATTTCCAGCACATTCATCATCGTAGCACCGAAAATCAGCAGGTATAATTATGCGTAGATTGTAGTATGCCACCAGCCTGGAGGCTGTTGAGGGTGTAATGTCCCCCAGGAGTCCATTTTTATGACCCAGACTATTTTTACCAAGGAGGTTGTGGAGATTTTAAGATGCATACTGCCCACACTGCAGTTAGCCTTCTGCATCAAAGTAAGCATTGGCTTGATTTTAAAGTTGTTGAATATTTCTTCAGCGGCACTCAGCTGAAGCAATATTTTGCTTGTTTATGAGGTCCGATCTGCCCGCATGTGCACAGGCTGCGGTGCGCCAGCTGTTTCTGTGAGGCGTCAATAAAAAGCAGCACATATAACACAGCCCCCCTGTCCTTGCAGCCACTTCTTTTTAGAAGAAAGCTGCCAGAAGGCTTCTTATCCGGCCCCAGCCACCCTCTCTCTCATCCTGTTCCACCATTCCCTGAACAATTAGCTCTGGATTAGATTGAGGTCAATACCTTCAACTCCACTGACCGTTCAAAATGACATTTAAATCAGCGCCTCTCTCAGTACTGGGGCTTCTTTGGAACCCTTTGTCCCACAGCTGCTCAGACTATTCATCTTTAGCTCTTCTCCCTCTCAGGTGCAGTAATTATGATGTCCTCTAGTTTATGAGGTTTATGGCATAGACAAGTGGGCAGAATGGGCAGAAGATGGGAGGAATAGTCACGAAGACGCAATCAGTGATAAACACAACGGCAGTGATTACGGGGTCGTAGCCTTCACTGCCACCGGCGGCGAACCAATTTGCTCCCGCTATTAGTTTTAAGTGGGGAAGCTTTGCAATATTTGGCGGTGCACGGGGTTTACGAGGCGTCGCCGACTACAGCCAAGGGGCCGTTGTGGCAGAGGTCGTTTGAATGCCGCATTAGCTAGGCAACGCCGCCATCCCTGAGATCTCTCAGCCGAAAGCCTCTGATGTCGGCAGACTTTATGAAATTTGCCAAGCTGTAAACAAGCTCATGAGACAGCGGTTATACAGATGTCTAAGGAAGGATGCCAAACATTCGGCTACTAGCCCTTTCTGGTCCTAAATGATTTTATGGCAGGTAATACCTCAATAATGCAGCTGTAGAAAGACCTTTAATCAATATTAATACATACATTCGAAGACCAGATGGATCAGATGGTGGCTTATTCTGGTTAAAAGTGATGTTTTTCCTGATTCAGGCTGTTAATCTCCTGACCAGACTTGAACTGCACGGCTCTCTGGCTCTGATAATTGTGTGTTCTGAACTGGGCAGAGGTGACTATTCTCCAGTTACGGAAGATTAAAAAAAAAAATCAGTCCTGACTGATGACTGTGAATGTGGAACTGCTGTGTAAAACAATAAATAAATAAACACGAATCTACCAAGAAAGCTCTTCAGCTACAGCACAGGTCAATGTGATTTCCTGTGGACCGACGCTCTGCTTCTACACCCTCATACTCCACAGCTGACATGCCGCAGGGCCCAAATCAGACCGCTGACCTTCTAATTAGTGGACAACCTCCCAGACCTCCCGAGCCGCGACTGTGTTGCTGTTCCAAAAGTTAAGTGTGAGAAGTCATGCTGAGAAATGTAACAGCAAGCTTTGAGGCTACCAGGCTGGAAGGGATCAATTAAATAGGCTCCAGGACCACAGTGCACGGAACCAGAAACCCTCCAAGACACCATTTTCATTAGTGCCAGCGGATCTTTCGAGGCGTCCCGCTGATGGGCTGCTCTGTGCTGACAAACGGGAAGTTCAGTAAAGTAAGAGTGACACGATCTTGGAGCTGAGGCTCAGCAAGCGCATTTGGTGATGCAGATTTCTGTGCAGCAGCAGGTAGGCGGATACGGCAAGTTCTTATCTAAGGTTCAGTATTTAAAGCTTTTAGACTAATGGTACAATAAAGATCTATCAACCAAGGAATCATTTAAATACTGTCTCCACCTCAAGAGACTACTGAAATGGGAAAAAACTATGTTAAACTCACTGGTCAAACAAGCTAAAAACTGAGAAGAAATTACTAAATCTTTGCATATATTGACATCTACAAACATCCTTCCATCCATTCACTGTGGTGCATTTTTGTCCTGCTGTGCACTCTGAAGGCCTTCTTTCACGCTGTTGGAGTTTGTCATCTTCTTTTTCTTTTTTTCATCAAGAATCTTAAAAAAAAAAATAGGCACAGATGTTGGCACGGCTCCTCAGAACCAAGGGCAGCAGTGTCGTCCCCTCCCTCACCTTGAGGGAGATAATTGATGGCTGTAGGGGTGAGAGGACAGAGGGGGGAGAGGAGGAGGAGAGGTGGGTGACACGTGGCTGCGAAGACAAGGTCCGGCAGGAGAAGCGATACGTGATGAGTTTAAAGGCGCGTCGGGAGTGTGGGGATGTTTAGCATGCACATGGACGCCGTCCTTTCACTGGGAAGATGAAAGCGTGACTAATAACAGCCCCTCCATGGCTGTAAATGTCTGCTTCCGCCTTTTGTATGGCAGCTGAGGCCTTTAATCGTGTACTTTTGTGCCCATCACACTTTGGTTTCCGATGCTAGTGTTATGTGTCATCCTGCAGTGTTGTCCTGGGCAAAAATGTGACGTTCCTGTGTTTTATTTCTAATAAATGCCCATCAAACCCAGTGTTCCCCACTCCAGCCGCCGCCTGCTGAAAGAGGGCTGCATTATTTCCGGGGAGTTTGGTACTTTGTATCCACATCACACCTTGTGCTGCTGGAAAGGTGTGTTGCGTGATCCACAGAGCAGACAGGAGATTGACCTAGAGTGTGAAGAAAGGTGAAACAAGAGGGATTTTAGAGCCGATGTGACTGCTGACGCCGAGGATGTGCCATCATACACATCAGCTGAGAAAAGCAGCGTATGGTTCTCTGGGTGCATTCTTTATCTACGGTGTTAACTTTGTCAGCTAGTTCTTTCCCAGGCTAAGTTAGCGGCTCTTGGAAGCTCCTGATTGTCACCACATACATGAGCATTAGATTAGATGTTTAGTAGAGATCAGGTAAACTAAAAAGAAAAGAGAATTGGAGCCAGATGAGCGAGGCCAAGATGTCAGAGCTCAACTCGCACTCAAAGATGAAGTATCAGTCTGAAAGTGAGGCTGTAAAAAAGCCTGAAACAGCTTTTAATGTTGCTCACCCATGTTTAATTCCCACTGTTGCTGACGGGTTTAGATGCCTGTTAGCTGGATGATTTGGATTACCTTGCCTGATTGGACAGACCGTGGAGTGAACAATTATCTAATGAGAACAAACAAACAAAAAAAAAAGTGGAAACCTTTCCTGCAGCAAATCTCTGCATCCCCAGAGATATGGACCTGATGCTGACATTCCCATGTTGTTGTGGTCTTTGCTAAACAGCTCATCTAATCAGGGGAAGTCTAATTAAACCGTGAGAGTAGAATAAGATGAGTGCGACATTAACGGCAACACGAACGGGAACGAAGTGTAATTGGTGTGACATTTTTAAAGCAGTACTTACATTTATAGGCTGCGGAGGAAATTGTTTCACATCCTGCTGTCACAACTTTTCACTGCACTCATCCATGCAGCCTTCCTGACTTCGGTGGAGGCCACTAAAACATGGCTAAGCGATCAGAAACTTTGTTCTTCAGTAAGCACATGGTCCATTACCTGGATGAAAGCAAAGTGGTTTCCCTCATATGCTAACTAGAATGCTTTTAGTGGATAAAAACAGCAGGGAGTGAAAGGAAACAGTTGAGTTATGCTCATCATGCTAGGGTGTAGTCTTTATTCATATATAGTGTGATTGTGTGTTTGACTGGGAAATAATGGAAACATCTCCACAAGCTGAAGCAGACCCAGATGTGCTGACCACACAGAATGAGCCCTACATTTTTAATGTCCTGTCGGTGATCAGACGCCAAGCTTCTGTAAAAGCTTAGCCCGGAAAAATAGCATTAACGCCATCTTTATATAACACTGTTAAAGTCTGACTGAAACTTGGCTTTTTAAAGCTCCATTTCTAGAGAATGTCATGGTTTTTTTCTGACAGCACTCTGTATGATAGATGAGTCATATCATAACAATAGAATAGAA
Organism: Pao palembangensis; assembly: GCA_015343265.1. NCBI lineage: Eukaryota > Metazoa > Chordata > Actinopteri > Tetraodontiformes > Tetraodontidae > Pao > Pao palembangensis. Next base: position 3,392,147 of record CM027092.1, read on the forward strand.
CGATAGAATAGAGTTTTGAGGAGTTTTGTCACATTTGTGCAGTTATGTTCTAGAGTTTGAATAAACATAAGCTTGTAACAGATGAAGAAATAACCTATCAGTAACCTGTGACAGTAATGAAATGGCTGGATACAAGATTCTCCAGGTTTACTGACTGAACGTGTGACTGGGACTGGCTACCTGGTTGCAGCACGCCTCCTGCTCCAAAGCTCTACAAACCAGGACAGCAACGTTCAAGGTTCAATTTGCCACACTTGCCACCTTTAAAAAAAAACAAAAACATGCAGATTATTTTATTGTTTGCGAAAATACAGTCAAATATTTTGAGTCAGTTAAAGACCAACGTATGTTTTATCAGTCCATTTTCTGGGTATAAAAGACACAAGCAGAAACAAAAAAACGAGCAGTTTTTTTCATTTTGAACAAAAAGTAAATTACTTGGATGTTTATAGGGAATGATGGCAATGTTAACGCACGGCGGCGACACCTGCTGGTCATTTTAAATGCCTACTTTCAGGGTGCCTCCTCGGTCTTATCTTGCATGTCTTGTCAATGATAAACATCGCTCTCACTTAAAAGATAGCCTACTTTCTGTTTCACGTGACGTCATCTCCTCTTCCGGGATTACCGATAGCAGGGTACACTATTTTTTGCTCCATTGAGGGACCTCCAGAATCTCCAGACAAACGACATTAAATTTCAAAAGGTAGAGATTAATATTATTTAGAACTAGGCAATAGGTTGTCTTGCTAATGTTAGATGTGCTTTGGAATTTACTATTATGAAAATGTCTAGATTATTTGTGAATGGAAGTTAAGCAATGCTAGCGACTAGGGCTACAACAATTGATTATTTTAGTAATCGAGTATTCTAGCGATTATTTTATCGTTAAATTACTTCAAGGCCTGCGGCTCCACACTTCCTTTAAATAGTGAATCTGCTCGACGTATGCTTTTGCTCCTATAACAACTCTAGGCTGCACAAAAAAGCTTTCAACTAGCATAAAAAGATCTGGAAAAAGAAAATAAATCTCACCAATCGATCTCAATAAATCATCTCTGATTTCACCTCCTTCTCTGTCTCGTTTACACACACCAGCTCTCCTCCACTGATAATCCACTGCTGGCACTTTTTATTCCACAGTAACATCCACCGTGTGACTTCTCTGCTCATGTAGCTTAAATTATTGCATCACGCACGCACACACACACAAACACACACACACGCACACACACACACACACACAGAACGTCTCCTCTCACTGTGTCTGCTGCTTTCAGATACATGACAGAGAGGGTGAGCAGCCCAGAGAAGACTTCTTTCCTCCCACGCAGCTCACTTGTTAAAGCGGGCTCCTCTCTTCTTCCTCTCCTCTCCGCTGTATCATTGCCAGCATTGATGGACCTCTGGCTCCCAGCGTGAATTATTAACTTTCGCTTCACAAGCCCAGACAAGCTTGCGGAGTCACAAGCATTTCTCAAAACACTCGGCTCAAAAAAAAAAAAAAACAAAAAAAAAAAGCGCAGGAAAAAAACTTCACCTTCTCTACAGTATTACTCTGTCACACTACAGTCTCTGTCCACCTGTGATCATCATGATCACCCGTGACCATCTGCTGTTTGTCCAGTTCTGATGTCAGTAATGAATTTGACACATGAAGCCACAAACTTCCAGCCAAGACAAAAAAGGTTGAGGGCTAAACCCGAACACAGGCTGCATAGATGGGAGATCTCCTCTACAGATCCTGTCAAGCAGGTGTAGACGTGATTTCGCCCTTCTCATCACACACCCTCACCATATCGGTGTTTCCTCAGACGCGACCCTTAAAAAAAAAAACACTAATCTCTAACCTGTATACATTCTGACACATTTTTGTGAATTCCTGATATACCGATGTTAAGCCCAGGGTTACACAGGGTCTGATTGTTATGAATGTCTTTTGAATTTGTTGTGGATGAATTTCTTTCTGTGTATCGGTACAGGTGTGTGGTCCGTGGCGCTCCAATGGTGCAGCCATAGCTGGAGCCAGAATCAGTAACTGGGCTTCACTACCTTTCAGAGGCTGATTTAATTTCATTACCTGTGACATTACCTGTGAGAGTCTCTTCAGGAGTAAGGATAAGGGATTTAAACAGGATTGAGTACATCAGAGGGACAGCACATGTTAAAAGTGCTGGAGGTAAAGGTCAGACTGAGATGATGAGGAAGAGTGGAACAGGAGATTTAGGATGATTTAATTCCATGGATGTAGATAAAGAGGACAGGAAGTTGCTGTGAGAGGATAGCCTGCAGAGGATGGGGGGGAAAAGGAGGAGGATGCCTGGCTATGGCGACCCCTGGAGGCAAAAGCTGAAAGATCTATAGCTTTCTATACTGTATATGAGAGGTGTCAAGCTCAGAGAGGGGGCCAAATATAAGAACTGACTCTAGTTAATGGGCCAACCAGGATAAACACTTATTTATAATGTTTGTCTTTTGTCCTTTTAGATGTATTATTAGAAATCATTCATACGGAAAATGAATGCTGAAGTGAAAATGTTTGTTTCTTACAAATTCAAAGCTAAGTTAATAAAAATAAAATCAATAATAAAACTTGAAAAACTTCAGTAAAAATATTAATATTTTTATAATCAATAACAAATATTTCTGAACTTTTAGCAGCATGCCCTTCAATTACAGGAGAATATGCAAAAACATTTAAATTTACTCTGGTCTGATAATAAACTCTCCCTCTGGACATGAATGGCCGATTTAGCAATTTCTTTTGCCACAATAAAACTAGCTTTTACTGCAGCCTCACTTTGAGATATTGCTTTTTTGAATATAGTCTGCTGTTTAGGTCTTTGTACCTGTCCTTGTGTTTTGTATAGTGCAGTCTCAAGTTATATTCTTTAAGGACGGCCGCATAAAAGACAAACAGGTTTTTGCATTATGCTAGTGAACATATAATCCATCTCCCATCTTGAAATGTCCTGTTTTCAGGGTCCATCTTTCATTTGGACATGTTTAGCGTAGTCACTCTTCTTCTTCTTCTTCTTCTTCTTCTGGTTTATTGGCCAAGTATCCAGCATAAAGGTGCATCACCTCCTACTGTGTTAGGGTGTGGACCAGAGCGCTGTCCTGCAGCTATTGCAATGCAGTCTGGGATTTGTAGTATCAATGGGCGCATGCAAAATACCTGCGGGCCAATTCTGATAGATACGAAATATTAAATTGATACAATTGTTCCAATTGTTCCATGGCCGAATGTGGCCCAGTCATTGAGTTTGACATGTCTACATTGTAGATAATGTAGTGGAGTCATTTTAGTGACACTTCAGGTTCTCAGTGATGATTCAAGAGTTGTAACAGTCTGTTCTCACAGTTTCTTCTCTAAAAGACACTGGTGTCAGAACTGGGATTGATGTTTAACGGCCGAGACATCGTCATACTGTGTGTGTGTGTGTGTGTGTGTGTGTGTGTGTGTGTGTGTGTGAGATGGTTTTATATTGCCTTAAATCTAATATTCATTTTATTTGCATTGCTGTCTTCGGTGGAAGCCTTTCACACTTGTTCGCGGCAGACAGCAGCTCATCATGATGACTGACACACGCCGGCGCACAGACCTGCCTGGTCGGTGCGAGGAGGAGGAGGGCACGGCTAAATATACCTCCTTCCTCAAAGTGAAAAGTTGTGATTCTGACACTGATGGAGCCAAACTGACATCCAAAACATCCCGTCAATCCGGCGTGTTTATCTTTAGGAATGCACGGAGGGAAGGAGGAGAATGGCCCTCGACTGGAAACACAGGACAGAGCTGGAAATAAACCAGCCAATTACTTGCTTTCATCCCAAAATGTTTACTTTGTGTTTTCAGATGAGCTCATTTGTTTTACGAATTAAATAGGATCAAATTGTTAAAGAGGAAAAAAGAGAAAGCTGGTGATGACTCATGAAAACACCCTTTCTCTCCACCCTGGCTGTGTTGCTGTATCCCGTCCTTTCGTGATGCAGCCAGCACGCCTGCAGCATCGGGCTCCCTTGTTAAGAGCCTTGCGTGACAATTAGAGGGAACAGTTGGCCTTTTCTGCGTCCCGGAACGGCTCTGCCTGCCCGTACATATGTCTATGTGCTGTGCACACACAATGCCGTCCCAGCACCATTCAACAGGGAACGATGGTTGCAGGTTAAGTGTTATTTGTCTCCCTTCACTGTTGCATTGAGTAAATGAACAGGAGGGGAAGCGAAGACACCGTGGTTGAAAGGAAAAGCCTGGAAAGACACGAATGAAAGGAGACGCAGAGATGAGCTGACGACGAAGGCAAGTCTGATGTAAGGCTTGAATGTGAGCTCACGTCTCTATATTGTTCTGCAGGCTTTCCTCAGGATCTCCAGTCCTGTTTTATCACTTTCCCAGACACACACATATGCACATTCTCTCCCCCCCAAACTCAGACAGAAGAATGAATCATCCCCGTTGCCGACATGAACTCACGGGGACGAATTTACAGAACAATCCCCAGCTGCAGTGTTTGTTCCGTGGTATTTCAACGGAGTGTTCTTCTGGCCAGTCTGGAGCGGAAATAAACACCCATTTAACCGATGTTAAATTTACTGCTAGCTTTGTGGGGAAGGGGAAACCATATCACTTTTAGTCAACCGAGCTCTGGCTCCAGAGGATCAATATCTGCTCTCAAATGTTAATATGTTACATTTATAATGTGAAAAGCAGACATAAAAAATATCATTTAATAAAACGGCCACCGCATCTAAATTATATGGCATGATATGAAAGTAAAGCACTTTGAACCATGAGAGGTTTGATAATAAGCTCGCCACCACTAAATCTGCGAGCGGGCGCTTGATTTATTTTTGGGCTCTGCAGTTTCCTCTCATGTTTTCTGTTTGCTCCATTAATCTGAATCAATTGTGAAACGGGACTATAAATGTGATGATGTATTATTGATGACCGGCTCATGAGGGACCTCCTCACACACACAGTTCATCCACACGGACCTGCCGCAGGAAGAAATGAGCTGCCTGTTTTGCCGCAGAGCTGTGATTGTTGACAGGGGTTGTGGAGCTGGTCTAGACTCTGTGTGTGCGGACACACAGAGAATCCCTGAAAGTGGCACTTTTTTTCTTCATGTAGTCTTTTGATTTTTTTCTCCCGCCATTACTATTCCGCTGGCGGCTGGCGAGGCCCCCCGCCCGCTCCACACTGCACACTCCACACAAGAGGAGAGGAGAGATTTGATGGAGAATGTAGAGGAAGACATGTGTTATTATAGCAAACTGGAGATCAACCATAAGTCAAACATAACTATCACACAGTCTGAATATATTCTCTCTCTTTCTGTTGTAGGGTTAGTCTGTTGTTGACTTTAACAAAATTGTTGGACGTCTTGAATTAGTATCAATGACTGAAATAGAACCACTGTTCTATTGATAGAGTGATGTAAATAAACTAATCTATGTATTTACCACCATTCAACTGTAGAAAAGACATTTGTTTAACATATTTTACGACATAAGCCGGACAGACTGTGTCTTTCAGGCAGCCATGAGGATGACTGATTCTCCTTGGTGCATCACACTGTGCAATGTGTGAGTGCACCGTACACACAATTTTCACCTTTCCTTTGTCAACAGTTTCCTGATTTGTATTCACCGTTTTGCAGCTTTTTGTCATCAATATATGCAGTATATATATGTATATGTTTGTGATGCCTCACAGCCTTTCTCTGGAAGGTTCTGGGTGCTCTTTGAGGGGCCTGTGTGCTCCAAACAAAAGGAAATGGATGGGTGGAATATCTGCAAATGTGTGAACTCTGCAACTCATTATGATCTGGAAGACGCAAAGTTATATGATGTAAATAATTTTAAAACTGTTCTTAAGGGATCACATAATCCAAATTGACTCCTAAAAGCCAGATGGCTGGTTTGGTGGTTGGCACTTGCAGGCTTTTTTTACTCTGCACAGCTTAAGTTGTGTCTGTTTCCACCCCAGCACCTGCGTCCTGAACTAACAGACTGCCAGCCATCCTTTCCTGAGCACCGCGCCAACGAGCCCACAACAGCGATAACCTTCTGGAATAAAAAGCTCGGCAGTGTCCCCACGGAAATGAAATCTCCTCCAATACTTTCTTAAAAACCTGCTGAAAGTCATAAGAACAGAAAAGCTCTTATGGAAACAGTGAGAACAACTGAGCATCATTATATTTATCCCGATGATAAAACCGGCGATGCTGCTGATGGCTATTCGGATGACTCATTCACTGTTATTATCCCTGTTGCACGCTAAGATGGCGTAGGCGTTTAGCAGTATCATAAAAAAAGCACACACAGGAAGTGTTCGAGGCAAACCGCTAGCAGAATACCTGCTTGAGCTTTTACCCGTAGCATCAGAGAAAGCCGAAATGCAGCCAAGGCAGCCATAGAGAAACAAATCTGACACAAGCATCTGTAGTGATGGAGAGTTTGAAGAAGGCAAACGTCTCCCCCCATACTCCTCCGCCTGGGTTCCTCCATCTGTCGTTGAGACTGATGGCTTGCGTATGTCCGACAGTTGGAGCGTTTACACGTTCCCTTACCACCCTGGGGCAGTTAGGGTAAAAAATGACCAGCCGACATGCATTAGGGCACGCATGTTCACAGGGGATGCTCTGATTAACAATGAGGTCATGCAGCTGAGCCTCACACACCGGGCTGCCCACATTAAACAGGGTAAAGTGCAAACACACAGCTGGCAACTCAGAGCAGCGAGCAGCACAGCCACCAGCCAGAATATTGCATATTAGCATAATGTCTGCTGACAGGGGAAGGTTTATTTGAGGATATTTCACGCAATGGGTACAAAGAAATGGGAGATAAATCTTCAAACAAAATAGTGAAATGTGAAAACAAAGCGATACTGACTGAATTATGGTGGGCGTCCGCTAGAGAGGCTGTGTTATGTTTGACATTTGTTTTTTTTGGTGCAAATTCACAGGTAAAAGTGAGCAGGTGAGCCAGACAGCAAATTCTCTGCAGCTGCTTTTGAATTTGGCCCCGGTGTGTTCCTCTAAAGCATGCATTTAATAACTCAATTACATTTTCCATTTTGTCTTTCTTATTAAGCGTCAAAAACTTTCAAAACTTTTAAAATTGTTTCTTGTACTCCAAAAGGCATCCGACCAACCTGACATGTCACTTGCTATTTAAAGCACCTGAACTGAGTCCAAGGACTCAAGCTAAATGATAAATTGCCCAAAAAAATGTTTAGGTTGGGTTCCTCAGTCTGATTCCTCAGTCAGTGTTCAGTGTTCTGATGTCAGTTTTGCTCATTCCATGACTCTGTGGGGGCGCTGGCACGCCAGGATAGTCTGGGGTAACTGTTTCCTTTGGCAAAAAATGGTGAAAAATGTCACCCCTTCATTTGGTTTGCTTCACTTTCACACTGCACGTTTCAAAGAAACCTCTGGTTGAAACCCCAGAACACCTGCTCATAGACTAGAGCAGTCTGAGGTCACGCTCGATAAGTGTTTTCAGTGGTTACAGAAGTACGTGTATTTTTCCAGGAGATGCCCAGGAGAGCACTTTTTTATGTACTAATGGCACTGGTAGTCACCAAAGAGCTCCTGGGCTGGACAGTGACAGAGGGGACTTTTCACATCAGGTATTTGATGCTTCGGTGAAGCCTGATGTGGAGGAGAGTGAAAAAAAACAAAAACATATAAAACACACAGCCCCATTTCCTCTTTTTGGATTGGTGTTTGGCATAAAGCCCTTTGACTCTGGAGCCTCAAACGTGCTGAAAAATATCACCTCCACAAAGTACATAATGATTTATTTTCTGATAAATGAATTTGAGCAGTTCCTTTAAATCTTCACACTTGATATCGCAGTTGTTTTTAAAGAAACACAAACATCTGTCCACTCATCACTCTCTAATTGCAGTTCAAGCTAATTACACTGTGTTCTGTTGTAGTTTTTTAACCTTTTTTTTTAACCTAATTACCACATTACTTTTATATCATAACACACAGCTCCAAAAACTGAATGGTAATGAGAATTAGGGAGAGGACTTAGAGTTGTGAAAGCATCTAAACGCAGTTCAACCAATCAGCAGAATCAATACCGATCCAATTAACGTAATGCTGATAAACTTGGGCTGCTGCTGATCAGCCGGCTAGATTAGGTTCTCCTCTCCCTGCGTACGGATCAACAGGCCTACTTTAATCCCTGTGCACGAGTGTTTGGATTCTGTTACCTGTAACCAGATAGAAATTGATTCCAGCATACCTGAGTGAGAACATGAGAGCGTAATAAGAGTCAGCCTGGATCTTTTATTCCCCCACCGCTGCCAGACGGCGGTTTCCTTTGTCACCTTAAGGAAACTTTCAAGTCAGGGCACCGAGGAAAAAAAGCACGATAATCTCTGAGTTTATCATCTGCAAGCCCACGCGGTGCTGTTATTAAGCAGAGCGTGCCTCTAGAAGAAAATCCCATTCAAATCACCTCTTTAAATAAAGAGGCCACAGCTTAAACTGTCTCATGTAAGCAGGCTGGAATTTAGCAGGAAAACCCAACCGCTTCCACAACTTCTGGGTTTGCCTGGTTCATTAAGAGTGTTTCCTGTCTTTCAAAGATACCTTACAGGGAGAGTTGGGATGGAGGGATGTTTGTTTCATCAGAGTCAGAAGCAAATTAGATGTCTGCAACGACGATATGAAGAATCAGAAGAGTTCCAGCACGGATGAAAAAGAAGAGATTGAAAATGAGAGACAAAAACTGACAAACTGAGCTGGAAGACAGCAGGAAGGTAGCAGTCAGCGTTGCCCACCTGTGTGAAGGATTCCTTTAATGCTGGAAGAGATTTTGAAGTCAGTGGGGAGCCGTGCTGATAAACTGCAAACCTGCGCTGAATATCAATGTCTTGCACCCTGAGTGGAATATACAGCAGCAGCTCATTTATATCGATTTATCCAATCGGAGGCCACAAAGTTTGGAATACATTTCTGTAACAGCACCCATTTGGACCCTGTAAATCAGCCATCGCTCATCATTATAGTCGAGAGACAGTTCAATTCTTTCATCGCCACTCTGGCACCCGGGCCAGGTTCTTCCCTTTCACCACGCTGAAATACAGTAGCTGCAATTCCTGAGCGCTGAAGCTGTTTGATACTCCAGCTAGAGACATAGAGAAACATTACGCATTTTTTTATTTTTCAACTTTATCCTGGCCTCCTTCAGCAGACACTGGCCATGAATAGGTCCTTTTTTAATGTGTTTCTTTATGGGAAATATGAGACAGTAGGAAATGATGAGAAACTTCAGACAGTGTTATTGTCTGATGAGGTATGACTGTATATGGTGACCACCCACACACAGCAGATGATAGGGCTTTCTCGATTTAGACTGTCCTTACTGCCCTCTGAGGGATGAACGACAATCGGGCCGTGGCCACGCCCACTTCCTGCAGAAAATGCAGAAAATGAATAGGTATGAAAAAGGGAGAAGCAAAAGAACACAAAAGGCAGCTGAGATAAGACCTGCTGGGGCAAAAAGAGGACAGGAAATAGAATGAAATCAAAGGTGGGGAATTCAAGTAGCAGCATGGATTCTGGTGCCGAGTTCAAAGAGCGGAGCGTGTCCTTCATCCAAGTACAGCCTCCTATAAGAGGAGATATATTGCATAATTATATAAAATCAGAGCATCTGAATTATTTATGGGACTTGTGTTTAAAGTACTTGAAAGAATGGAAAACTGACTTGGGAAAAAGGCTCCAGTGTATTTTGCATGAATATTTGAATGGAGCCGCAGCCAGTGAGTGACATTTGCCATCTGACCTTCATGCAGACGCTCGGTCAGTCTGAGACAGTGCATGGTGGTCTGTATGCTCACAGAGCTCACGTTAGAAAGCAGAAATCTGTGTGTTTTGTGTCCTTGCGAGACACTGTTACCTTCAATACTTCACTGCTCTCTGGAGAAACAGCAGCGTTTTTCACTGAGCTACACGTACAACCATATGGAAGCACTTCAGTGATGGATGGATGGATGGATGGATGGACAAGCACCAAGATTGAGAATATGAAAGTCAAGAGTTGCACAAATATGCCAGTATTGTAGCTGTTTTATTTATTTGTTTGTTTGTTTGTTTGTTTGTTTGTTTGTTTGTTTGTTTGTTTATTTGGAGTGATTTATCCCAACAGGTAACAGAGAGAGAGAATTTTTATCCAGCTCCACCCCCGTGGTTTGTTAGTCTGGAGATTCTTCAGATGGCATGAGGCGTTTATCAAATGTTCATTTGAGGAATGATTTAAAAACAAAAATCAATATAAGCATCCATAATTCTACCTGTCATTGAGCGACGAGTGGAGACACACATGACGAAGAAACACAAAGTCAACCTGGAAGTCACGAATCACACATGAGACAAACAACTGCATAACAACTGATTTCCACCTCCATTTAATCAGAGAAACGGGACATAAAATGCTCCACTACTGTCACTGGGCCTTTTTACACAAACAAAAGACCCCGCTTCTGTTTTCATACAGTCGCTCAGTGGAGGATTTGCATTATGTTTTTATTGGTTTCTTCTGCTGGTTAAGGAGGTTTTCATTCACCGTCTCATACGTTTGCAATTTTAGGGAAGCAGTTTTTAGAGTTGTATTGTTGGCTTCAGTGCTTCTCTGTGGACCTCCATCTGTGATGTTTAAGAAAAAATGGGTTCTTCTTTAAGGGGCTGTTGGCATTTTGCATGCATAGACGTTAGCATAACTGTGGCTCGTATATTTGTCTCGATTGCAGCAACATTTAGAGCGACACACTGTTCCTCTGCTTATTTCTATTACAGGCAGGCTCACTTTATCAAGACTGGCATCTCTGAGCTATTTGTCAAGGTCAAGGGGACTGTATTGTGTTGATATGTCATTGTTGGTGTACGTTCTCATTTGTCCAGCCTCAGAAAATGTGTATATTAGGTGTTTGTGGTTTCGCATCACTGTGTGCAAGAGGCGTGAAGTCAAATTAAATTGTTGCCGTGCGGTGACAGTTCCATGGAAACCCTGAACAAGGTCTGGATGTTTAATTCAAGTGAAAAGATGACCAAAACATGCCTTTAGATCATGTGAACCTTGTTGTCTGAGACACTAATTGAAACAGACCCGATGTAGATGCTGTCTCTCTGTATCAGTCTGCTCTTTCATCAACCTGCCCTCTACTGCTCCTCTGTTGCCACTCTATCTCTTTTGTTGCCCTCCAGATGCCCCCCATCCACAAGATTCTTTTCTCTTCTTTACAAACTGGTTAATCCTCCTCACCTACTTTTGTCCATTTTGCTGATTTGAAACATTTTCTGCCCCTTTTGCGCTTCTCTGTGTGCTCTTTCTTCCATCCTGGCTGTTGCACGTTAATCTGGCTGTGCACACTGTCCACTGAGAGAGCAATTAACCTGATCAAAAGTTCCTGGTGCTGAGATCAAACAAATTCGCTGTGAGGGCAGTAGTGGGGAATGAGAGGACACTGGGAAATCTGGAGATGAATAGGAAAAGTACGAAAAATAAGACGGAACCTTCAAATGACCGCTGGACTGAAAGAAAGTTTATTTAGGCAGCTGAGTGATTAATTTCTCTTCTGCTGTCAGCACCTTGTACTGGTCATTGGACCACAGCTCACTAGCTGAGACGATCTCATCTCAGCCTCTCTTGCCTGTGAGGGATTAAACTCTTAATCCGGCAGACTGGGGCTCGCTATTGGTCCTGACAATGCTGCAGCTATTGTGGTGTTACTGCTGCGTGTGTGTGTGTGTGCTGCCTTCAGATGCATTTCACGATAGTATGTGTGAGAGGGATGGTCAGCAGCCCCAGGTACTGAATAGTTTTGTGTTCAAGTGTGTGTGTGTGTATGTGTGTGTGTGTGTGTGTGGGAGAGAGAGCGAGCCAGAGACAGAGATTAATATAAAACAATGAGGCAGGATTTCAGAGAGTGTGCTGACGATGGTGTCATGGATAAACAAGTTAGGGGTGTTCCCTATCAACCACCAGGACAAACTCCAAAGCAAACCCTCTCAATGTCACCATTTGTCTACATCCATATGTGATAAAGCAGAGGTTAATAGTATTTATAAAAGCATAGTGTGTTACTGTGGAACAATGGGAACCCCATCCATTCATCTCCTTTGTGAAAAAGAAGAGGCCAACATGTGTATGCAGCCTCCTGGTGCACACACTAACTAGCCCTGGGCAAATGCCTGGTTAATGAATAGTGATGGAGAGATTCAATAAGCCGGGCATGTCTCTTCTTAGCACACACACCTCTCACAGGCCCCCACCACTGCAGTTTCCATTTCTACCCTCGCTAATGTGTTGTCTATGCCGTTAGCAGCCATAAGGTCCTGCACAAAGTGTTTGCTTGTTTGTGCACTTCCCCTCAGGCCCGTGCAACTTAACGAGCTCCCTCTCAAGAACAAACTCGGTGCAGGACACCAGGCAGTGAAGGACGGGCCATGGAAAGCAGGAGCATAATGTTTTCTGCAAACTTTGACCTTGTACATTTTGTAGGTCAGAAATCTTCTTTCCCAACTATTTACTGTTGATTTTATTTTGTTGTATATTTATTATTTATATAATTTTAAGAAGTTATTAATCATTCAGTTAGTTAGTGGTGTCACAGAATAATCCACTGTAAAAGGTTGTCCTTTCAGAGATTCATATAGTTTGGTCATGTTTTGATTAAACAGCTCTGTCTAAAGGATTTATTATCTGGTGCATGTAGACACATGTTGATGAGACGTCTAAGTCAGATGCACAATCAAACAGCCAGTTTTGGACAGTCACATGGCCAAAACACTCTTTTATGTTGGGCCTTGGACGCTGCCCAACATAAAAGAAGCAGAATGTACTTTTTTTCAACAACTGTATTAGTGCAACAGTAGTTCTACTGTGGGATCAGACTACACCTTGAACATGTACGCATCTGTCACCTGTTCGCTAAATAACACTCAACAAACACCTGGGGAGTGAGATCACTTTTCCTGCTCCCATAACATTAAATTGGAGGACACACAATGCTCCCCCCGGCCCCCATATATCCCCGACTGAAAGGTGTCATTACACCCAGATAAAAGTCTTATTCACCAGCTGTCCCTGGTTTAAAGGGTAATGTTAGATATTTATTACTAAGCCATGCAACACTAGATGTTCTCGCCATGCACCAATTTACACTTCTAACGCGCTTATTCAGTTGCAATTTTTTGCACGTAGATATATTCTTTTTAACTTCACTGTAGAGTCAGCATTGAGGGATCATAACGCTGCTGCGCCCCCCGTTGCGCAGGAAGCCATCAAGGCACACGTAGACTGAAAATCTCCCGGTCGTCCTTCAGCTTCACATTAACGGTCCAAAAGGAAACGTGAGATAGTGCAACATTTGTTAGCGCCACGTTTTTGAGAACAGCTTTCATAACAGGGGAGCGTCAACTGTGCCGTCCCGTTTTTCACCTCCACGCATGAACTTGTCTCTGTTGCGCACCCCCCTCCCCCCTCCCTTCCCGCTCCTCCTCTCCTCCTCCTGCAGCAACATTAACCGAGCTGTAATGGGACACTTTGAGCGCACCAGACCATCTCCTCTGACATGTGCAGCCGGACTCCGTGCGCGCCGTCCGCCGGATGGAGTGATGCTTGCGGGGAAAGAGAGAGACACCCGGTTGTTCTGACATGCGGCGGCTGGAGATGGTCGTTGACACCCTGATTTGGTGTTAAATGATCGTGGGGGGACTGCGAGCGGCAGAGGCTTGATCACCGCGCCTGTGTGACCGTCTGGAGATGAGTGCGGGAGCGCCAGGTGGTAAGCAGCACTCCATAAGTTGGTGCTTTCTTTTTAGAAATATGTGTCCTAAGTTGAAATTGTTTTGCGTCCGTCAATAATGCAGCATAAGGTGAGGGAACAGCAATATAGCAGTCATCCAAAACCATTAAGAAAACCTAATAATTGATTTATAGGCATGTAAAATTATATTTCAAGGAACATCACCTTGTTTGTGTCTATCCTTCTCTCTTAGCGTCCTTAAACTTAGACTAATCATAATTTAATGATCTTTGTAGTTTTTTTTTTCTTTTTCATGGGTGGAAAATAGTTCCATAGAGAGAGAGAGAGAGAGAGAGAGAGAGAGAGAGAGAGAGAGAGAGAGAGATCCATATGAGACAAGGTCCCTACTCGCCCCTGGCAAATGCAGTCACTGTTGACTTGGCCATGAATATATTATCAGCTCCTAGTCTGAATATAGCTAGGTGCAGAGTACATCCCTCATAGAAAAGGTCTCAAGTCTACCAACAAAAATAAGTTTGAAAAGCAGGAAAATAGTATTTATTTCTTTGCAATTAGCCGGTTAATTGATATATTTACCATCTGCTGCCAGTGTTTCACTTCGCTGTGGAAATGAAACACCGGCATCATGACAGAAGATGATTTATTGGTGCTTTCCGCAAAGGATTGTGAATCTGAAGCACTCACACATGTAGGTGACTGCCTGTAACTGCAGGCATATAACTGCCTGTGGTGTCCAACCACGCATGTAATAACATCAGTGTAGACAAATGCAGCACAGAATAATCTGGAGAGCGACTCACTGCTTTATTCCAGGCTGTAGTGCGCAAAGAAATGCTGAGCAACTGTACCTCTGACACATACTGCTGCTGTACAATGTGAGGTCCGAGCTGTGTGTTGTTTGAGTGCACATGTGTCTTCAGAGATGGCTGGAAAAGGTCTGGAAATGCTCCCCCCTGAGACTCCACTGTTGCTCCTCCTAAATGGCTCTGCGATGTGTAGAAAATCTATTAAAGCTGGCAGGAGAGATGTGCAGGGTGGCCACCCAAAGGGTTACTCAGCTTTTGCACCAAAGGAGCTGAAATCATCAAAATGGCTACGAAAAGGCCAATTCCAACCCAAAATCTCTTCTTTCTAGGGCCTGGGTAACACTTTATAACTATTAAAGTCCTCACAAAGATAGAAGTACAAGGATGTATGTGTGTGGTTGTGGGTGTATAGGTGTGTGGAATCATTAAAGCACCTGTTGGTTTCTTGCTCTGACATGTAAACAAGAGTGCATTCCCCCGTGGGTTTTTTTTTTTCTTTGGCAGGCTGCTGGTTGCGTCTGGAGCATCAAATAAAATAGCCACAACTATTTAAGGCTTTGATTTGCACTGAACCATTCTGGGCAGCAGTTCCAACCAACTGTGCCAAAAAAGTTTCAGTATTGCCAAGAAAAACATTTGGGGCCCGTGTTAGAGTGTCTGTTGCTGGGATTTCTGCCCGTCTGCAGTGGCAAATAAAAGACTGAGTGTGAATAACAGCATGTACCTGAACTTTCCTTTTCCATTGTCTTTTCATTAAAAATTTCACACTTGTATGAAAAAATCCCTTTTCTTACACTTGGGTTTAGGTGAAGAAGGAGTTATAAAAGTCTTTTTCATGTTAAAAACAAGAGAAATCATGTGATGGAACCTGCTGCACTGCAGCCTCATTCAGATGTTCTCTGTCTCTCCATAACATCTCCTTTCTGATATTTGTTCTTTATTGTGGCATAATCCTTTTTTTATCTTCCACTCTGACATTTCTCTCTCCGCCTTTCTATCTCTGCCACCGTCTGCTTGATGCTGCCGCATGTCTAGGGCCGCTGTAATCCCGCTGTACCGACAGCAAAGATCCTCTGCGGTCCCTGGGCATCACGCTGCTACATATTTTTCTCCTTGACTCATCCGCAGTCACACGCTGCGGCTATCAGTCATTGATCAGTTCGAATCCCGTATCTCCATGTAGGCTTTCCTTTCCCAGGGTCCAACTTCACGCTGGGATTACATGCTGATCAGATGTTGAATCCTGTCATCTATTATGGCGTTTGGCAAAACTGACCTACATTCTAATGCAAGACAGGCTTTTGGACACTTCTCATTCATCTAGTTTGAGAAGTTTTGTTTTACTTTATTGATTTGAACACTAGAATTTCCAAGCCATACAAGGTTGAATTTATTACAGTCGTTTTGTACTATGGCAGACCCAGGCTACAGTGGGTGGGCATTTATATGACAGAGTTTAAATGTGTTGGACCAGACTAAGACGCTGTGTCCCTTTTTTTTGGTCTAGATTTCCAAGCGTGAGCTGCCCAGTCTGGAGCAGCGTGCTTTCCAGATGCTGCCATGCCTATCATCAGCAACGCCAACCACGACTTCAGCAATCTGTCCGTCAGCGATGACAGTAGCCTCGATCGCATCTTCACAGAGATCCCGGAGACCGAGACGGTCAAGGTATGACCGCAGACAACGGTAACGGTGTGTGGCTGCTCGTATGTTGAAGGCTTTTGCTGTTCACTTTCCAGGGTGTGCACTACCAGAGGGCTCAGTTCATCCGTCGCCCCGAGGACCTCGTGTCCGTTGACCATGCGCTTCTAGCAGTGATCAATGTCGGGGGAAACCGCTACACCTTCCCCTGGAGCACGCTGGAGCAGTTCCCCCTCACCCGCCTGGGTCGCCTGTGCGGCTGCCGCTCTCTCGAGGACATAGCCAGCATTTGTGACGACTACGATGAAGCCCACAAGGAGTTCTTCTTTGACCGTTCACCGTCCGCCTTCAGGGTCATCCTCAACTTCCTGGCTGCAGGGAAACTGCGCTTGCTGCGCGAAATGTGCGTTCTCTCCCTGCACGATGAGCTGAATTACTGGGGGGTGGAGATGGCGTACATGGAGCGCTGTTGTAAGAGAAAAATGTACACACGCATTGAGGAGGTGCATGAGCTGGAGAGGCGCGAGGAGGAGCGAAGACAGCGAAATGCCATGCAGCGGGTGCCGGTGGAGGAGACAAGGTACCGTAAGGTCATGAACTGGCTGAGAGATATGGTGGAAAATCCTCACTCCGGGCTACCAGGGAAGATCTTTGCCTGCTTGTCGGTGATCATGGTTGCCGTCACAGTGGTCAGCTTGTGTATCAGCACCATGCCAGACCTCAGAGAGGAAGAGGACAGGGTGAGTGAGCATACACCGGGAATTTAAACATGTCTAATTGCCTGGCTGGCTTTGCTGCTACTTCTAGGTGGAGCCCTTGAGCCACATCTGGTTTCCATCTTCTGTAATATAGAAACCTATGAATGAACAAGGACAGAAACATGTCACCAGTTCCATTCAAGTAGGAGTTTCTGCGTCAGTATTGGTGAAGATCATCTTCTATGCCTATGAAATTCTGCCTACCTTTAACACAAGCCAGGTGTGTGTAGAATGTATGAATGATCCAGGCCTTGTAGCCTGGCTTGACTTGGGAAGACATGAGTGCGTCAGCATCCAATTTTAAAAATTTCCCAGGAGAGCGCTCCTGTTTGTGTGTGTTAGCCTTATACTATAGTGTATGCTGAAGCATGTCCAGTGTGTGTTTTACACACACACACACACAAACTCTCCAGTTGTTTGTGGCAGTCAACCCATCTGAAGAGCTCGTATGCACTTTACTGGGCGCTGCATGACATCGTTGATATAAAGCATTGAAAGACTAGGAAACATCGAGAGTCACCCAGTGGTGAACATGATCACTGAATGGAAACTGTATTTTCCTTTCATGTGTCATGGTTGCAGTCCTGCTAATCTCAGGAGCTGCAGTGGTGAAGAGACACTGGCGAGATCTGCGGGGAAATGAACCTTCCGTTAGTGTGGGCCAACCAGGTCACTTCCCCAACTCCCTGCATTTCAAAACATGCCATCCATGTTTATTCCCATTGCTATTATGATGCCGTGTACTGCAACAGACCTCTGTAAAAGGTGAAAGGTGAGGCTCTTACATACAGTAACATCTAAGAACCTCTGAATCGCCACAGCACAGTCGGGTTGTCATGAATGGCGTGTCAGAGCACGGCTTGTCATGCCATGTGAGCACAGAGTTTTGAGGACAGCTCAGATCTGTGTGCATCACATAGGGCTAAACGCACGTCAGGCGCGCGTTCATCGAAGCATTCTTTTTGCGTCTCAGTTCTCGGAAAAAAGGGCGGCCCCTCCAAAAGCAAACAGTTCCATCTGCTGCTTCCAGGCTGGACTCCTTTGACATGTTGCGCTGTCAGGCTGTACACGTATGTCGGACCGCCACGTTTCCCTGCAGTGGACCGAGCCAAATTGACCCCATCCGCTAATGACTCATCAGGGCTGTCGAACCACCTGAGTTTGGGTTAGGAGTGCAAAAGGAAAGATAAAGTCTGTGGGAGATAGAGGGTGAGGACAACCATATTATGTCAGAGAGAGAGAGGAGGAGGGAAATGGAGAGAATAATACTCTTTGGAAAAAGGAATTAAAATGGAAAAGGATAAGAATGAGATTCTAGCAGGAATAAAGCCAGAGATAAACAGTGCTTAATTTCCCCCCCCCCCCCCCACCCCCTTTGTCTCTCTACCTCTACAGTCTGAACAATGTTTTTGCTTGTCCTCAGTTAAACCCCTTACCAAACAGCGTAACAACATGAACGGAACGATGTGAGAGGGGCTCAGTTTCAGGCTCACTGATAATATCCATCAGTCCTCCAATCCTGCTGTCTTTCTATCTGTCTTCCATAAGTGCTCTGCCACTTATCTAAAAACTTCTCCTGAGCGGCTCATGTTTCGTTACAATATTCTGACGTGCAGTGCGCCATCCCTGCTGTGTTTTAGAAATGCAAATGGCTGCAGAAAGTATTGGTTTAAAAAAAAAAAAAATCAGCTTCATGCATACAGGTGATGATTTTGGACTAAATATTCATCTTCAAAGCGTAAATATATAACCTGGAAACCTGGAAAAGAAAACAGATTTTAAAAACTCTAAATGTTATTTGATGCTTTCATCTAAAATCCTCCTGTGTTCTGTGGTGGGAGAACAACGGTGCTTGAAACTGAAACTTTGCACAGCAGAAACTTTCTCTGCATGAATTTTACTTCACTCTGCATACAGAGTAAATGGTTGAAGTGTTCTCAGATTCATGTCTGCGTTGCTGCCAGGTAATGAAGTATTTTGAGACCGCCTCACTAGATCTGCTCTCCTTTCTCTCAGTCGTTACGAGCCTGGGGAGTAATTAAAGTGGATGTTTAATGTCTTTAATACCATATATTGGAGTGGGATTTGCCATTAGATAATTGAAGCTTGGGGCTTTAATTTAAAGTGTCTGGAAAGAGTGCGATAAAGATAGACAGATAAGTAGCAGGATGTACGACTGAAACTTCAGAAGGTGAGTTTGGGAATGAGTCCTCATTGACTAAATTCAGCAAGACCACGCGGAGATGTATCAGCAATCTTGCTAAAAAATCAAATCTGCCTGGGAAGGTAATTGGAGCGAGCACAGAGGCTTGTGTGATTTCATTTTCTATCATGAGAATGGCGGAGTGAATCTCAGATAATGTAATGCCGGAAAGGAAGATAAATAACTCTTTGTGAAGCAGGAGAAAACAGAGGAGTGGGGGTCGTGAGATGGTGTGAAAGGCAAAGAATGGAGAATCAGTCAAAAGTGAACATTAAATCAGCTGTGATTCCTCTTAAAGAGTAAACTGCACAACCCAGATCTCGATGAATGAGATGATTTCTGGTTGAAAACTCTGAAAGGACCTGCACAGTGTTTTTGTTGAGAACCAAACTATGTAACGATCAGTGGACAACCAAATCATGAACTCGAGACAACTCCTCATGTTGCTCAGTGGTGTGAATGCTGTCTGTGTGCCTGTACGCACCCCTGATAACATGTGGGAAGGCTCCTGTTGAGATGAACAGTGGTCTCATGGGGATCTCTGCCAAGACCTGGACGCCTCCCCAGAACATCCAGCAGGTCATTTTGGAGGATGTTCCAGGGAGCAGGATGTTCTCCACAGCATCCTCAGACCTTTTCCTCATCTGCCACATTCTCTTATCTGTGAGGACAACAGGGCATCAATGGTGTTCTAGGGCGAATGCAAGCCGGCCTGCACGGCCACGAGAACATTCCCCTATTTAAGGCCCTCACGCCACCTTCAAGGAACAGGAACTTGCACGTGTGGACTGATGGAGATTTTTTTGTAGAGCTCTGAAATTGCTCCTCCTGGTTCTTTCATCTTCAGAATCTTTCCATCTGTCCAGTTACAAAGACCAGCATTTCAAGACCAACTGGTTTCTGTAACCGGTCTGCGATGTGTCTAACTTATTGTAGTGTTGTCCTGAAAACTTGTACAGTATTTTTGCTTTCAAGCAAAAATCAAGCAAACCAAGACAAACCTTGCAAGGTCAAGAAAAAGTAAGAAAATGTTGTCTTTGCTATTTTGTTATATCATCAAACGACCAGTGAGACTTTGCTCTGCTCGATCTTCCCAGAAACATTTGTCTCTGGTTTCATCTTTGGAACTATGCAGAGCTATATTGTATGATCGAATACAGCCCCCATATGAGTTTGATTTGGTCTTCAACGCTAATCAATTAGCAGGCTGATTTGTTTGTTTCATTATGACAAAAATATTTTTAAAGTGCCACATTTTTTTTATCTTCACTTGCCAATAAATGCATGTAGCTTCCATTAAATGAATGTATGTGTTACATAAACAGATGTCTGTGTATCTGAACTGGCTCCGCAGAGAGAATTAGGATGGCATTCATGGAGGAAAGTAAATAAAAATAATGCTGCAGGATGCAGACAGTGCATTAGGGAGAGGAGGGGAAAGAAAACACACATGAAAGAAGAGAAATGGCCTCACTGGAACAAGTCATATAAAGTAAATGTGTGCAGTGCATAGTTCTGCTCAGTTACGATGTGAGCGGCTGCTTCTGGCCATCCTGCACATCCGCCAGCAACATGCAGTAAGGGAGTGGATGTTAATGACCAGGTAGCGTAGAAGCACCTAACGCTGAATATTGAGTTTCAGTTCAGAAGCACATGCAGTTTCTGTGCTTTCTTAGCTTCGGGTGTGTGCGCATTCTTACTGACTGTATCAGTATGAAGCACATTTCATGCCTATAGCAGCCTATTGCATATTACTGTATGCCCCTCTGCCTGATGTGCTGCATGGCTGCCAAGTGGGATTATGGAGAATAAGAGTAAAGAAAGTGTTTATCTCAGGATGCCAGAGAGGGAGAGCGTCCCAGTATAACACAAAGCACTGAGTGTATGGCGGCTCCTTGGACTTGATTGAATTAGCGCTGAAGAGTAAAAGCTCCACAGAATATTTAGGGCTTTTTTATGATCCTGATAAATTAAATCTGCAATATCTCAAAATTAATTAAGATAATCTCAGTTGCATCTAAATGTTTATCTGTAGAGGAAACATTTTAATAATTACGTTAGCAGAATTACAGCAAAAATCAAACTACAGAAATCATCATTTAAGCAAGATGAATGTCAGCACTAGTCAGACTTTATTAGACACCTAAATTCAGTGGAAATTGCTGCACGGCTTCAAAGATTGTTTGGGTTTTCATCTCAGTATATCGGAATGAAAGAAGACAGAAATGATCTTGTCTTGACATTATTGAATTTTGCCTGTGTCGATGAAGTCCCACTCGCTGTAACTTTGTTATTCTTCTACTTTGAGCAAGAGTAAATCTAAAAGAACAAGACCTAGGGGGTTTAACAGTGATGGCTGAAAAAAACAAGTTAAATTTGGTCTGGAGACTTATCCTAAAAATAAAACAACCACGTCCTGATAAATTCCAACAGCACATATCTATAAATAGTCACATTACAAACAGAACAGTCTACTTGTGCCGAACCAGTGGATCATATGAGAGTGAGGCTAAAATATCTCAACTGGCCTCTTGTGAAAGGCTACACCAAAGTTCTGCTGCCCAACACTTTGTTAAGCAAGTTTTCCTGCAGTGTTATTGCAGTGAAATTGTGACACCAGCAAGGGATCATCACATTGCAACATCTGCTGTTCACCGTTGTCTCTGCCCTCCCTGGTTACTGCAGCACACCACAGTCATAACCCAAAACTCCACCCGAGGCAGCTCCGAGACATCATGTTTAATGACTCATTGGATTTTTGTGCTTCCCCGGCGACTGAGCGGTTCCATTCTGTTCTCCACTTTCCTGCATTGATTCCGGTCTGGGTCGCACAGGCGGCAATTACAGGAGGTAAATCCAGACCATCCTCTCCTCAGCTACCTCCTCCAGCTCCTCCTAGGGAAAACCATGGTGTGCCAGGGTCAGATGGGAGATATAATCCCTCCAGTGTGTGCTGGGTCCGCCTCAGGAGCTCCCTTTGGCTTGCAGATGCTCAAAACAGCCGGAAAGATGCCCAAGAGGCATCCTGGTGCCACCTGGTGAACTACCTCAAATGCCCTCTCTTGATGTAGAGGAGCAGCAGCACTGCTCTGAGGGCCTCTTGAATGATTGAACTCCTTTTCCTAAAATTGTGTGTATGCATATTGTACTTGTTAATTGCTATGATATTATGAATTTAGCACCGCGCTAAACTGAAAATTGGGTGAGAATAACTTAATAACTGTTTATGGCTTTTTCCAAACTCTGTCTGGAAAACATAAGCCTTCATTTAAATTACATTTTAATTGCAATAACCAGATAATGTTGCTTTGTGAGTCTTCATCAGTCCATATCTTAATGAAAATGTTAACTTTCCTGAAAAATAGAGTCAAACAAACTCATTTTTTGGGTGCTGTGCATCGCTCTACATATACAGTATGTGTGTTTGTGTGTCTTTTTCTCTTTCTAGCATATTCTTCCTACATCTGTTCTTTATCTTTCCTTTGTTCATCTATCTATCCTTCTAAACATTTCATATTCATCCATTAGGAGGTTTGTGGGTGAACAAGCTGTTAGTCTCGGGTGTGTAGCGGCCCGTGCTGCGTTCTGTGCGTGGTGAGTCTTGGATTGGTCGGGGTTGGTTCTTTGTTCCTCTTCCCACCTCATACATATGAAGGAGTTTTGCATTTTAATGAACGTAAACACAAGCCATTAAGTGTGTCTCTGTGTGTGCCTCACTCCCAGGGGGAGAGCAGCCTGATGTATCCAGGTGTCACTCAACACAGACCCTTTAAAAACCTGTGGCAATGAACACAGGGCTCGGTGTACAAGACTCCGGGTTAAGGCCGATGTCGCTGCATTCTATTGACCTGTCTTTTTTACCATGCCAACTTTCCTGCTTTCAGTTGTTAACAAGAAGCTTTATAAGTGTGAACACGAAGCCATTACTAAAGCACAGAATATTTCAGCAGGGCAAAGTGTATTCAAGGTCTTAAAAAGTTGTATAGAAGCTGGCTGAATGGCAAAAACTCTTCTTTACCTTTCAGTTTAAACGCAAGTATGAGGACAGTAAACCTAATATTTGGTACACAAATCGGCATATTGCTCCAACATCCATGTTACAGTTGTAGATACCGCAGGATCGGTTGTTCTAATCACTGAGCTGGAATGCATGGCTTTTAAGTTGGAAAAACATGTATAATTCACGGCTTGAGAAGCTTTCTCTTGTCCAATAATAAAGAGACACCGTAGGACGCAGAGTGGCTCGGTGTTGTAACATCTGCGTAGGGTCGATGCTGACAGACACATGGGAGGCAAAGAGATGCAGGCACCTCATTGTCCTCCAACCAATGTGACCCTCAAAATAGGTGTCCCCCCATCTCCAATGTTTCCCACATTAAACCTTTGTTTAATGCTTTGTTTTACATTCTCCGCATGTGGGTCTGCAGCTGCAAAGTTGATTTCATTTGTCCTGAAGCTTAACTACTCCTCACTCCTGAAGTTATTTTAGGCATAGGAGTGAACGTTTATCTCCATGAATAACATCAACTAATGTTTTTGCATGTTAATAAGCTATCAGGCTGTTGCAAGCTCCAGACTGACATTATGCATTGTCTACTTCACATAAGAACTGAGGATTTATTGTCATCAGGTGTATTTTTTTTATCAGGAAGTCAGATGTGTCCATTTATAGAGCTGTAGTAGCAGGGACTATGGACAACAATCTTATTAGGAGAAATTTGGAGATTCATTTTACATTGAGATTGTTATTTCAGAAAGTAGGAGTTGTATAGAGGGCATAAAGTGTGTGTGTGTGTGTGTGTGTGTGTGTGTGTGTGGGTGGGTGGGGGGGAAGTGTACATATTCTACTAGCAAAGTAAGGAGAGGTTTTTGACGTGAGGACATTTTGGCTGGTCCCAACAAATTCAAAGGACTGTTTGAGAGTTAAGACTTGGTTTCAGATTAGGGTTAGGGTAAGGGTTAGGGTCAGGGAGGTTGGGGATAGTTAGGGTTAGGGTAATCGCCTGGGTAATACATTATGCCAGTAAAAGTACTTGCAAAGATAGAAGCACAAGGGTGTGTGTTTGAGAGAGAGACAGAATGACCGAAGAGGAAGAGCTTCTGGCTCTAACAAATGGGCTATCATGAAGAGGGAAAGAATAGTGGCACGAAGCCCTGATGGACCTAATGTCAGCAGGAGAGAGGGGTGAAAAATGCAGTAAAGAAGGAACTAAATTAGAGCAGGGGTGTATGAGCTGTGTGGAGAAAGTGCTTAAGTGCAGCCAGCAGGACAGCGCATCAGACAGAGAAAACATGGTAATGCAGTCATGTTAAGAAGAAATGTAAAGGTTGATTTATTAGCCGGTGGTTCCTTTCTGGACTTGACCTTTTAAGTTATAAACTCAATTTTTCAAATATCTGCTGCTCGGTCTTTTGAAAGCCAAACAGAGAGAGAGAGACTCCCACTGTGTGGACAATAACAACTGCTGCTTTAAATACAAACATGTGATGATGGATTATTTACGACAAGAAGTGATGAAACTGTTATTAACTCAAGCGTCGTATTAATTCTGACATGTCACGAAGGAAAGTGCATAGTTTGCTCTTAAGTGTGTGTGTGTTTGCTTCAAATTGACCATCATACTGTTTGTGAAAAGAGGCCATTATGATGGTTACTATCGCCACAGCAACAGTCCCATATTGCTACCAGGTACCAGGTCAGCGTAATGTAGTTGATACAGAATCAACTGTGCAAAAAGATACTCAAAAGATTAGTACAACTTTACAGACTCTAAATGCAGTTTGCTCTTTTTATGCAGCTGCAAGCTGGGCTGTGACATTCTCGAGTCCTTTATTAGAGCAAATACATCAGTCTCGGCCTTGGACCTGTAATTATCAAGCATAATAGTGAATGCCAGGACAGTTTAGGTCTCCGCAGCATCCACACATTTACTGGCCTGTAAAAAACTGTGACCGAACGAGATCAGAAATTGAACAGCTTAACTGGCAGCTGTGTCCCTCAGGAGTTAACCTGAGGAACATTAAAGAGGCAGTGAATGTTGGACTTATCTTGTTATGAACAGACTGGAAACTTCGCACGAATGCTAATGCCCTTTGCTTTACGTCTGTGGAATTACTAAACAGCTTGGTCAGGTTTGTTTTTTTCCCCAAAGCTGAAGTTTTTCCCTATGCAGAGAGGGTTTTGTCTAAGCAGAGAGGATGGTGATTTCTCTCGATCAACTGGGTTTAAATATTGAATGACTGTTGAATGACTCTGCAGAAGTTATGGTGAGAAATGGCATTTAATTTTGTACTCATTTATGAAGCTTTTCATATTCCCTTCTGAATACCAGCACATCAGTCCATCATTTTTAGAAAATGATGTGCTGTTGAATTGAGAGACTGACAGAAATTTGGGTTTTTTTCTACCTCTTTTATGATGTATTTGGAATCTAAAATAAACTGCACTTGATCTGAGTTATGAGCAGAGGCTGTGTTTGACTGTGTTAGGTCATAAACTCAAGACACTGACACCACTCCTAGTGCTGTAGAATATTATTTCTTAATTGGTCCCAGAGCAATAAAAATGGCCAATATAATAACTGCGAAAAGTATCAGAATACGTAGTTGTGGAAAGAAAACATTTTTTATTAATGGGAAACACACAGAAACTTTTCCAGTGGTGGTTTTAGTGGCTCCTCTCAGACCGACATGTTTGATCAGTCGCTAATTTTGCTGCAGCTCAGTTGCCGCATTATGCAGGGTGAAACTCATGGTCAGCTGAAATGTTCGGCATTATAACCAGAGCTTTTCACCACTGCACAGTCTCAGCCTGCAAACAATTTCATTTTTGTACACATACTGTGAGCGGAGACTCATCATCCATCATTATTTTCCATTAGCGCAAAAAACCTGGGAGACAGTTTATCGCCATGTTCAAAGCACCGGAGCTTGTTGATAAGTCTGCCTGTACTGGGAAAGAAATGTAAAGGCGTCTTAAAAGGCATTGAAAGAAGAGAAAATGCAATGGATCGACTGCACCGTTTGACAGGTCAGAACTCCGGTCATGACTTCATAAAGCAGATGCAGGCGTGGTGGCAGAGGATGAAACAAAGTTAGAATCGACTGCGCTTGAATTGAGTTGCTTTCATTAGAAGCACAAAACAGAACTATTGTCGCTTATCTTTCCCAAACGTGTCTGCGTAACTGAAACGATAACAGGATAGGCTTAAAGCAATGGGCTGCCAATGTGGTTCTAGTACAAGATGGAGGCAAACATGCTAACATCAGGACCAGAGCTTCTGCTCAGTACAGTGTGAAATAGAGAAAGTTTTCATACTCGATGCCTGAAGAGAAATGATCAAAATGAAATTTCCGACTGAATAACAACGCGTCATGCAGAGAGGACAGAAGTGATGAATGAGAACTGGAGTACGTGTGTGAAAGACGCATCAGGCATAGGGAAACAGTGGAGGGAGTTGTGTTTCACTTACAGGAACAATGAGTGAACGAAGGAGTGCGGGCAGATGAGTGCAGGAGCAACCCGAGGATGAAGGATGAGAGGGAGGCAAGAGGGGAGAGGGTGACAGAGGAAAAACCAGAATGAACGATGAGAAGGTGGAGACGGGGGCAGGAGGAGAAAGGGAGAGTGCTGGAGAGAGGGAGAGAAGCAGAAGCACAAGAGAGGAGGAGGAGACAGGTGAAACAGAGATAATGCGGATAGGAAGAGTGGATATAATAAAGAAAATTAAATGATGGAGGATAAACGAGCATAAAAAAATCATCACATGTGGGTTGGTGTTTGGTCTCCAAATGACGTTTCTCTCATAATAAATAAAGCCTTGTCCTGCGTTAATCACTCAAAGAATTGTTCTCATGACTGTCGTGGACATGGTGCCTCATAAATACCCAAGGATGCAGCTCCTTTTCAGGAAGTCATCCTGGCTTTTGTCTATTTTTTTTTTTACAGCTAATGTCCTAAAAATGAAAAATGTTCCCCTTCAAGTGTCAGAGGCCGCCGGTGGCTGTGAGGATGAAAAGCTGCAAAGAGGAGGTGGACAGGCTAGATGGATGAGACAAAACTTTCTTTCACTCACAGAACCGGTTGTTTCCATACCAATGTTCTCTTTTGCGCCGATGCTCAGGGGATTTTCCACACAAAACTCTTTAGTGTTTTGTGGTTTTCTTTTCTATACATTTTTCTATTTAAAACTGTCCAGATGTAATAAAAATATTTAGTCATTTTTTTGATGATGTGTTTTAATGTGGGTTTAGCTCCTGAACAGCTACTGAAGGTATTATATCTGGTTGCTTGTTTTTTTGGAGTTTTTTTTTTGTTTTTGTCTTGTCTTCACTGTTCTATTCCCTCTGTCTTGTCATATTTCTTTTCCTTTTTCCCTTCAATCCGTTCACTCCATCTCTCTCTCTCTCTCGCTCTCTCTCTCTCTCTCTCTCTCTCTCTCTCAGGGTGAGTGTTCCTCCAAGTGTTACAATATGTTCATCATAGAGACCGTATGCGTGGCCTGGTTCTCCCTGGAGTTCATCCTGCGCTTCATTCAAGCCCGAAGCAAGCTGGACTTCCTGCGCGGGCCGCTCAATATCATTGATGCTTTGGCGATCCTTCCCTACTATGTGTCTCTGGCGGTGACAGAGGAGGACCCGTCGATGGAACACGATCGTCCAGGAGGAAGCAAGGGCTACCTGGACAAGCTTGGCCTGGTGTTGAGGATTTTGCGGGCGCTGCGTATTCTGTACGTGATGCGGCTGGCTCGCCACTCTCTTGGCCTGCAGACCCTGGGACTGACGGTCCGCCGCAGCACCCGGGAGTTTGGCCTCCTTCTGCTCTTTCTCTGTGTGGCCGTCACCCTCTTCTCCCCGTTGGTCCATTTGGCTGAAAGTGAGCTGACTGGGACCCACGACTTCAGCAGCATCCCTGCCTCCTACTGGTGGGCCATCATTTCCATGACAACCGTAGGCTATGGCGACATGGTGCCTCGATCCATTCCGGGACAGGTTGTAGCACTCAGCAGCATCCTTAGTGGGATCCTCATTATGGCCTTCCCTGCTACCTCCATCTTCCACATGTTCTCCCGCTCCTACCAGGAGCTCAAGATGGAGCACGATCGATTGTTCAAAGAAGAGTGCGCAGCGGCGGCCGCAGCAGCAGCCGCCTCAGGGGAGCTGCAGGAGGTGGGAAGTGGAGGAGTCGGTGTTGATTCAAGCCATCCCGGGCTGGGATTCCGTCTGGAGAAGGGTAGCGTGCACTCTCTGGAGTCTCTCGCCTTGTTAGGAAAAGGCAGTGAATCTGCAGGAAATAACAACCATGACCTGCCAGCAGCAGCTTTCTGAGCAGTGTTCACACAGACTGACTCCATCACAAACTCCTAAGACCATGACTAACTAACTGCCAAGATGGGCTCCCTGCTTGTGAAGGACAAACTTTTCGGAGCGCAATTTTGCTCTGCTGACGCAGGAAGTCGTGCAAAGATGTGAGGACTTTGGAGAAACTGACAGACTGTAAAACCCTTTAAATTAAATGGTCAAGCTCATCTGACCACAAAGCCAATATTATTAAGCGGCTGCTTCCATGCAATATTCAATCCAAAGTTGCTTTTCCTCCCACTGTGAAAATATTTAGAAGCCCTGCTGCAACTTTAATATTTGTTTGTTTGGTTTTGTTTTAAGGCAGATGCTATTTGCACCCAGGAATCCCTAAACAATGCAATTCACACCCAGGTTGGCCATTTATGCTAAAAGTAACATGTGGCAGAAGGTGTTAGCAACCAGGTATCCAAAACCAACATTGGTACTGATGTAGGGTGGGCCTGTAGGTAGAGGCATGTTTGAAAAGGCCCATTTATGCCTGTAAGTACATGAGCCCCTTTCCATTCCATGGTCCTGCTACCTATAGACCAATTAAAAAAAGTAGTATTGTTAGGTTACTGCAGATCAGCAGGAGCATTGCAGAGCAGCACAAACACGCCAATGTTAAACATAAATGCTAACTAAGGGGTGTGCTATAACACGAGCTGCAGCCTAAAGTGCAGCACAGGAGTCTGCATGGACCCCACACACAATCCTGAGTCCAGCGTTAAAGTTAGCTCATTGCAAACACTTTTGGATGCAGTGTTATGACTGGATATACACAGTTCAGTCGTGTGTGGACAGCAGATTTGTTTGCTCAAGCAAACAAATCTGCTTGAGCAAACAAATCTGCAACTGCGAATATGGGTTACTTTAAGCAACTGCAACAATCTCAGCTTCACAGGACTTGGTTGACTGCAGATGACAAAATACATGACCTCAAGCAATAAATATATATATATATATATATATATATATATATATATATATATATATAGAGAGAGAGAGAGAGAGAGAGAGAGAGAGAGAGAGTATATGTATCATCTGTGCTTCACAGGATTCATACCCAAATCCTCCAGGGGAAAGCCACTTTGCCACCTAGTCAATGAGTGCTACAATGCTATTTATATCATTTATATCATGTTTGAAGTCACTGGGTGTAAATAGTGTATTTGCTGCCTTTTGCATATTTTCACCCAGGTGCACGTAGACACGGCATCCTCTAAAGAAACGTTGCCTATACAGTATAACCTGACATGTGTCTCATACTGTATACTCCACCTTTTTTGTCATGAATTCAAAGTGCTCATCTGAAATTATTTTTTTGAGATGCTTGAAGCCATATTCTAAGAAAAAAGGATGTGTAAAATTATAAAAAAAAACCTGTTTGGACAGTGTAAGTTCATCTCCCATATGCTTAGACTCAGTGAGGTGAAGGTTTCTCAGTGAGATTACAGAAATTCTGATGCTTCTACTGAATGATGAAGAGGAGAGTGTGTCTGGGAGACGGGGTGTTAAAACGAGAACGATCTCTAACAACCATGACGTGTATATGAGATGCTCCAAATAAAAAGCTCTTGTAATCTGAGAGAAATCCATTTTCTGGCCTGTAGGGGATTTTTATTTTCTGGTTATGATGTTCTAATCTCCTAATCCTGGACCGGGATGCTCAGCTGTCCAAACCAAAAATGAACACACGCACGCACGCATGCACACACACACACACACACACACACACACACACACACACACACAGGCAATGTTTTCTGTAAACAACAATGGCAGTCCCATTCTTATATCACCTGGTTGTTATGGAATACCGATGGAAAGGCATGTGTGACATGCCAGATGTGCCCATAATCTACATTACATTTGGGATTAGTGCTTTTTAGTGTGTATTCATGTGCTTTTGGTTTTTGTTTTCTTTTCTTTCTTTTTTTGCATCTCATTTCCATCTAGGAACCCCAGTTATTTAGGACCTGTCTAATTTTACCAGCTATAGCTCCAGCGAGATTTAGGTACTGTTTGATATGTAATCAGAGCTATATACAGTATATGGGAACATATGTCTTAAGGGATATAAATCTATGCAAGTCAAATCAACTTTGCATGATTAGATGAGATGGATCACACAGATTAGGGTCATTATTTGTCTGCTTCCTCAATAGTTAAAGAGCTGGCAGCATCTGAAGACTTAGGTTACTTTAAATTGGTTAAATTGCTGCCTTGTATAGAAAGCAGATGTTTCAATGGCTGTGGGAAAAGTAAAATAGTTTACAACTCAAACTGAATGTTCTCCTGCAGACATACTGTCCATTTTTCATCTGTGGTTAAACCATTCTTTTTCTGAGCAGGTCTACATATTCTCTACAGTTTTTTGTCTTTCATGCTAATGCCACATTGACCGCCCAGCTTTTCTCAAAAATTGCTCATTCAGGACTGGGTCACCAAGCAGCATTTCTGCCTCACCGTCCACAAAAGGCCGGACCTCTGCAGCTCCTCCAGTGGATAACAGGCCCCCAGCAGGACAGACCCGTGTCCCTGCCTTGGACTGAATCAGGCAGACGTCAGTGGCCCTCTTCCAAG
Organism: Pao palembangensis; assembly: GCA_015343265.1. Taxonomy (NCBI): domain Eukaryota; kingdom Metazoa; phylum Chordata; class Actinopteri; order Tetraodontiformes; family Tetraodontidae; genus Pao; species Pao palembangensis. The sequence goes on from CM027092.1 coordinate 3,423,275, forward strand.
AGCCTTGCTCCAGGGTGAACTGACCCAGTTTTAATGGCGGTTCATGAGGAGATAGTTGATTAAATGACTCCGGATAATTTGCCATGGTGGGTTTAAAGGCATGATGTTCAATGGCTCTGATCCATTGCTGCAGGTAAAGCACAGGCTGACGCACTTTGGGATGGATGTTTGCCTCCCTCTCTCTCTTCTGCTGGCTTATCACATACAAATTGCCATGTTCATGAAGAACTACATTATTTATGCATGACTGCATAAAGTCTTATTTTTATCAGCTATATGTGATTATTTAAAATTACCACATTACGTCTAACAAATGTAGACCCAGATCTGCTTAAACACATCCATCAGGGGAAAAAGAAATAAGGTGTAGATTGTTTCTGCAGACAAATGCTCTCTCACACACCTACTCACAGCAAAATGTGAGGTTTTAGTGGGAGTTTTTCTTGTTCATTGAGAGTGAAAAGGTTGAAGGGGTTGCTGCATGTATTCATTGTTCCCATAATGTGGGTGCTGGAAAGCCCTTTGAGACTATAGCTGTTATTAGGAGGCCTGTGCAAATATACTTTAATGCTAATGTGTAGCTGCTGGAGTTGCTAAGTAAAAATGGAGGTGCCAAGTTTTTTGGAACATTCTTACAAAAGATTGTACTGTTGAGCCATGTGTGAAGTCCTGAAGGAACAGGCTGGAAAACTGAGGGAACGATGACAAAATCTTATGACCACAGCCTACTTCAGTGTCTCCTTCAATGTAAATACGGACCATTTTCTCTGTCCAAGAAGATGAAGATTAGTTTAGACTGTGACTAAAAATGTAAAAAGAAAACAGATCTTTCAGAAAAGTGCAATCAAATGGATTGCATGGATCACAGACTGACAGGTAGAAATCAGTATGTAAGACTGGGGGACTGCAGATCCGACACTGTGGCCTGCAGAACAGGAGTGCCGCAGGGAGCTGTGCTCTCTCCAGTACTGTTCACCCTGTACACTTCTGACTTCCAGTACAGCTCAGAGCTCTGCCATGTACAGAAGTTCGCGTACGACACGGCCATTGTGGGTTGCACCAGGAGTGGACAGGAGGAAGAGTACAGGAAACTGATCAAGGACTTTGTCACATGGTGCGACTCCAACCACCTGCTTCTCAACACCACCAAGACCAGGGAGATGGTGGTGGACTTTAGGAGACCTAGACCGCAGCCAGAGCCAGTGTGCAGCTGGGTGATAAACTGGACTGGACTGCCAACACAGATGCTCTGTGTAGGAAGGACAGAGCCGTTTGTACTTCCTCAGAAGACTGGTGTCCTTCAACATCTGCAGGAAGTTGCTACAGATCTTCTACCAGTCTGTGGTAGCCAGCGCCCTCATGTATGCAGTCGTGTGCTGCAAGAAATGGGACGCAGCACGCCTGGACAAACTGGTGAGGAAGGCAGCAGAGCTGGACAGCCTGACATCTGCGGCAGAGCGACGGACGCTGAACCGGCTCCTGTCCATCATAGACAATCCAAACCATCCACTACACAGCGCCATCTCCAGGCAAAGGAGCAGCTTCAGTGACAGGCTGCTGTCACTGTCCTGTTCCACGGACAGACTGAGGAGATCGTTCCTCGCTCACGCTATTCGGCTCTTCAACACCTCACAGAGAGAACGATTAACAATGTAGAGCTCTGGACCTACACACTATATCACTCTGTTACATCGCACAGTGACTCTATTATTTATCTCTACAAGACTGTATTTTCTAAAAACTTACCTCTTTATGCACATTATAGCTACAGTCTAGCACATTGTACTTTTAGTATTTTAGTTTAGTTTTAGTATTTAGTTTTTTAGTATTTAGTATTCTCCTGAGACGTGCATGCCCTTGTGTGTTTCTACTTTCGAGCTGCTGGAAATGTGAATTTCTCTTGGAGATTAATAAAGTATCTACTATCTATCTCTATCTATCTAAAACAAACGTGTAAATCTGCAGTGAACACCTGTGAGTTACCAAAACAGGTAAAAAAAACAATAAATCTGGTTAGGTGATTGATACATGTGAATCACAATCTCTGCTGCTGCATGTACAGTATAATATGCAAAGACATCAGCATGTGCACGTCTTCTGTGTACCAAAGTATTTTCTAAAACAGAGTAATTTTCACTTGAACAATCTTCCAGAAGGTAAAGTTTTTGTTTTGTATTTTGAGACTAACAGTCCCAACCCAGGCTAAACATGAGAAGAGGAAAAAAGATCGATTCTTTTATGATGTTGGCTCATCAGCTACCATGTGACTGTGGATAAGATGAGGGATATTTTGGGGGAAGTCCAGTCATCTTCATCCTGAAGGTACCTCTTGACTTTCAATGATCATTATAATTAATGATAATTATACCTAAGTGTGCGCATGGATTTGAGTCACCTTGCCCCTACTTGATTTCTTTTTGTCTCTAAATATTAAAAACAATAGAAAAGGGCTCCGCACAGCTGTTTATCATCCATGATTGAGCTGCTGTTATTGTGAAATGTACATAAAGCAAGATGTATTTTCCTATTTTCCTGTGCCTTGTTTTGCTCTCTGTATCATAATTCATCAAAAATCATCTCCCAAAGAAAATGAGTTCCTTTATAATTGTAAAAACCGACAAATGTGTGAAAATAAAGGAAATGGAATATATTAGGACTTAATTTTAGCTGTACTGACTTTTATTTATGACAGCATGGTAATATTAGCGACAAGGGTGATCAAAGAATGCTGCAGTTGTTTCAGAATTTAATCAATCTGTCACAAGATTAGAAAGTTACTGTATTTGAACTGTTCTCTGTGTAATGAGACGTGCTCTCACACGTACACTTTAATGTAATGGCCGTCTTTTTGAATTCCGTCTGAGCTGGGAGATACCATCCCGCTCTCTGCTTCAGCGAGGATGAGCGACACAAGATTTTTGAAGTCGAAGATCCAATTACCAACACGGCCTGCATCCCTCCATCTCGATTTGGAATTTAATCATCTGAACAAGTCTTCAAGGATTCCCAGGATGTCTTCTCCCTGTAATTTAGAAGAATGGAATTTAAAAGAAAGAAACAAAATCAGTGCGTGAAATTAACAAACATTAAAAGACAGCCGTGAAGCACGAGGATGGATCCATGAGGAGCTTGATTACAAGAGTGTTGGTTTAATTGAATGTTTTCCAGCACTAGAAAAAAAATGCAATTATGGGGCCATTTAATTAAATGTTTAGCCCAATGCCCCCACAGAAAGAAGGTTCTGGGTTTAGTTCCCGTCCTGGTAAAGACAATAGACCAAAATCACTAACATCAGTTGAGGTCAGAGTGGTATGTGAGGTTGTGCAGTGAATGCAACATCTGTCAGCAACAGAAAGTAAAAGTTGTTCCCCGCTACTGTGGTGAAAATGGGTGATAACAGTCAAAGCTAAAGAGTGGACTTGACCTTATATAAATGTTATTAACTAGCAATACCACTGGCTCTCTGTTGCAATGGATTTGTGCCTTTTTCGAAATAACAGCTGGGCCTGAACAGAGAAATAATAAATAGAAAAGAGCTCTTCATCTGTTTTATCTGAAGCCAGGCACACGGGACACGGCTTCACCATCGGCTGGAATGTGTTCACTCAAATTTAAGACATGCGCTGTCAAACTCACCTGGATGTCCCACCAATCTCAAGAAGCACTGACGATTCTGATGAATCATTTTTAGGCTTGTTTTGTGCCAGTTTTGGAACAGTGAACTCTAGATAGCATAGACAGAATCCAGGGTGATGCTAAATATATCTGAGGCATTTCCATTTGAATCTGTTATGGCATTAAGAAATCTGACCTTTTCCTGTCTCCAAAAATATCCATGCTTCCTTAGAGATAGAAAATGAATGAATGAATGAATGAATGAATGAATGAATGAATGAATGAATCCTTCACCAGAGACTGTCCTTTCTCCAAGATATTAAACGCTGTAATGTCTGCTAATGCTGTAGGATCATATTTTGGCACATTTTAAAGGATTTTAACAGTGAATGTGATTATATTTTTTAGTAGGCAGAGAGAAATAGCTGCAGTACTAGTGAACAGCTAGAGATGGAGAATATAGACTATATTGTGCATTAGTAGTTATTTTGCTGTCTATATCATTTCCAGACTTTTGGAGGCGAGGTTCTGATGCAGCAATACTTTCTGCACCCACACAGTCAGTCAAGCACTGCCAATTAAATGTTCTCCTCTAGCATTTGAGAAGGTTGGGCGTGACCTGTGGATGACCTGCCTGCCGTCTGCAAGCTCCATCTCCTCCCCTCCAGCATTACCAACGCCATCTGGGTAAGCCCCCACGCACACCTGTGCTTTCTGGGACTGTGCCACAGAGAGTCAGGCAAAGGCTGAAGCACCGAGGCAGAGGTGAAGAGCAGGGAACTGAACGCAGCTGGAAGATACCAGCACAGGGCACGGATTTTGCCTCTGTGTGTTCCTGTAAGGTGGGCGGAGCTGTCACCATCAAGGGAAAACTTTTTGTTTCCACAGTGCATTGCAGTGTCACTCAAGCAGACTTGAGGGAAAGATTATGAAGTCTGATACAACTGTTACCGACACACAAAAAAAGTTAAAAGTGTCTCCTCTGCGACTGTTGGCTGACTTTGAATGCGTTTGCAGAAAATTTAGTTACGGTTGCCAGACATTCTCCAGAGGACGCTCACTCCACACTGCTGCTATTCACACATTTTCATTCAGCAAAATAATTCACAGTCAGCAAACTTTTTTTTTTTTTTCTTCCAAGGATGCGGAACCTGCAGAGGTGGATAAAAGGATGTCTGCAAGCTATTGGGATGCAAAGATGTGAACTGTGTGTGTGTGTGTGTGGAGGTGCTCACGCTCATTGTAATGTGCTTTTTAAGTGATGCTGAATCTTAAATGACTGACTAAGAACTTTTTGAAGGAAGTGGGGAAACTGCTGTGGTGCCAATTTTAAACAACATATTTTTAGGAAAAAAAAATATTTTCACTTCCCTGAAGAGAGAAACCAGCTGTGCAGCACCAACAACCTCGACTGAGCTCCAAGGACTCCAAAGATCCCTCTCCCAGGGTACGTTCACCAGCACTGACAGGGACCCATCCCCACACCAGTGCAGAGATATGATCTCTCCACCGGGTCCTTGGCCTTTCCAGTGGCATCTTCCCAGGCAGCCTAGACAGATGCCACTCTAGTGACTCCTTTCTGGGCAAAACTGCTACCTCCGGGTCCGCAGAGACACCCTACTACAGGGGTGGGCAATTATGTTACCTGAAGGGCCACATTGGGTTTTAGATCTTAATGAACAGGCTGGCCAGGTGGTGTAGGAAACTAACCCTCCCCTTCCCCTAAAAATCGTGCTTGATGGACTACTGACAGGGAAAATATTTTGAAGAGCCTGTAAATTGGTCCAACTAGAGATGGATGATGAAGCTCCAAATGATGTTTGGCCCCACCTTCTTGAGAGGACATGCTAGCATGCTAGGTGAAAGGGGGGGTCTGAACCTTTTTTAATCAATCAAGATGAAAACCCTCTTAATTTGGCTTTGGGAGAAATTATTGTGATTGCTCTGTGGGCTGGATTAAAGAGTTAATAGGGCCACGTGGCCCCCAGGCCTTAGTTTGGCCACCTCTGCCCTACTTCATACAATGAGCGCTGAAGACAACAGACACTGATGACGCTGAGAGGACCACATCATACGCAAAAAGTAGTGACACAACCATCAGCCCACTAAAATGCAAACATTTCCTCCACCACTGTGCCTTGATTAAACCTTGGTTAGAATCCCAATTATGTGTGCATGCGCGATTTGACATATGTGTAGGCGCATGGCGAGACCACCTTCAGATTACAGAGAAGTATTAAATACTGCCGAATTTGTACTGCCACTAATCAGAGAGTTGGGTTTTAGTCCGGATTGTGCGCTGGGCAGTTGGTGCGTGCCGTCTGACTCCTTGTATGATTAACCACCACCACTGTGCTCTTAATGACGGCGGCTCATTGCGCAATCAAATGCTTCAGACAAGCCGCTCACTGCCGGAATCTGAGATTTGATACATGAGTATTTACAGAACCTATCTCATTTGCAGACACTACTCTCTGATTTTGTCCCAGACTGGTTGTATACAGAAATGTCAGACTGCCCTGGCTCTGGGAATGAATATATAGTGGTTTTAATTTATCGCTTTTTCAGTCAGCAAACGCTTTCATGCCATTCTGAGACCTATTCCAACCTCTTTTAGGAGTTCTCTGACTCCCGTCATGATTACAGGTAATTGCACCATCCCTCATTATGATGATGTCAGCATGCGGTGTTTTATTTTTGTTTGTTTTATTTTTTTTTTTTTACGCTTTCTAGCATAATTGTGTAACTTTTGTTAGCAAGCTGTTATCTTGCTGTTGTTTGTTGTTAGCACCCACCCCAATCAAGGCTGAAAGTGATGTCATTTTGCCATTAATTGGTCACATTTTGAGTATTAATCTGACAACAGAGCAAAGAGCAGAGATGATCTTCTGGTGACAACTCATTTGATACACATACTAAACTGACAAAATTGCAATTTTAAATCCATACATTCACCTCATGGTGACAATACAAGAAGAGGTTCCGTTCCTGGAGACTCCGTTCCTGCATTAATTGTGATAATATACGACTCCTATAAAGAGCAAATTTTGGAACAAGTGTCTCGTCCTCTTGCACAGATATTACAGCTGTCAAACAAGCGACAATTGCTTCTAACGACATCACAACACACAAAACTGGCCCAGTCACTCACACACCAGTTAAATATTTAACCGTATATTTCGGCGCAATTGCATCACTAACTTGCTGAGTGTTTCTGAGTTCTCAAAACAGTGGGTTTCATCAGCAGTGTTTTCCGCAACAAATTTTCACAAAAACCACTGTCAGCAAACAAACCCCTTAAATAAAGCCTTAAAAAATAAGAGCAAAAGACTGATTAAACTGTAAACTGTCTTTTGGTGCAAAATCGAGACCCACCAGAGGAGACTAAAGTGAAGGCGGCAGACTAAAATATAACTGAAAACCACAGAGGGGAAATGCATTCCCTTCTGGAAACATGTAACATTTCCCTTAGTGGCTGCCCACGGTATCAGACCTCACCAAAGCATTTGCATTATTCATTAGGCGTTCTTCTCCATCTATACCGCCGGACTACACTTTTCAGTCATCCCCGCCATAGATTTATAATTCATCACCAATACCTATAAATCTTTAAATGTTTTTAGAGCAGCCGTTGGGGATGTATAATTCAACATACAGTGCATCAAAAGGCAATTTTTTTTTTTTTTTTTTTTTTTTTTTAATGAAAGAAAATTTCAGGAAAAATGGAGAACTTGCCATATTATGTAATCCAAACATATCTGGTAGGTTAAGATGATTTTTACTAACAAACCGGTAGCAGCAACCTCCTACCCTCAGTGGCAGCGCAGGCACTGTCAGTCACCATCCAGTTTCCAACTATTTCAAAGAGCAGGGAAGTAAACAGTGGCAGATGAGTTTATGAATGAGGCAAAACTGAAAAGCTAAACATTAACAATGTTCAGCATGTCAAAATATGCCAGAAATCCATATGTGAGCTCATATAGTTTTATGGATTCTTTGGAGCCATGGCTCCTAAGCTTTAGTCTGCTTGAAAGCTCATTAAACTACAGGACAAAGCATTATTTTATTGATTATTTATCTTTTAGCTGCATGTTTTTCTGCACAACATACAGGCTGACAACTGGCATCTGACCCTGGCTTTAATAAGTAACATTATGGATGTCACATTTTCATCCAAGTATTAATAATTAATTAAAAGGAAAGAGCAGAGGAGCAGACACCAGCACTGTGAAAAGGCTGACCACAGTGAGGAAGTCTCAGAGACAGTCTCACACTGCTCCTGGACTGCATTACCAACATTTTGGCATCAGAGTCTTTGCCCAGGTACCCCGATAATGTCTTATTTGTAACTTTTGGTCAACAGTAATGACTGATGTGCATCAAGATCACCCTCTAGTTGATAACAGCTCCACTAGTCTGCCATGTAGGCAGCCATTATGTAAGGATATTTTACAGCTTTCCTGGTCACTACACAGCATCCTTTGAGGCATGCCTCTTAAAATGTCATTTCTTGTGGTTTTCCTAATGAAAATCCTGGCTGATGGTAGATGAAATACTATGTAGAGAATATAAAGCTGTTAAACTGGTGAAACGTTTTCCGACGTGTCTTGAATAAAAGGGTTTACAAGAGTTCATACAAAGATTTTCCACAAAGTCCAAAATGTGAAGTTCCTTTCAGGGCCACTAGATAGCGTGCGCAAACAGACCCAAAGCTAAGAAGGAATGTACAGCCACTGGATGACTTTTCTTTCCTTATTGTCATATAAACCTATAGTTCTCTGTATATAGCACCATACACCGTTAGGGATAAATGGCCTTGCTCAAGGGCCCGTGGTAGATGTGACAGTAGGGAGAGTAGGGAAAGAGCAGCTTTTGCCTTCCTCACCCAGATCTCTGGGTGGCTTTCTCCCTGGTGATTTACTAATCACAAGGTCACTTCTGTAACCTCTGGATACTCTTCTGTCATGGCTTTTTCTGGGCGTATTTAAAATGCCTTTAAAGCATGTTCTTTTAGAAACTGTAGTCCAGCTCTCTGGTTCTTCCTTCTCTCTTGTTTGTGTGTTTTTGCCATTAATTGGGAGCATGTGTTCTGTCAAGATTGTCTGTCTAGCATGTTGAATCTTGAGCTGTCTTAATGACAAGTCCAAATCCCTGTGACAAATGTGCCATGCAGTAGCTGTCTGGTTATCCAACCACCCCGAGTCCAGAGAGCTGTCTCCATGACAATGGCTTTAATTTGACTTCAAGCTGGGGTGATAATGCAATTTTACGTAGTAATAGAAATGTTAATTCCACAGCATTGTGTGCAGTTTGTCTTCATTTACCATAACCTAGGAGAGGGGACATTATACAGATTTGGATTCATACCTCTGTCAGTCACTCAGGATATTGGTAATTGCATAAAAATCCTTTATGCAAAGCTGCCTATTTCCACCATGAAGGTGAAATATTATTTCTTTTATCATGCCGTGCCTCTATCTTTCTGACTGGTTCAAAGGGATTGTAAAGGCCTAATAAAATAGCATTTGTAACGTGTTTATTCGTCCCTTTAAAGAGATGCAAAGAGCATTATAGCACCCAAGACATACAAATGTGCAGAGAGTGAAGTGCAACAATAACTCATCAGCATACAGCACACAGTTATAATAAAGAAGTGGAATAGTCACTCTGCAGTACAGTTTGGATAGGAACTGCCCTGAGCTGGTGACCATGCTGGACTTTCACTTTCACCTTTGACCTCACACCAGGGTTCTAGCGGTGAACTGACAGCTGCACTTGGAGGGGGTTTATATAATCCTGAAGAATCTACAGCTCCAGTTCTTTTTCTGGGATCTCGCTGAGGCCTCTTGGAGATACAAGAAAGGCATTTTGTGGGGTCAGATGAAAAGAGCAGGGTTAATTATGAAAATTGATTGCAAAAGACAGTTTACATCAGCGCTAATGGAGCTGTGATTGCCTATCAGGGAGATAGTCCTTGAGATGAGATAGCTGTTCGAGAAGAGACGGAACACAGCAGAACTCTGAGGCCTGGGTTAAAACCAAGACCTCAGAGTTCCACATTAAAAATTGATCCAAGTTCAACTGCATATCTGGGAAGTTTGATGCACTGACCTACTTTGCCCAAGCTCACTTCTTAGTATCTTTGTTATGAATGGAACAGAGTCTAGACCCAAACGCGAAAGCTAGAAATCCCAACAGCTGCAATATGAAAATGTATTAGCAAATCAAAAACTAACCAGAACTGACCAACTAAAACTCACTCTATAGGACAGCGTTTTCAGAAGAAACAAAAGATGCTGGATTAACTGGGAAAACTATCTAAGAGTACAAACAAAAGACACCAGCTTCACTAAGAACAAACCAACATGAACACAAAAAAGCAGAACGGCTGGAAACAATGTTTTGGCAACAAGAGCCTGAGGGACCTGGCCATAAATACTGACACTGATTAGATTGGTTACAGGTGTGCCACAATCAGTCCGGGAAAAGACAAGTAAACAACACAGGAAACAGAACTAACTGTGCACAAAATAAAAGCATCAGCCCGGAAATGTTACATTCTTATAAATGTCATGATTTGTAGAAAAGTTCTGGAAAATAAATCAAAGCTAAGTCCTGCTTTTATACATTGAATTACGATAAATAGAATTTTGCTTTGCCACACAAAAACTTAAAATGTCAACCTCACAAAGTTGTTAAGGATATAAATGAGTGATTATATTCCTGATGTCCTCCATTAAAATGATTTATCTCAGTTATCAGTTTAACATAGTACGTATGTGGGAGGTCCAGTCACGGTGTGACTAGCATTCTTGCTAAAAACACAAAATGAAGCCAAAAGAAAATGGCAGCAAGTCTGAAAACCATGGAATTCAATTAATTGCATCATTGCTAATGTGCACATCTGTTGAGAGCAGGTAGTCCTCATAACATACAAATTGAAAAGTGAGACTCGTGAGAGAGGCTGCCAAGACACTCCTGATTACTATAAAGTTTTCTAAGCACCAGAGAGGACATAGTCTGCAGACAACGGTTGCCTGGCTTCTGTTTTCAAATCTCAGTTGGACAGAGATGAACAAAAGTAAAGCACCAACCACCAGGTTCACAGGTGGGGGAAGGTTTTGGGGGTGAATCTGAATTGACAGAATGATGGACACCAAACATGGGGGTGTTTGTGAGCAGCAGGGCCTCAATGGCTGCAAAACAAATGCAACAAAATAAAGAGAAATCCTGGAGGACAGCATGATTCATTCTGCAAAGCAACTATGATGTGGGTGAAAATCTATTTTTCCAGCAAGACATTGACCTGAAGCATACAGAGAAAACAATACCCAAACATGATAAATGTTCTGCTTGAGCGGATTTGCCAAAGAAAAATGTAGCGAAATTGCAGTGTTTAGATGTGAAACACCTGATTGGGATCCATTCACACAGTGTTAGTGCTCTGATTTCAGCCATCGACAAAATATTGATAGGTGAATTTGAATGAACCTGTTCAATCTCCAAAATGTTTTTGGAAAATTACTGTAAATTAAAGGAAATCATCCTGATCCAATTCATTGTATAAGATATAAAAGTATCTCTACTGCCACTAATGCTGAGCACAGAAGAAGTTACCAGCTGAGCTTCTGTAAATCACCTGTTCACTCACTCTGAGGGGCACTAGAGGTCTTTCAAGGTCTTTCTGTTGAGGAAAAAAAGCCTTTGCTGATTAAATGCATGTAAATGCGACAAGAGTTTCTCCTTTAAAGTTGTAAAATGCTAACGATGCTAAGTGACAACCACAGTTATGGGACCTTTCCTAAAGACAAACTCAAAAAAGAGCAGAAGAATGGCTGAGATGTAAACTGGGGATTAAAAGAAAATATGTAAACTCATAAACTCAAGATTAAGCTGTTCATTTTCTATGCTCTAATCTCCAGCACTATAAAACTAAGGTGCTTGAGTGCTGTTAACTTCAGTCAACCTTTTCAAGTGGGATGAGGTTTCACACCTTCCCAACATGCAGCACAGGCCTTTCGTTAATCATGAACTTTGGTCCGCCCCTTTGGAGCTTAGATTTTTATATTCAGAGGAGCGATGCAATGATTCTTTCGTGGTATTTTACGACCGTGTTAATTTCATGGCTGATCTCTTTCCAGAGATTGTTTCTTTTCTCCTCTAAATCAAGTTTCCTTTCCATTCTGTCACTGGTGACATTTATCTGCACGGCATACAACGTGTTCTACACGAGGCCGAGAGCGGTGTTTGGAAACACATGACAATAAAGCTGAGGCAACACAAACTTCAGCAAACCCGACAGAGACAACCTTTAACCTTTCTCTGCTGTTTTATGTTCCACTGCACGTCTCCACCTCTGTGTTGGTCAGTTTGTCTGTTAATCAGTGAAGAGCTTAATAAAAAACCGAGTGTTTGTGTTTCATAAAACAAGCCATCTATCAACCAATGTGAGGTCATTTGACAGCAGTAGCAGGTTAAACCCTCCCTGTGTGTTAATTAGTAACCCAAAAATCATTTTCATGACTAAAGCCATACCCAGTTCCTGCAGCAGGATCACATCCAGTTGGACATATGTTCAGGAAACTGGAGTTACTCCCTTTGGTGCAAAAGGGTCCAATTGTAAACTCGATATCTTTCATTCTTGTTTCATTGGCATAAAATTACTTGTGCCTACCTCCAAATCAAACTGGAAATATTCTCCATCATTTAGCCAAACAAGCCCCGTCTAAACACACAACTCTAAAGCAGCAGCAGGACTGTCTGGAGGAAAAAGTAATAGTCGGTTTGATTTTGGCATTCAGAGAACAACGGCCATGCCACAAAGTGCCTCCAAGCAAGGCCAGTGTAAAATAGCTGCACCGATTTGTTTGTCAGGAGACAGACGGCGTTAATTAAAGTCTGCAGCATGTAAAGTTCAAGTGTTCCACTCGGGTCAGAGGCCTAATACCTGTGAAAATGCTTGATTATTTTGTTTTCAAATATAACATTTGTACCTGGTTTTGTTTGTTAGTGTGCGTCTGAGCACCCTTTTATAGAAAAAAACATTAATATGATCATTTTTATATTTAAGACAGCACTTAAACTGACCTCAGTTGAGGTTACAAGCTAATTAAAGTGAAGCTCTGTGTTAGTTATAACTTATTTACAGTAACACTTTGAAGACCAGAAAGTTGATGGGTTTACAAGAATTCATCAGAGTGTACTAATTATGTTTCCTTTGTGAAAGGACGGCACTGGCCTTACTGCCTCAGGATTAAATCTTCAGTCCTCATTGCTGTATTTTGCTTCCATTCATAAATGTCTGTCTTTAAATGAAGCCAAAATGATATCCTAAATCTGATTTTGCACTCGTACAGCCAGAGGCCCTTAGCAGACAGCAAAAGCACTGCATGTGTAATTAAAAACAAATCACTTCAGCAATTTTATCTTCAGGTTTCTTCGGATTTAGAATAAGATTCAGAACTAGCGTTTACTGCCAAGTAGCTTTGCACAAAGAGGGGTTTATACTGTATATAGAGCGAATTCATAATGAGGGTTTACCACAGAAGTCAGCAGCTAAGATGCTATATATTTGAACAAGTATACATCAGTGGACAAGATTAATTAAGAAAAATCAGTCAACAAAATCTGTGGCGACATTTTACAAGATCCCACATTTGAGCAGTATTTTCCCCCTCAGATTAAGAGATGTCCTGTGGAGAAATTGCCATGTGAAAACAATCATCAGACCTACCAAGGGTCAGTTCATGCAAGTATATGCATATCATTATTTTAAAATCAGGGTAGTTTTAGAAATTACCGATCAGTAGGCACAGGAGGCACTGATACCTTAGGTTTGCCATAGTTTGGCCATCATCTGTGCCCTCAAATACTAATAATGGGTATAATGGATTTCCATAGTTTTACAAGTTTAACATCACCAACAGTCGCCTGTTCATACTTCTGTATGCGTTTGCTCTCAGCAGTCGTCGCTACTGCTGACAAATAAGAATGTGACTACGGCGTCCTCTACTGGTCAAATGTTGGCATTGCTGTTGAATCTTTTCGTTAGTACGCATCACTTTACGTTTGTCATCTACGGTTTTGATGTCTTTTTTGTTGTTGAGTAGATTTTTGTATTAAAGATAAAAAAAAATCAATAAAGATAAGTAACAGATAGTGAAAGCTTGGGCAGAAACATTCAGATAAATGATTCCTTGTGTTAGGAATTAGAAAAAGGAATAAATTATATTTTAAATTCTTTATAAGACAACAAATCAAACTCTTAAGGTGACTCTCTGCTGGTATTATGGAAATATGAGTCTTGCGTATTTTTGCAACAGTAATGGGGAAATGAAACGTCTGAAATAATGGGCTTGTGAAGTTCAGCCCTACAGCCAATCAAAGACAGAATAAACATGTTCTTCCATTTCTTTTTTTGCTAAAATAAGTTGTCGTGCAACTGAAAACCAACTTTTGTGGCAAGTAGAAGTAAACACCTTCCTGCATAAATCTGCATCAGACTGCAACAATGAGAATTGATTAACATTAATCCCTATAGAGTTCTGAAGTCAAACAGGACTTACTGCAGGGCCTCCCAGTCACTTTGACCCCACAGTGGAAGCCCAGGGCTCACTGTCGCTATAGAAACAACCCCCCCCCCCCCCCCCCCCCCCCGCGTTTCTTTTGCTGACCTTGCTTCTGCAGGCCACGCTGAGGAATGCGGCACACCTACATAAGTTCAGAGCTCTTGGGAGCTCAAAGAGGTGAGGGGGGGAAGGAGGGTGGGAAAAGAGGCTGAAAGGGGGAAGTTTTTAACTGAGAGGGGACACCAATGGTAACAGTAGCTCTGAAGTCACGGTGGAGAGAAATGAACGGATTGTGGGCTGAGAAGAAAAGCTGGAACAGTTCCAGATGGAATTTTCAGCTTCGGGTGATCTTCTCAAAGCTGGAAACAAACCTTTGCCTGTGGGTGGCTCATTTCATAAAATGGTGAAACTTTTTCTTAATGCAGCTTTTAATGACCTAAACTTAAATCTTCTGATATACCCTTTTAAACCACATTATTATGTAAGTTATAGTTACTGAGCATTTCAAACCACTGGGTAGTAAAAAACAGATTGTTTTTATATTTCAGAAGAATTTCAGGCATGACAGAGACCAAAGTTGTGACGATGTTTAGTCTACATGAGACACGTTTTGAGTGGGAACCATCAAACTCTTCATCAGTCCATCTGCTCTCCTCCATTGTTTTCTTCCTTCCCTGCTTGATCTCGTCTTGAATCTTTAAACAGCTGTCCCACTTCAGCACACTGTGGTTACTGCGTTTCATTCCTCACGCACAAAAACAAGCCATCTTGGAAATGCAGAAGAAGAGAATATCATATTTCACAGATGTCTGCCCTGCACTGATGTGGCAGCGCTTCTTCAGAGCACACTCGCTGCATCGGAGCGCTTCCATCTCCATGCTCCTGGAATTTGTTGATAGTCTACTAAAGTGGAGCAGATTGAACGGCGCCAGTAATGTCTTTCTTGGCCCGTTAGAGTCAAGTAAATCCCCAGAACATCTCGTTGGACTTGCGTATGTGCCTACCTGGACGTTTTTGTTTTTGTGTGTAAAGCCAGGCCAAAACGTTACATCATGAAAGTTGATGATTTATCTGCACTCTCTTCTTGCTCATGGGAATAAACTCTGGGATTGGATTTTAGGCCAGTAAAACAATGAGACAGTAAAAAAAGCAAAGAAGGTTTTTATTATACATGAAAAGACACATAAACCGTCTATCTGTTGTTAATAAGATGCATCCGTCTGCTGCAGGTGTTATAAAAGATTTGATCTGTCAGCTGGCCTTTATGAAAGTAACACATCGGGGCAGAGCGCTGACCCCTCACACTGACCTCTGACTCCGGCTGACAGCAGTTGTTTGCACTGAATGGCTTTGACCGACTTCCACGTCAGTCCTTAGCACACTGACACAAAGGCAGGCCACCAGAGCGGACCATAGCGCTGCTGCACCTTAAAGTGACAGTAGAATGATTTCATTGGGTGTATTGGACATTTTAAAACTGTCCCTTAACTATCTGTAAAGACGTGATTTGGTATCTCACTTTTTGTATATTTACATAAATGCAGTAAATATATTATTTACTAGTTTGTGTCTTTTTTGGGCTTTCAGTTGTTCATTAACCATCAGGTAAGTGACTGAAATGTCAACAATTTTTTAAAAGTAGACATCTGCTTCATTTATACCAAAGACGAAGAATCCTGGGAAATAGTTTGACTTTACATGCAGCACCCCAGTGATTTATTATAATACAAAATGTAAAAAAAAGTAGAATTTGCTCAGCATGAGCATGTTTCCATGGTAACATCAGCATGGGAACAATGAACAACCACATCTGTGGGAAAAAGAAGTTATAATAAAGTGTTGCCATGTCTGCAGCCAGAGTTTGGTTGACAGCAAACAGGAAGTGGAGCTGCGATGTCAACTTTTGGGTTCGTATAGAACGCCATGAGCAGAGCTTAGGTTTTATTGAAATAGAGTATGACACACACACACGCACGCACAGACACACACACGCGTACTCTTGTTTCGTTACTGTAAAAGGCAGATTTTCTCTGGGATAGATGAACAGCTGATCCAGATTCATTTCTGGAGCCAAGTCATCCATCAGGTTGGAATCAAAGAGGAGAAACACTTGATATGAAGACAGATGTCGTGAGATCTGCAGACGCTCCACCCTGCAGAGAGGAATTTCTGTTTTATGAGCGTGTCTCTGAACAGATGTCTCTCATATACAAGAATTCCTTCCATCAGTATTCACTTTTTGATCTCATTCACAACTATACAAATCCAAATCCGGTCCACCCTGAATACCAGAGCATGCACCTGCGTATGCTGGCTCACTCATGCAGCCTCTTTGCTCCTGTATCTCCCCTCCCTCTGCTCTGGCCTCCCAATAGAATAGAATAGAATAGAATAGAATAGAATAGAATAGAATAGAAATATTTTTATTTATCCCAGATGGGAAATTCACTCATTACAGCAACCATCAGCAATAGCTACAATAATAGTTACAGTGACATGAGTCCTGTCCCTGAAAAACCAATTGTTATTGTAGATTTTTATACATGCAACAATCAATACTCAAATTTAACCAAAAATATAAATACACACTCACATTTGAGTTCTTACCATTAAAATTAGGCACAATATAGTAAAAAGAACTTCAGTTAAAGTCTCCTATCAGCATAATGTCCTCATATTTAATTAAGTTGATCTTAAACATCGCTGTGCAATAAAAATAATTAGTCAGATCTTCTGTTTCTGTCAGGATCAAAGGTTGCATTTCATATCTGCTAATAAAAATGCACTGATTAAAATTCATTTATTAATGACTTATTGAGTAAACAATGTTATTTCATGCACTAGAGAGGGAGCAGAAAGAGTGTAGAATGAAGTAACTGTAATGGAGTATAGCCCCTGAGCAAACGTGCAGGTCGCTTCATCATTCATTTGGGGGGATTTGGAGTATTGATATTTTGAATTGATACACTCACCGTGATTGGTACTGTAAGGTGGTGGTGGAGTTGGGGTGTCCTACATTAACGAAGTATGAGTTGATGAGAGGTAAAAGAGGCCGACTTTCCCAGAGGTGAACCCAGAGGTGAACCCCCTCCTCATCCTCCGCAGGGAGGATTTTAGACTGTACATACACACATGTGCACACTCAGGTGTGCTCCAAGATACATCACGCACAGAGTGTTCCTGAGAGGAATGAGGAATGCAAACACGGATGCTGGGCCGTTAATGGTTAAGTGCGCCGCCGGCTGGGAGTCAGCGAGGTCTTTTGGAAGCCCACACTTAGCAGCAACCATCTATTATCCCTCCAGCGGGGCTGCCCGCAACAACACAAGTGAAGCAGAGCCACAAAACACAGAATGTGAGCCGACCGCACGTTGACAGCTCCCAACAAATTCCCTTAAAGATCACCAGATGTGCTGCGAGGATCCGATAGGGGTTCAAGGGGGAGGCCCTCTCCAAAGCCCCCCACCCCCCCGCCATCTCTCGCAGAGGCATGTGCGTGCATTGTGCCGTCAGACACTCTCAGCTCCGCAAGGACGGCTGCTGTCTCTCTCTTCCTGTCCTTTCTCTCTTTTCATCCCCACACTGCCTCCATTCATTCCCACTTCTCTTTCCCCTTCCTTCCATCTTATCAGTCATTCTGCGCTGCACTTTCTCCCCCTCAGGCGGACATAAAGGCAGGTCCTGTTAGAGGGAGAGGGCTTGTATAATCTCTGGCCGTACATGAGCTCCAGAGAATTATTGCTCCGGCTGGGAAAGGCAAAGCTGCAGAGGAGCCACAAAGGTCTGGATTTTGGAGCGGAACAGGAGGAGGAGGAGGAGGAGGAGTAGATCTGCAGAGAGGCAATCGAGGGAGACGCAGAAAGCTTGTTTTCAGGGCACAGACCATGCCAGGCTGCGCGGCGCTGCTGCTGTTCCTGGTGGTGCTCCCCATGGGAAGTGATGCCAGAAGAATCAGGAAAAGAGGGCTCAATCACAAGGTGAGGCTGCACACTGGACGGAGATTATCTCCAATTTATCTACCAGCTGGTTTCAGGGCAAAGTGCTTGAAAGTATTTGAAAGAGTGGAGGCTCTGTCAGCCAGAGTTGCTTTCACACCACCAGGGCAGTTTTGTGGCCGAGGTGAGAGGTGACTGGACTGACTTTACCCTAATTATTTAAAATAAAAAACAATTTTTAAAGTAAAAAGGTGCTTTCGTAATGTTAGAAACTTTATTATTTTTAAAGAAGCGTAACAAAAAAGGCATACAATCAAATTTGTATCAAGCGTTTACACATTTTACAAAGTAAAATTTCAATGTTTTTTAAGGAATTTGATGTAATGACCCTTAATAAGATGTCAGATTTAGCCTACGTTTTATTTAAGTGTATATTTTATAAACTGAAGCCAAAATACCTGCCTTTCATTTACTAAATACTTCATACACTAAAAACACAACATTAAAATGTTAGTCAGGTCAACATTTTCCCCGATAATTACTGCAGCATTTTGGCCACTTTAATTACTGCAGTTTGACTTGTACTACAGCATTTCCACAAATGTGATTTTGGAGGAGAGAAGTTTTTGAAGAGACGCGCTTTGATACTGGAGCATGAGAAATCCACCCTGACAGGAGAGATTTACCGTTTTGAAAGTGGAGGGTGCAGCAGGTTGGAATAAGTCGCAGATTTTCTACTTTCCATATGAGTAGTTCAAGGACACAATGGCTGGCTGTACAACCTCTGCCTGTGTGTGTGTGGGTGTGTGTGTGTGTGTGTGTGTGTGTGTGTGTGTGTGTGTGTGTGTAGTGGATTATTAGGGCAGGAACTGAACTTGCAGACTGGGCCCCTGCTTGTTAAAGCAGCTCAGTGTAAGTGATTGATCAGCCCTAACGAGGGCGGCTCACTGTAGCGTGCTGCCTTATCTTTTTTTTCCACCCTCTTCTGCCTCGTGTGTGCTCATGTTCTCACTCTCCAACTGGTTTATGCCCACACTGGCCATTTCCCTCTCTTGCTCTCTGTCTTTATCTCGCTTCACCCCGCTCATCTAAGACTTTTAGCCTTGTCTGCCGTCACCTTTCCCTGCACACTGTATGCTAGGCCTCTGGATTCTCCCTTTTCCAAAAATTCCTTTTCTTCTTCTTCTTATTCATGTCTTCCTGCTCCCAGGATGGGCCAAAAGCACCGTCATGCTGGACTTTGCTTCAAAGCTGCTGTAATGGGAACATGCTGAGATGACTGAGCAGATGGAGGTAGTTTTTTGGCCTTTTCATGTCTGCATCATTCAATCTTTTCACTTTTTTTAAACCTCCTCCCCCTACACACACCATCAGAGAGATCATTTATAGTCCTTCAGGCAGCTCTCCAGACCTACATTATGGAATGTGTCTTGAAAGTCAGTCAGAGAAATACAGAATATTTCAAAACTGAGACCACCAACCTGCTCAGTGAAATGGAGCAATGGAGCAAAAATGTCTTGTTACTGCTGCATTCTTTTGTTAGTATACACTCTTATGACCTTTGACCACTTTATCATGGAGGTTAGTGTAATACTGTACAAATTCTTTAATCTAAATTCCTGAAAATTCAGTTCCGTCTTAGCAAAGATTCCTCATGAGGTCAGCTGGAGCAGAATGGGTGACTATGTAAACTCCACTTAGGCAGACTGTGTCAACAAGCTGATGGTTTTTAGGGATCAGAGTCACATCCACTCATTCTTATCGGCACCTCCCCCTGCCAAAAGGGTCAAAGGTCGCCAGTAGCAGCCATTCTAATTTCTTCTTTGTGATAGATGTGGAGGGCACATGCCAAATAAGACATACCATATACAACAATGGCGCAAAGCTTTGAATTCCAAAGATAACATCGACATGCGGCAGAGAAGGAAGGTGTGGGTGCAAGAAAGGATAGGGAAAGTATGGTGAGTGGTAAATATTAAATAGTAAATATGACTAACAAAAGCCTCAATTTCAGTAAGTTTTTCACTAAGGTAGTGAGCAGTTGTTTACAGCAGTTGTTTAATTATTACCTTGTGGTATTCCTCAAAACTCCTGGAAAGTAAATGTATGTATCACATTAAAAAAAAAACATATTAGTGTTTAGCATCTCACCAGGTAAATTTAATTTCCCCCAGATTATAATAATCCATTAATTTCTGATTCACTGACAGCTGTAAATACTGTATGTATATGTGTGTGTGTGAGTGTGTGTGTGTGTGTTTATACTGACAGCTAATGTATCTGCAAACAGAGTTGGTGAAGTCAGACATAAAGCTCACCAGTAGCTCTGTGAATTAGTTTGGGTGACGGGTTAATCCCAGTCAGATGACGTGAACACACCGATCGGCAGCACATTTCAGTTTTAATCTAATACAAATTGCAGGTCAGTGACATTAGATATGTTCCCTTTCTACATCCAGACAGTTGTTTTCTTTGGCAGCAGACAGATTGTCTCCGTTACAGCGTGGCTAACATCAGGGATACTAAACCTGCGTCTGAGCGGTGCTGTGGCATAGCTCTGCATTCCACAGTACACACACGGGATCCACCACTGTCGTATCCGGAGAGGTCGTGACCTCTGCCTTGGTTTTCTTTATGAGATTTTCATGTATCATCATGTCTGGTGATACACAACAAACCAACATGATAAAGAGTTTCCAATATATCACAATGCAGATGAGTGTTTGGAACCACTGTCATGACCACTGGGTTCATTTAAGAAGGTTGTTGGTGCTTTAATTAGCCAGTGTTCACAGATTGTTAACTTTCGTGTAAACCTTCTGTCATACGTGTCTCATGGACTGATTTTCCTGCTCGAGGGTCTGTCTGCATGTCTCCTATGAACCTCGCCTGCAGGCTGTCAGCAGTTTAGCCCGTTGCGCCTCTGTCCTTCTGCACATCTGTCTGTGCTAGTACACGAGGCAGGAAATGAATCCAAATACCAGTTCAATGCAACTTTATTTATATAGTGTCTTTTACCAACAGGACTGTCTCTAGCTGCTTTACAGAAACACAGTCTGCCGCAGCAAGCTAAGGTAACACTAAAGGGAATATTCTTGTTTTAACAGGACAAAATCTTGAGCAGGACCAGGCTCATTGTGGGGACCCAACAGAAGAGGAGAGGGGGAGATAGGACAGAAGGGGGAGAACACACACATGCAGCTAAAGTCATTTATAATACTGTAAATTATCGTCACTAAAATGACTTTTATTAATTACTGAAAATTAATGAAAATTAAAACAGTGAAGCTCATTATGACGCTCAGGTGAAATTGTTAGCCCTAAGACATCCTTCTGTGCGCTCAGATGTGGGTTTATCCAGAATCTTAGTATCTGTCTGACAGTTAGGTAGTATATTTAGTATTTGCTCTCCACAAGAAACACAAGAGCACTTAAAAGAAAGAGACGAGCTGAAAGGGGGAAAAAAGAGCAGTTCTAAGATCAATGGCTTGTTTTTCAACACTGGGGAGAGAGGAAGAAAGGGGGATCAAGAAGATAGGAGCCTCTGAAGGGAGGGAAAATTCATGCCCACAGATAGACATCAGACATCAGACAGAGGCCCACAGGCAGTGTCTACAGCAGCACAGTCAGGAGTATAAATAAGCATCAAACTTCTGAGAGATGTGCACAGAGCTCAGGACGAATGTAACGGAAGAGACAAGGAGACATACAAGTTTGAGGAAGAAATGAATGACAGATATCTACCAAGAGTGAAATGTCACCCAAAAAAGATACTGAACTAGAACGTTTACATCTGCAGTGCAAGGAATTTCTGCATCTGCAGACACGCCGCATAAACAGGAAGAGTATGCTTGACCTGTGTTGATCGGATGTGAGACAAGGGCCAACGGTTGTTGTTATTATGTCATTATCCAATCACAGAAGACTTTGTAGTACTCATTCGTAGAAATAATTGTACTGGAAGTCATGGAAACAGGGATTGCCTCTTTAAGGCTATGGAAAAGGCAACAAATGCAACCAAATGCTGTGTAAAGTGTATGTGGATCCATGTTCAAACACACACCAGCAAAGATGTGATCTGATTATTGGGCAGATTAGTCAGTTAGTCAATCCCTGCAAACCCAAAGCTAATAAGTCGCAACCAAGAAGTTAAATGTGCTATATTTGTAGGTCAGAGCACTGAGGCTTCATAATTTACAGTTGGATGTGAAACACTCACTGAATGGCACCGTAACCCTGTCAGCAACATCTTAGCCTGCTTATTTAGCAACCAAATCTGCCTTGCATGGAGGGCCACCTCTTTGCTACCATCCAGTTAGCATTCCATTTAACTCCCACTTGCCCCACACCTCCACCCCTATTAACCACCCACTCATTAAGTGTGCAGTTGCCATAACAAGTTAACGTGTGTTTAGCAGAAATATGCAAAACAGAGTTGGTAACACCACTTCTGTGCCAGACATTTGCTTTCATTTTTCTCATTGTGCGATTATCTGACCCGCCTGGCAAATAAATGGTGCCGTTTTAATGAGGGCCAAACAACCCAGCC
Source organism: Pao palembangensis (assembly GCA_015343265.1). Taxonomy (NCBI): domain Eukaryota; kingdom Metazoa; phylum Chordata; class Actinopteri; order Tetraodontiformes; family Tetraodontidae; genus Pao; species Pao palembangensis. The sequence continues at coordinate 3,445,942 of CM027092.1, forward strand.
AATTATCTAATTACTAATAGAGAGGTGAACCAAAAGACAAAGCACAGTTTTCACACGCTCAGAATGGGCTGAAAGCAAGTGACTAAAGCGTGAAGCTGTCAGCTGCCAAATCTCAGTGTTTAAAGTTAATAAGCTTCCCACTATTGTAGTAATTTAAACTGTACCGTGACTGAGAGTGAAGCACACCAAAATGAATAAGAATTAATGTTTATTAACAGCTGTACTACTTTTACTGAAATATTTCTCATGCGTGGACAGCTGAGAACAATGAATGCCTGTTTGTGAAATGTGATATTTGATACCAGCCGAGTAAAAAAGTATAAACGTGCAGTTGCTTTTAAAGCCAACAAGTCCAAAATAAAATATATATTTAAAAAAAAAATGGTTTCAAAGGTTCATCATGTTAAGGTCTGAGCAAAACGTTCTTCAAGAACAGCAAAAAAAAAAGAAAGCCTGTGGAACTGTCCCGCAATGAATCAGCTTCCAGATCAAGACATTTTTACAAGCAAGAACGCTGAATCCAAACTTTCAGAGCTTCTGAGGTCACTGTGGTGCGCTGAGCATAGCGATCCTTGTCTGTCCTCTAGTGGTGAAAGGTCACATTGCATCCTGTTATTCACAACTGACTTCAGTGTAATGGCTTATATTTAACCTAAAACATAGAAAGGACGTAAGAGAGAAAAATAGGGTCAGGTGATCTATTATTATATTTCTTTAAAGCTTACATTTCTGTTTATCCATATTATAAAAGTGACTTTTAAGAACCTATGCCTGATGTTCGATGCTGCCCAAGATGGTGATTGCTTTGCTTGTTGAGGAAAAAAAACCTTAAGTTAACGAATCAAGTCTTTTATCCACTCTTTCTTTTCTCCATCCTGGAGCTTCTAACCTCTCAAATTATTCCTTGAACGAATGTTCAACTTCCTAATTCTCCGTTCCTCCCCTTAGGACTACGAATACCCCAACCACCCCCAGTCCACTCAGCACCAGAAGAATGACCGCTGTCCGCCGCCACCCCAGATGCTGCCGGAGAGAGCCTGCGAGGTGCCGGGCTGCCGCTCAGACTCGGAGTGTGAGCGCCATAAACGCTGCTGCTACAATGGCTGCATTTACGCCTGCCTAGAGTCTGTCCAGCCGCCACCAGGTGAGCAATGTTCCAAAGTTAAGCGTGCACAGATGGGTTCGAATCAGGTCTGAGACAATGACACATGACCCGTGTGCGTGTGTGTGTGTGTGTGTTCTGAACAGTACTGGACTGGCTTGTGCAGCCCAAACCTCGTTGGTTGGGTGGCAACGGATGGCTGTTGGATGGCCCAGAGGAGGTTCTGCAGGGTGAGAGCACAGCTTAATTAAAGAGTTTAAATTAACCCAACTGCTACATACCCATGAAAACATTGTCCAGCCTTTTGAATTAACTCCAAAATACTCAAATGTGCAACGATTGAAGAGTTCTTCCCTCTTTGTGGAAGCTGATGTGCCATGTGGTTTGTGCCATCAGCTGAGGCCTGCAGCACCACTGAAGATGGAGACGAGCCTCTTCACTGCCCCACGGGCTACGAGTGCCACATCATCAACCCCGGAAACCCTGCTGCTGGCATCCCTAACCGGGGGCAGTGCATCAAGCAACGCGGCAACTCTGGTAAGGCAAAAGTAATACTGATAACGCTTAAGCTGCTGGTTTGTGTTTCTCCTATTAAGGTTGCAGAAACTTCAAGGGGCCGATGTCATGAATGATGGAAATCAAACAGTTACTTTATTTTCATTTTGGCTCCATTGCACTTACAGACGGACGTGGCCTGAGGCACAAATACTTCAAGGACTACAAGGACTACTTAGGTAAGTGAGGTAATGAAGACATCTTGGAAACCCGCACTGTCACATCATCAAAAGCACCAATCTGCATGATGTCATGGTGACTCCTTTGTTGACAGGTTCCAGTGCGAGCAATGCTGTGGGCTATGAGAAACAACATCACAAGCACCTGGGATGATGCATGTTTTCAGCCAATTTAAGCTAACACAACAAGAAAAGACTCGCGCACCTTTATCTCTCTTCAGACCAAATCTTTGTTGTTCCTGCTGCATCTGCTCTCAGACTGGCCTGACCTCGGCGGCAGCGGTGACGCCACCTCAGGCATTAGCTCCCTTCTGCTCAGTCCAGTCTCATCACGTCTGACAGTCGTACCTGATCTACTGATGCTACCTCTGCTTTACTGTCTCGCCAACCAACTTTACATAACCAAAGAAATAATCGCCCCCTGCCTGCAGAAGTGAGAAGTGCAGGACTTGCACCAAAGCACTTCAGTGAATGTCTTTTATGTCCTATTGTTTCTACACACACTCATAAAACACACTCTTCAGCCAGGATCAGACCAGAGATGTACTGGTCCTGAAAGCTTTTATATTTCCTGCTTTTGTGGGTGTATTTAAAATGAAAAAGCAAATGTGGACCAAGATTCAGACAAACAACTTTGGTCAAAATATGAAGAAGTGTTACATGAGTGTGTAGGTTGTCCTGTGCTCTTGGCCTTGATTTTATTACTGTGGAATCAAAAGATGCAAAGAGTAAATTAACACACTGGAGATGATTGCAAAGATGTAGATTTTGAAAGAGGACACATGGCAAATTCTGTATATACATGATAATATTTTAAATTAATTTCCCTAAATAAGTTTCCCAAAGAGGCATTCTTAAATTCATAATACTGATTCACTGCAAGGGAATATTTTTTTTTTTTTTAATTTGAGTGTTTTCCAGATCTGCTAAATCCATTTGTTTTGTTATTGTTTTTTACAAAATTATTTTTTTAGAATAGAATAGAAATACTTTTATTCATCCCAGACATGTATATATATATCAATATAATCGCAATAATATTTACAGCAAGAGGGCTAGGGTAAAAACCAGTGTGGCAATTTACAGCAAATTACAGCAAAGTTAAATGTACAAGACTAAGTGTGCACAATGTGCAACAAAAAAAGTACTAAAAACAAATGTGCAACATGAAAAGTGTGCACATTTGTTTTTGTACTTTTTGTTTGCCTTTTTGCAAAAATCAAATATTTAAAAGTGCTCAAAAATGTTAATTTTCTAACCTGTTTTCTGTCTGTTTACGTGGAGCCGATTCAACTCAACTGGTGCTTGTTTCATTGCTGCCTGTGAGAACAGAACAGAAAATAAGCTGCTCATACACACACGAGGTGCTCAAAACTATAAATCACCTGCAGAAGGAATATAATGTGGGATTATTTTTGAATGGTGCTTAGATGTTGCCTTTTTTTCTAATAAAACTCCTTGTTTATTGAAAACTCTGTGACTATGGTTGTAAGATTCAGAGCTGAGTAAAAACTGATGATGATTCTGTCATAAAGAAATTGTCAATAAAGAATCTAAACATTTTAAATCAATAAGTAACTTATTGACACTAACATGATCATAGCATGTCATAATTTTGACACACACACACACACACACACACACACACACACACATATATATATATATATATATATATATATATATAAATTAAAATCAACTCTGCTTTTAATTTTAAACAACTTTTTTTAAATACAGAGACAGATTTAGACCTGTATTTGCAGTTTAAGTTGGGGGGTTTTTTCCAGGTTTTTTCCCTCATGAAATATTTACACCGTATCCATTACAGTTGCTTTACTGGATGCTATTATATTCTCATCTTCAGCCATTTAGTAAATGTAAATGTGAGTGACACTTAAATCCTTTTGTCTTTATTTGTTAATATTGTTTTTGTAAAACTCTCGCTGTGGTTTTCTGCTTGTAAAAAAAAAGAGGAACAAAAGAAAAGATGTGTGGATGATTTCTCATGAAGCTTCGATTTAGTAAGAAAGGTTGAGGAAGAAGGAAGATAAATGTAAGCAAAAGACCTGCATGGCATACATGGTAAGGTAGTATTTGTTTTATTGGAAAATGACCTTCATTTCAAAAGTGCAGTCAGGGAAGGAACAATTTTACCTCAGCTTTATGAATTCTTTGGGTGGAACTTCAGAATTCTGACTTTGAGTGTAATTTCACTGCAGTTTGCTGAGTCTGGTTCCTGGTGCATTATCTTAATTGCTGTTACTGTATTTAAGAAGAAAGCACAGCATTGCTTCTAAGAGTGTGCAGCATATGGAAAATGTATAACCCTATTGTTGTTGTTGTATCTGCTTTGTCTCGCGCCTGTTTAAAAGACGTTTTAGGGGAGGGAAAAAAGCATCAAACAGTCAGGTGTGTGTGTGTGTGTGTGTGTGTGCAACTCTTGTCTTCACATTCCAGGTTAGCCTATGTGGCGTGCGACAGCCGCACGTCAGCCTGTTGATTTATTTCACCATGAGTGCGCCAAACAAGTCAGCCGAGAAAAGGTTAGTGCTGCGTTTGCTGTAGATAGATAGATAGATAGATAGATAGATAGATAGATAGATAGATAGATAGATAGATAGATATTATTTTATTATAACATACACGTGCACCCTCATTTTCTTTATATTTTCTTTTGGACAGAAATGGCTTAAAAACTAGGCTGGATAAGGTGTTTAAGGAGAGAAAAGGCATTTTTCCACTTCTAGTCAAGGTAAGATGGTTTTATCCAACGTGTCACATCCTCATCACATCCATTATGGGACCGGTTATTTTGGCGTTTGTGCATTTTAGAGGTTGTGTGATGTTTTGGTCTGCAAAGAGAGGTAACCTGTCTTCCTTTTAGATGCTATTTAAACTGTCAAAGACCACATGATGCAATTCTTTGGTCTGACACCACCTGGATAATCACCTCTGTCCCCTGGAGAGATTTGCCCATAATTAATGGAGCAATGAGTGCAGCCAGACTTTGGGAATCCCTTGGTGTTCCCTTGCTGTTGATTGTCTTGTTCTAGAAAGTAAAGTGGAATGCATCATGTGTTAGTTAATAAGTTTAGAGTTTAAGATTTATAAATAAAATTGCAGAATAGCATCAATCAAATGTGAAAGAGGACTTAGGTTGTTAAAGCTAAAATAAGTTTAATTTGTAACTCTGAGTGACTGTAAATGTGTATATCCTGACCTCAGTTATCAGGCGGTGTACTCCATGACCTGCTTCACAGTATTATCTACCTGCATAGACCCACACACCTGGCCTGGCCTTCACCCCCACAGACTGCAGAAAACAGTGTGCCCCATTATTTTGATGAGCGCGGCCCCTGATAGGGTTACTCACCACAGCATTGTCCCTCGCTGACACCCGAGCCACTGAATTAAAACCTATCATTTAGAGACACGGCTCTCACGTCTGCTGGACCACAGGCAGCCAAAGTCACCAGACACTGGGGTTGACACTGACATTTTGTTAGTAGTGCCTGCAAAAAAAAAAAAAAGTTTTACATTGGTTTGCTTAGCTTTTTTTTCCACTTTTACGGTATACATGTTTTGTGGGTCATTACACGTGGAGATGTGGGAAAATTTCAGCGCTTCAGTTCTTTCCTGCCTGCCAACAGAACAGCCTCGGGCTTGTTGTCATGGCTGTCACATGGCCAGTTGCTCATAGCATGTGAACAGGACCAGCGCTTAGCAACATCTTCTACATGCTGTATCTCTCCATCTCGAGTCCTTCGAGGCTTTTTCCTCACTGGTGTTGACAGAGAGGACGGATGCAACTCAGGTCTGATATACATTCACACGATCTGCAAAGAATGCTGGGTAAACAGCCACCCAGGGAGTTTTGTTAATGAGTGCCTGGCCCGCTTGCACAATGTGTCTGTTTTCCTTTAACTGTGAGTCATGCGATACAGAGCAATATTCCAGCATCCTCCCCCATCGCACCTTCTCCTTCAGCTCCACAGACTCAGCAGCAGTTGTGTAATAATGTGTGAGGTCTTATCTAAAACATTGTTACATAACCTGATCAAGTTGTTGTTGTTGTTGTTCTCTGTGTACCACTGCGATCTGTACGCATATATATTTTTGTTTACATTTTCAGTGTGAGATCACACGACGCGGCAGGATTTCTAATCTGCAACTAAAAAACCCTGCAACGTCACATTGGCAAATTAAACTGCTTATTAATCAACTGTCAGTCAGCTGAAGAAAGATGGAAAATGGAGGCAGATGATGAAATGTTCACCCTCATCCATTGTCCTGTGCAAGTTAGACCTAATATTTCAAAGAAAATCCCTCGAACCACCATTGTTCAACAGGGAAACATGTACACCACACTCACACTATATGTCAGTCTTTCTGTCTGATAATCATGTTATACAACTGCGTTGACTATAATCAGATTAGCCTTTTCTTTGGTGAAGGGTGTCAGCGCTGACCTGTTGCCCACACTTGAAGGTTAGATACTTGAGCGACGGGAATCTCCTTTATTCCTTCTACCTGTTTTGTGATGGAACAGTTGAGCCCACAGTGTTTGGAACCGAAAGTGTTCCACTCCTCTTTGTCTACATCTGCTATGTTTGTCATCACGTCAGGAGCAATTTGTGTTAATTAAGATAATGAGCAAAGCATTGTGTGCCTGGTTTGGACACTGGGCCTTTGTGTCCTGGTGTTAACAAGCGCAGGTCACCTTGCAGCGTCATTGTGGAAGGTGTTAAGAGAGTAAGGGCTCAAAAGAAGTGTGCATTACACTCACCTTACTTGGGTGACAAAGCTGGCCTGCAGAAAAAAAAAAAACAGCAAAATGTCACAGTAAAGAGAACAAGAAGAACCATGACTATCTCTGGTGTTAGCAATGACATTTAAGTAAAAAAAAAAAAAAAAAAAAAAAAAAGTGGAAAATGAAATATGTTGCCTGGATACCGTGCAACCAGGCCATGTGAGGGCAAGGTGTGTGGCCTCCCCAGGGCTGCCAGAGATACCAGAGCGTCATCACACACAGATGTCTCATTGAGCCATCCTCAGGTTCTCTGCCCTGGCAGAACACCATCCAGGGCATTTAGGTCAGCACCTGCCTCACACATGACAGTGGCCAGATGAATGACTCTAAGTCTAAAAAAAAACAGCAGTTACTCACATCTGTTGAGAAGTAACTGTCATATATGTATATATGACACATATGACATATATGTATATAACATACAGGTGAGAAAGTGACAAAAAAAGCCAGCGAGTGTGACCTGCATCCCAGTTCTAGCAGTTTTGTGGCCGTCTGGGTGTCTGTCTGATAGATGGAGGGATTGAGCGCTGCTGTTATCACAGCTGATGAAATCAGCTGTCATGAGTTACAGCATAAGAGGACTACATGTGCTCTGTTTATGCGGGTGGTCTCGACAGGCTGGCACACTTGACACAAGTGCAAAATGAAACGGTAGATGAGCTTCCACCTACACACAAACACACACACATGCATGTTTTATAAATGAGGAAAATAGAGGACATGCACATATGCCTACACATTGCAGGTCTCAAAACGAAAAACAACCAAAAAATAAATAAGCATGTAGATATGAACAGATAATCATCAACATAAATCAAGCTACTTGACCAGGAGTTAAAGCTTCACTGACACACACACACACACACACACACACAAAGGAATCAATTAATATAAGTATGTGTGACCTCAGAGAAGTAAATCAATTTCAGCTAATTAGCAATTAACCTTTTCTGGTTGAACACATTTCTAATGAACGACACTCAGAAGAGGGCAAACCACTCGATAATGATTCCTTTTGATCTAAAAATCTTACCTGTTACTTTCAACCTCACCATGCAATTGTTTTCCTTTTGTCATTTCACATATCACACGTTTTAGTCAGCCTGCTGAAATGTCATACAGTCAGGGTTTTCACATCACTGCCAAACACTTGTCTACACACTAAGTATGAATGGACTATACAGCTGGTGTTGGGCACACCCTAATCTTCATTCAGATCACACAGTCACTCTTCTTGATCAAAAATGAATCAGATATATGGACCTGAATCTGCTTGTAACTGCTTTAGTGAGTAATTACTCTTTATTAGATGGATTGCTTATTTGTCTGAATGTGCTTCTTTTTTTAGATTAGAGTAGATCCAATCAGACTGTTGCCCTACTGAAACCATTCAGATCATCAGCGACAGCTTTACATATTTCTTTAAAGATCACTGCTGAGCACAGGTTAATCACACAAACACTGAAATAACTTTGTGACTGGTTATAAAGTATTCCTTCCAGAGATTTGATCTGCTGTGTTTTCATTCACAGATAGCTCTTGGAACCTGACCTACGGGCATGTGGCCACAGACATTTAAATTATCTGTCCACGTGTATGATTTCAAGTGCCATGTAAGGCCACCCGCCAGACCCCATTAACATTTCCCACGTAAGCCATGTAATTAGGCCGGTGATTGTCCGTAAATCTGTGATCTTGCGTATCTGACCCACATCTCGCAGCAGGTAGCCTGCTGTCACTGCGGATCTGAAACGTTTCAAGCTGCCGGCCACCTGCCGGGGAGGTCAGACTACGCTCACTCTTGCCAAATGTGAAGGGAATCTATTACTCCTTTGGCTGGCAGCGCCGCTTGTCTTAGTTTGCCTCATCTGGCATCAGCAATAAGCCAGAGCCCAGAATGTAAGGCAGTGGGTTATGTGGTCTGGTGCAGTCTGTCCAAACACCTGCTGTTCACGCTAATCTGACCTGATGCTTCAAACACGTGGAAAAGAGCGCAGTGACCGATGCCTAAACAGCCCGCCAGATGTTGCCAAATTTTGAAACGTAAAAAGAAGTTGGATCAGCTAGCGCCCCATGCTATATAAACGCAAGGACTGGCTGACCGAGCTGTAATGAAATACAGTAACCTGTTGCTTCATGCTACAGAAATAGCACCATGTTTCTTGTCACCAAAAGAAGGAGATTTCCAGGTGTTATTTTTGGTAGAGGAGCAAAGATACTTGTGGCTACTAAACTAATGTGTCATTTAATATGAAAACATTGAAAATGTAGGCTCAGTAGAGTACATGCCTCTGCAAAGGCTCAACAGTTCCCTTAAATCAAGAAGCTGGTATCTGCCCGTGCCCGCTAGAGGCCAACATCCACCTACCACGCTACCAGTGTGTAGCACCATAGTTCCGCTTTCAGGTCTGCACTTATTGTGAGCGAGACATTTGCAGGTTTGAGGCAGACAGAGAACGGCAGAAATGATGAAGGTTCAGGAGGAGAGGGTTGAAAGTGAGTGACAACCCCACTGGTTTTGTCTCTAAGATACGGTGGAAAGCGAGGAGGCAGGGGAAAGCTGGAGGTGCTCTCAGCAGAGACCCATTAGAGCTGCACGTCCTCCGAATCTTCATATGGGAGTATCTCTCTCTGTTTCTCCGTCTCTTTATCTTTCACACACACACACACACACACACACAGGCACTACACTCCCAGAGGCCTCCTTTACAAGACATATAATGCCAGGCCCCTGTGGCTGCTGCGCAGCCAGTTCAGGATGCATCCATGTTTCTTTCGCATCTGTATGTCACTGTGGCAAAGGCAGAGCGCAGGAACTCCCTCACCTATTACAACAAAAAGTAACAGCCTGCCTCTGAACCACTACCTGCAGAAGGAAACAGCTGGAGCTGACGTCTGGAAGAGGTCCGCATAACCCAATATTTCAGTTTTCTGTCCAGAGTGCAGAAGAAACAATCAAAGGACGTTCCTCATGAAGGAAGGATTGGTACACATCTGAAGAAGACATGGGAGATTATCGCAACTGAACTTTTCTCAAAGATCTCTCCGCTTCAACAGCGAATTTTATTTGACAAATGGAGCCAAGATTATGACGTGTAGGATCCAAACTAAATGCTGGAAATGCAGGCCCATAACACTGATCTTTATTTTGCTACTGAATGTCTTACCTGATCTCTAATTTCCCGAGCAACTACCCGATCTCGGGTCGAGAATGGTGCCCAGAGGCTGAGGTGGGCTGCAGGGCTTGGTTGTGTACTGGCAGCATGTGGGAAGTGTGCTATGAGGGAAGACGGGACGTCACCCATCTGCTGTGGTTTTAGTTTTCACCGAAGCTGCTGCTGGACCAGGAGCAGGAGGGTCCAACCGGAGGTAAGCGTGGAGAGAACGGACAGCCAAAACGGTGCTTGGCTGCTCTGTCGTCAGTCCTGTGTGGCGCAGCTTTGATCTGATCTGGCTTTGCGCCTCACCACAGGCTCGTTTGCAACATTATCATGGAAACAGTGAATTTCAACGCAACATAATATATTATTTCTTCTATTTTTCTTCTTTGTGCTTTGTTCCATTAATTGTTGCTTGTCCTGGTAAAACATGTCATTCCCACATTGTTTTGTAGGATGCTGTAACCAAGGCAACAATAATGCACGCAGCATAAAGAGTCTCAGGTGAACAGCACAGCAAAGATTTTCTAGAAGGCTGTTGTGTAGATTCGTCTTTATGCTAAGCTAACCTGCAGCTACTAGCTCTAAATTTTACACAGTGATTGAGATTCATTATGATTGATTGCCTCCCACTTTAGGAGTGTTCCCTCTTGTCGCTGCTGTTCGCCCTCCTCAAGGACCACTCCACAAGAGCCAATCAGACTGTGGTTCAACACAAATCCTGATACCACGCTCTATTATCTTAACAACAGATCGACACATCAATAGAATAGACTATTAAATAACAGGAAAAGCATCTTGAATAGTTCACCTGACTCTATCCTGTCTCAAAGCAGAAGGCTCATTACTGGAGCCTGCACTGTTGCATAACAGCTGTCATCTCATCATAATAACCCTCCATAATCTCTCTGCTGTCCTCTTCATGTGGAACAATTAGCAGGCGAGACGGCATTAATGCTGCAGTGCCTGGTCCCTAAATGCAATATTAATTCACTTTAGACGCTACAGAAACTTGGTTTTGAACCCACTTATTAGTCAAACGGATTTTTAGTATGTCCAGATAAATGAGAAACGAATACATACGTGACTGAAGTCTGCTTTTGGCGATGCACCGAAAGAAAGCTAGATTTTAGCTGTTAAAAGTCAGGTAAAGGCCAGTGTTTACTTACATATATTAAGGATATATTATTTAACAGTCACCAGAGTCAGACATGTGACAACAAGGTGGTGCTTCACACTGCAGGTGAAGGCACTGTGAAGAAAGAAACCCTGGAGTTTCTGCAGACAACTGATCCCAGCCTTTGCAAACAGGGACCCCAAAGCCCAGGGACCAACAGCAACTGAAGGTGCCTGCATCGGTGGCCCCGACAAAGCTCAACATTCACTGATGTCCTGAGATAAAAACCCGAAACAGGTTTTTCTAATTCGCATTATATGATTATACTCATACTATATTATGTATTAAAATAACTACAATTACACTTTTTGTTTTCTTTCTAATTGAAATCTAATTTAATATTTATTGATATGCACTAATCACATTGCGCACGTAAGACTTCCCGGGATTGGAAGGAACCTGAATGGCAATCGTTGTCTCCTGCTGCTCTTCCTTCTGTGGAACTCACTTTGCAAGCGAATGGCCAATATAAGTGTGCAGCAAATTCGGTGTGGGACACGGATGTACGTGCGTCAGTGTGGACGCTCACCACCGCGAGAACGCATCAGTCACACAGAGTAGGAGTAGTAGGTGGACAACAGCACCCGGATAAAAAAAACCACAAATCTATATCGGGAAAGCCCCAGCTGTCAGCGGCAGAAACCTGAACAGGTGCTTCCTCCGGTGCCTCAGACGCAGAGACCCCCTTCAACAGCTTGCGTCGCACGCTAATCTCCTCCGTGACGACAGCGCATTTACTCTGTGCGCGTAAAATCTGGACGGCGGCGGCTTTTAGATCGGATCACTCATCGGAACTGTACGCATCGGCGTCCTGTCACTCCTCTTCACCTGGTCGGGCTTGTTTCGGTTGGAGTTTGGATGCAATGACAGTTTCCAGGAGTTTCTAATCGTACTTTGTTTGGATTGTCGGTCACCTGTGAAGGCTGAGTAATACAGCATGTTACCAGAAATTAACAACAAGGTGAGCCAGAAACATTTGTAGGCAAAAATCGTTGGTTTACTAAAAAAAGCAGGCAGCTTTTATTCGCTAATTTTTAAGAAAACTCAATGATGCATTTGTTATTAGCTGCATGATGTGTCTCTGAAAAGAAAGTTGCCTCTTTTGCCCAGATACAGGGCTGCACTCCAGGGTGATCCCCTTTTGGGAGACAACTTTTTTTTAGTTATCATTTGTCATTTAAGCTCCAAAATAAAATCATTTACAAAAAAATAAAAAATAAAAATCGATCTTTATCAGTCGTGCTTATTTTCTCCTTCTGGGATTATTCCCATCCCTCCCACGCCAACTATTTGAACCTCTTTTTTTTTAAAGTCCGCCTTCTATCTCCTGAAAACTTGCCAAGTTATGATGAATAATTTGATCCATTTCTATTTCAGTCGTTATTCAACCCACTTGTTGTCAGTGGTTGTTGTGTTGACAGCTTCTGTAAGTCTATACGTGTTCCAGCGTATTCTTCACACCTTACATGGAAGGTGATGCAAATTTAACGCCTGCTGGACCATTAAACGATTCCACGTTCCACACCCGAGCGCTTTGAGAAACTTAGAATATTGTCACTAATTGTGATGCATTGAGTAGCGACTCCAAATGGACATCCTCTCCAACTGCTGCCAGCATCAAAATGTTAGAAATTACAGCTTGTGTGCCCATACTGAGTTTAGTGCAGAGTTAAACCTGCCCTCACATACTTTACTTAGATTATTATTATTATTATTAATATTAGTATTTTTTCTCAATTGCGAGCTCCGTATGTCTGTAATGGTTTAAAATAATCAGAATCTATGCTATCAACACCAAATATTTCACACCCACCCACCAAGGTTCATTAATATCCATACGGTGCTGGTGTCTAACAGCTGCTTTAAAGAGTTTTAAAATGGACAATCGCTGATCACGTTGTAATTAAAAGTCCCATTATTCCAGTCAGGCACATGCTGCAAAGTCACTGGGTTTCCACTGGCTCGGTAACCAAGCTCTTGGAGGAGTTTTGAGGATCCAATCTGCCACATTGAGCTATATGTTACCTGTTGGCACTAACAGTGCTCCTATCGTTATTACTTCACTATATTAATATCTCACACATGTGCTGAGCAAAGCACCAGTGGCGCTTTTGCTCCTCAATCCAAACTAAAGGTTATTACTGGGAAGCTGATTGCTTTCCAGCGCCTCTGAACAGCATCCTCCGTGTACACACCCCCCGTTTGAGGCTGAGCTTTATTTGACCCACATGGTGCTGCCAACACTGCTGCAGCCATTGAGTAATACATGTGTAAGTCACCCCGGCATTTGCATTGTTGAACAATTTTGCTTTTACAGCGCTTCTGTCTCCATCTGTCTAACCCTTCCCTGCTGTATATTCTATTACTGTTATAAATCATGCATCAATGCACTCAAGCTCGCAGGCACGTGTACTCCCACAGCCTTTCACATGTGTGCACAGCTGCTCCAAGCTGCAGGTACACAGGGAGTATTGGATTGTTTCTGTGCAGAAATAATCTATTTTTGGATCATAGTGGCTTATTCCTGCTAGCCGGGCTGCAGCCTCTCTCAGCTGCCCACAGGCTGTAGCTTCTCTGAAAAGAACCAAAGTGGCTGCTCGCTCATCTATTATAGTTCCTTTCTAAGCTCTTTTTCTGGTTAAAAATAGGGGAGGGGGGGGGGATTTTAACATACTTGTCCCTTAATGTGAAGCATATTTCACTCATTACTTCTACTCCCTCCTACAGACGTCACGACCGGAAGCTTTCCCTCACCCTCACAGGCTGCCCGCCGAAGGCAGCCGCCTTGGAACGAGTCGACCCTGCTCACAGGTCAGTGCTTCCCCTCGATGAGCCCCCCCCCCCCAGTCTGAATCATATCAGCTCCCCTTGTCTTTATTTAACACCACTGCAAAAGCATTGATCATAACAGAAATATACTCCTTGCTTCTACATATGTGCTGTGGGGTTATGAAGGCGTAGCGCATCACAGATCTTTAGTGATATGGTTGCATCTCCCTGAAGCAGCGTGCCCTGTGGTTATGAACGAGCGCATAACTGTGTTTACTTGCTCTGTCTGTTGTAGCAGGTGCTTAAAACTATATTTAGCCCTATCTCTATGCGTCATAACCAAGTTGGCAGAGCCTGCAGCAGCTCTAGACACATGAAATTATTTGAAACAAATCTGTTAAAGATTTGCTTTGCTGCATTGCTGTTAATGACTAATACAAAGAATTTCTTGTGTTGCTAATTTTGAAGAACGTTATGAAAATTAAAGCAGAACAGCCTAGAATTTCTCTACCTACCATTGGAGTGAAACCGCAGCTCATGTTCATATGCCATAGATATTTTCTGACACATAAACACCTCTGTGGGATGTTTATTTTTTTCCCAGAGAACTTGGCAAAGGGCAGAGTTCTAATTTTGCCCATCGTTTCCAGCATAAAGCCCGTGTATAACAGCTTGCTGCTCTTCAGTTCCCCCACAGAGATGCCACAGACAGACTTTGTCAGGACCCAGCCTCACAGGCTTTGTCCTCTTTCACTCTCACCCTGATCTGTAATTCCAGCCTCAGCAGCCTGCTGGGGGTCCCGGTCACCTGAACCTCCTAAAGAACAAATGCATGTGAAAGAAATGCTGATAGGTAGCGAGAACTCTGAGCAAATCTGACAAGGTGCAGCCAAATACGCGTGTAAAAGAGTAATGAAAGGGCCTGTAAACTTGTAGCAATAGTGTAACGAGACTGATTTAGCCTTCACACTCTGACCTGCCAGGCTGTTTACAGCTGAGGGTGCTATTCAGGATGAATCATTCTGTTCTACCTATATATAAATTGGGACATGCACCTCTGCCATAAGCATCTTCCATGTGGACTTGCGATAATTTGTGGCTTTAGCAGGATGCACTTACAGTTGTATTGATTTCTTCGAGCAAGCAACATTTAAAAATGCCCTCCGTCTGCAGAAGTTTGGGCCTGGTGTTGGGATCTTGCCTCAGCTCGAGCCGCCGGTGGTCCAGGTGGTGCTCAGCAATGCCAAAAATCAACAGTCGGAAAACATCCTGCCCCAAATTGCCAACAGAGGGGGCCAAATCAACAATCAGACCCAGGTGATTTGTTTATTCATTTATTTTGCCCGATGGAAAAACCTGCATGCAGTTGCAGTAATAAAAATAAATAAATACAAAATGTGCTAGTGTTCCATCATGGCTGTCTGTTTCCAGGATGAGAAGCCAAAGCCCAGCCAGCAGTTTGCGATGCGTTTCGGCACAGCGATGGATAAAGTGTCCTTCTCCCGGAACAGCAAAGTTTTCACTAAAAAGATGGAAAAGGACAAGTCATACGAAGGGCAGAGGCTCCCCCTGTCCCCTCTAGGTATGGTACCGTGGGTAAGAATACCTTATAACAGAACTGGAAAGAGGAAAACGATGCTATCTCACATATTGAATCTTTCGAGGGCATTTCAAGAAAAACGTGTATCTAAGTAGCAAAATCTGCCAATGCTGTAAAAATAACTTGAAGTCGCTCCTACACTTGAGAGGGGTGTACTGAAACGTTGAAGTGACTCATTCCGTCCACCTCCCCTCACTTCCTGTTGCAGAGGCACTCAAGAACTTCCAGGACCAACTGACAAGGTTTGAGCAGGAGGAAATCATGGATTACGCAGAGATCTGGTTCATGGGTCTGAGCTCTCAGAAGATTGAGGGATCCCAAGGCGCTCCACAGAACTGCGGCTATGACGACGAGCATGGGAGCTATATCAGGGTAATGTGGAAGAGCGCACTCCAAAGAGCTAGAATCTCCTACACAGTGTGTGAAAATAGACTGACTGGAAATTTGAAACACAATATTTCTCACTTTTACATTTATTTTTAAAGGCCAGAGGTGGTCACTGGTTGCAGATATATAATCACAAGGAAAAAGGGTTAGGCGACAGAAAAAAAAATTTGGCTTCTATTCTATCCCTCACATACTGCTCGAGCTGAAAGAAACGTGACTAAATGCCCGCGTGTGACCTTAATCCAGAGGCTGCTGCTTTGAGGCTGCGACTCGGTTAAGCCAGTGCTGCTGCAGTCAACACTCAAAGGGAACAATTCAAGCTCAGCTCTTACAGATGAGAATGAACTAGTTCATGCACATATTTCTATACTGGTGCTCAGTTTTATTTAGCCCTAGTTTTAGTCTCTTTGTTGGGCTGTTTCATGTCAGAACACTGTGATGCGTCTGTAGACATGATGCAGATTGTCTTAGTGTAATTCCATGGTTTTAGTCACTAAATGTATTCTGCTGTTGAATGTTAGGGATATACTATCTCTTTTAGCAACAGTGTGGAGTTTAAATCTTTAAAATAGTCCTTCCTTTGCTTGTTCAGGTGCTACATGACCACATTGCCTACCGATTTGAAGTACTTGAAGTGATTGGGAAAGGCTCCTTTGGCCAGGTCCTGAAATGTCTGGACCACAAGAATAACGAGCTCGTAGCCATTAAGATGATTCGCAACAAGAAAAGGTGGGTGTCGTTCAAGCATTCCATCGTGCACAGTATTTTGCCATTTTTCATTATGAACTGGTCATGTTTTTCCCGGAAAATAACTCCTACACTCACATTGCAGTTATGCTGTATTTCACAATGTCACCACAGAACCACACCAGGAGCTGCCCCACACTGCCACACCCACATCCTTTCACATGTTAGGAGGCTGCCAGATGGTGAAGATTTAGCTTTAGCATGAAATAATTCAGATCAGTATTCAGTAATGGTCACTGGTGTGCTGCAGGTTAATATTTCAATTAAAAAAAAAAAAAAAAAAGTAAACCAAACAGGTACAAACTGTCACAAATTCATGGATTGTCTGTATTGACATGCCGACATCATGTAAGCCTACAGTCATCTTCATCACACAACACTGTCTGCAGGAATTCCAGTGAAAAAGATTCCTGAGTCAAATCATGTATGATTGGAGATGGAGTTTATGTATTTATCTGTTTGAGACCACTGTCATTCTCCAATATTAGCATTTTGTCTCGGTGAAGGTTTCATCACCAGGCTCTGGTTGAGCTGAAGATCCTGGATGTAATAAAGAGGAAAGACAAAGACAACCTGCACAACGTCATCCACATGAAGGAATACTTCTATTTCCGCAACCACCTGTGCATCTCTTTTGAACTGCTCGGGTTAGTATACAACAAGATGTTTGAAGGCTCCAAATTTTGACTTATTTTATTTTACATTTTTTTCAATGCATTTTTGGTAGCACACTAGGAAACATATACATCCTTGTTCATCTTTCTTCAGGGTCAACTTATATGAGCTCATCAAGAAAAACAACTTCCAGGGCTTCAGTATAGCTCTCATTCGTCGCTTCACCCATGCTCTTCTCCGGTGCCTGCAGATGCTTCACAGAGAGAAGATTATCCACTGTGACCTTAAACCGGTACTGATTTTATCATGTCGGTAAAACCTGACGCTTATTTCGGTGATTTGAAACATGAGAGAGCGTAACACTGTCAATAAAACCTGATGTGCGCCGATTCAATCTAATGATGCTGCAAACGAATTCCAGAGAGAAAAGCGGGGATTTTGCTCCATCTAGTGGACTTTTGTTAAAATCGCATATTTAAATTTTCTTTCTCCTCTTTCTGCAAAATGTGAACAGGAAAACATCCTTTTGTCTCAGAGAGGTCCAGGAAACATCAAGGTCGTTGACTTTGGGTCAAGCTGTTATGAACAACAAAGGGGTAAGTAGATAATCCAGATGAGTGACTTTAGGGACAGCACAATATAATTTGGATTTTACAGCAATATCTTATCACTTTACTTCAGGCTCTTTATTTTAAAAAGAATTGATGCGTGATCACAGATTTAAAAGTATACTATTTACGCTGGGAGATTAACTTGCTCTTAACCCCTGACTCTTTGAGTTGACTCAATAATTCTAATTCTAATTCAATAATTCTGGGTGCTTTGCAACTCTGATCAAGTCAAACTGCACTGTAGCGGGTGACTATATGATAGACAGATACAATTTTACCAAATAACCACCAGCAAGACATTTTTAATTGTTAACAATATGAATAAACCTTATTTAAATGGATCGGGACTATTAAATTTGATCAAAATTTTAATTGAAAGATTGACACTTTAAAATTGATTGCAATGATTTAAGAGTGATTTTCAACAAACGCTATATTGCTATAGTTTGAACAGTTTTGATATTGTAGGCCATGGTCTAGTTTGCATTTTAACCATGGACTCTCATGGACCCAGTGGTGACAGTGACATGAGCACATATGTACAGTACAGTCCATAAGGCAGAACATGACCAGTGAAATTACCGAAAACAGAACTCACACAAATTCCACCTTAATTGCGCAACAATAACCATCACTTGAGGTAACAAATATTACATACAGCATCAATGAGCAGATTCTTATTTAAGCTAGAAGCTTACTAGCATATGTTTGTTAATATTTGTGAAGTTCTTAATCACTCAGTGGTACTACAGCCCACCTTTCAACAGTACGGTTGTGGGTATGGATCCATATTTGTCCTTACCTACATTTTCGACATTGGAAACACACAAAAAACTACATAACTTACCACACTGAACAAACCTACACTTAAACTACACAACATTGTTGCCTCTACATTAATATCTCTTCTGATGGAACTTAATTCAACACAGTCTCATCTCTCTCCACCCTCAGTTTACACCTACATCCAGAGTCGCTTCTACCGCTCTCCGGAGGTCATCCTGGGTCACCCTTACAGCATGGCCATTGACATGTGGAGCCTGGGCTGCATTCTTGCCGAACTCTACACAGGCTATCCCCTCTTCCCGGGAGAGAGTGAAGTGGAGCAAATGGCCTGCATCATGGAGGTGTGCTGTACAAACACCTGACTGTCCACACTGGCTGCACTGATGTTCTTTCCCAGCTGAGTTTGTGTTAATTTAACCTGATATTGTGATTTGCAGGTTCTCGGGATGCCTCCTAATGATTTTGTTCAGTCAGCGTCAAGGAGGAGACTGTTTTTTGGTGAGGAAATTAGCTTCACATTTCTTTTTTTATGTTTCTCTTGCATTGTTATGTAACCAAACATATATATTTGATGTCAGACTCTAAAGGAAACCCCAGGAACATCACTAACAGCAAGGGGAAGAAAAGGATACCCAATTCCAAAGACCTGTCCACTGCTTTAAAAACAACAGATCCATTGTTCCTAGACTTCGTTAAACGCTGCCTCACGTATGTAGAGTGTGTATAAAGATATAACTGGATTACACTGATAGTGCCTGTTATATCATTTGCATGCGTCAATAAATCATCATAATAATTACTTTATTATTTTATTGTACTACAGCTGGGATCCAACCAAGCGTATGACGCCTGATGAGGGACTCCTGCACGAGTGGATCCTGGAGGGAAACTTCAACAAAGTCCGCCCAAGAGCCAAACCAGTGGTCAAAAAGGCCTCTGATTGCTCCACCGGCACAGAAAACAGCAGCAGTCTGAGTTTCCACAAACAGGGAAACAACAAAATTGGTAAGAGCGCAGTAGTGTTTAAAGATAAGACGTGACGTCAATAATTATGGGGTGGAAATGGTGCTGTGTTGGCACCAGAATCCAAATATTAGCCACAGTGAGTTGCTTGTTACTCATACTCATAGAAATGGTTGATTAGCTGCCTTCGGGAGAGAGGCAGCAGAGGTGCATCCTGAATGAGTTGCCAGCTCATCACAGGGCTAACATGGAGAGACAGACAACCAATCACACTCACAATCGCACCTAAAGTTAACAAGTGCATTTAACTGTCAATATAACTACCTTTGTTTCCATCGTGCAGATAAGGCGTTGGACTCGGAAAGCAGCACAGCTGAGAAAGTGAAGACAGACAACTCAGTAACCGGAACAAAGATGGTGCCAACTGAGCGCTTGAGACCCATAGGAGCCTCAGCAGAGGAGGAGGTCTGTGAGAAGGATGGCAAGCTCTCTGCAGACCCCAAGTATCAAGAAAGAAGTGGAGAGAGGCCTGTTCAGATCGTTATCGAACCATAAGAAGGCGTCTAAGACAGGAAGGCCAAGAAAGGACTCAGTGTATGCCCCTGATCCACTAACTCTGAAAGAGATCCTGCTGCATTCAGGAGAGGTGGGAACTAGCAGCGTGGGTAATATACTCCTGAGAGTACACCGCAAAAAAAGCTTACCAGATGTTTTGAATACATGAAGCATTGGTGGAGACTAATGAGACATCTTCAGTCTATATTGTTTTAAATATACCAATAGATTGTCTTATTTTAGTGAGTAATCTAATATTGAATAAGTCAGGGTCTTTTTTTTTTTGGTTTAAGATGTGGAATGATGAGGATATCTGTCACTCTGCCACATAAAAAAAAAAATTCAAATCACCATCAGCAGTAATATTTATTGAGCTCCATCTGTGCTGTGCATCGGAATAATTCAGAATCACTTTGATACTTCCTTTACTCAGTTTTGGGTTTTTAAATGACAAAGAAGGTACACTTGGAACCAGTCTTTTCTCCCCAGTCTTTACATATTAGCATTATTTCCATGGTGTAATAAAAAACTGTCAATGTTTTGTGCAATAAAGGCTGAGCCAATTTTTTTGTAATTCACAGTCATGTAATTATAGAAATGAGATGATGTTGCTTGTTGATTAATTTACTGACTGTGGAAGCTGTTTGATGGTGTTTTTTTCTATTTCATCAACATTTTATTTGAGTAGTTGTAAATGATGTATTTGTAACAGAATTTATTGTAAATACAGTATGTCTGCAGTCATTTCTTATGTATGTGTAATACATTTTAAAATGGTTTAGACAAGGTTTTACTTGTGTTGTAAATATGGATGCAAATTTCAATTTATGTTATTCAGAATATTTTTGCATTAGGAACAAAATGGGACAAATATAGATAGTCTGTGCCTTTAAGTATTAGAAAATTTGCACTTTACTCTTGCGTATAGTGTATACCAAGACTTACAGTAATAATAGGAAATAAGAAATCCAGTCAGGTTCATAAAAATGTCTCATTTAATGTTATATTAGAAAATGTTACATGATGAATTTGTTGTTTAATTATTTTGTTTGTTTTTGCCACTTGCCAGCTGAAAAGGATTTTGGAGATTATTACCTAAGAAACCAGTGAGCCAGAGTATGGACTGTAGCCTAACTATCAAAGGAAATCTGATTTTTTTTTTTTTTTTTTTTTTTATGTATTTGTGGACATTTCATGTTTTTGCAGCCGTGCTTTTCTGAAAAGAAATAAAGCTACACTCAATTGTAAACATCAATATCACATTAAAATGTAACCAGTTTCAAAAAACTTGAGACATCTTTGAAATTATACCAGCAATGAATGCAAAATCCATATTTGTATTAGCATTGGGTTTACTGACTGAGATGTAAAGACTGATCAGCTGATTTCTTCTAAGAAAACCCACCAAACTGTGGCTGACAGAGTGGCGAAAGCCGTAACTGTTACAATGGGTCAGCAAATTAAGTTCTTTGTTTTCTTTTAGTTGCCTCTTGTGCTGTTAATAGTCTTATGACGCCCCATAAATAAACCCTACATCACATCTAAAGTTCTCACACTCATATTTGCATCTCGACCATTATCCTGTACTCACATTTAAAAATGTAGTTATTGAAAGAAAATAAACCACTGAAAAATACTGACCCCAAAATAAAAATTTTAACACAATGTTTTGTTTGTAATCTGACCATATGTATATCTGGCAAAATAAAGAGTTTGCATTTCCCCATTCTATTTTAAAAAGAAATGCCTCTCTTAGTTCCTCTGAAATAACGCGCGCATTAGCTATTTTGTCCAGCACGGCCTGCCGTAGTTGAGGAAAAAGATGGCGACCGTGGCGCTGGTTAGCCGTCCTGCGACTGTCCTTTCAAAGATTTCCTGTGAGTAACGTCCATAACAAGACGTCTGGCACTACAGCGACATATTAAACTTTTAATGTTGTATTTTTACGTTTCAGCAAACTCAACTGTATGTCAATGTACGACCATAACTTAGAGTCAAATGACCTTGCTATCAGGCCGGCTAGTCACTAGGTAGAGATGGTTTTAGCTAGGTTGTTTGGATAGTTATTAACGTGAGATCCCAGACAATATTGACTTCGACATCATCAGTTACATAACATTTATATATATACGGACTTTTCTTCTTTCACTGTGATACTTTAATATTATTCAATATTATTATGGTTTTACGATTCACACTTTACTTGATTGGACTGAAAAATATTAAGTCATGTTGGATTTCAGTGCATGTTAATGGTTATTTTATTTTGATTATACGCTATGTTTACCCGCAAAATTTGCATTTTCTCTGCTTCATGGCACACACATCAAATAATTGCCCCCATTACAAAAAGGTAGGGGCTTCTGTTTGGATGTGAATTAAGATTATTTTTAAAGGGACTTTTTTTTCCTAAACGTTTTTGCTTGTCAATAGAGCAAAAAAATGCATGAGTAATACTTTTTGGGTAATTTATAAAGCCTGCCTTTTTTTTTAATTGCACTTAAAAGACAGCAGCTCATCTGCAGTGTTGTCGGCTGCATCGGTCACCACAGTCCAGCAGAGGAAGCTGCACCATGCCATCATCCCCAAAGGGAAAGGAGGCCGTTCTTCCTCCAGTGGAATAGCAGCGACGGTGTTTGGTGCCACTGGGTTCTTGGGCCGATATGTGGTCAACAGACTGGGTGAGTACAAAATAATGTTGAAATGCTAGAAAAATATACATTAGGTCTATATTGAAATGCTGAAATGAGCACAAAAATTTTAAAAAAAGTCCTTGGAAACTCATTTATATTAAATGGTTGTTATAATTGTTTTGCTAGGTTGATTGTGGATTGCTATTACGGAATAGTTTTCATATTTATTAATGCATGGCGTATTTGTAGGTCGGGTTGGATCTCAAGTCATCATCCCTCACCGCTGTGATCAGTATGACATCATGTATTTGAGGCCCATGGGTGATCTTGGACAGATTATTTTCATGGTAAGGTGCAAACAGACATGTTTCATACTCATCCAATGAGTTAATGGTGAAGTCCTTTGTCTACATCGGTACCTGAGTTTTACCTGACACGCAGGTATGTTGTTTGTGGGTTTTCTTTTCTTCTTGATGCAGGAGTGGGATGCGAGGAACAAGGACTCAATCAAACGGGCTTTGGAACACTCAGATGTTGTCATCAACCTGGTGGGCAGAGAGTGGGAAACAAGGTAGAGAGCAGAATCATGCCAAAAAGCAAATGACTTGTATTATATTGTTTACATGTAGCTGTATTGTAACTTTAAGATGCCATTAAATGGTTGTAGCTATTTTAGAGTGGATGTTTGTCATTTGTAAACAAGTAATTTTTTTTCCCCTCTGTTTTGTAACAGAAACTATGGCTTCGAGGATGTCTTTGTGACCGTCCCTCAGCAAATCGCAAAGGCAGCCAGAGAAGCCGGCATTGCCAAGTTTGTCCACATTTCTCACCTGAATGCTGACATACGCAGCCCATCCAAATACCTGAGGAACAAGGTATCTGACTGTTTGTCCTTATGAACCACAACTCACTCTAACCCAACCCAACCAATGTCCCTGCTGCACACCATGTTCCTTTAGCCCTGTACATATTATAAGGACGTTAGGTGTCATGGCATGATGTTTTGTTATTTTACAGGCGGTAGGAGAGACGGCAGTGAGAGATGAGTTTCCTGATGCTATCATCATGAAGCCCTCTGAAATGTTTGGGAGGGAAGACAGATTTTTCAACCATTATGCGAGTAAGACCACTGTGGATTTGACAGTTCTGGAATAGTATGACATTGTCTTTTTTGTTTGTTTGTTTTTTTTCATAAATGATTTATTGTCTTTAGCCATTTGATAATGAATATGTTGAGCATGAATCTGTTTCATAAAGAGTTCACTCAGAATTTCCTTACCAGCAATCAGTGCTAGTGTCACAAAAATTACACGGTGCACTGCACCAGAACTAGCGTACGGTTGAGCCGTTCCTGTTCTTTCATTTTGGTGGCTTCACTTATTGTGAAAACATGTTGCTTTAATTCTCTTCAGACATGAGCTGGTTTGGAAATGCTATTCCACTTATAGCCATGGGGAAGAAGACCGTGAAGCAGCCTGTTTATGTGAGTAAGGTTGAAGAGATGCTGCCGACTCTTTTCATGTATAAATAATGCCAGTTGAGATAATTGATACACCTTCATCGTTAGTTTACAAATGATCAGTGATAAGCAGCTGCATCGTGTTTACTGCATGTGTTGTATAAGATTACCTGAAAAACCCTTTCTTTTCTGTCAGGTGGTGGACGTGGCAAAAGCTATTATCAATGCTATCAGAGACCCGGATGCCAACGGAAAAACATATGCACTGGTTGGGTAGGTATTTAAATTTTATGAAAGAAAAATACTGTGTAGCAACAGTGGTTGTGAGAAGATACATTAGGGATAGTGCTTGTCATTCTCAATTATTTTAGTTTAACGGTTAAGGTTGTGGTTGCAGAATTCTACTGGAACATCAGATGTAACTTTTGTGTTCCTGTCTTTCTTCCTTCAAGCCCTAACCGATACCTCCTTCATGACTTGGTAGAGTATATCTACGCTGTGGCACATAGATCTTTTGTGCCCTACCCTCTGCCCCGCCCACTCTACCGGTAGGCCAGCTTACATCAGACACTTTTGTTTAAATATACATACATATTATTTTTACTCCATTAAATTGTTCATAACATGGAACTATGGCATATTCTTGTTACCTATGGTGCTGAAATCATTCACTGTTGGCTGCTGTCGCCTTACTTTCAAGTATAGACAGCAGTATTAGCATTACAGTTGTGCTAATTTATTATTAGTGAGTTATTAAAATCTTGACCACTTGCCTCTGACTATTACATTTCATCTTAAGCAAATCGAATGGACATTCTGCAGTTTTAAACAGTTCTTTGATTAAAATAAACCTGGACTTTGTCAACCACTCTATTGCCTTCACACACCTGAATCCCACCTATGTGATCTGTTCACAAGTGGTGACAGGAGATGTATGGATGTGTAAAAAAAGAAACCCACATCAGATCATTCACCCAGTTATGAAAGGGTGTCGATGACTCCTTTATAATTTTGAGGTACAGCAGCAAGGCCAAGCAGAAATATGATGATTTAAACATTAAAGACACCCAGACACCCTTGTGCCTGTTGGGTTGTAACTCATCATGAAACAAGATGGAGAGGAACCATAAATAATTAAGCCTCCTATATTAACAGTAAAAGCGGTTTAATTTATCCAGTGATAAGTAATACTATTTACGTTTACTGTCTACTACTGTTCAGTTCTGATCAGCTTTATATTTATTTTTCCAGTCTTGCGGCCCAGTTCTTCGCAATGAACCCATTTGAGCCCTGGACAACACCTGACAAGGTTGAAAGGGTAAGATCCAAGTTTTTGTCATTTCTTTACATCCTAAATCTTCTTACCATAATTCGGAAGAAACTTTGAACTATTCGATTCCTAATCCAGAACTTTGCTTTTCCAGTTTCACACAACAGACATGAAGTACCCGGGACTGCCCGGTTTGGAGGATCTGGGTATCACTCCATTCTCTGTAGAGCAAAAGGCTATCGAAATTCTGCGTCGCCACCGCGGATTCCGTTACCTGGAAACTGAGCTGGTAGAGACAAAACCAGCCAAGACTGTTAACTATTAAACTTGCATATGATCTCCCAATACTATATGGGCAGCCAGAGGGTGTCAGAACCTCTGACTGCACTTAATCTGAATTCTGTACATAAATTAAAACAACCTAAAAATATATATACATCATTTCTTTGTCTTTATTTGTTGCATTTCATCAGTCAAACCTTTTACCAGCGCTGGGCCATATCGCAATATTTTAATATATATATATCGATATATTTCTAAACGAGATATAACATGGGACAATATCACTTGTATCGATACAGTTCATTTTGCGTTAAAATTACAATACTGTACATGGGCCGCAAGTTTGCACGTTTTTCTCCTCCCTGTGTTCCCTACACACAATCCTTTTGCTCAGCCTCCTCACTCTGAGATTGCAGAAACTACTACAATTTGGTTAAGAACTGTCCAACGCATTATTAAAAACTGGAAGGATAGTGGGGACCCATCATCTTCGAGGAAGAAATGTGGCCAGAAAAAAATCCTGAATGATCGTGATCGGCAATCACTTAAACGTTTGGTAAAATCAAATCAAAGAAAAACAACAGTAGAACTCAGGGCTATGTTTAATAGTGAAAGTAAGAGCATTTCCACACACACAAGGCGAAGGGAACTCAAGAACTTAAGAAAACCACTAATCAGTGAGGCTAACTGGAAAAAATAGGCTTCAATTTGCTAGGGAGCATAAAGATTGGACTCTGGAGCAATGGAAGAAGGTCATGTGGTCTGATGAGTCCAGATTTACCCTGTTCCAGAGTGATGGGCCCATCAGGGTAAGAAGAGAGGCAGATGAAGTGATGCACCCATCATGCCTAGTGCCTACTGTACAAGCCTGTGGGGGCAGTGCTATGAACTACTTCATGTACCCCACCTCTTGCCCCTTGACAGCTGGGATAGACTCCAGCAGACCCCTGCAAGCTAAAGTGTGGATAAAGCAGGTACAGAAAATGGATGGATGGATGGATGGATGGGTTTCCCCACCCTCCATATCAGTTGGTCAATTCTAGGTTCAGCAACAGTATGTGCTCAAAGAATGAGATCAGCTGACTACCTGGATATACTGAATGACCAGGTTATTCCATCAATGGATTTTTTCTTCCCTGATGGCATGGGCATATTCCAAGACGACAATGCCAGGATTCATCGGGCTCAAATTGTGAAAGAGTGGTTGAGGGAGCGTGAGACATCATTTTCACACATGGATTGGCCACCACAGAGTCCAGACCTTAACCCCATTGAGAATCATTGGTATGTGCTGGAGAAGGCTTTGCGCAGCGGTCAGACTCTACCATCATCAATGCAAGATCTTGGTGAAAAATTAATGCAACACTGGATGGAAATAAATCTTGTGACATTGCAGAAGCTTATCGAAACAATGCCACAGCAAATATGTGTTGTAATCAAAGCTAAAGGCGGTCCAATGAAATATTAGAGTGTGTGACCTTTTTATGGTGGCAACTTTTTTTTTTTGGCCAGGCAGTGTAGTATCTAATACATTCCATAACTGTCTGCGCATAAATAATAATCATTAATGTTAATAATTAATAACTGTACAGCACTTTGGTTGGTTTGACTGTTTGTAAGATGTGCTTTACAACTGAACTTCAATCTGACCTATAAATAGATAATTTGTGATTTTAATAGGTGTTTTTCAATTGCGTCTGTTATGTAGGACACTGTATGGATGATGCCCGCGTCACACGAGCCAGTTCTCTCTGTAAAAGAGTTGGAAGAAGAGAAGAGAACTGGGTGAAGTGTGGTCATGCAATTCATGTACAGCATGGTACTTGTAAATATATAAGGTTAGCCATACTTTTATTTTTCTCAAAAGTCTTTTATATTATTATTTATTTATTCTAGGTATGCTGCTGCTGCTGCTGCAGCTGCTGGAACACTGTAATTTCCCCATTGCGGGATAATAAACAAATTCATTCATTCATTCACATTTAAAGTTCAGAACAGACCAATTAGAGCTTAAAGTGAGATTAAAATTATTTTTTTAATGCCAAATATAGTCCAACTTTTTACAAGACAATACTTTATAGTGTCAATACCTTTACACTGATATATGGGAGTCACACTTCCACCCTCAAGTTAATTATTCGCTCAGCGGTTATCAATACGTAATATCAGGAAATGATCAAAATTAACAAGGAGTGCTGGAACAATGAAAGTCTGTCGAAGGAGATGTGGAATAATTACACTATTTCTATTCTTAACTATCATTATTTGGATGAATGTGTATATGGGAGTATCTAAATCTATTTCTGAGCGCAGTTCAGAACAGGATGTTTACGGTACAAAACTGGATCAGATTAAGGAGACCGTAAACAAACTGGGTGAGTCTAAATTGAAAGATGATGTCAAAGAAAAAACAGAAAAATTTACATTTAAAAATGGATACAAGTAAAAAAAAATGGTATTGATATATTGTATTGATTTGAAATGGCTTATGTTAAATGTTTGCTGAATTTAAGAGAATTAGATTTAATGTAGCCACATAGAAGAACAGAAACTCAAGGTAATTTATTAATTGTCCTCCAAAGGCAAAATTCCAATATCCAAAATATACGTGCCAAAAGTCACGTTATAATTTGTTTATTTTGTCTTTGCAGGGTAACATTTTGTATTTGTAGAATCCAGTTTTGTACTTCTGCGTTATGTAGTTTTGTACTTGTAGGACATATTTTTTGCAGCCTACTTGTAAGATATTCTATATTTATTGTCTTATTATATTTCAATAAAGTCAAACAGCGCTTACATTACGGTCTCATTCCTAAACGAAGAGTCTGATTTGACCAGACAAACGCGAAAGGCGGCTCATTTGACCGCAGAGACAAACGCGCATGCTACGCAGGTGTGTCATGACGTCACAATCGCGCTAATGAGAAACAATTTAGACCAATGAGGAGCATCGGTAGATGAAGGCGCGCGCTCTCTGATGCGGCATTACCTCGAGCTTCTGTCCGTCGTCATGGAGCCGTCTGGGGATAGTTGAGCCGTGCTGGGACGAAACCTGGGTGCTCTTTATTTGCCTTCTGTCCGTCAGACAGTGTGTTTGTACTATGAGGTTTACCTGGTGTAAACGACCGCTGCTCACGCTGGGGGGCGTCGGACTGGTGTACTGCCTCACTTTGTTCCTCAGGAGCGGGTACGAGCAGCCGGTGATGGCTGGTACAGGCTTACACACGTCGCGGATGGTCGGGAATTTGATGGACTTGGAGGCGAACGTCAGCGATATCTGTGAGTTAAGAAAGAAAAAAAAAAAAGTACTTTTGCGTCTCCATAAAACGTCCAAACAAAAGTTGGGTTAGTTTTAGAATAAATAGTGAAAAGGATAACGCGACAAGTCAGAGGCGCGCATGTCATTAACGTGTTCTGTCTTGTGTTGCGGTTAGATGTGGTAAGTTTGGACTTAATTGTTCGAACATCAATAACTCATTGAAGCAGCGCATTTGTATTAAACTAAAGAATTTAAAATTCTTTTTAAGTAACTTGAGGAACTTAAAGAATAACGTGAGGAACTTAAAGAATAACTTGTTTTTCAATAAAGTTTTTCAAAGAAAGTGTTTTTTAAAAAACTTTCTACAGTCTAAAAAATATAGCTACCCTTTCCAACAGTTTTTCAATTGTTGAGTTCATAGTCGGATCATATTTTGTAATATATGTTGTTGATTTACCAATTATGGCAAATAAACAGACAAGTACGTACTTGGTACTTACGTACTTGCTAACACCATATGAGCTTTAAATCCTCTCATTCATTCCCTGGTTTAGGAGATTTTTTTTTTAACTTGTTCTCCCTGATGTCTCCGTATTATGTGTCCAGACAATGTACTCAAAGCCTTGGAGAAAAAGCAGGATACCATGCAGAAGCTGCTCATGGAGGACCAGGACAGACAGAGAAAAATGGCAGACGACCTACGAGCCGCAGTCCAAATGCAGCATGAGCTAAAAGTCCAACCAGAAGCAAAGATCCAGGCTCCCAAAGAGAAAAAGAAACTGTTCCCCAATTCTGCCCTGTTCAAGGAGTGGGGTGAGAACCTGTCTGAAGACGAGCAAAGAGAGGCAGAGGCTTTGTTCAAGAAATATGGATATAATGTGTTTCTCAGTGATCATCTCCCTCTTGATCGACCTCTTGCAGATACAAGGGAGCCCAGGTACAATTACAGTTCTATTTACACGCCCGCAGCGTGTCTGTTTTCTCGCTACTTTGAGACAAAAGATGCAGCTTTTGTTTTGTGTTTTGAACAGGTGCTTAGAGAAGACTTACCCAAAGGACCTGCCCACCCTGAGCGTGGTGTTGATCTACCTGAACGAGGCCTTGTCCGTCATCAAACGAGCCCTGCGAAGCATCATCAACCGCACCCCTAAACACCTTTTGAAGGAAATAATAATGGTGGATGACAACAGTTCCAATGGTTGGTTTATTGGTCACACAAGGTCAGACAGTGAAAATCAATGGGCAATAAAGCCGAAGCTCATTGGGAATTTACACGTTCAGCAGCATGGGACAAAAACAAAAATGCATGGGACAAAAACAAAAATGCATGGGACAAAAACAAAAATGCATGGGACAAAAACAAAAATGCGAGACATTTTGCTGACATTTTTTGTTTAAATTACCATATCAGGTTTTTGTTCAATGTGAAACATGCTAAAAAAAGACACGGTCATCTTTTTAGAATGGATGTAAATTTAAAAAAGCTGAGAAGAAAAGCAGTGCAGACATGCTATTTATTGTAGACTTATGGCGCTTTCCTTACAGTATTCACACAGCAAGGTGTGTAACAAACCTGGAGCAATGTGTGTTTTGTTTTTTTTTTTAAGCTCAATTGTTATATTTACCCAGGAATTCATTTGCAGAATCTGAAACTAGGAGTATTGAAAACAATGCCCTAAAGGCCACAAATACAAGAATTGAGAGGTGGGAAAACTGTTAGAAATGTCATTAAATGTGTTTACAATGTGTTGTATGTTTTCAGCCAAAGAGCCCAAATCACAGCCATCCAATTTCAAATATATCTGTATATTTTTAATATAATTGATTCCAAACTGTGAAATTTAATTTTAACATTTGATGTTGTTGGACTACAATGTTTCACTGGGGCAGATTTGCAACCTGTTTCTCTTTATAGTTTGAATGAACGTTTGTATAAATTGCTGCTAACTTTTTCTTTCTGTCATTTCAGAGGACTTAAAAGGGGATCTGGATATTTATGTGAAGTCCCTCAAAAAAGAGAACCCAGGTCTCTGCATTACACGTGTGAGGCACACTGAGCAGAAAGGCCTCTCTCACGCCAGAGTTTCTGGATGGAGCGCCGCTACAGCAGATGTGGTGGCTATCTTGGATGCACATATTGAAGTTCACGAAATGTGGTACGACTGTGGCGGCATTTAGTCACGTTTAACCCGTGCGATTCTCCCAAGTCAGTCTGGCGGTCATGTCGCCCCCTTCTGGCCGTCGGAAGTATTTTCTACTGATTCTTCACAGCTCTGCAGTCACCAACAGAGCTGCTCAATTAGATTCACAAATGAGCCATTTTAGCTGTGGCCACTGTGCAGCATGTACTGTTTATTGCTCTGACAGAGGAAGTGCTACTCTTCTGTGCAGGGCTGAACCCCTTCTGACGCAGATCAAAGCGGACCGGACAGTGGTGGTGTCCCCTGTGTTTGACAAAGTCAACTACGATGACCTGAAGGTCATTAAGTACTCGCCTGCGGCTCACGCCTTTGACTGGGCGTTATGGTGCATGTATGAAGGTTTTACACCCGAGTATTATAAACTCGATGATTCCTCCCTGCCTGGAAAGTAAGTAAAATTTAACTCTTGTGATTTGTGTCAAAATGTGTAGAGCACCAGTTGGAATGTTGGGGGTTTTTTTTCTTTTTTTGCTTCAGGAGTCCATCTGTCATGGGAATCCTTGTGGCAGACAGGAAGTTCCTTGGAGAAATTGGAGTCCTCGATGAAGGGATGAAAGTATATGGTGGAGAAAATGTGGAACTGGGAATTCGCGTGAGTAAGCCTCGGCTAACAACTGGAGCTTTTAAAGCAGACTTGCATGCTTTTATCACTTCACATTTTTAAACCTAATCATTTACAGGTATTTATTGATATTTGGCATATACTATATAACTATAATATTTAG
Organism: Pao palembangensis; assembly: GCA_015343265.1. Taxonomy (NCBI): domain Eukaryota; kingdom Metazoa; phylum Chordata; class Actinopteri; order Tetraodontiformes; family Tetraodontidae; genus Pao; species Pao palembangensis. The sequence goes on from CM027092.1 coordinate 3,477,785, forward strand.
TTATCTGTGCTAACACAAATCCAAAAGAAAAAAAATGAACTGAATCATGTAAACGACTGCATGAACTGTTCTTTTGTGATTACTATTCTTGGCTAGTGTTATTGGCACTCCTTGACTATTTGACAGAGCTTGATTGGATATGCAGCCACATGATCGTTTTCTGTATGCAAGTAGTGAAACACCGTATAAATACCACCAAAGGTTGAAATAACATAATTGATGGTCCCTGTTTTATATGGTGAGCGATTTCTTTGCACTGGTTTGTGACTTGACTCTAAGAACCTAGAAGCTCGAAACTGCACTGATGCATCTAAGAAATGGCAGACCTGGAAGTGACGGAGGCACAGGGAGACCGGTCGACTTCAACAACGGGAAAAGAAAAAATGCATCTCATTGCTGGTTCTGGCATGGAGGAAACTTTAAATGTGTACAATTAATGATATTACAGAGTGCAGCCTTAGAACTGTGAGCCCCAGAGAGCAACGAGAGAGCAGGGGTTGCTGTGATAGGATAGCCGATGTAATACTCATCACATCACTGTATATAGTACATACTGACTATCTAATACAGACAGGAGTATTAATAGTTACCAATAACTGAAACTAAAGCGCTTCTCTCAGTCTCGTTAATATCCCTCCATATAGCGCTTTAGCATTACTGCGCAAGGGAAAGACTCACAACTGCTCTGACTGATTACTACCTACTCTCCACACCGATCTCTGGTGGCTCATAGCATGTAACTCCATCTGGTAACGTAGTAATATGTTGATTATACATTTATATAAATATAACCAGCATGACCTTCTATATGCCTTTTACTTTCTAGGTTTGGACATGTGGGGGCAGTATCGAGGTAGTTCCATGCTCCAAGATTGCCCACATTGAGAGGGCGCACAAACCCTACATGCCTGATCTGAGCCTAGCCATGAAGAGAAATGCCCTGAGGGTCGCAGAAGTCTGGATGGATGAATACAAATACAACGTCAACCTGGCCTGGAACTTGCCTTTTCAGGTCCTTGAAAACAAAAAGGAAGCAGTAGAAACGAACGTAGCCCGGTGCATTTGATTCAGTAGAACTGATTCAGTTAATAATACCGTGCTTTTTTTTGTATCTTCAGAATCATGGAATTGACATTGGAAATGTCACAGAGAGGAAACAACTCAGGGAGAGGTTAAAATGTAAACCTTTTAAGTGGTACCTGGAAAATGTGTATCCAAAGTTGGATCCATTAGACAACCTGCTGGCCTACGGAGGAGTATGCTCTCTTTCCTTCAGTGCTTTGGGTGGTAGATGTGTTGTTGCTAGGTGGGCTGTTTTTAACTTTTTTTAACTTTTAACTCTTCACAATTTCAGATGAAGAACCTTGACGCTAACATGTGCATGGACCAAGGGCCAGTTCCAGGTCACACACCTATCGCCTACAACTGCTACTACTATGGACCCCAAGTAAGAAGTACATTCAATATATCAGTGCCTTTGAGATCACCTAAACAACGCTTGTACTCGGACATTACAGTCGGTGGGAATCTTGTGCCTTTTTTATTTTTAAGCAAACTTTCTATCGAACCACTGGTGAGCTCTACATTGGCGGCATCAAGTCCCACAAATATAACGACAACCGCTGTATAGCCGATATCGGCAACAAAGAAACCGTGCCTGGTCTCTACAACTGCAAAGAAGCTATGCAGAAAGGAATGGGGATTTACTGGGACTTTAGTCAGGTATTGCAAAACTGTATAATTACAGGGTGGATGAGTTTGAGATGGCTCATTCGGCTTAAAATATTGTCTGGAGTGATGGCATGGAGGCGTTTCAGCACTGCTGACATGCGTTTTCTTTTCCAGGGCAAAGAACTGAAGAACAAACAGACAAAAAGGTGCCTTGAGATTAAAAACAAAGTACTTTTAATACAGGAATGCTCTGGACAGAGATGGGAGATCCAGAATATAATAAAACCATTTTAGTGTCTGACCGGTGAAATGTTAAACTGTCCTTTACTTCAGTGAATTTGGGAACTGTAACCTGACCACGGGGACTCCTGCAGTAGGTAGTATTGGGATTAGAATGAGTGATACAATTCAGACTTAAAAATGATTTCTTTTTAAGTAATAACCTGGAAGATGACGTTCTGAGCTCCTCTGCATTTGTAGTTATAGGCAATAAGACAGGGTACTGATGGAAGTCAGTGGAGACATGTTAATTTTGATGCAGTTATGGAACCTAGAGCACAGCTGGCCATAAACTTTTAGTATAGTATACAAAACAGATTACTGGTTAAGGGTGCGGTGGTTGGCACTGTTGTCTCGCTGCTTTTCTGTGCGTGTTCTCCCCTACTTCAGTTTTCTCCCACAGTCCAAAGACGGGCATGGGGGTGGACGGCTGCATTGGTTAATTCAAATGTGAGCGTGGATGGGTGACTGTGGTACCATATGCTGCTGTAGTGGAAACTGGGATCCTTCTGGGGCATGATACTGGTGGTCTCATGGGGCTTGAGTATGTCAGCAATTCCTGGATGACAAAGGCATTTATGCTGTTGCCGGCAAACTCATTTCCCAGACCTGAATCCAATCGAGCACCAGTCAGTTATGCTGTGTAATCAATCAGGGAATTTATAGAGTATATCTGTATATTAGAGTATATATAATAATTTGACCACTGGGTTCTTGCGTCTCTTGAGACTGTTATTACCGATTGCACAGTCTGTATAGGCAGGCAATGATGATCCAGAGACCTGGAAGAACCCAGAACTAAAATTCATGCATATGTTCTTGGTTTTCCTTTTTAATACATTTAAAAAAAACTGTCCAAAGTTCTGTATTTCTACTTGTCATTATGGGGTTCTGTGTGTAGATTTAATAAGTTTTTTTTTTTTTTTTTTTTTGTGGCCACAGCATAAAATGTGCAGGGAAATGATCAGAAAGTTTTCCAATTGGACCATATATAATCAAAGTGTTCATATTATAGCTATTGGTTTTTCGGGGGATTTTTATTGAGCATCCTGAGACTTGTATCAAAATGGTGTTTAATAAATGATCATTAAACGAGGTCGTGTATGGCCTGACTAGGTTGCAGTTTGTTTGAATAGGTCATTTCATTTTTTCTTAGTTGTTTAAAGAGTGGCCATGTTTTAAAATTATAAGTTTGGCCAATGTAACAAAATTCAATTTTATTTGATTATATTTAAATAATAAAATTATACTTCGCTTATTCTTAAATACTCTTAAAATAGAGCACTTTGTTAGGTTTACAACAGAGTTTAGTTGATTTTTCAGGCGCTTTAGTCAAGCTTATTAACGCAGCAGTTGTCAAATGCGTGCATCTACTGCCCCCGTGTGGTAGCCAAAGGTCACTTCCGGAAAAGGACGACATCATTCGAATAGAGTCGAGTTTGGTCTCATAGCAACCGGTTTGTGTGTGTGTACCTTCAGGAGAGTCTTTATTAGATTTGGAAAGAATCTTTTAATTTTAACGCTGCATACTTATTTTTTGATCAAAATGTACAATGTTAGTCAGTTGCTGTCGGACCGCGTCGCCAGAGAGCAGCTGCACAGACGGCAACGAGCAGAAGCCGAGAGACGAGAGAGGGTTTTTAATGACAAAGTCAGGACGATCGGGGTACGTTTGCATTTTACACCAACGGTAATTACTGGCACCAATGGAAGTAATGTCTTGCATGTAATTAAATGCCAAAGTTTTACTGTTTTTATTATTTTGTGTTAGCCAAAAAAATAGTCAGCAGCTGACTCATCAGTGATGGGACAGCATTTTAGATTAACATATTGGGGTACAAGGTAAATTACAATATTGCTGATAATTTTCATAAATGCCATGATATAATGCTGTTGTCTGATTCTTAGATTGCCAAGGAAACCCTTGATGTGCAAATAATAGAAAAGAAGAAAGAGGAGGATGCAGCAGAAAAAGAACAGAAGGCTTATGGTCTGTTATGGTTTCTGTTATATTGGGATATTCTTCTTAGGAATAAGTGATGATTTCCTACAAGGTGTGCGATGTGTTCTCCTCCCAGATGCTGAGATGCTCCATAACAGCAGAGTCTTAAACCTCCTTCACAGGAGACAACAAAAGGAGAAGCGGGCGATGGAAAAGGCCGTCGTCAGTTATCAGCATCAGTGTCAGCAGCCTTGGAGCCGACGGGAGCGTGACCTCAATGACCCAAAGCACGGTATGAAGCCTGGCGACGGTCAAATGATGCTCCCCGGCCTGACAGGGGAAGACCTGCAGTGTAAGATCAGGCAGCAGAAACAGAAGGATCAGCTCAGACAGTGGCTCATCCAGCAGCAGACTGATCAAACAGCCCAAAGACGTCAACAGAAGCTGGAAGGTTGGTGCCAAACAGCACAGTTGTGGCCTTTGACCTCGTCGCACAATCGACACACAGGGCGTTTTACAGAATGTTCTCTTCCTCAATGGACACCGACAACCATCAACACTAACTTGTAAATATTTTAATGTTGATGCAGAAACACATCGCCCCTCTGGGAGGGGCTGAAACAGACTCCCTTTAATTTCTACTTTTCTTTTCAGACCAGCTCCATGACCATGGTAGAGTAGAAATGGACAATAAAGCTCTAGAGCTTCAAAGTGTTGAGGTGCAGGCGAGAGCAGCTGCAGCCGTCGCAACAAAAGAGCACAATCTGGCCATGGTGAGTCCTCCAGCAGACAGTGGTTACAGCTAGGAAGGCCTCTAACACCTTCTATCACCTCTGCAAACACAAAGATGGAAGAGAAGAAGCAGCAAAGACACCGGGAAGGTCTCACTGAAACCTCCTCGAGCAGGGTGGGAGTACCAGGCCTCCGGAGTGAGAGGAGAGCCTCCCCAGAGAGGCTGCAGCAGATCGTTCAGTTCCAGAAACATCAAATGGAGGAGAAACAGGTAAAATGGGGGCTAATGCTTTTTGATGCTGACAGTTTCCAGGGGAACTCGGTCAGTATGTCGGTCTGTGCACGTCTGCAGAGGAAGGAAGTGGAGATAAAGCAAGAAGAGGAACGACACGACCGTGTCCGTCTGGACTCGGCTCGTACAGCTCTGCTAATGGAGAGGCAGCAGGCCAGACTGAGCAAGCAGCTGAGGCGCCATTTAGACCGCACCAATGTCAAACTGGCCCAGGAACAGCGACACCAGTCAGTACTTCATTCACACTGAAGCAATTCTGTGAGGTTTCACTTCATGATTCCCAATTTGCGTCATTTCAAGGCGACCAGAAATCGAAAGAGGATGCGTCGAAGACAGCTTTTTTACCCAGTTCAACACCTGCAGCAGATGATGGGAGACACCGATGACGCTACAAGAGAGGAAACAAAGCACACTGGGAACCAACCAGATGTTTGAAGTTCTATTCAACCCATCAGTTACATTAAAAACTTCAATTCAACAACCCTGACTTCTTTGAGTCCAGTGATTCCCAACACACAATCAACACACACAAGCCACAATCAAAAATCTGTTCAAGCACATTTTAGCAAATCTGTTTTTTTTTTTAAAGTGCAAACAAAGAAAAAAAAAACTATTTTTCACAGTACATAGTATATCCCTTAACATTTCCGTTTATGGTTCATGATTGAGAATATTTCCTTTAAGCACGGCCCTAAAAATAAATATTAAACTGTTTTTAAAAAACAATTTCAGACACAAACTTGTCCCACTGCCTCTGCCACAGAGCCAGGGCCTTGTCCTGTTGCTCCAGCGTTAAAGAACTATACCTAAAAAAAAAAAGGACAAAAGTAGTTGACTGTTGGCCCGCAGTCAAAGCTTCAAATATTTTTCTGTGTCTGCTGAATCTCACTTGATGGAGTTTATGGCCAGCTGTTTCAGGGTGCCCACAGTGGATCGAATTCCACCAAAGCCCACGAAAGCTTCATAGAAATCGTACGAGAGCCCGGAGGAACCGAACATGGCGGGGTCATCAGAGCTGATGACCAGCGGGTGGTCCTCCGACATCAACGCGGCTGCAGGATGGTTCCGTAGATCTTTCACGAGCTTCAACACCTACATGAACGAGGTCATAGAGAAAAACACCTGTCTACAAGGGTCTTTCCCCCGTGTAACCGACTGTTAGGACAGTGTACCTGGTTGGAAATAGGGCACACTTCCACCGCCACGCGCCACTTCCTGGACAAAAGCTTGGTGAGGGGGTGTCGAAGCAAGGCGAACCCATGGCCGATACGAGACGTGTTCAACAACAGAGCATCCAACATGTTCTGATCCACATCTGTACCCTGCAGGTCTTCACAGCAGACGCACACAAATCAAAAAGCACCTTTATGTCCGGTTTTTGGCACAGGCCGTCTCCTGAAGCTTTCCACATCAAACACCAGTAAACTCACCGGTTTCCCCAGCGTGGAAATAGAAGGGAAGGGTCACCCCTTTCTGTGCTGGCAGGGACAAGGCTTCTCTGAAGTACCACAGGGGTCTGCCGCTATCTTCACGGCCCACCTGTACGCGAAGAAACAGGCGATTGCACCAAGCTGAAGGTCCCACTAATACGGTAGTTCTAACGCTCGCTCCATCGCTGCTTGTTTCCTCTCACCGCGTCAAAACCGGCCATGATATCTGGGAAGTCGCGCTGTAGTTTCACAGCTTCCTCCACGACGCTGGTCATCACCGTCAGGTTTACTCCCCTGAAACACGCACCAGTAAAAGACTGTAGCTCAAGCAGCACCGCTCTGCCACATATTACCCAGACATGGGATGATTTTTAAAACCGAAAGCGTCCTAATTTCACGTTAGCTCCCTAGTTAGGTGATCACAACAATGCATAAAGTCATCTGTGAATACCTGTGAACAGTGTAGATGATTCTTACTCCAAAAAAGTCTGGGTGCTCTGCTGTGAACTGCCTAGTGACATCCCGGTAGGTCTTCAGGGTCCAGGCTATGTCATGGGTGCTGCCATCCAACTCATATATCTGTGTATCAAAGGGGAAAAGACAACAGAATAGGAAAAAGAGAATGGATCCCAGACCAAACTGAATGCACTGAAGAAAACATTGGCACACCGCTGGGAGTAAAGCCCGCACTTCCAGATACATGACATTGTCCAGGTAAAACTCTGTGAGGCCCCTGTAGTAGTACTCTCTGAACACAGGAGCATATGTGACCAGACCCCCTACTGCGAGGAAGGCCTGTTCAAACCTGTTCCATATCACATCCTGGTTAGGGTACACCAGATCTGGATCCTGAGTGGTGAAGATTGTCAGGTTGCCCATGATGCTGTGTGTGTGGACACGAAGCAGTTAGAGTGGATGCACGCCTCTACCAGACAGTACGCACAACAGCAACATAAACATCTGCCTCACCTGTTGTCCAGATCTGTGGTGTTGCCCAACCTGGCCCTGAGGGTCTCCAGCAGGGCCCAGGGGGAGCAGAGCGGCACAGCTTTGGGCCGCTGGGATGAGAAGTGGAACCTGACGGACTGGTTGTCCGTGAAGCAGATGTAGCAATGAGGCCAGTAGGTCACGTTCTTTACAAGCCACTCCACGTCTGTCATGGAGAAGTCATGGACATGGAGCGCTGCTCCTGAATCACATCAGTCAACAGAGATACAAAACCTGTGTTCATCTGTACACGTGCACGTGATGGAGAAATCAGCCAGGTTAATAAGATGAATATAACCCAGAATTACTAGATTCAGTAAAATGTTTTAGTCTGATTTTAATGTTACGGCTCTCTGTGTAATTTGACACAATTTGAATCTGACCAACAATGAGAAAATGTAACAAATATTTTTAACTTTATGTATGTGTCTGGCAGACTTCTGCAAAATTTTAAATAAAAGGAATTGTGATTTTTGCCTTGTTCCTCCTGAAAGCAATGGTGTAACAGAGCCCAGGTTGTAGGCATCTGCTTCACTTATATACTTCTTATTGGGCTGAAGTCAGTCACTTCAACACTATGACTGTTATTCTTATGGAGGTTTATTTTGATGTCATTGTCCAAGGATTACCTATAAATTAGGTATTTCTGTGCTGGGAATATATTTAATGACATAATCACTTTTGATTTTAGAAAATAATCGGTCATAAAAATCTGTTATTGCCTGATGACAAAGTTTAAAATTTGGAGGCACAAGACTGAACCCACCTTTAGGCATCTTCTGGAGCACACTGAAGATGGGGCTGGTCCTGATGAGGGACTTGGCCTTAAAGAAGTGCATGGCGGGAGGAAAATCTGCTCTTCTAAGTTCCTCTCGCTTGTTTTTCATCAGGACAGAGTCCAGCCGCTGCTCGGCATCAGTCAGGACGATCTGCCCACCCATCTGCATGGAGGCTTCCAGCTGGATGAGGGCTTCTCTCTGACGAGGGTCTGGGTGGCTCAGACCGCCGTTCAAGAAGTACAAGAGCAGACAGGTCACGGCCACACGGGGGCGCTGCTTGGACACAGCCATACCCCAAACGCTGGCAGCTAGACAACAAGGACCGAGGGATAAAAAAGCCTATTACAGGAACCGAAAATGGCCATATTTGCACAAGCTCTCGGAGCAAAAAAAAATGTCAGCAACATACCGTGCCTACAGCAAGTCCACAGTTGAACTACTTAATGTCTTTAACACAAAACAAGACATTCGTTTTTTAAAAAGGTTTTAAATTGTTGGACTCATGAGAAAAAGCTCATATCGATATACTAGCGTTCAGTAGTTCTGTTATTATAGAGGCACGTGTATTTTTAACGCCACGTTACAGCAGCTAAACTGGTTTAGCTACTGTACAGCTACTGTACTGTACAGTAGCTAAACCGGTTCAGCTACTGTAGTTAGTTAGTTTCATTGCTGACAACTTGTAACTTGTTCTACAGAGCAGCCATGAAAATTTTCGCTGTCGACTTTAACATAAAGACATATTCATACATATACATAATGTCTACAACTGTCCTATGACTTACTTAATTACGGTGAGAATGATAAACACAAGAATATCATTCAAAAACGAGAGATCAACCAAACCGTGTTCCGTGTGCAGATTTCAGCGTAACCGGATTTTTTTTTTCTCCCTGGATAAATGCCCCGCCCTCCTTGCACCCAAAGCCCTCCTCTATCAAAATGTAATTGGCTGAACACAAACCTTGGCACCTGATTGGTTAAAGACGCGCACTCGTGTTCTCGTAAAACAAAAACCCACAAGATCATCTAAAGAAGAATACTGAGGAACATATCAGATATAAACGGATTGTTTACGCCGCAATTTTAATCAAGTACACGTTTATAAGCGTGAACCAACCTTGTGCTAAATTTCATAAACAAACCAAAAAAAAACCCCCACAAAAACCTCTTCTGTAAGTGAAAAAAAGACAAGACAGGTAAAAGACCACCTGTTACAGTTTAGATATTAATAGCAAAATCAGAGTCAAGATTCAATCTTTTCTTTTCCAGACGAAACAGAGATTCAAACAGGAAATAGTTTCAAATGAGTCGTTGCTCACTTTACTGAAAGTGCAAGAATATCAGGGTTTATGTACATATCTTTCCACAAGGCCTGAATAAAAGAATATGTTACTTGTTTACTGTGTGGAAGTCCTTGAAGGAGCCAGAAAAACCGCGTCACCTTTATCAACACTAATATCACATCAGTCATGTAGTCTGCAGAGCGTGTTCATTGAGAGGATAAGCACTAATTGAAGTTGTTTTGAGGTGCTCAAACACATTACCAAACTCTGGTGCTCTGACCCATTCGTTTTGTTTGCATTTCATTACTTTTACCATTTTGGTTAGTTTGACTAATTCTAGATACAGGCCTTGGGAAGGCTTTGCATGATTCAGTTAGAGAAGCATAATTAAGAAATAACTGCCAAAAAAGGACTGATTTTATTTTATGGTTCAAAATAAAAGTTTCTGATCAGGATTAAACAAGCAATGATAAATAAAAGTAATCAAGAAAGTTATTTATTCCTAAGAAATGTACAGTGTAGAAAATAGACGATTCCGTTTCCAAAATAATCTGTCAGTCAGAAAAGAACTGGATGCAGCAGACGTCACTTAATAACACCACAAAATTAAAAGCACAGGTCTTTTTTCCAATTCCACCATGCTACTGAGGTAAAAAGACAACTGCTTTAAACAACAAATATCAAGAAATGAAGACACACACACACAAATTATATTAACACAAGTCCAAAAAATGTACAAAAATTCTTAAAGAGCAAATAAATACGATTCACATTTAATTACAGCTAAATGGGTTTCACACGTGCAGACATGACAGCAGAAGAAAAAAAAAAGCATGAGAATTGAATTCACACTGCCGATTTTAAGCACTAGAAACATGGACACACACACACTCACACACACACACACACACCATATGTACACCATGACATCATATCACAACACCCAGGCTTCAAAAATCAACAATGTCCTTCATACATCAGACAGTATGAGACCAAACTAACCCCAGAGTAGCCCGATAGGGCCCACTAAACACAGTTCACTATTTCACCAAAGCAGAAACTCATCAATGACAAGAAAGATGTTATATTTAGAAACATGTCTCACAGTTTCTACCATTTTCCTATCCCATCATCCTGCCTCAAAATCAAAATATCCTGACGATCTTCAGTATCTACCACTAAAGAATCCCCATAATCCTGTCATTCTATGTGATCTATTACAGACCTACAGGCAGGAAGATGCAAGTTGTATACAAGCACGGAGAACTGAGTCTTCTTTAAGACATGATGGATTATTGTCTGTTAAAGGATGAAAGTGCCATTTAACAGGAAACACTTTCAAGAACTTCTCTTACAAAAGGCTCAAACTGCAAGCTGGATAATCACATGTCAATATCTTGCCAGAGACAGTCGGCAATGTTATTAGACACGATGTTTGTTTGTTTTTTTTTGTTTGTTTGTTGTTGTTTTTTTTGTTTTTTTTAATGTTGACTTACGAGAAACTAGCAGAGCAGAAGAAGAAGTGGACAGACAGTGTCAGGTCCACAGACTGGATATATGAGGTAGATAGTGATCTGAATTGTGGAAAGAAATATTTCCTATTTGAGGGGAATGTGCAGCAGCTCTTTTTTCGATCAGTCGTACTTGGGAAGTATAAAAACTTTGAGGTGGTGGGAGTCAGAGAGGTTAGCAGAGTACTCAACCCACTCACAACGTTCTCTTCAAGCGGTCAAAGGGGAATTAGTTGGATTTACCAGATTAACAGTTCTGCGTTTTTTTTTGCTACTGCTCCTCCTTTTAGTAATGGAGAAAAATACCCGTATATAAAATCTATAGACCCTGAGGACTGATTTAGTATAATATTGGATGAGAGGATGCACTAAAAGAAACAACATTGCAAAAAGCAACACTACAATAAAGAAAGAAGTAATACTACAAACATGGTGGCGGAATGCAACACAAATTTCTGGCCATGGTTTGTTTTGTCACCATTTGACAATTTAATTTGCCCTCACCTGGGACAAGAGGTAAGGATATATTTTTATACATATATGTATTTGACTAAAAAAAAAGACTACTGAAGGCCACTCGAGTTGAGGATGTCTAGACTAACAAAATCCCTAGTGCATAACGGGCACATGACAACAATAAAATTGTTCCAGCTTTGTTGCTAGTCAAAGACATTCTGAAGGATGAAGGCCGCTTTATAAATGCATATAGGGTGTGTTTGCTCCAGATCTAGAGAAACACAAATTTGGGATGAGACCAGAAAGCAACTGATTCTTTTTCAGGATGGTATATGCTTCAGCAAATATCAGTGTTGTTTTGTCCTATCACACAGCTAATCGTCTGTACACACATAATTGTCGAAACACTCGTTCATACATTCACAAAGGGGAACAAGGCAATTGGCAAGGGGCCTGTGAGATAACTGGATTAGGGCGAGTCTCATAGTACCTCCTTTTCTACACCTGAGTTTAAAATATCATAGGAACAAAAACAGCAATCAATCAGTTCCTCTTGTCTTCACTGTAGTCTCTTTTTAGTATGTAGCGGCTCGTTCGAGCAGTACGGTTGCTAAAAATGACAGACAGGCTGTGTTCAGTGGCCTTTCATCTACTTGGAATTCAATGGCTCAGACAGAAAGGGGCTGTCCAGTGTCCTCTGTGTTTGGCAGGTCAGCTTAGTGGTTAAATGGGCTCCCCTTCTACTGGAGGATCCTCAATCAAATGCTCATGGTGGGAAGCAACCACAACCAACCATTTCTGAAGTGTCTTTAAGCAAGTCAGTAAATCCATCTCAATTTCAGTGCTGAAACTGAGCACTGTATGTAGAAGGGCAGGCAGGAGAAAATGTTATCCTGGACTCAAAAATGTTTCACATTATTATATAAAGAAATATCAGCTGCCTGTTGTGATCTTCCAAGTCCAGTGATGAACAAAATAGAGCCAAAAGTTAGTCCAGTGTAGGAAAAATCAGTTAAAGATATACTCTTTGTGGAGCAAAGATTTCCTGCAGCTTTTGTGGGATGCAACAAGCCAGGATATTCTCCCTTTTTATCTTACTGCTCTTCCCTGGTGTTCTTTCACGGTGCACTGACTAAAAAGAGACAAAAACAATCAATCATCAACAATCAGTCATCTACTTCAACAAAAATATGATAATGGAATCAACAAAATATGAAACAGAATGCATAAGCAAGGTTTCAGGTTATCAATTTTAACTCACTGTTATATCCTTGTCACCCACAGTATTTACTGCTAGGGCCACCTGGAGTAGTCATCATCTGTTGTCTGTCATTAACAAAAAGAGAGATGAGACTCAAAGAAAACACACAATTTCCAACATCTGATAACTGCAGGTATTTAGGGTGCTTCCTGTAAAAAAAAAACTTTTGGTGTTTGAAAACCAAAGTGAGTGATTTTTGTTATACAATAACCTGACTCTATTTACAGTAAATGCAAATCACGCAAGACTAAATCACTCGTTTCACCTTGGGTGGATGACGTGTTCTGGAGGCAAGCCTCTCTGCTGGAGCATCATGCCCTGGAAGTGCCCTGCAGGCCGGGGAGCTCTGTACACGGCCATGCGTGGCTGACCTGGAGAGAAGGGCAGCTGCTGGGGCCGCTGTAGAGCCTCCATCAGATGTGGGTGAGGCCTTTGTGCAACATAGCATCCGGGGTCGAGGTATGGCTGCCCTGGGTAACGGACAGCAGTGGCACTCCCGTGGGCCTGGGGCATCAGATGGGGTGGAGGAACGCCACCTTGCTGCATCCCAGGATGCACAGCTCGAGGGTCATACATGTAGCCAGCCATTGCATTAGACCGCTGAAGTGAGCGATGCTGGGATGCAGCATTATGACTGTCCAGGTCCAGGATTTCTTTTGGGCTTTCAGGCTGCTCCAAGTTTTCTTTCTGGACAGCTTTTGTCGGACTGCCGACAGCGCTGCTGGGGCATGCATTGAGACCCTCGCTAGTCTCACTTTTTCCATCCTGATGGCCTCCAGAATGAGGCCCTACTTCAGGCACAGGACCAGGTGACAACAATGTAGCATTTCTGGGGCCTTCGGAGCCAACGGCTGACATGTTACTCTCCTTTAAATGACCCCTGGTAATGGGTACCGGTAGGAAGACACTAGGCTGCATTGACTGATGAGGCTGATAATGAGGCTGATGCCACTCGTCTGCGGGGTAACATTCTCTACTGTTCATCTGGTTGTGGACTTGTGCTTGGGGATGGAGCTGTGGGTAGTAGTGTTGCTGCTGGTACTGATGAGGGGGGTACAATGGATGAGACTGTGAGTGATGCTGACCTTGCATGTGGTAGGGATAGGGAGGGCCTCCCTGCTGGGGGTAGTTGGGGTGCTGAGCAGTATTGTGAAGTTGTTTCTTGGTGTGGTTTTCGTACGTGTGGTGAGCAGATGGAGTCACAGGCCTGGTCATGTTTGTTTGACTTATATGTTGATGGCTTCCCTGGACATATGGGCCCATGGTTCCATTTGCCTGGCCCTCAGAGTATGGAGGCATGGCTGTAATATGAGGAGGTTCTGGCCCTCTCTGAGCCTGCATATCTTGGTTATTTCCCAGCAGTACTGTTGGCTGGTGATTGGGGTTAAAATCCTGGTGTTTATAAATACTATTAGAGGCCGCTGATTTCGTTGCAGTGTTCTGAGGTGCAGTAGCAGTGCCCTCTGTGTCCGTTCTACTTGCAGGCTCACTGGGTGGTTGATCCCCACGACCTGCCAGGCTTGGTTGCGAAGGTAATAGTGGGGTAGGGTGACTGAGAGCTTGGCCTGAGCTGGGGGAACATTGTGGAGAGGGAGATGATTTACGGGGGTCGTGGTCAGGAGGTAACACAGAACTGTTTGGCTGCACGTTCTGGTTCAGCTGCTTCAGGGATCTCTGAGGTTGGCAATGAGAAGCAGTGCTCTGAGTTGCCGGTTGTTGCTGTGGCTGAATGCTTTGCTGTTGTTCGCTTTGCTGCTGTCCACTCTGCGCCTGTGGCAAATTGTTCTCTGAAAATACCTGAGCACCATCTTCAGACATTGCAACAGGTAGGGGTAGGGCCTTCTCCTGTGCAGGGCTCTGTGCTTTGTCCTGCAGGATGTGGCGTGTATGCTGGGGTCCAATGGGTGGAGGTAGCTCACCAGACTTCTGATGGGTTGCAGCACCACTGAGAGGAGGGGGGCAATGACTAACAGACCGTCTTTGGCCAACCTCTTGCTTGTGACCCTCTCTGTGTGGAACCTCTCCTTCAGGATGAACGAAATGTGATCTGCCTGGATTTGGAGCTGGGGGGCTGTTTATACCCTCTGGTAGCTCCACCTGGTGTGCTGGGGGTCGATGGGTGGAGTCACGCTCTTGATCAACTGAAACTGTGTTTTTATGTGGTAGAGCATCATTGGAAACGTTGGCTTCTGTCTTCGTAGATGCTCTCCCTGTTTGCAAATAAAGCATTAAAAAGAAAGATTTTAACATAGGGTTTAACAAAAAAATCATTATTATTTCAAAAGAAAGACATTAAAGTATAAACAATCTTATCAAAACATCAATTATTAGAGCAGCATGCGTTAAAATGTCATATACATACGTATAACAGTGTAAAATCAACATATTGAAAATCTAATCAATATATTCAATCTGGTTTCAGCCAAAAAAGAGGAAATCCAAAAAGATGTATAAATTCGCAAGTAAGCAGTAGAAATCAACATGCCATCTCTTCTAGATGCTCCAAGCAATCAGCAAGAAATTTCATGAAAAGAATGAATATTCAATTAGCCACTTACTGTGAAAATAATTTAAATCTAATTTTAAAAGGCGAGTTACACAAAAAAGACTGAGCAAGGGGTGTATGCTGGTTACAACACAGTTTAGAAACAATGTGTGTGTTGAGAAAGGTTATATAAAGAGCTGCTGTAAAGCACTGTAAGAGAAGGTCAGCTCTACCTTTGGGCTGCACGTCTGTCTGTTGTGAAAGCTGGTTGTCTGACCCATTGTTTCCTGCAGGATGCAGCAGCTGAACCTCAGGGGCAGGGGGAGGCTGCTGAGAGGGGTGAGTTGGGTTGCTGCCAATCCCTGACGGGGGCCCCGACTGCTGCAAGTTGCCCATGCACTGATGAGGGGCACCAGCAGGAGGTCTAGAGGAGGCTGACAGCTGCTGTAGGGCCAGCATCTCTGGGCTTTCCAGCATGGAAGCCAAGAGAGTTCTGCCATTCAAGTCTGTGTGTGGAACAGGGGGACGTGTAGACATGGGCAACTGCGAGCTGACTGCTGCAGACATTTGATACTGAGCATTGGGGGGAGGATGAGGGTATCCAGCAGCTTCTGGCCACGGTTTATGCCCAACAGGCGGGGGCACGCCACCATAGGTAAAACTGCGCATCACGCTTGGATCTTGCATGTGCATCCCGTTAGGTCTTTCCTGATGATTCATACCAGGCCACATGCTGGATGGTCCCATACCAGGAGGTCTCAAACCTGGAAAGTTGTGCTGAGGAGGTCTATTGCCCATGTGGTGCATGTTCAGGCCCTCTGCATGGTGGTGGGATGGGTACATACTAGCTTCAGGAGGGGGCCCAGGCTGCAGGGCCATGGGACGTGGACCCAAAGATGGCCCATGAGTCGGACCCATGTAGGGAGGCTGCTGCTGGTGTTGAGGCTGTTGGTGGTTTGGATCATGTCCCACTGGGTACCGTGGACCAACGTGACGTCCTTCAACCATGTGATGCTAGTGGGAGGGGGTAAATTGATCAATATGCACCAGTAGCTATTACTCGGTATTATAAGAAGCAAATGCTGAAACATTTTAACATAAGAACAAGTATAAGTCATGTAGTCCCCCATTAAAATTCTGTATCAAAGACTGTAATAATTTAAGTTTTATTTTACAACCAAGTTTGTATACCTGCATGTTAAAGTTGTGCGGGACATGGCTCAAACTGGGGGTTCCGTGTCTTGGAATGTGAGTTGGGTAACCGAAGCGGGGATCCATGGACATTCTCGGTGCATACATGTGTGCACCGTTGGTATTCGGCAAGTGACGGAACTTACAAGAAAACATGGAAAATACAATATAGAAGCTTTCTCCTACACTTGAATGCATTTGAATATTAAAGTGGATTTTACCAAAAAGGTTACAAAACCAGCATGTATACCTGTTGTCCTGGGTGGTACATGGCCCTCATGTCCCCCTCACGGATGTGCTGCTGGCCAGGAGGCAGGCCTTGAGGATGATGAGGGCCATTGGCCCAGTGAGGGGGAGGAAGTGACCTCGATAATTTACTGTTATCTTCCTCTGAATGTGTGTTGCCTTTTTCTCCCTGGAAGTTTCGTTTACGCTGGACTTGTTCAGTGGCCTTGATGAGACTTTCAGGGCCCAAATGTTTACTGCCGCGATTGCGTTTCTTTTCCTTGCGCTCTTTTTCTTCTTTGTGAATGTGGAATTCCTCATCTGTGTCAGCATCCTCAGATGGAAAGTGTTTTAATAAAGCCCGGTTGAAACACCGTTCCAGAGACTCTGCCATGATAGTGTATTCTGAAGAAAGACAGACATCAGCTATAGTGAACTGATAAAACAACAACAGATGCAAAAAAAAAAAAAAAGCTGCTGTCCCTTTCAGATGCACAACCTCTCATACACCTCACCATTAACTATGGATGACACATACAGTATCTACACTGGTCTAGGTATATATCAACCAGCATGCACACTTGTTGGCTATTCTCAAACCAGCTTTGGGTGGCTGACCAGGTCAGAGGGTATAAGGTTGACCCCCGCTAGTCCAACCCTTCCCTATTCCTCCTCCTCCTCCTGCTGCTGCTGCTCCACCCTGGGCCTCCTATCTCACACCCCTCCCCACCATCCCCGGGGAGAGAATTTAGTTGAATGGATGGCTCCAGACAGGAGGCTTAGGGGCAGGAATGTTTCTCTGGCACTGGAGGGCTCACATCCCCCTGAGCAGTGGAGAACAGCTCAATCACTCCTCATTAATCACTGTCAAGGCTGCCCTGGCCCAGGCCCCAACAACCGCTGAGGCCAGGCCCTTTTCTTTAGTTGTCTCTCCTACATTCACCTCAAAAATTCACACACTGGCTGCTTTTACATCATATACTAACTGATATTGATGTGCTTGTGTCATAGAGGGAAAGACCTAAGACAAAGCAGGATTATTAATGTGGAGAGGGTTTCTTTTCATGCAATTGTGTTCATTTACCGCTGTCATCTCCATTGTACTCAGCACAGTTTTCAAACATGAGTTTCACATCAGCAATAAACTCCTCCTTCATAATATACTGCCCATCATTGATCTTCCTTTCAATGGTGGACAGGTCCATAGGAGTCTAAGATTGAAAGCAAAACAAAATTCATTACTGATGAATTATTTTCCTGGTTGAATAAATTACATATATGAAATGGAGACCTCACACATTATATGTACCATTATACATTCATTAGATGTCAGCCATGTGTGATTTGTCTTTAGTACCTTGATGATATCATGGTAATTGGGAGCATAGGATTCGTCCACAGGTTCCAAGAAAGGCCAAGCATCTTTATGGCTTTTCAAGGCCTCAAGCACTGGTGGAGGGAGATTGTAAATTAGGAGAGATCACAACTGAGATGGTGCTACAGATAAGTGTGCAATCGCTCAAATGGCCTACCTTTGTATAGTGCAGTGTAGTCATCATCAAGTTCATAGCTGAAATGTCAGATAATTTAAAATGGTCATACTTCAATCCATTAAAGTCACCTCTGAAGTCAGACATTAGAACTTACAACTCTTTATTTCTTCGTGTTCTGGGGACAGGAGAAGGAGGGTCCAGATGCAAAAGTTCTGCTGGCAGATCTTTTCCTTGAGAAAGCAACATGGCCTTTTCCTCTCGCATCATCCGCCTTTTGGCTCTTTCTGAAAGAGGCCAGAAGAACAAACAACCATCTCTGGAAGATGCAAGGCTGGACCATTTTTGGCACATGTGTGTTACAGTTGTTTAAAACTGCTGTGGTGAGACTCCACTAAGACTGGTGGGAGATAAAATGAAAAACAGACCCATGAAAACAGAGCAGCAAGTAAAAAGTGAGGGAACCATCAGCCATATTTTCTTAGACTCAGCTGATCAAACGACCAGAACAGAGCAGAGAGAGCACATGTATCATTGCTTTATCTTTTAACGTGAGAGTCCTGCCAGCCCCCCTGGCATGAGGATTAAAGAGATATGAGAGAGGATTCCACATATGCAAGGCACACAGAGAGCAGGCCAGGTCCGGCTGTTCATCTATAATACATTAATGAGGCTCCTCCACTGAAGCACAATCAGCAGTTCATTAACCCTTGACAGATGACATCAGAGGAGGAGGGGGAGCGACAACTGATCCTGTGATTAAAGACCCTGAACATTCCCTCTCACAGAGGCTGTCTATTATACATACATCACGTGGCTTCCAGTGGTAAAACTCATTTCTGAGCCTTTGCGGGCCAAAGCAGAGATGTGAAAATTTGTGCATAGGGTGCTCAACACAACCACGGCTGTGTGAAGAAGTCCCATCTCTCTCTTCGGGCAGGTTGGTGATGAAAGAAGATACTGAATTCTTTCTTCATTGATCCTGACATCTCAAAAACTAGCAAAGGTGCTATAGTACTTCAGTGACACCAGACAAGAAATATAACCATATTTGTAAGTCATTACTCTTACCTTCCACGGCTTTGATCTTCACCATCTTTTCTCTCTGTTGTTCTTCCTGTAAAAGCCTTTCTTCTTCTCGCCGCTGTTCAGCAAGAAGGGCCTGTCTGTCCAGCTCTTCATCTTTTCGCCTCTCATCTTCCGCTATGGACATCTGATTGTCCTGAGTGTACAAACATGCAAGTTTACCCCACTTAATCAAGTATGTACATCAATTACCAGAACTAATGTAAATTTAAAAAACAGTCTGAATGACTGGTACAATCACACTTAGAAAAAAATAATAAAGTAAAATAGTCAGAAAGAAAGCGCTAATTTAATATGTTTGATGGCATTTTATGATAACTTCATTTCTTTTGTATTCACAAACACACAAACCTCTTCTTTTTGGAGGTATCCTTCAGTGAAGCGTTGTGATGTGCGAATTGGGTTTGGATCCAGTAGTTTTTGCTTCTGTTCACGTTCCTAAAGATAACAAATACAGTAACAGCTTAGTGAGGGGCACGGCTAAAACGGGCAATCATAAATTTTAATAGCGTAAGCAGCAAATGAAGAAAGATAACCATCAGTTTTTTTTTTTGTTTGTTTTACTTTCAATCCTAATTAACATTTATGTCTGTCATTTAATTGCAGGCTCTAAAAGACAGACATCCACATTCAAGCCATCACTCTGACAGGCCCTGGGGAGTTGTGAAGAACCAGTAAGAATTAAGAGGTAAACGACTCTCCAGCTCCCTTCCCCCAACTCATCTCATGATGCCATTCAACAATTTCTCCCCGGGGGTGACCGCTATTAGCCTAGTTTATAGGAAAAGAACAAAACTGAAACTCTTAACGTCCCTTATGACTCTGATGCACTGATTAGCCTGAGAAAATAAACTGAGCTAGTGCAAGGCTACAGTGTTTAGTTTAACAAATGCGGGAGTGGCATGACGCAACACAGCAAAATCTGCAGCTAATGCTGTGATGTGCATCACATTCGACAACTTGTATCTATCCATAAGATGATCAGAGACTCAAAGAGAGGACACAAACAGAAACCAGTGGAGAGATTCCTTTAAACAATGCTTATAACTGGGATCATTTTTTTTTTTAAATCGGGAAGAAAAAAATCCTTTTTCATTTCACTTCTACATTGATTTAATGTGAAAACCTCACATATCCCGGGGCACCACAGCTCCTCCCATCCCAACATTACCCTTACACTAAATCCCCACCTTCCATCCACTATGCTCAAGACAGATTGCCTCCGGTGTCACCACTTACAGAGGTCAAGAGAATCCTGCAGTACAGAGAAGCCGTCACTCAAAAGACTCCATGCTGCCTCAAAGTGAGCTGCAGCCTGCCGTCAGTGCCCCGTGAAATGGTTGGTGACAATAGCCGCAGACGCAAGGGAAGAATCCGCGATGCAGCATACAGTGTGTGTTTGGCATGCTTGTAGACACACCAACGCAAAGAGAGATATATTTATATAATCCACAGTGCTGCAAACAGTTTTCACATTTTGGATGGTTGTTGACATCACTGTCAATATAATGTTGATTTATTTAAATCAAGAACTTAATAACAGTACTTTGAAGGTCAGAGGTCTACAATGTCATGTCAGACATAGACAGAACGTATGGTATATTAGCTCTCTTTAAATGACTGACCTAATTCATCAGACCTTCAACCAACTAAGGCTTCTATAATAATCCTACAGTTAATAAAACGACAGGCTCAATGGTGTAAATCTGCTAATGTTTTATCACGGAGACGCAGGAACACACCAAGCCTGGAAGTGACCAATAAAGCATTTCAACGTCTCCCATCGTCCTGGAGTTCCACTGAATCAGTCATTAAATGAAGAAGGGCTATGACACAGGTGTAAATCTAGTGTTGGTTATGTCAGGAGGAGGACTACTGAGGAAGACCACCAAGACATTTATGATCAGAAATACGAGTAGGGTCATAAAAGAAAGTGGAATATGAAAGTAAATCACCTGTAGACTTGACCAAAGGTCTGATGAAACAAACGAAATATTTTACTAATAGTTTCAGCATTTTTACAGTCAACTATTTTATCTTAAACATTTTTAAATCAATAACATCTACTAGATCTAACCTAGTTAGATTTAGTAGATTTAGATTTAATTGTTTTATTCAGGCAATCCACCATAAAAGGTGAAACCAATACATTTCACAGACTCATTACAAATGCAAGATTTTACTTTCAGAGGCCTGACAGTTTTGTATTTAAAATTCATTTTTTTATTGATTTCAAGCAATATTCTGATTTCTGAGTTTTTGAATTTGAGGTTTTCTGAAGCTGCAAGTGCTAAGCTGCAAAATCAAAACAAATAAAAGCTTGAAATATATTGATTCGCATACTATTTGTCTATATAATATGTACAGTTCACCTTTAAAGTTACAGAAATGCATGCACTTTTTCAGGATATTCTAATTTTCTGAGTAGTACTGTATTCTTATTCAATGTAATGCTATCAAAACTGAATATTGAGTGAATACAGTTTCCAAAATGCTCCTTACCATGTGCCGACACAAATCCACATGAATGTTACTATTGAGTATGTTGAAAAACCTCAGGTAGAACCTTTCTGAATAGTTAATATAAAGAATTGGAAGTAAAGAGTGTACAACCAAAGGACACCAGACTCTTCTGCCAAGATCAACCTATCAGCAACTAACAGTCATCCACTGCTGTGGAAACAGTGGTAATGGGCTGAACTAAAAGCAGCAGAGTTCTTTAGTTCTGACTAGCTGAACCATTTGATGAGTGAAAAGCATTCCACTGGAAACTCTAGAAATACTGTGAGGAAACTGAGTGGGAAATGCGGGTACTAATGACTCATATTTACTCTGAGAATGTCTCCAGATTCCCTGACAGAAGAAAGTACCAACCAATGAGACGCACGAACCGGCCACAACAAAACCACTACAAACTTTACCCTTTCAGACAACCGGAACCATCACGAGACCACAGCCTGCCGCATACAGACTAATGATAAACACTGGTGAAATGAGTTATATACACATTTTATAATTAAGGAAGTAGTTAAATTTACAGTAGTTTGTAGGTTAACACTACAGCAAAAGGACATTAAAAAGACATTACTTTTTCAAATCTCTCTTTGGTAATGGCTGACAAACTGCAGCTAAAAGACAATATGGGCTGCTCTGATGTGGACAAACTTCAGTAAGTTCTCTTCCGGGGGCCTTACCTTGTGCTCAATCATGCTGCTGATCTCAGGCAGGAAGTTCTGGCTGATGATGCGGTAGAGGTGGCGGTCCTGGGGGGAGGTTTTGTCCTTGATGCTCTCTGCCAAACTGACCCACTGTTCCTCTGTTTCACACACAAGGGACCAGGGGCCTCGCTTATAGCCTGGCAGGAGAAACAAATAGAGGCCCACGGTTAGCTGGACTGCAGAAACACTTTATGAAACTGATAGCCAAGACTCACGAAAGCCCACATTTTGTCTGCTATAACATAATTGTTTCACCTATGCTTGGACAGGCATCTTCCTGTTCATTTTCTGTGTTCCCCTCTGTTGCTTCACTGTCCACATCGCTGAAAAAAATGAACACAATTCAACCAAATATTCCCACGCAGATACAGAGTGATGACAAATAGGCAAAGTACACATGCAACTCATACTTAATACAGGCATCTTGCTCTGCATGGAAGTGCTTGAATCCATTTGTGCATTTTTTTTATTTTCAAGAGTTACTGTATATTGTAAAGTAATATTTTTTTTAAATGCATGTCTTTGGAGTTAGCAGAATATTTTAGACACGTAAAAGACTAATGCTTTGCTCTGTCCATGAATGTTTTTTTTTAATTGGAACCATTTCTCACCATTGGACTGACTCCTAATCTGCACACACAGTTTGAATACAAAAATAAAAAGTAACTGTTTAACACTTTAATCGTTTATTAGGTTTGAAATAGTTACCTGCAGATCAAGCTACAACTAGCACAAAGCAAAGAAAACATTATACAAATCTCTCAAGTTATATATTACACATCAACTAATAAGTTAAATTCCTCTGCAAATTGTCATAAATCTACTGCAGCTGCATTAAATTGCACAAATGTACTTTTCAATACAGATGTGATAATGTTAGTAAGACTGAGAAGGGTTAGATTACACAGCATAGCAAATGCACTGCACACACACAAACACCCAAAGATCATGTGGCCAACACTTGTGGCATCTGCAGTGACAGAATGACTCCTAGTTGTCTTTGACAGAAAAAGTACATGTGCTCAGCACATGCACATGCAAGCATTTCTTTGTGACAGGAAGTTGGCACTGACAACAAACAAGAATGTTTTATCGCACCTCAGCTGCGGGTCTTCGTATTTTCTCTTCTTTGGTGGTCTTCCCCTTTTCTTTCTGTCTGGTAATGTTAATTCACTTGGATCACTGCTGGAAAAATAACACAATGGAGAATTCTAAGTGAAAACCTTCTGCAAACAGTAATTGACAATGTCAGCTGTAATTACATGCTAAAGCTCATGCAAACATGAAACATGAACGTGCTATTTTGCAACTGAACACCGTAGGCATTAGCCAACCACATAAAAACAAAAGCAGTTGATTTATATACATATGGTGGGCAGCAGAGCAAAGAAACACATTTACCCGTTCTTGTCTGCGTTCCTCTTGATCGGCTCCTCTTTGTACATACGAGTGCCATAGAAGTACCAGTAGAGGGCTCCATTTCCATCCTGCCCCAGTGGTTCAACTCTCAGGCTATCTGAATCCAGTCCCTGGTTGTCATGTGGGTGGACATTATAAGATCAAAACATGTGCAAGACCGTGTTTTGAAATCATCCATCCTCAGTCATAAGGTGATATTATTGAGTCATTTGAGCTCAGATAGTTTATGAACTGCATTCAAAAATCAACAGGCTAAATTTGTCAGATGAAACAAAAGCCTAAATTACCACAGAAATTTTGTTTCTACAAGCAATTTAAAAACTATAAATTTGTGACTCCGCTCCAGAGGAGACAAAAAAAAAAAAAAAAACAGCAAATACTAGTAAATTCCACAGTTTTTTAAACTTCTTGCATACCGCTAATATAATGATATAATTATGCAGATAAATTTGCAAGGTTTCCATCATTACAAAACTGATATCAGAATTCAGTCCAAGGCAGTGTTGATGTGAATATTTAATTTTCATAAAATTTTAGGTTTAGTTATTATGGTATTCTATTTTTTCTCCAGTGCTTTTAAAATAAATTTCCACACTAATAAGACATAATGTAGAATAAAAACACTGGTATCAACTGGTACTGTGAAAAAATATCCATAGTAACTAGGTCCTATAATGTTCAATTGCTGGTAGCACATTTTTGAGAATGTGTACCTTAAGCAGGTCAAAAACATCAGCAGCATCCAAGCGGTAGTCACACAGCCTGTGCAGCAGTTCCACCTGAGTGCGTGGAGGAAGTTTCTCAAATGGGCCTTCTCGAAGTGGGTTTGGCTTCCCTTCTTCCAGTTCCCATCGGTAACTGATGATGTCATTCAGATAACTGCTAAATGACTCGGGACTAAATGGCAGATCAGAATAAGATTAGTTTGATAATTCAGCATGTTCTCCATTCTGTGACAGTGTATTACATTAAATCATTCCAAGTAACAATAAGATCAGTTTTTGACTGTACACGTCCCAGAAATCTTGAGCAGTAGTACTCTTGGCTAGAGGGCAGTGGTTCACTAGTGTATGAGCTGCACAAAATACACTCAAAACAACTACTAAGGCTGATACAAAAAGGGAAGTAAATGGCATTATCTTGTTTGTGAAATATGAAAACATCTTTCAAAATACAGAAAATATCAGGCAATAAATGATATGTGCTATTCACAAAGCTTTGTTGGCTAATCAATGTGTATTTTTTATTTTCTGTACAAGAATTGCCTTTCAATGCAATTAGTAAGTAATTACTTAAAATATCTGATATGAAATAGCTGGTTGCATAAATATTTACTCCTTTTTACTCAGTACATAATAGATGTAGCAATCACAGTACTGAGCTTGTGCATGTGAATGTGTCGCAATAAGGCGTGCACATCTTGCCATTGCAATGTTGGCTGATGTTTTCTTGCAAAACTTCTCACTGTGAGGGAATCAGACTTTTTCATTAGCTCCTACAGGTACCTGAAGCATCTACATGATAAAGATACCACCATTCATAATAGGAACAGAGTGTTTTTAGTCGCATGCCAAACAGTATCCGATACGGTGGGCTCATTACTTGCGCGTTAAACCTGGTGGCGTTTAATATTACAGTGTAAACATAAACAGACTATCCAGACCAAAGAGAGGAAGTGACATAGGGCACAACAATGCCAGTCCAAGAAAGCAGACTAACAGAGGTATAAAACGTTAGAAATGTCTCATGGGCAGATGCAGGTGCTTTGTTTTTTTGTTTTCCTTTTTTTACATGGTCCGTGCCTGTTTTAGGTAACGCCTCACCAATATTTTTTTGTAAATATGACTGGAATTATATTTTCAATGACTACAAATATGAACAGGTAAAAAAAAAAACACAACAAAAACAAAACAGTGGTTCTGGTTTGGGCCTAGCCGATTAATCTGTACCTTTCACTTCCAACTCAAAAAGAAAGAACAAGGGCTTGGGGCAGGGGTGCGCATCCGTGCAATAGTACAGAGAAAGGGTGACAGAAAGAAATGGCTTATCTTGAAAGAGCAGCGTGCACTTTTTACACAGCTGCAGCCCCCCCCCAGCCCATTTCTCTGCTACTCTCTTACCCTTGCATCCTCCCTCCACCCCTACCCTCCCCTCCTCCCTGGCTCCGGCAGAGCGTTTAACACGTGCACATGAAAAGGGCAGCTCTGTGAAAGGCCAGTGCTGAGCAGCCACCCCCAGGATGCCAGCGCCTGTCCAGTCCAATAAAGCAGGTTGTCCTCTTCTTACCGGCTGCCTGGGAGGAAAAACTGGATCATTCTTGCCTGTCTGCTTATCAGTCTGTGGGTACTTCTATGCTACTTTCTAAAGATAGGCTGGAGTAGGAGGTGAGAGAAGGGGAAAGCACCACAAGGCACAAGAAGTGTATGTGAATTTAAAAACATTTACTCACAGGGGACAAAAAAGTTTCAGTGGTTTCACTTGCACTCATTTGTCAAAGTAATAATGAAGATGACTCTACTCCCCATGTCATTATGGAGGTGAGTCAGACCAACTACAGATGTTTCTGGGTGGGATTGCTCCCTTAATGTCGGTTTTAAATGGCTTCTAAAATTTGTAATGAGCAACCTTTTAAGATGGCATCTGGGATTAAGCCACCGTATTCAAAAAACCACTTTTTGCAACAACAGAAGAAATGAACACCGACTTCTTACAAGCATTTGTCTTTGGCACCAAGTCACAGTGGCACAGCGTTCAGAAACTGCTACCAAGTTACCAGATGTATTTCACGTATATACTTACGTAATATCCTTGCGCTGGTAACAACCCTGCAACAGACAAGCGATGAGATCCCCAAGGAAGCTGAAGTCCTGCTCCGACAGGGCTTTTTCCAACTCCTGTACATACAGAGGCAAGAAATCAGGTCAAACATTGCAATAATCGAGGTTAAGAACATATTCAAAGAAGAATAAGTGATGCAATTACAGGCAAATATTGATTAAAAAAAAACTCTATGATTCAATACCGTATTGTTTTATTTAGGTACCTACCCTACACTATGCATTGATGTCTGTGTATTTTAAGATAGCAAAGGTACAGAAAGTGGGATGGCTGGAATTAGTTCTCTCCTGAAGGGTCCTCGGTTTGGCAGTCGTTTGCTTGAAACTAAGGTTCAAGTTCAGTCACGACCCTGCTCTTGCCTTGCATTGTGTTTTAGCCATTGAGGTTTTATGAAACGGCAGTAACCGCCAGAGCAACCTCAAAAAGTGCTGAAAGCACCAAGGAGAGATGACAGGCAGCAGGGGCCAAGAGCCACAGCATAGCCAATGCTCCCTCCTCTTCTCTGCTGACCAACTGAGACACAGCATCCCACATGGCTACCCAGCATGCACTGCTCTTTCCAGTGATATCCAAAGGTCTCTGAGTTGAACAGAAGGGAGAGAGGGGAACAAGAGGCTGTGAGGGCAGAAATGCAAATTCAAATTGCTCTGTCAGCAATGTGTCCATTTCCCTTAATGCTCCCATTTGCGAGATGCAAAGCAGCCCCTTCAGGCTGGAACCCTGCTAGCTGCTCTTAAGAAGAAAGCGAGTGTGGCTGACCGTTCTTTTTCCCTGCCTAGTTCGTGCTGTCCTGACAAACGGCAGATCTAATCGTTCCTCTGTGTCACCCCTCCTCTCCCAACGATATACAAAAGCACTACTGCAGTGTCAAGTGGCTGAAAATAGTCCAAAATTATCGCAAGGACACAAAGGCACATTTTCTGACCCTAGAAAATACAAGCTGAGCCACAAGGTCGCTAAAGGTCAGCCTACACACCTCCGGGCAATGGACGAAGACGGAAGCGAGGAACCAAGAGAGAGGCCACACACAGGACGTTGCAACAGATAAGTTAAATGTAATGGCTTGAATTTTTTACATTTGAGTCTAGGTAGCCTGTGGTAAAGATACACAAGTAGAGAAATGTGTTCTCTCTCTCTGTCTCAGCTCAGACGTACAAAGTCATTTTTTATTTTATTAAGTCTACAACTAAACCACAAACACTGTCAAGAATGCAATGTGTGTATTCTCTCAGTATTCTCTGGTGGCATTTGCATAATCTACCAGTATGATGTGTTTTTCCTAGAGACTGAAGGTATTGAAGTTCCTTCTGAACATTTCATCCTGTTGATATACCAAAATTAAAACTTTTCCAACCAAGATTGAAAAATATAGACAAATGTAATTATTAACTGTTACACTGGCCGCTGTCACACCTTGCTTGCTCTGGAGGGTTCAGTTGGTTTTCTTTTAATTGTGTTAAGCGCGTCGAGACGCCTCTGGCTGTGACTTAGCGCTCTACAAATAAAAACTTGATTGACTGATTCTTAGAAACACATCATTTCATACCGAAAAAACACACATTTATGAAATAGTATTGGGCCCAAAATTGATTCCAAAAATCATTATGTGTAGAAAAACAAAAGCCAGATTTAAATCAAGTAGTTAGAACAATCTTGAGCGTTAGAAAAGCTGCATCATAGCCAAACAACAGCCTGACCTGAAGAATACACCAGGATCATCCAGGTGAAGGCAGAGTAAACCCTGAGAAAGCAGTAACTCATCACAGGGCTGACATGTAGAGACACACAACTCACATTCACGCCTATGGGCAATGGAGAATGACCAATTAACCCGTCTTTGGATTGTCGGAGGATACCACTGTTGGTTGAGAGTAAGAAGTCAAAATCCACACAGACGCACTAGCCAAGTCTGGAACAAAGAGCTCTCGTGTTGTGAGGCAACAGTGCGCAATAATGCATTTGAAAAGGTTGGTAAAATACAAAGAATTTGATAATCATTAATTTTTAGGCAATTCTATTAAAAACTTGTTTATTTACATTTGCTGCCTGGATCACATGACTAGCCAAAGGGCAAAGTTGGAGCCACGAGATCTGGTAATTACAACAGAGACGCTGTGCTTGTATTTCTGTGTATACACACTACTGCTATTCACATACAGTAATGCCATGAAATCTTGTGTTTTGCTGCTGCTGACCTCCTAGTCCCCATGGCAGGTAGACTCTGAGCTGGAGCAAGCCCATCAGTCAGAAACAGACTGCTGTGCACTCCTCAGAAAGAGAAGCAGTGTATGGGGTCAGGGGAAGAGGGGAGTGCAGAGAAGAGAGATTTCCTCAAGCCCCTGGATTAACACCACCCTGGTCCAACTTTGAAGTGCCTCACGGCATCTCAGATGGCAGAGAGAAAGGGAATTAATGTGGTGTGTACCCTTTCTTCAGCCATCTTATCCCTGTGTGACTGTGAGCCTACACACACTCAGCTTGGTGATGGACTGTGATGACGACGCACTGCTGTTGGAGCTGAAAATGGCCTCTGTAAGCTCACACACACTAAAATGTAAAGATCAAAATACTACAAGGACACAACCTACAACACTGGTATCCATTTATTCATGAGTTCAAGAGGATAAACCCAGTGCGGCGCTTTGCCTGGTTCACATTAATGATCAATAAGACTTTAAGATAAGGCCTGGATAAGTGATAAACACCAAAGACTATAAATCAGACCTTTACTGTCAGAGTTATCACTAAGCTACTGCAGTGAACAAAACAGGCCATTTGCATTCATGCACCAGGACAAAGATTGGAGGGTGACTCAAGTCTTAGTCAGGAGGTGTGTCATCGCCACAGCCCCTGAGCAGGCCCGGCTCACCATCAAGGATTCAGCCAGAAGGTATTTTCCACTTGTCTCCCCCAAATCCCCTGGTGTTTAGCTCTGCTTAACCTCTTCCTCCTCTCTTCAACACTACCCCCTCCCTGCCGTGGTCCTGCCCAGTGCCTACATCCTTCGAGGCATTCTGTTATTCCCTTGACAAGACCCTTACAGCGCTCTCCATCAAAGTCCTAACCTCTGTCTTTGTCATCGATCCCTTCCTCCACAAAGTGCCCCTGTTCTGTATTACCATGTTTGCATCAGGTCAGTAAGAACCCATTGTGACCACTGGAGCGGCCACACCATCGGTGGTGACAACTGGTTTGTCCCAAGCTAAACTGGGTGCACTCTCGGAAATCTCTGAAGTGGATCCCAAACATTTTAAAATGATCATATATTTCTACCGCATACTAAAAACCATAAAACCTAAACTTATAATATTAAACATTTAATTCACTGGCACATTGTTGTTTAAATTCTTTGACCTATATCTCGTGAACCGCAAAAGAAAACTTACAATTTAAACTGACGCCATAGAAGTTAAGCTGTCTGTTGCTAAAGCTAAACCTGTGCATCACAAACAAGATGGACAAATCTATTTACACATTGCAACAATGCAAGAAGAACACATACTACATGTCCAAAGAACAGCAATTCACACAGGAGTGAAGGAAGCCATTACGTCATTAGAATTAAAAGAAGGAATGTCACTTTTAGTGGTTGGTTTAGTTATAGCTCCCTCTGTGCCAAAAATAACCAAATTCAATGTCTTTACAATTCAATTTAAACAAGTTTCTTAAGAAACATATTTACATATAATTTCACCTCAAATTCATTATCTTTTGCTGCAAAATAAGCCAGACATAATACTGTAAAACCAGTAAAAATTGTTGCAGGGGTAATATATGGCTCTCCATAAGGCAGATATGAGTATTTATTTGTTTTATTATCATCAAGTTTAAATTCTGACTTTATCACAACTGATCTCGGGTGTACTTTGAGCTTGACAGATAACAGGGTTCATCTGGTGCAACTGAATGAAAGCTTGCGATGAAGAGGTGCCTAGCATGCTGCAGTCCACACGTTGACAACCGGAACAATGGCACAATGTTTAAGTACAGCTTATAGGATTTAGTTAGGGTAAAGCCCTAATCAGGATTACTGATGTAACTGTAACAATAGGAAAAAAAAAACAAAAACACCCGAAAAACAAAACTGCAGCAATACTACATTTAATTACTGTGACCACTGGTGCAGTACGAAACATCATTAGCATAATATAGTGCACATCTGTCGTTCTGGTCAAGTTCACAGCTGCTGTGCATCAAACAAGATACTGATCATAACTAGATGTGGTGTCTGCAGCTCCAATGTCCCCTTCTCAGCAACTGCCAGAGAAGTCTCGGTAACCAGACTGATAGCGGAAGTTCTTGAAGCTCCTATTTGTGTAATGTGTTGTAACACTCCTGTGGGGAAGTGTGTCATGAAGTCACACCCAGCAGCACAAACGTCTCGGAGCAGTTGTTTCTGACTGCTAATACAGATTAGACATGCAAATCCAGAAGCAACAGAAACTTAAGTGTAGTTCAAATACAACTAGCTGTATGTGGACAGTCTCTCTTTTTAAACGTAGACTGTTCCAGTATTAAATGTAGCAGTTTGTTAACATGTTACTTCTCTTTGAGGACATCTAAACTGGATTATTTCCCTGACAACACCCCTTCTTTCCTCTGTGGATGTGGTTGTATGTTTATATCTATAGAGGAACAACAGTGCTACATATAAATGGTGATAACATCTATGAGCGACACTGGCTGTAGGTGAGAGAGAAAGGGTGTGGATGGTGGTAAGCTATCTGCATTTCCTTCAGCAGTTCTGACTGTGCTGATCCATGGAGATTGTGGTATCAGGAGGTTGGCCTCCCCGGCTCCACTCACACTCGATACTTTCCACACCACTCTGTCGTTAACAGCTCCTCCGGGGTCTATATCACCAACATTTGGAGAACAACTATCTAGAGGGGGGGAAGGGAGCCCTGTTGGTTGTATAAAGGCTCCTATCTTCCTCTTCTTTACGTAGCTCTTTATTTCTTCCTCCCCCACTCCCCTCCCACTTTCATCTCACACATGGCTCCTCCAGGAGCCATCATCTGACAACACCCTCCTCCCACTCGTAACCACCTCCTGCCACATGACAAACATGCACACGCAGCCGTAACACCACAGGAAAACGCCCTCACATCCTCAGGATGCACCACTCATCTGATCACTGGAGGAGAGCAACAAAACCTTTGAGCTGCTGCCCGACTCAGAGTGACAACATGATGAGAACATGTTTTTCTTCAGGCTTCATATGAAGCGTTTGCTCAGTCCACACCTGCGGTAATGAACCATTTGTTCATGAAAAGGAAGAACAATTTGAGGTTGGACTTCAAAAGGAACTGCCCTAAATGTGTGACGTATGAATGTGTGAAGGTGTTTTCTTCAGGATGAGGTCATGTATAAATTCAATGCCCTTCAAAGTATTGTCCAATGACAGGGTGAAAGGTCAAACAGCTACAGGTGAGCTGTTGCGCTTGACAACATCCAGATTGTTCCAGTGTTCCCCAGAATAAACCTAAACAGACCCACACCTTTCATGTGTGAAGTTTTGTAATGGCTCAGAATTATCTCACTCATCAGAGAGATGCGATGACACAAAACAGATTTCACAAAGACTTAAAACGTACTACATGTTAAGCAGTGGCTTGAATAACTTTTGATCATTTGTTCTTCTCATCTCAGCTTGACTATTTACAGAAAGCAGTGGTGGGGAGATGTTGCCCCAGACTGGAGACAGAGCAGAGGAACCATGGGGAGCTACAACAATGGCAAACCATGGTGCATGTGCCCTTCTACCTCCCCTACACTCCCTGAAACCATCTGATGCATGTACTCCTGCTCTCGCTTGTCAATCACAACTGGGGGAGGGGAGGGAGCCTCTTACGTAGCCCCTCTTTACATAATATGTAAGCAGCAGCGTTAAAAAAAGAAAAAAAAAGAAAAGACAAGCTAAAAGGTTGTTGATCTCTCTTCATGTTTAGTGCGATCAGAGGAGGCGAGTGTCAGAGGTTGGGTATTTGAGGCTGTAAGAAGGGCTGAGCTGAAGATGGCCCAGTAGGAGGGACGGTGAAACTGTGCTGGTCTGGGAGGAGACTGGATCACATTTTCAGTTTTTGTGGTCCCAAAGCATACACATTAACTCCCATCACTTCAAAGTAAATATTAGCAATTTATGCTTAAGTGCTGTTCTACATAAAACAACAGTTGAGTCTGTGAAGACCTGGTGAACAGGGCGGTGGGCACTTTTCTACTCTCTACTGTGAAGTTTGAAGTTGCTGCTACTACAATTATATCTCACCCTAGCAGTACCATTGTGCTTTAACTTGTTTAAAAAGGTTTGCGTGTGCACTCTTCTCGTGCTGTGACAATACCGTGGCATCATCTCCATGTGTTATGATCACAACAAACATGTCTTCATGGTTAGTCTTTACTTCTCAAAGGGCAAAGACACAGTTTAAAGAGAAAAATCCAAGTGATATTTTGTCAGATGTTTTCACAATATTCATCATCAGTTGCTGGTGTGTTGTTTTTGTTTTTTTTTTTAAATGCTTTGGAGGCACATAAGCCAGCTGCAACCTGCACTAGTAACCCATGGAAACCAGAAACCTGCAACTGTGTGTGAGTAAAGTTGGCCGGCAACGCATCCAAACTTAAGCCTTGATCCTATTTTGCTAATCCATTTGCTTTCTAGACAACAGAAACAAGGATGTGTTCACAGGCAGCCTGCTCCCTCTTATTTAACTGATTTAATAGAACTAAATCTTCTTTCATGATCACGCAGGGCCGTTTGGAGCACCCCCCCCCCCCCACACACACACACACACACACACACCCAAAATAAAAAAAAAAAGAGGGCTAGCAGCTAGCACCCAGTCAGTGCAAAAGGCCACCGCCCTCCAGGGGGAAGAGAAAGAAAGAAGCACCATCTGGGGTTTAGTCATGGTGATGCCAGGGGCTCAGGGACAGGGGTAGGGGATGGGGTAGAATATCTGCCGTGGGTAATGGGGTTATGGGACAAGTGGCAGTAATAAGGACTGAGCTGGGGAACTTGGTCACGTAGTCTTTGTTTAGTGACACTGATGTAGAAGGAGCTGGGTTGCGGAACGCTGGCTTGCATAGACGAGTTGGCACAGTGAGGTAATCTGCAATGTTTTCAGGATTTTCCAACAGCTAATAAGACATATTCAATACTATATAGCCACAACGATGGAAAATCTAAAGCCGAATTATTTTGTCCACAAAGAAGAAGGCAATAAAATACCAGAATATAGTAATGTTTTAGTGGTGGGTCAAGAGTTGACTCTGATATTGTGATTGTTAGAAAAATTTAAAGTGCTTATATGAATCCATGATAGTGTAGGGAAGAGTCAACTGAACAGATGACTCTTCCAGTTGACTCTATAAATATGTGGCTTAGATGAATGCATTAGTTTGAACAAAAAAAGCCCTTAAACACAGAAATAGAACTGGAAGAATCCCTGACAGCAACAGCTTGGATAAACTGAGAAGCAACCCAAAAACATTCTCCAGCACTAGAGGAACCCCCCAATCTAAGGCAGGTAGAGATTTTCTTAACTTGTGTCAGCTAATGCTGATTTGCAACTGTATCAGTTGGCCATAACACTGCAGACATGAAGGCACAGCATGCAAATGCAAACAGACTGCAATGTGGGAGGCTAACAGGGACATGGCATGAAGGGCAAATCATTGCAGATACAGTAACATGGGCCTGGCTGTGGGGCTGCAAGCATCATTTCACATAGCATAAAGCTAAAGTGTGACACTTTCTACCAGGTATCAGCCAAATAACAATACTGGGGGGGGACACTATTGTAACCTACAATCTTACAGGGGTACTGCACATTTTTGTCTTGCATCATTTATGTAGCAACTTAATATCCAGAGATTCAATTCAAAAAAGTCAAATAAATCCCATAATAAACTGAATTTACAGCACAAAATAACACAAAAACTCTCAAATAATTAGCTATTGCCCGGGCATTAAACCACAACTGTCTGTTATATGAACATGTGCCAAAAATGACAATAACACAGCCAATAGAAAGCTGTAACAGCTCTAGGTATGGATGATGCTTAGTCAGAGAATGTTGACATTTGTCCTAGACAGAAGGAAATCACTCAACACTCCATTTCCCCATCAGGATGAGTGACACCCATTTCCTGCTCCTGGTTCTTAAGTAACCAAGTCTGTGCATCCAGTATAAATCTATTATTCGACCATTCCTAAACAATCAGACAAGAGATAAAAGTTATGGGATATGAGAATTTAGATGTCAGTGACATTATTAGTGAAACAATGTGAAAGATGCAGTGAAATTAGCAAAAGGAAATGAGAATAGGACCAAAGTAACAGCAGCGACACTGCCCAGACCAGTTTGTCTTGTTACTGGTATGTAGCATGAAGTAAAATAAACAGGATCATTTTCTTTATACCAACAGCACAAAGTCTTTAGAAAGAGAGCGCGAGGTTCCAAATGTTTGTGCTCTAAAAACAAGCCCTTGTTGACTGCTGGAGAGCAATAAATTGCTACGAACATTTGCATTGGAAAAACCACAAACTAACAAGAGACACATTAGTAATAGAGTATGGTGCACAGAAAATGATGTATTATTTTCAACATGCGTGCATTTTGGACTTATTCCGGGGTTTGTTTGCACCATATGGCAGAGTGCTGGCTAGTGTAAAAGTTGACCCATGTACACTACACACACTATATGCATACACTTGTTGCTAAAATGCAACATAATATCCTTTCTAAATTCTGCTACAGTTGAGCGTTTTTCTAAAAGCTGAAAACACATCTAGATATTCAATACAATTACAGTAGTTACATAATTTAAAACAGTCTCTTTAAACATGTCACACCTTGGCTTCTCGCTGACTTTTAATCAAAAGACCTTAAGTCTTAATTAGATTTAGGACTTACACAAGCATTAGATAAACTAAATCAGCTACCAGAGAAGTTATGATCAACAATGTGTGTCTGAGATGTCAAAAGCATAAAGACTACTCCATCAATCTCAATATCAGTCCCTTTGAAGGAGGTGAACAACAGTGACGCGGTTATGGAATAAATATTATTGGCATTTGGTCGCAACGTAGATGATATCTGAACAGTTCTATAAGTCCTCATTGCACTCCATAAAGCACACGGGACGATCAAATGCGCAGGACCATCAACACGTAAACTGGGCGCAACTCGATCCTCCATCTGGCCTGCACCTCTTTTAATAACAAAGCGAAGCCTACGTGTGTTTCTCCACCGAAGGGGGTGGGGATGAAGAGTGATGGAGACTCTTGATGCGTAATGTTGACCCTACCAATTCCTTTTAAGTGCAATCATTTCGCAAGATAGAGCAGCGTCTTTCATCCTTGCGAAGGTTATAAGGCGTTTGATCAACACTTTGAATAAAGGGAATTTAAAAAAACCGCGATAAAGTAAATAATACGGCCGTGGTTTGATTAAAAAAATGTTAGGGGATATACACGAAGATCTGTCGGAGGAATAGTCTAGACGTAATATAAACATGCAGAAAAGTGGTTAAATAATAGGTTATAACAACAAAATACGCGACTTTGGGGAGCAAACAATGCCCGAAGAGCATCTGCGTCCCTGTGGCTACCAAAGCCAGATGGCTTGTAACTGCAAGACAATAAAACTAGAACCTCACGCCAGAAACTTAACTTTAGACGACAGAAAACATTAAGAAAAACACTAATGCATACACCTCTACACATAATCTCTTAATTACAAAACAAACAAGACAGCGACTTTATTGCTTTAGCTCATTTTTACAGTTGTGCGACTACACTAAAATGCAAAAAGTTATCTTTGATTAAAAGTTGCTGTTGTTTTGTCACATATTTTCAAAGATGCCAACACAATATTGTTACGTACAGTATAAAGTCTATGAGTTACGATCGCTTGTGACATAAACAGGAGCCTGTACAAATAAAAACAAACGGCTGGCGCAGGGCTCTTTGCAACAAAACCACGAACGTACTTAGAAACGTCTCAGCAGCCGTTTAAATAGTGCAACAAGCAGCGTTTAATGTTGACATATGGGACCATAAACCTGGATGTCGAGTCTTTTATTTAGCTGATGTCTCTTATGACAATTAACAACTTTGAAGCTTAACAATTAGCAACTGCAGCTAGCCTTAGCTAACGAGCTGGCTAGCACGACACCTAATAGGATCGCATTAGTAACGATAGCGAAGTTCAGAGAACAGTGCTAAGCTGGTTACGCAGAACTCTAGTTTTACAAAATGACTTTTGGACCAGGTAGGCAAAAAAGTTGACACAAACAACTTTTCATTTATCTGACCAAACTCATTGGATGTTACTACAGAAACCAGAATTCTTATTTACCTCTATTTCAAAGTCTGGCAGGTTGAAAGCTGTCCTGAACAGCGAACAGAAGTGGGCTATGGCGGGGACTTCCCACCAAGACTGGATCTCTTCCACAGAAACTGTACATCCCTGGGACATTTTCGAACGCGAGGAAGTGTGTAACGTTTTATTCTCACATTAGAAAGTAGTTTTTTAAGTGGATTATTATGTCGCCGTAACATTACAAACTCGAGAAAAGTTATCGCTAATGTCCGCTCCGGACTGATGCCATTACTACAATCTGTTTCAATCAGAGTCTCACCGGAGCTGAACAGATGGGAAGGATGACACCACCACGCAAGAGCAGGAGGGGTGTGTGTGTGAACTCAAGTTAATATTATACATTTAAGTATAGTTATCATTCGTTGTCACATGATGCCAGTTTTATTGATTTGGTCTATATTCTCTATTTAAGGAACTGCTTTGTCGACCTTTGTTTGTTAAATAAAAAAAATAAACTTTCTAATTATGAGCACCCCTTTGATTGCTGGTGCCGTCGCTCTTTAAAGGGATTGCGTGTCTAAGTGCGTCAAGAATTGTATATAAAAGTCGGAGAGGTAACCTCTTTTGTTAATTACGCCAATATTTAATTCAGTGTTTAGTTATATTGTATGATATTAAAATTAATCATCAGCATACTTTGTTCTATTTTTAATTTACTAATTTACCTTTCAACATTCCATGTTGTGAATTAAATTAAAAAAAAATCTCATACGTTGTGATATTCCAAAGTTTTATTATTACAATTTAGGTCTTATCAAGCACAATCAATCAATTACTTACGTTTGCAACTTTTTGTCAATTCATGACACAGGGGCTCCCTCTATCGTGCTATTTAAAAAGTGCATGCTATTGAATGACTATTCTGCGTTATTTCCTCCTCTGAGAGAAAAATTCATGGAAAACATTTGTGAATGGAGGTTGCATCTTCTCTGTGGGTCTCTCAACACAGTCCAATGTCATGCAAATGCATGCTGATTTGAGAATTTAGTGTCAATGTGTCTATGTATGCGCATGTGTGCAGGTTGGATTTGGACCTGTTCAGGAAGTGTTTCTTCCAAGATTGACTCTAGTGTCCATGTTAACCTTATCAGGATTAGAAACAGAAAACAAATTCATTCAAGTCATCATTGTCACTGCCTTTCTTTATGTGAGAGACCACAGCAATAGTGACTTTTGATTAAAACTATTTCCTTTAAACAATAGAAAGGATATGATACAATGCAATATAATATGATACAGGCTTTCTCATAGGGTCCTTTATTTATTGGACTTATTATCAAATATCAATTTCTAATGAAAGTGTTAACCATTCATTTTCCAGGCTGTTTCATATAAGAATTTTTTCCTCTGGGAAAATTTGACCTCTACGAGCCAGGAGCATGGATGCTCTCTCCCACTTGAGGTATCTGCAGTTCCACCTCCCCTTAGGAACTGGGTCCACCTCTGGCTTGCTGACTGGTTTCTGTGGCTTGCCTCTCGCCTTCTCCTCGCCACCACCTCTGCAAGCACTCTGAGCACCTGGCTGTGCCAATATGCGCCTGCCCTGGGTGAGTGCGTTAAATCACTTCAAATCATCACACATATGAATATATATTTTCTGGCCCATTGTATATGAAAATGGCATGTAACAATGTATTTACAAGTTATTCTGCAATGCACATGTCAATATTAACAAAGTCCTTCTGTTTTTAAAAACTGGCAATAAAAACTTGCATTTTGACCCTGGGAGAGATATGAATTGATTATGCCAATCAGAAAAGTATGACGGATGAATAGAAATGATTGTCTAAAAATGTAATTACACAAACTGTGAAAGGCCGTTGGGGTTTTGAAAAATCCACATTTCAAATTGTTTTTAAGCAGCATGCTAGAATTTGTGTCCTCTAGGTTTGAACAGAACGATGCACATGGTTAGTGCTAAAGGAGAAAGAATTGTATTCAATGTTCTATTTTATTGACAACTGTCATCAATACAAATTTGATCATGTGCTTTAACTCTCAACCTAGAAAATATTTTTTAAAGATTTTCTCGACTGATCGCTAAAGCGGTCAGAGATATTGTTTTTGCCCTTTACAAGGTATCAATACATGAATCAATATTCATGTAAAAATAGTTAAGGCCAGTGGGTAATAGTGTATTCACGTTTTTGTTGATGCCCTTATGAAACTACCTTTCACTTACTTTTTCCTAGTTATAATATGCAAAAACGTAATACTTACATGACTTATAACTTAATTGTCAGTCTGTGAACATATGTGAAATCCATTGTGCTCAGCAGTATTATGTAACAGTCAGACAACTGAATAGAGAGCTCATGAGAGGTGATCCTTTTCAACGCTGGCCTTGTTGAGCGTATATTCTTTAAAAGTACAGCTATTGAGCGAGTTCAGTCCATCTTTAGATGTGCAGCTCTGCAGGCATGAGTTTATGTCAAGTTGCGTTAGTGCAGATCTGTGTTGCCGGGGCTGTGTCAAACAGGGAATCACCACAAGTGGGAGGGACTTGAGCTGCAGGACAATGCTGGTGTTTGTGCAGCGGCCCCTGAGTGGCGTCTGGCTCTCTCAGATCGCTCTCGCCTGACTACCATTGCTGCACACATTGTTAACGTGAAAGGAGAGCGGACAGCTTGATCCTGTCTGTGGGATGCACCGGCAGAGGTAGGACCCTCCATGTTGCACAAATCTGTATTTAATGTGATGGAGAAAAAAAAGGAAGTGTGGTTGAAAAGCTGTCTTGTGGTGCGTAAACTGTGCGAGCAGGGGTGTCATGGTGATTTTTAGGGGAAATAGGGGACTGGGAGCTGGAGGGTGGCTTGGGGTGAGGCACCCTTGTCTGTGTTTTGGCAGGGTCACCCCCTGTGTGTGAATGAAGCGGAGCTGAAAGAGAGTTTCACAGAAAGAGGCTCAGTAAAAGGCATGTGTAGAATGTGACTAGGACCCGGCAACGGAAAAGACAGTATCAAAGGGACTAAACGTATCTAACGACAATAATTTTAACGCCGAATTATGCTAAAATTCTTGGAGTAGAAGCAGGTAATTATCACATTTACAGTGGTAAAAATAGAGACAGGGTGGATGTTGAGAGATTAGGAAAGAGATTAATCAAAGAGTGGAGGAAAGGGGGAACAAGAATGAAGAAAAGCACATAAAGAAGACAGAAAATTAGTGTTGAAAAGTACTTGCTGAAATGAAGAGATAAGGTTTCAGTGAATAATACCCCACACAATAGTCCAATATATCCAGAACCACAAAAAAGTAGAAAGAAATATAAGAATGTTGGCAAACACATTTGCCAACTTCCATTCAAATCGTTTGGCGCTTTGTAAATGCAGTCTCCAAATTTCTCCAAAAGTCTCCAGAAAGTCTCCAAATGCAGGGAAAGAGAATCAGGTAAGCCCCTGATTTCCAGTTCTGCTAGATGAAATACTCTTATCCCTTTTAGCTGGCAGATTAGAGAGACTCAAGGTGTCCTGTCTCGGTGTGGTAGTCCTGTGATACGCCGCTGTTCACATTTATGAATGACTGAAGATTAGAAGCTCAGCGTTAATGTGAGGTTTGTAAGCGACTTAATAAGATGTTATAAAGTCACAACAAATATGTATTCAGCAGGTTTGTGACACAGACAAACCTTATGAATCCTAAAACATGAGTCTACCGTGTGGTTTTATGGTAGAGATTATGAAAATTCTCTCCATATGTTTTGTCTTTTCAGTTGGACCTTCCAGTTACACACTGGGTTTTACTATGTACTAAAGTAAAGTAGAAAGCCTGGCCAGGAGATACACGTCCAACAGGTGTGTGTTGGCTACGACAGAAAAAAAATCGTGTCCACCCCTGCAACAAAAAAAACAATAATAGAGAGGTGGACCAGTGTGACAACTTTAAAGGACTCAACCAGGGAGGGAGGTGAGAGCTGATCAGGAAGAGGGAGAGGAGGAGAGAAAAGAGGAGCAGGAGTTGGAGAAGGAGGAAAAGAGAAGCGGGCCTGGAGCCCAAACACAAGTATGGCAGAGAAGAAAGTTAGGTAGGTATTTATCTTCGAATCAAAGTCTTTTCACTATGTGGAGATGAGAGCTGTGTTAATATTTGTGCGTGTGTGTGTGAGTACGCGCACATGCATTGGCATCATTTCTATCTTCGGTTGGATGTGTTATTTGCATGCTGTGTTTACATGTCTCTGTGCTTGTGTGGCTGCGTGCATCTCCACGTTGATCCCTTTGCAGCCTCCCTGCTAAGCTGATTAATGGGGGCGTGGCAGGCCTGGTTGGTGTCACATGTGTGTTTCCTATTGACTTGGCCAAGACCCGCCTACAGAACCAGCAGGGCGTTCAAATCTACAAGGGAATGTGAGTACAGGGCTCCCTTGGCCTGATTTAACCTGTTCATGTCACTGAGGCCAAATAAAATATGTACTTTTACATGGACATCTGGTTTTTTTTTTTTTTACTTTTTTGTGGTAGCATCTGTGGAAATCTATGGACATTTAAAAATGTATTTATTTATTTTATTTTTTTTACAATAAATGATGTACACACAAAATATGATAGACTATTAACATCTATTAATCTATTATCCATTATTCCACCATTAAAAGGCTGAATACTGGTTAATGTCAGGTAACTGGTTTGAGTTAAAAAAGAAAATAAAATCATAATGTGAGCAGACTTGTACAGTACTTTTCCACTGAATCACAGAGGGTGGAGCAACATTTACTCTCATCCCACAATGTTTTAGTTGTTTTTTTCCAAAAATCACACACAGAAAGCATACTATGGAAAAGGATTGTACACAGTGCATGTCTGTGTTGATGGATTGCCATGGCAACCAAAACAGTCTGTATTCGGTGTGTTTTCCATGCACAGCGTATAATGATTCTTTGAAAACGTCAACATAAATAAAGGACACGGAGAAAAACAATTACAGATTTGATTTTCAGCTGTGCACTTCTGCTGCATAGCAATATCAAGTTTTAGACTGGTTTTCCACCGTGAGTCACATTGAAAAATATCACCTTAAAAACTGATTCTCTTACTTTTTTTTTTTTTTTTTTTTGATTTTTGCTCATTGGAATGGAAAAAAAAAAATACCGGATAGCTCAATGGTTTATGCAGTTCTCCAGCACCACGGTTCTCTATCCAGCTGTCATTCCAGGAGAGAGGGAGGAAATGCTTTTGATTTGAAAGTTGTGCTTATTTCTTTTAATTCAAGGCTGGATTGCTTGGCCAAGACGGTGCGCTCAGAGGGTTATTTTGGATGCTACAGAGGTAGTGTTTCCCATTTCTAATCCCTGTGATAAACAACACATTGAGTGTGCCTAATCCTGCCAGCCACACTGTTTTTCTCCTGCAAAGCCTCGATCTCACTCAGCTACTATTAGCCCGTAGTGGAAAGCAATAAGCTGACACAGTTCTATTTGTGCACCTCACCAGTTCTATTTGTGTTTTCAGGTGCAGCAGTAAACCTCACTCTCGTCACACCGGAAAAAGCCATTAAACTCGCTGCGAATGACGTCTTCAGACAGATGCTATCTAAGGATGGGTACATCAACGCCATCATTGCTGTAGCTTCTCTGCCATGTGTACTGACACAAACGGTTTTAAATGTGAAGTTACTGGTACAGTGTGTAGCAGGGTAGGCCACAGCAACACGTATCTTTATGAAAAAGCCTGACTGACAGCTATGGTAACAGAACAGACAGCTTGTAAAATGACTCATCTGGTGTCAATATATAAATATTGAGAAGCATTAGTTGGTTTGGCCAAACTTGGCAGCTACACTGTTCCTGACAGTCTATTGGCCTTTACAGGTATTTGCCCCTGTGGGGGGAGGTGCTGGCAGGGTGTGGAGCCGGTACCTGCCAGGTGGTGGTCACCACGCCCATGGAGATGTTAAAGATCCAGCTGCAGGACGCAGGAAGGCTTGGTGAGCCGTTTGCTAATTTGCTTCGCTGTCTAAAAATTCCGCCACTTATAAACCAGCAAAAACATTAGCCTTTGCGTTCTTTCTCTGCGTTTGACTGTCAGCTGCCCAGAGGCCTGTTGCGACTCCAGCTCAGGCAGCTGCTGGTCCAGCTCCATCGTTGGCAGCTCCTCCACCCTCCAGACCGTCTCCCTC
Source organism: Pao palembangensis (assembly GCA_015343265.1). Classification (NCBI taxonomy): domain Eukaryota; kingdom Metazoa; phylum Chordata; class Actinopteri; order Tetraodontiformes; family Tetraodontidae; genus Pao; species Pao palembangensis. The sequence goes on from CM027092.1 coordinate 3,520,865, forward strand.
AACTAGGCCTTCAGCTGTTGGCATCACCATGGAGCTGTTGAAGACTCGTGGGCTGGCGGGCCTCTATAGGGGAGCAGGAGCCACCTTAATGAGGTTAGACATTAAAAAAACAACACACACACACACACACACACACACACAGACACGTGTCACTGCACTGATCGATAACCTCCTGCAGCGATGTCTGGCTGTTACACTGCAGTTAAACGGGGTCATCTCCCTGCTCTGCCTTTGCGCTTTTTTACTGTTTAACCATTTCCCAACCATATTTTTCAGGGACGTCCCCTTTTCGATGATCTACTTCCCGCTGTTCGCCAATCTAAATGCACTGGGACAGGAAGGAGTGGGTAACGTTCAGGCCAGGGCGCCTTTGTGGCAGTCGTTCATGTCAGGTTGCGTCGCAGGATCAGTGGCAGCTGTGGCTGTAACCCCACTGGATGGTGGGTGAAAAAAAAAAGGAAGAAAAGAAGTGAAAACATTACTTATTACAGCGCAATTTCATCAAATAAGTTACATTTAATTTATGTAATGATGGCAAATTCCGTTTGACCCCCATATAGTGATAAAGACACGTTTGCAGACCTTGCAGAAGGGTGAAGGAGAAGACACATACAAAGGAATTATTGATTGCACACGGTATGTGTTTGATTCATAACATGAGGCCTTATAATGTCAACGCACAACAGCAAGGCTTTTTCTTACGGTCGCTACTTGGCAGGCGCATCATGATGCGGGAGGGCCCATCAGCGTTCCTGAAGGGAGCCACATGTCGCGCACTGGTCATCGCACCTCTTTTTGGAATCGCACAAGGCGTCTACTTCCTGGGAGTAGGGGAAGCGGTGCTGGGCTTGCTGGAATAGCGCCACTGGGATTTCTGGGGTAATGGCACCTCCGCAGACTGTCTGCGACAAACAGGAAAACAAGGCCAAAAACCAAAGGAAGAGGAATGGTCAGAAAATGGAGGTTCTATTGACTGAAATATGGAACAAATGGTTTCACACTAATCACGTTTGTCTAGGCGATTTTTGGATGGATGAAAAAGTGACCTGGTGTTTGTGTCTCGACATTCCCGTTTGCTGTGATACGTCTCGAAGATGTTGCTTCCAGCTGTGGTCAGGACCCAAGATAATTATCCACAGCAGTTCAGGTTGACACACAGCATCAATTACGTCATCAGAAGAATAATCATAAACATCAGCGTAACGAGTGTTTCCAGAACATGACAGAAGCCAAAATTCTTTTATGGAAAATAAGGAAAGACAGTGAGAATTTTACTGCTGCACATCTGGCCTCACTTACTGTATAACAATGAAAACATTTCATGTTTCATCCGCAGCAGTTAATGTCTGGACTTTTATTACAGGTTGAAATAGTAACACATTTATAGGTCCTTTTTGCTGTGTTTTCTGGAAAAATAATAATAATATAAAGGGAAAAAAATAGTTGTCTATGCATTTTCACTGCTTAATGCTGTCAGGAGGCTGTGGGGATCTGGCTGGATGGATTGGATCTGACCATCATCAACCCTAGAATACTTCAGAATAATCAGATACGCTGAAACATCTATTCCAAAAATCTGAATGGATGAAAAGCAAAAAAGTGAATTGATTTTGGAGTTGTGCCATTCACCATTACCGTTCACCAGCAAAGCTGATTTTGTAGATTTGTAAAATGTCAGATTTGTAATATTTCATGTGACTTAAAATAGCGTCGATTGTGATGTGTACGTCTTGAAGAGGACCTTGAACTCATTCGACAAACTCTGCTTCCCTTTCCCCCCCATTACATCCAGAAGGTTCCAGTTGTAATCCTGGACTTCCTTCATTGGATTTTGAAGTACTGCCTGCCAGGCTCTCTAAGGTCATACGCTAATCTAAAGGTAATGCTTTAATCCCAGTTTTAGCGTACAATATACCCTAACACACAACTCACTTCCTGCCAGTTAGGACTGCAGGGCTGTGGTCATGTAAAAACAAAAACCTATTGGAAGCCTCACGCTGCTTTTATAGTTACATATTTTTTAAGAAGGAATATGTCGCTTCAGCTGCTGAGTGTACAATGATGATAATATAACACAATTAAAGCCTTATTAATGCTGATAGTTTGTAAAGCATCCAAGTCTTGAGTGATTCAGTGGATGTGGTGGTGCTGAAATCTTGAGGATGACTCTATCAGACCCATGAAGGAAGCGTTTTCCATCACCAAAGTCCACTGGGTGGCACTAAATACACTTTTTTCTTTTACATTTTTAATGTAAGACATTTTTTCGCACTAGTGTGCCGGGGTTACTACATTTTTGTCCTCACTGTTGAGTGAAAATAGCACAAGAATACTGTAAACTATTTGACAGCTGTAAATAAAGATCTCTCATATGTCATTTCTTTGTCAAACGTTTATTTCTTTGGTTGTGTTCAACTCTTAAGAGCATTCCAGACAGATAATCCCGCCTTGTTACAGACTGTGGTTCAAAATAAAGGCACATAGAAAATGTCAACATGTAACTTTTAGTGACCTAAATATCGTGCTTATTCTTGACCAAGAATTAGAGCAAAATTCTTCCCAGAGCAAAAGGGATGGATTACATATTCAGGTAACCCAAAAAGAGGTAAAATGAGAAGGGACTTAAACAAAAGTGCACTTGGAGAGTATTTACTCTATTATTTGGAAAATAAAAAAATATCTAAAAGCGCTTGAATGCTACAAATTCACGCAGACATATTGACCCTTAATGATTGTTGGCTAAACGCAGAGGTGTCGCCAACCATAAAAACAGTGTGAGGTCACCCTGAATTTGATATTCCATTACTTTTTTGCGCTGTTTTCCTGAAACCCAGCATCAATCCATAAACTTGCGGTTGGGATTGGCACCAAACAAGGTCACTCTGATCTCCGGCATCATCTGTCAGATGTAAAGACCAGATTTAACTTAGTGCTGGGAAAACATTTTGGATTTTATTTAAATTTTCAGGTCATAAAGCAAGTTCAACAAAAACATAACTATGAATAATGGCAATGTTCTGGCTTTGGCTGAATTATTTCCACCTTCACACATCTTTTATTGAAAATTATGTCATTTAATGTTTGCAAAAGGGAGAAAATTGTGAAGATCCTGCAGGTTTAATTTGTATTTTAAAAATCCATGATACCTGATCTGAATGAAATTTCAGTATTTGCACACCTATTCACAATGAAACCATAACCATCATTTATGAGTAATCATAAATCAATATATGCTATGGATAACACTGTCTCACTTCCTGCCCTCCTCCAGTTGACCAGTGACCTCACTGGAAAACTCAGTGGTATGTGCTGCCATCTAGTGGCATGCTGCATGCAGCACTACATGCAATTCACCAAACAGTTCATCAACGATGAAACGTACAGTATTTAGCAAGTAAATGTTACTCTACCTGATGAGCGATAAGCTCTATCCTGCTCTCCAGAGTGTTAGACACCTTTATTTTCCCATTGTCATTGTATAACTCAACTCCGCCGGCGCTGTTGTGGGAAAAGAAAGCAGAAAATCAGCCAAGTACTTAATTAGAAAAATAACTCTGATCTGTTATATTTCTTACATTTCTGCCGGAAGAAACCGTCCCTGGTCAATCTTGACAACTAAGTTGCGCTTCACTGCCTCTCTGTAGATCGGGATGTTCTTACTGATGGCAGCCTGTCAACCAGTATAACCCACTGTGACCAACTTTCATACCAACTAGTCAATATGAATGAGCAGAGGAACAATTAGCATCATCAGATCAGCCCCACCTGAACCAGGTCTACATCCTGCTGTCGACAGCGAACAGTAACTTTAGGTTCCAGTAGCTGATAGAACCCCTGAAATGTGAATAAAGCCAGCCAGATTTAGAACCAATAATGAGCCAATCACAGAAGCTAAGCCATGCTGCAAATCTGACCTGAAGCACAAGGCCCTCCAACAGTTCAGAGTACTGTGCTGAGTCCTTGGCAGCGTCTGCGAGTCTTTTATGAGCCTCGTTCAACAAATCCTAAAACAGCAATTGCAGGACTTAGAAGAAAATTGCATCCAATGCAATTTAAAGGTAGTACTGTCGTGTCCTACCGTGATCATGTCGTTGCGGACTTTCAGCACCTTCAGTCTCGCTTGGTTCTTCAAATTGGACATTTGGCTTAAAGTGGAGAAAAGAGTCAAGTAACTTAAATGTCCCTCTGTTAGTCAGTCATCACACCACAATCAAACATTTTATTTTTCATCACATTCTGATTCTAAGATGTGAAGATGGAGATGCTTGTGCGAGAAAAACAACGGACAGATAAGAAAATAAGACAGGAAAAGCTGCTGCAGCATGGTAATAGAGCAGAGGAGCTCCCGACGCAGCTGCAATTATAGTTCACACAGTTGGGGATTGTTCTACTCTTGGACGACATGAGCGAGATTGATTGGCTCGATGCTTCCTCTTTAATAAACTGTCAATAAAGGCTCGGCAACTGACATTTTTTTATGCTGTTCAATCTGCTTCTCCTTTTTCTCATAGTATTCCATTATTTTGACACGTTGAGTCTGTACCAGGCGTCCTTTCTCAATGTTAAACTCTTCCTCTGCCTGGGAAAAACACAGCGTATGACACATGAGAAAACACCTAAAAGTCCATTCAGTGAAGGTGCACTCAATCCCAAGACTGGTAGGCACACAACAGTTACCTTTGCATCAATTTCCTCAACTTTTTCTTTGGCTTCTTGCTCAATGAAGGCCATCATATGCTTGATCTGTTACAAGAAAAAAACAACAGGGCAGCATTCTTTCCAAAGAGAGTACAGACCTCTTAAATATTGTCAGATAAATATTATTTTACTGAATTTGTATTTAATGACCGACAGCCCAATGAAACTCACGCACGCACACATACACTCTACATTGGGATTTGATTTTAAAAGACATCAGCTAGAGGTGGGTAATCATTAGCTGCACAAGTTGACTTTACTTTGTAACCAGTGGTCGTTCATGCTTGACACTGCTAGCCTGCTGATGTGTTCATCTGGTTATAATAAACTTGGTCAAACAATTAGAAACTTAACCTTACCTGTTTTTGCACGTCCGCATCCGTGAGCGCCATGTTTGCTTTTTGATATTTATAGATGGGTTTCTCAAACTACTGTTAGTAGAGAAAAACAACTTTCCTCTTCTGTGATTAGTCTAAAGTAAAGACACGAGACGAGACATCCGGGAAGGGCTTTCAAAATAAGACTACTCCGCTCAACTGCAAGATAAAGCTGGTAATGGAAGCAGACCTGTGAAATGTACAAGGAACTAATATTTGAAAATTACTTTTATAATCAGCCACACAAAAAAAATTAAATGTCAAATCATTATGTTTTATATAATGTCCCAGTGACAAAAAAGTACTTTTCAAGATCCTGTTGACACTGTATTATATCTTATTGACCACAGGCTGTCTTTCTATTTTGTTATTTAAAAAAAACAATAACCTGTTAATGGCAGTATAATTAGATTAATTGAGAAGTCACGTCACATACTATAAACTCCCACAGTTTGTTTTTCTCCTGGATTGTTGTTTTTCTCCTGGATTGTTTTTTGTGTTTTTTTTTACGCTGTAAAATGACAGCTGCCTTTTCACGTCAGTGTTTTAAAAATGTCACTGTTTTATTTCGAAGGAAATACAGGAAATTAGTTTGCGTCTCTCCTACAGGACGACGCTTAATGTTGGCCTTACTGCTGCCTGCTAGCGGTGGTCTCTGTGTTCTCTTCAGCAAATACTGCCACTGGGAGGGACTGTGTCGCATAACTTGTTACTTGTCAGCACCTGGTTGCCTTTGAACAAGGACGGTAAGAAATTTGGGAACGCTGGGGTTTTTATCCGAAAGACACGCATTATTTTTGGCTAGCTAATGTAGCGTAAATGGGGGATGAGGTATTTCATGCATGGCTGTTTCGAATTGTGACGGTTTTTGAGTTGTTTATTTATAGTGTCAGTTATCTAACAAGCATGATACGCATGGTCGTAATTGTGAGACGATGGTAACATTTTCCATTCATGTGATCAAATCAAATCATTTATCGCATATATTTCCTCCCCTATTTCTTATTGCATTTGAGACTGAACTTCATAACAGTTGGGTCAATTAAATTTTATTTTGACAGTTTAAATCGGAAGTTCTTTTATAATCCAACAAATGGGAAGTAATAGTTAATTAATGTTTTACACATTGTCACCTTAACTATGACCTAATAAACTCCGATTTAGGATATTTTACAAAATTCCTATAAACGACCTGTTTAATGACGGTATGCCTCAACAACGTTTCATTGTGGATGATTTCTGTGGGATCTCCTGGTGAAAGAGTTTTTATCTTCTGCTTTCCACTACGTGCAATCTGTAAATTTAGATAAATAAGGCATAGGCCTCTTTTATTCCAAGTTGGCAATTCTCAACAAAACAGTAGTAAAGATCAGTGTTAAGTTGTGCCATGTTCACACTGGGTTCAAGATTTTGAGGACAGCTAAGGGCTGGTTAACGCTGACACAATGAACGTTTTTATATTTTTCCAATTGCAAACTGATGTTGAGGTATTCATGCTTTGATAATCAGTCATTTGGCCTGATCTGACACTGCTGGAGTCATGGTTATTGAATTAATGAGTGCATTTTCCTCCTCTGCTCAACTTTTTCCCCCCCTCAGGTTGACTCGTGCAGCTTTGACTGTCAGAACCTATGTGCCTGAGAGCCTGACCCAGGTCTGTCCAATGGCTGCTTCAGGCCCCTCATCTGCTACCTCCAGCACCACTGCCGCCGCTGTGCCTGACGATTTCCATTACGAAACCAAATACATTGTGCTCAGCTACCTGGGATTGCTGCCTCGACCACAGAGTCTGATCACAGCTGAAGGTCAGAAAATGTTATTTTCGAGTTAAGCTAGTGACCGCAAACACAGCCATTATTTTTATTTATTTATTTTTCTCTTTATTTTACACACTTGTCATGTTATGCAGGGCACACAAATAGAAAAACGTGCAAGGTTGTTAAATATTCTGAGCATGTAGGTGAGTGTTCATTGACTTCAGTGCTACAGAAGCTCGTCTGTACGTGTCATTGTTAGCTCCGACGCGCTTGGAAACAAGTAGATGTTACATGAATCTCTAAATAAGTTCAGCAATGGTCCTTCTTGAATGGTTTTTAATATACCTTTAGACTGGACAGTCTGTTGTCAGGATTTTCTAACAGCCTTGTGTCCAGTTGTTCCAGCTGCTTTTCATCTATGTGTATAGCAGATGCATACACACACAGACGCATACACACATGCTCACCCAGGAGGGTGTTTTCGTCCTGTGAGTGATCAAAGCATGAAAGCAAATCCCATGCTGCTTTATGGGTATAGAAGGTGTGCAAACTTTGAAATAAACCTTGGTGATTACAGGGCTTTGCAATTTTACAGGAGGACTGTTTAAGGCATTCTTGTGACCTCATTCTTCCTGTTGAGCAATGTTGAAAGAAAAGAGGCATTTTGAGGAGCACTGGTGGTGAATAAACAGAGAAAGGGGATGGCCTCTGTATTTCCTGCCTGTCTTTATTGCCATGTGCATGCTTGGAATGGGCAGACGAAGCAGAAGAGTGGCTGATCCCTGCTTTCCGCTTGAGCCGGTCCAATTTCTGACAGGATGTCATGTGAAATCACTGCAGGATCACTCACATGCCAGGGGACTAAAGGGAGATTGTTGGCGGCTGGCTGCATGGCTCTCTGCTGTTTCAACACTGAGCCATTAGGGGAAGAAAGGCCTCTGGCTCGTCGTAGATGTACGTGTGGTGACAGTTTATTTAGTCAAGTGTGTTTGTTATTCAAAATGGAATCACTAAGGTACTGGGATGATAGAGCTATAATCAGAATTTTTTTTTTTTTGTTTATGTCAAATCTCACATTATATTTACTCCTATTTATAGCAGTCTGCAGGCAAAATGTTTTAAAGAGTTCTATGCGTTTTCTTTTACTTTTATATTACAAAAAATACGTTTCAATAAATCTGGCAGTTGTTTACTTGATAAATAATGATCCTGTCAAATATTTCCATTTGCAAAGGATGATAAACTGAAGTTGATGCTTTAAAATGTCTGTATGTTCACTCTGTATCTGTGAGAGAGGAAGACTGACGTTTTTTTTTTTACATTTATTTGTTTTTCTGATTTCAGGAGAAAATCAGGATGAGAAAGAGAGGAATTCAGCAATAAAAGCACAGATACAGGAAGAGCTGAGACGGCTGGAAGATGAAATCTCTGCTTGTAAGTGGACACACAGGAATAAAAACCCTTGAATCCTTGAATACACACAGGCTGCTCCAGTTATTGTCTGGCAGCATTTCACTAAATGTGCCCATCCTATGTTGCAGAGAGGTGTTGAACAGCTAAAGCCAAGAAGTGTGTGTGTGTGTGTGTGTGTGCGCGCGCTTTTTTCCTTTTTTACACGTGCGAACACTGTCTTGTGGTCTGTGTGTTTTCAGCCTTTTCCACAACAGGTTTCGAGCGACACGCGTCGTCGGTGTTTAATCCCGCCAACCCAGAGACCTCGGTTGAAGACTGCCTCGCCGCCATGGGAGACCGTGTGGCTAGAGAGCTCGACACAAACCTGGCAGCAGCCCTCAGCACACTCCTCCCAGGGTCAGCTAGCTTATTTTGCGCATGTGAAGAATGCGGTGCTCTGTGAAACACATTTATTGCCAGTGTTTGCAAAAATCTGTTCCCACAGCAGCATATTCATAAAGAACGTAAAGAGAAAACGTGTGCACGGAGTCGGAGCTACAATCTGGAAAAGTCAATGTTGATATAGTGCTGCTTGCTTCATTTTGTTCTTTGTGAACTGTTAAAATAGCTGGAGTTGTGTCTGTGTGAAACTTTCGCAAAATGATAAAACCAATTTTCAACAAACGACGCGGCGCTCATCGTCAACACAGCCACATGCAGAAAAACACTCAGTTTTGCTGTTAATACCCTACTGCCCACCATTAGTCTTGAATGAAGCGGTTAACTTTGACCCAGGAGTCCCTGGGGAAGAAATGCTCACACGGAGTCAGAATTTCAACATGGAAATTACATTGAGCCCAAAATATTTCCCTCATGTTGAACACAGATGCTGAGAATGTAACTTAGCTATTGGGCGTGTGACAGATCCCAGCCAGTTTATGGTTAAGGGGCCTTCATCTAACCAAGACGCTCTGTGGACAGTTGTGTGCAAAACAGATAAGATGATAATTGTACTGGCCGACCAACTGTGGCGATGTGTAGTCGAGTAGATTGTAAGCGACAGCTCGTTCTCAGCAAATCACCTTCCGGTATCTTTATTTTCAATGAACATATTGTAAGAGTTTACAAATGCACTGATGTGTTCATGTGTTCCAGACCCATAGACTACCAGAGGTTCCGAGATGTGACCCTGGAGCTCTCGAGTCATACTCAAGGTGGCTGGACGAAGGTGTGTCATTTTTGTTCTTTTATGTGCGCTTTATAAGAAGGTGCAGGTGGAGTAATCTAATCACTCTCAATTATACCCCACTTCTACTCCCTTTCCCAGGTTTTAGTGCCTTTGGTGCTGCTCCAGGCTTTGCAGAGGGAGGGCCAGTCGCTGACAACACTGTTACAGTTGGGGTTGCGTTTTCTGGAGGAGGAACAGGCCGGCTACATCATCCGTGAAGGAGGATGGGTGAGTTTTTTCCACATATGAGTGAAACAGTTGCATATTTGTGCTTCCCTTTGGTTCTAGCATAGCAGCATAATTTCAGTTCACGTTCAGTGACTAGAATAAAAGCATCAACTAAGGCAATAATGCATGTGAAAGAGTTGGGATTAGATTTTCTTTGGGGACTGGAGACGTGTTGGAACTGAACCAGCTGAGGGCATCAACGAGCTTCTTTGGCTTCTTCTTGTTCCCGTCATTAAAACTGAACTTAAGTCATCACAGCGTCTAAAACGGGTTTTTATGGATGAGGTCATGCTAGTGAAGGGTCGCGCGTTAGAGTCCACTCTGCTCGCCATGACCTCACGGTGACGAGGTCATCAGCGTATGGTGTGCTGGCTCTGAACAAAGGTACATTATTGCTGCTTGTTACGTCACATTGGGTGAACAGCTGAGTGCCTGGGGCAGGGTAATGAGGGGCGGGGTGGAAAGAGAGAGTGGCGATGCAGAGGATGGGGATATTCAGGAGGGAGGGAAAAGAGATGAGGGAGCTCAGCAAGCCAATGAGAGCGGAGCGAAACCTCCATTAGTTTGACAGCTGCGTGCGTGCACAGTTCTCCTCGCCTGGCGTCGCGCATCCGCCCCATCTTGACGATCTGAGTTTGATCTCTTCAGAGCAGCGACCCACCGAAGGTAATGTTGTTTTACTTGTGAAAGGGCTGCGTGTGTGAAAATGTGAACGCGCAGCAGCGTGTGAAGCAGGCCAGTCTTTCCAGTTCTAGCCTTTGAGCTCTTGCATGCAAACACTTTTATAGCGTGTAAATGATTCGTGACTGTCAAAGGTTATTCAGTGTTTATATTGAGGAAAAAATAGCATGTAAGTGCAAAATCTATTGACAACCATGTCAGTAATTTTCAGTTGTTTGAACTTTCAGGTAATCTATCCTAATGAATATGACAGTTAAATCATATTAAAATGCTTAGGTATAGTAATACTTCCTAACCCTAAAGTCAGATGTTAATGTGACCTCGCAGCTTGTTTGCAAATGGTTACTTAGAGCTGGATTTTCATGCAACAGAACTTATGTCAACGTAATAATCGCTCCTAGATCGACTGGTCTGTTTACATTTTCATTTTCCTTTTATTTGAAGGAGCAAACCAGTGTGGGGGGTCTTGGACATCCCATTGTGAGCAGAATATTTTGTTTGAGTGGGTCTCATGATGTCGTTTCCAGTTGCATCATAAAGACAAAGGGATTATTGTGACCTTAATTGTGGTGCACACTTCACTTGGCAGGGACAAAACATGTAGCTGTCAGACAGTACACAGCCAGAGGGGGTGGGGGAGGGGCGCGGGGCGATTTTGGAGGGATGCTGGGGCAGGACGTGGTACGTCCCCAACCAGCTTCCAAGTTCTCGTGCCTCTGAACATTTGTTGTTAAAGCCTCATTCGTGTCGATTCGCGTTGCCCTCGAGGGTTTGATGGCACAAACTGCTGCGTGAGAACCAAGCGTGCAAAAAATGTCATCTCTTTTTATAGTCCTGGTGCGTGTGATGGAAAAAGAATTCTGAGAATGAAAAGTGGCAACGTGACCCCCTTCTCTGATCATTTTACCAGCAACCTTGCATTAATCAACATGGTTTGCACAGACCGGCTGCAGCTTCTGCTGCTCAGGACTGATGTTGTTGCAGAGATTGTGTTTTGAGAACGACGTGCTGAAGGGGTTCCAGATTGTGCTGTGTCACAGCACACCATGCTGCACCCTGCACTGTTACGCCACTCCCCTGTGTTATGTAAGTGCCCTCACACCAGGGTTATACGTGCATCCCTGTCTATTTGCAATCCATTGGAAAGTGGTGGAATTCAAAATGTCTGGAACAGAGCGAGGAAGCCAAAGAAATAACTCATAATCCTCCATCAACGTCGCCACCAGGGGCTTGTCTGTCCCACTTGTAGCTGTGCTTAAAAACCAGCAGCAGCAGCAACAGCGCACGCGTCGGCTCGCTGGCACTGGCACTGGCCTGTCCTCTCACGCATCTGTTTGTCAGGTTCATGCTGATGGATGAGGAATCTCCAGAATGAAACGCTTTAGAGATTAATTCTCTTTCCAGAAACTGTCAGGTTCCAATAACGGATATAATCCTTAACGTTGTCCTAACTTTAGTACAAAATGGACTTCTGAGCACGTCTGTATGAAATGCGAGGTGCACAGACCACAGTTCTTGAAAACGTTTCTTTCTGTCTGCCTCTGCACGGAATCCTAAATGAACACAAACGAAGGCCAGAACTTGGACACGTGCACACAAAAAGATGGGACGAGAGGTGGATCGTGGCTGACTCCACACAGTCTTCATTTGTTGTTTTATTTGTGGGGCTCAAACAGTGAAATTGGTTTCATTTTGTAAGCATTATCGTGCACGGTTCGAGATTGGGTGTTAGAGTCGGCAGCATTCTCGCAGTCCTGCACTGCTGGAGGAAATCTTTGTCGAATTTAACAGACATAATCCACGTAAACGTCATGAGTCTGACTCCATTACACTGATGATTATATTGCATTTTCATTTATTTCATTTTGGATTCAGAGAGACTTTGCACATTTAGTATTTCACAGTACAGAGTGGGCAAACTAAGGCCCAGGGGCCACATGTGGCCCGATGAACTATTTAATCCGGCCTGAAGACCCTTCACAGTAATTTCTCCAAAAGCCAAATGAAGAGGGTTGTCAGCTTGATTGGTTAGAAACGGGTTCCAATCCCCCTTCACCTAGCATGCTAACATGTCCTCTCAAGAAGGTGGCGGCAGGCGTCATTTGGAGCTTCATCACCCATCTCTAGTTGGACCAATTTACAGTCTCTTCACAATATTTTCTCAGTCAGTAGTCCATCAAGCAGGATTTTTTGTTAACCTGCGATCCTCATTTGGGGGGTTAGTTCCCCACACCACCTGGCCGGCCCCTTCATCAAGATCTAAAACCCAGTGTGGCCCTTCAGGCAAAATAATTGCCCACCCCTACAGCAGTGTGTTCTCTTCTCCTAAAAAGCCGTTGGCTAGAGCAAATATTTCCAGGCTTTTGTAGCAGTAGCCGCGGTGTCCTGTCAGGAACCTGCCTCAGATAACGTGGGGAGTATCTGAGCAGCGTAGGCTCAAGCAGCGCTGTTGAAGATTTATTGGCTTGGCTCTACTGCAAGAACGTGTTTCAAGCAGTTGGTGTTTGTCCTGGAGCAAGGGTGGGATGGAAACACACCTGACGACCAAACACCTCTGCGTGTAATAGGAAATAACAGAAGAACGATTACGGAGCAGACTCTCCTTTCCTTTTCTCCTCAGTGCGAGATCTGTCCTCGCTCATCTCATTTTTTTTTTTTTTTTTTTTCCTGTGGATTGTGTACTTCCTGGCATTTAGGTTGCGATGACATGGAGCCTGTGTCCTGAGGGTGAGGCTTTCACTCCTTCTATCCTACATGTAAATCAGCTTATGGCCAAAGCAACTGTTAGATAACCATAGAAAACCATTTTAATCCTTTTGCTGTTCTTCCGAACACGTCCCCCATGTAAATGTCCCCAGGAAAATGACCTTGAGCGGCTTGATGATGTCATTTAAAGATCCCATTTTCATAGATGATATTGGGTTATGTGCTTGTACGTGTGCATCTGGTACAGAAGCATATTGGTGAACTGCCGACGCTCCAAAAAAAACACCACAACGGTGCAATTACATTAGCATGCTGCGCAATACTTCCTGCTTGGATCTCATCTCTGCTGAAAAGGATGGCCTTCTGATGTGGCTTTCCAATCAGCCATTCAGTTCTGATCTCTGTGAAATCTTGTCCAGTCATTTATAGTTTATTAAAAAAAAAACAAGTGAACTTTACAGTTTATGGTTTGAAATAGAATTTAAGTGGCATCACGTTGATGCCCAATCGGCAAAATAAATAACACACCCTGGCATAGTTCTTTTCCTTTCTGTATTTATCTCTAGATTTCCTATTAAGTGAAAAATATTTGAAAAATATTTTCTAGGTCACATTAGTCCAGCAGAAACTATTGGATTTATTTCAATATATTTTGCTTTAGTGAAACAACCTCTGTTCCCACGTGCTCATGATATAATCTGTTACATAAAACAAAAAAGCAGATGGCCACTTGTGTTCCCTGTTAAGCGCAGCGTTCCACTAGGTGGCGGACAAGGCTAATTATAGTAAAAAGCAATTCAATAAAATGAGATTGGCATTCTGATAATTAAAAAAAAACATCCATGTGATATGGATGGATGTTTTTTTAATTATTAATTCTCTTAATGAGTGAATGTTATGAATATTTTAGTTTTCACATCAGAATGAAGAGACTACTAATGTCAACTCTGTCTCTCTTTGGTACAGGGGGAAATATTTGGCCTAGAGCCTGAGGGGGAGCGAGGGGTAACGATTGCCGAAGACAGCAACGACATTTACATCCTGTCCGGGGAGCAGTATCCCGACCAGCCCAGCCCACCTTCGTCACTGCTTTGTGCAGGAGAGAGCAGCAGCGAGCACAGCTCCTGGCACACGGAAAGCTTGCCCGTTTCTCTGGCCGGCCACGAGTCTTGGGCTCAGGTTGGGGAGATGGACCCTGAAGATGTGAAGAGTCTGGACAGTAACGAAGGCGTGGCTCTAGCTGAAGAGCGGAGCGAGAACAACTCCTCGAACTCGGACATTGTCCACGTTGAGCGTGAGGAAGCTGAACTACTCGAGGAGGCTGCTGAAGCTGGAGCCATAGAAGAGAGCATGATGAGTGTTTTAGGCACAGAGAGCGAGCTAGCTGAGCTCAGGGGAGAATGTTTGGAGGGTGGGCCCCCTGTTTCAGTATCAACAGCAGCAGACAGCAGCACCCCAGCCTCTCTGCTCTCATTGGAGGAACCGGTTGTAATAGAGATACCCACCGTCTACTCTGCAGAACCTTCCTTTGCTTCCTCAGAGTTACTTCCCCCAGATGCAGAATCTGCTGTACCCCCTCCCTCTGAGCCAGAACCTCCAGCGGCTGTATCTGTTCCTGCAGTAGAAACAGAGTCTGAGCCAGAACCAGCAGCTGCCCCTGCCCCAGTGCCTGTTAAAGTGGCACCACCATCTCCACACCAGGAAACGTCTGCCATTTCAGCAGAGCCCGAAGCCACCCCCGACCCTATTCTTGAGAGAGAACCAGAGCTAGAGCCCATTGCAGTGCCTCCCCCGCCAGATCCAGAGACTGTGGAAGAACCAGAGGTCACGGAGGCTCCAACATCTATCCCCGGGGCCACTGCAGCCCCAGCTGAGGAGCCACCAGTTGGGCTGGACCAAGCACCAGAGCTCCAAGTGCTTGTCTATGGTGGTGCTACACTGGTAGTCCTTGCTGCTGTGATCATATACGGTGTTATCAGATACAGAAGGAAGTAGGAATTGTGTTTCAGGGAAGGAGGGTCATTAGAATAAATGTATCAGTACACACATTGAGTCCTCTGAGAAATTGTTTTTGGATTTAAGAAATGGGGCTTTTAAAATGTTAGCGATGCTTTTGGAAAACCAACGGGGAGTAAAGGATGCACTCCTCTATAATTATTTTTCTTTTAACTCTTTTGGGCATTGTATTAAAATTCTTCAAGACATCTCCTGAATTGGAGTGCGTGAACCTTTTGTCCTCCTCTTCTGCTTTGTTTAAGGATCCTTTGCTCCGTGCACTCTTCTGTCTCTGCTCCGCTGAGTGATGGACCTGTATTTTCCGGTGACAGTCGCATTCTGTCCCTGAGCAGAATGATCTAGTATGCCACTGTGAGGTAATCGATTAAAAATGAGACAATCACGAGGGTATTTACCCGTTTGAGTGGTTTCATGTATGCATAAAGATTTTTCAAAATCTGCACAGATGCACTCCACCTCTTGCCTTTCAAGAATAATTCAGAGTGACCCAGCTTTTAAATCCTCTGGTTACTAGTGATTGTAGTGAACAGTTCATTATATACATAGTAGAGTGCAAATGTCTTAACTATACAGTAAAGTATGATGGATTATCACACGTCTCATATGATGTTATGTTCCTTAAGAGGTTCCACTGATGGAATAGAACAGCAAGGACACTTTGCTGTCCTGATGGGTTGTCAGTATTTTTTCTTGTATTAGCTTACTGTAAAGAGGCAGAATTAATGGCACACTTGAGTGGGTTTCACCGAGGCTCTGCTTCGTGAAGCATTTGAAACGGTGAACAGATGACCTCAGGTCTGCAGCTTCTATTTAACATCTGTAACCCGGTGAACTAGATCCTATGATCCACCTTTACAATCATAAAATCTAGATAGGACTCTTATTTCCTTACAGTGTGCAAATGTGGAGCCAATAAACAAATGCCGCCATTTTGTGCCTGGGATTTCATTTGCTGCCAGAATGTCTCGTGTCCACCCGCCCATTTACAAGCACAACTCTGCCATTAGTTATGGCATCCGATCCCCAGAAAAAACGATTAAAACAAAACTGAGGAATGAATTAACATTTGTAACGACCAAACCTACAACTACACAGAAGCCACGTTGAGTTTTAAAAGCTGTAAGAAAAACACAGCACTATACAAAGTCTTATAAAAAGTACTTTACTAAAACTACTGATGAGACAAATGCTGAAATTAATGAATTTTCTTACGCCTTAATTTAGTCAGCGCTGACACGAAAACATGGTTGTCGTGTCGTACAGTCAAAACCTGTTACAAACTTGATTCTTTTTCCTGTACCACATTTTCAGTTGAGAGAATTTGAGAATTAGCATTCTTCCTCCAGAAATAAATGACGTTAAAATAAAAAAATATATATATATACATTATTTGACGTGCATTATGGAATTAAAAAAAAAAATTCACTCTCCATTTTCAGAATCATGAAAAAAAGCTGACCCAAATAGGCGATTTTTGGTTTCCTTTCTCTGAAATGTTCCACCTTCGTAGAGAGCACCAGCCCCTTTGGGACAGTCTGAAATTCCCCCAGCTCCACAGAGTCATCTGGCCCTGGAGTGAACGATGTAATGCAGCGTGGCGGTGAAGAGATTTCTCAGCAGTTGCGGCGTCTGCTCACACACTCCCTTCACCAGAGTGAGGGTGAGGGCCACAGTGATGTGCTCCTGAGCTACATCCTTCAAAGTCACGTTCTGCCTCATGACCCTGGACACCTCCCTGGAGAGGTGGTCTTCCCACTTCTACAGTAAAAAGATCAGCAGAACACAATGAGACAAAAAAATAGTCGTGGGTATTGCAATTGTAACAGGATAGTAATAATGTTGTCTTGGGTTTAAATGAATCCTGGTAACTGTTGTGTTGTTAAATGTAACGGTTCTACCGAATTCTGAATTGTAGGTGAGACTTACATCAGAGGTGGAGGTCAAAAGGTTCCTCCTCAGGTTCTGTGTGGCCTCAGCCACCACACGGCGCTCCAACTGGGCTGCAATTTCTTTCAACTCTTCTGCAACCTGCTGGATAGCTGCTGCATCTGTATGACAACGTTTACAAGGAAATACCGATTACACTTAAATTGCTGATCATAAAACTGGAGACAACGCACTGAATTCATATCACAACACAAAGCTCACTAGGCCTCTGCAGCGCTTCTGCAGGCTGAGCACCACGCAGATAGAATGTGATGCAACTGGACCGCGAACCGTCAGTTTCAAGGTATCCATCATCCACAGATGCGTCCGTGTAGCCATTCAATTCGATACCCCGAGTTGGGCTTATTCCCTGGCCCAGAGAGAGGAGCTCATCTCTGTACTCTGCGCTTTTGCAGTCCGCTTGAAGGAAGGACAAAATGACCAGAGCGGTGTCTGATTCACGACCCAGTTTATCCAGAACATCCATCTGACCCTGTGAAAGATAAATGATTGGTAGAAAATTCACCTTTTCTTTTCGACGGCAAAGTGTTTAAAGGTACAGACTTTAAATGCGCGGTCTGGTGTAAAATGGGATGGGTAACTTGAAAGACGAAGTTAACATCCGTAGTTTGCGTATAAAGAAGTGCTAATGGGTTTCAAAATAATGGCCTGCTCTACTTACTTTATTTGAGCCTTAAATAGATCTGCGTAATTCCGCTGTTGTTCGCTTGAAGGAAGTGTAACAGAATCAACAGTCTGAGGAAGTCTTCAACAGACGGTAAGTTAGTTTCGTTATCTTTGCATTACCAAACTGCGTGCTGTTAAGGTTGTTGAGGCGTATCGCGCACGAACATAACGGGTTAAAAGGAGGAAAAGTGAAAAGGTAATGATTTTAGTCACCACAAAACATACTAAGTATTGTCGTTTATCTACAAGAAAAACAACATTTTTGTCTGCATATTTATAGCTCCCCAACTATACCGTTTAAAGGCATCCCGCCAAGATATTCAATCGCTTCAATAGACGTAATTTCCGGTTATTCCGGACGTTTTAACGAAGTGATGAAATAGTAAACCTACAGCAAAGAATTAGACTTGCAATGGAATAATAATAATAATAATAATAATAATAATAATAATAATAAATGTTCCAGAACCCATTACCGTCCCATATACAGTCACACAGTTGGCTGCAGTTGCCAACTTAGAGCTGGAAATCTCCTGCTGCTGTCTTCTTCCATCCTCCATTGAAACAAGAGGCACAGTTAAGAATTTAACCATCACAAAGAAATTCATCGAATTAAAATGCTTAAAATGTTTATTTACAGTTTTAAAAAAATGGAGCTGTTTGTTAAGGACACAAATCTGTAGCAATTTAAATGCAGTTACAGTCACTACAGTCAGATTAGTCCCTTTAAACCTCTTAAGGCTCTGAAGTCATGGTCTGCAGAATTTGCTGGTAACACTAAAATAAAAATCCCAGCAATATAACATTTTTGTTCCACAATGCTGTCTCCACTTTTACCACAACCTTGCTACTGGTGTATTCTACTGTGTCAGAGGTTTCAAAACATGCCATCATATTCCATATCCTGGGCAACCAATGCTTAAGGATCTTGCCGTCTTCCCACCAACAAGCCTTCTCCCTGTTTTGGGCTGACAACCCAGTTTAGCAGGAGATTTCAGCCAAAGACCAAGTTTGTGCTTGGGGGACAAAACTGCCTGGCGAGCCTCCTGAAGCTCTCTAGAATTAATGGGGGGGGGGGGAAAATGAACCTACAAGATTGAATTTCACAAAGATGAATCTTCAAATCTTTGATTTTGACCCTTACTTTTCAAGCATGGCAGTCTTGAACTTCTCTACATTAAGCTCTCTGCGGAGCTGAGCGGCCAGCCTCCCGTTCTTCTCCTCTCTTAACACCACATGCTTGCAAAGCTCTTTGGCTGATGGACGATTTGTCATGTCAGGATACAGCAGCGACTGCGGCAGCAAAGACAGAAAAAACATTTTTCAAAATTCTCTTTAAAAAACAGCAAAGTGCTAAAGAAACAGGACTAAATAACTTAGAAATAGAAAAAAATGCACAGACAACTCAAATTAGATCCTGAAAGCAGTAAAACCTGTGAGGGGTTTGCCATCAGCAACCAGCTAGATAAAGTGCATAAACAGCTAATAAAATATGCTCCAAATCATTTAAATCAAATAAGATTGTCCTGAGGTGGAGTTTGAGGACGTGCCTCTCAGTGGCCGAGTGAGTAGCATCCTTTACGCTCATTTTAAAGTAAATATTCAAACATTGTAAAAATGACAGGAGACAATTAACCTGCAGCAAGGCTCTAAATGGAGAGGATAGCTTCTGTGGCAGCGTGGGGAGCGTCCCCTCTCGCAGGTTGTGCCACTCATCACCATTTTGAGGCAGAGGAGGAGCCCCAGCAGCCAGCAGCATCGTCAGGCCCAGAGCAAAGATGTCTGCCTTGGGGAGGTTGCTGTAGTCCTGAAAAATGAAAAGCCTGGAATGAATAAACAAAGCAAAGAACATACGGTGCGCTTCAGATTCCATGTCTGTGAAATTGTGAGGTGCTAGTAAATCAGGTCCCAGAACAGAAAGGAGACCTATGAAGGCTACAGGGGAGTTTAGCCTTCATGTTATTTTTGAATAACATTAGCAAATGCTAAAGTTAACATTGTCATTTTGGCCTAAAAAAAAAAAATAATAATAATCACTTTTCATAACATTATATTTGATGACCAACTAGAACTTCAACAGCTGATGCTTACCTCATGCAGAACCTCGCTGGCTAAAAAGCGGCTGTCGCCTTCCTCTACTTGAGGGCTATTGGTTGACGTCACGTGACCCAGATCCCCTACAGAACTCGGTAAGAGTCAGATATGACCACAAAACAATACTTTAACCAGATTTTGCCAATTGTGAAATACCAATTTTATAAATAATTCCTGATGAAGTTCTCCCATCGTCTTCCTCCTCGCTCTCGCCTTCACATGCACCACTTGTGTCACGATGGCAGATAAATATATTACCTAGAAGAGTTCAAATGAGATTCTAGGTCCAAAAGTGGACAATATAGATATGAAATGAGTGAACGGCACCACGAGACACACTTGGTTTGATGTCCAGGTGTACGAGGCCTGAGCTGTGGATATATTTCAGCCCCATCGACACCTGCAAGAGCAGATCCTTTAACTCAGGCTCGGAAAACAGCTCACCCTGCACCTCCTTCTGCAAAATGGCATCAGCGAGACTTCCACCTGTAGCACAAACACAGGGAGGCTCTCAAAATCGCAGTTAAATCTAGTGCACTGACCATATGAGCATTTTCCTCAACTGCCTACCATTACAGTATTCATTCTGAATGATCATGTGATCATCCTCCGCCCATGCCGAATAATAACGAACAACGTGTGGGTGGTGGCCGAGTACAGCATGCGCGTAGACTTCCTTCAGGGCCAGCTGCCTGAGAAGATGCGGGGGGGGGGGGATTTGATGCACACAGAAATAAAATTGAGATTTCTGTGTACATGGCAGAGAAATAACACGCTGCTGACTCACTCGTTGGCAGAGCCTGCCAGGGGTCGTCGAGATCGTTTTATGGCGTATAAGCAACCGTCCAGCCTCTTCACACATTTGTAAACTGCCCCAAACTCGCCTACGCCGATGCGCTCCAGCTCCAGGAACTCGCTCTCGTAGCGAGACAGCATGAAAGCCTGGACAGCTCGTCTCTGCCAGAGAAACAGACGCAGGGGCTGACACGACAAGAAACTCCTGACAACAGGAACACACGTCACAGAGCCAAGCCTCGAGTCAGACTGCAGCTAGAGCGGCAGAATCACCAGATATGGCTGTTGTTCCGAGAAAGATGTTTGTTTTTGGAAATCCCTTATTGACGTCCCAGAAACAAAACTGGCAGCATGTAATTTTGGAGAAAAAACACACACAATGTGAGGAGGCAGAGGAAGATGAGCACATTTTGATGATTAACTGATAGCAGGATCATCTGAATGGGAGAGTCGCACTAATTGGAAAATAAAAAATAGTACCTTGGGTGGGAGAAAATTTTCTTCATCCTCCTCAGATGATGTCAGGCTGTGTTTTAACCTGAAATGTAAAACGTTTATTTTACCAGACAAAAATCCAATATCTTAAATGTTAGATGTGACCTACATACGGTATGTTTCACAATACAGCCATTTTTTTTTAAATGAATAAATCCTTCATTAGGAAGAAAAATGCTGACCACCTAACAGCTTGTACCTTCGTCCATAGTCTTCATCATCATCTCCCCTGAAATCGTTCCTCCACTGCAGCTCACTGCTCCTGCGGACCGTTTCAGGAGTGAAAGGATTCACGTTGACAGACGGAGGAACGTGGATGAAACTGGCAGCAGTGGAGACAAAGCGTAGGGTCCTCTGAGTGCGGCAGATCTTAGTGCTGGAGCAGGATTGGGAGGACTTGGACAAGAGGCTCTGCAAGAATGGAGAGAGGCAACAAAATATACCCACCACTGGGGTTTGACTGGTTTGTTGTTCAAAGCGGAGAACAGGTCTGCTTCATCTGAAGTGATGGCTGACGCACCTTTGGTGTGCTGGGAGAGTCGCAGAGTCTGAGTTTCCTCCACCTAGCATAAGGTATCGGGCTGGTGCACTGTGAAGGGGAGGATATGGTGCTGCTTCTACTGCGGTGGCGTTGTACCTTAGGTGTCCTGCATGCTGACTCAGGGTTCAAAACCCTGGGGCTCACAACTCTGGGACTGCGGGTCCTGAAAGCGTAGTCATCTGAACTGTTGTCGCTGCTGCTGCTGCTGCTCCCATCCTCCCCACCGCTAGTGAAATCCAGCTGCTGACTGATCCCATCAAATGGTCTTGCCATGATTGGGGCCTGAGTTTTGGCAGAGGTTCCATTTTAAAGGTTTAATTGTTTGTTAGACTTTAACTCTTCAAATTGAGATTTATGCTGTGTGTTGTAGTTATTAAGAATGTGTCTTCAAGGTGATAGTAGTAACAAACAAATTAAATGACTAAAGTCTGACTGACCAGTGATCTGATACCGGCCACGACTACTATTGATTCATTGGAGATTTATGTTGCCGTGACACAACAAATCAACTGAAAAGCTCCTCGAAAGAAAAGCTAAACGTTCATGTATGCTAATCATTTTATACATAATGCTCCCACGTTGAGCCGCAAATATGCACAGATCGTTGACTCCAAACATTAAAGCATAATTATTCTAAATACTCACGAATGAGTCGCCGTCCCCTTCCGCCGCCACGCTTAAAACTCGCGCCTTGTATGTAAATGACTTCCTGTTTAAATGATCTGCGCAACCTGGTAAACACACCTCTTTCTTTGATTGGCTGATTTGTTCCTAAAATCTTTAATCTTGTTGTGATGTATTTTTGGATGTCAAGTGAAATTATATATATATATAAAAAAACGCCTTACATATCTATTTTATTTCTGAAATAAAAATTATGGAATTTACCCGAACCTAAACTAAAAAAAAAAATGTTAAAATAATATATATTGATATATACTGAATAATATTGTAAAATTCTAAATAAGGTAGCGGAATGGCGAAAAGTAATCTTATTATTAGTAAAACTGGGCTGTAATCGGTAAGGATTAAAATAGACACGTGGGCGGAAGTAACGACGTCATCAAAACAGTGAGCCTGGAGGGGGAGAGCAGCCCGTAAGTGGATGTGACACGATTACAAATACATAGAAAACAACCAGTAAGCAGCAGGAAATAATGATCCGGTTCCAGCAGCGTGTTTAGATTGTTGGATTACACTGGTCGGCACACTTTTGTCGTACATTTTAAGCCCCTGGTCCTCGGAAGCGGACACTAACGCCACCGCCGCCATGGTAAAACAATCGGACCGAGCCCCGCTGTTGGACTGGGAGGAGATTCCACCGCCCGATCCGAAGCAAGGGGCCCTGCCGCCGCCTTCAACGCCGCGGAAAGACGACGCGCTGCCGCAGAAAAGTTCGCAGGCAAACGGTCTTCGCACACCAACGGTCAACGCGTTTGGTTCAGGGTGGAGTAGCAGCACCACCGCCATCACCTGCAGCCAACCGACGAGAAGCGTAACAGCTGTTGTCGCCAGAGGGGATGGAAGTTCGGGCCGCCCGCAGACGGTGGTTGTTGGGCAGCATTTCGTTCCAGATCCGAGCGTTCCTTTCTTCATGGTGAAGGATCAGTGGGAGGAAAAAGACCAGATCGTGGCCGTGTTTGTGGTGACTTTTGACACAAGATCAGGTAGACAATCAGACTGGACTGAATTTATTTATTAATAATTTCTGCAGATAATGTTACACTTTTTTTGTTTATTAGAGGTTTTATGCATATAACAGACAGATTGTGGCCCATCCAGCCCACAGTGATAAAATTATTCTGATGATATGAGAAACTACCCAACTATTACTGCAGATATAAAAGACAGAGACATACCAGGAAGCAAAATCAGGATGTGTATGAAAGTGGTCAGTGGAGCAATCCAGCAGGCGAGTCATTCGTTTCTTACTGTCACTAGCGGTCTGTGACTCATGATGGCCATGTACAGTTTTACAAAGGAAGTTCGACAGGGCGAAACTCCACATGGGGCCACACTTTCATGCTTATATCTGTGTGTACGATGCAGGAAACATGGTAGAGTGGTGCCTGCCTCATGACATCAATTTAGATGGAGTGGAGTTTAAGTCCATGGCCAGCGGTTCCCATCGGATCACCAGTGATTTCATGTGCGTATCCCCTTTGACTCCCACCATTCGGGTCAACTTCACTCTGTAAACAGTGCTGCTTAAGCTCTGTGAGACCGCTCTTCATCTCTGCTTCACCCTTTTTGATAGATATTTCCGTAAAGGCTGCTACTTCGGGCTGGCCTGTTTTGCCAACATGCCTGTGGAGAGTGAGCTGGAAAGAGGAGCGAGGATGAAATCAGTGGGAATTCTGTGTCCCTCCTACACTCTGCTTTACCGCTACATGCATTTCCTGGAGAACCAAGTCAGGTTAGACCCACTCGTGTGTCGTGTGCGTATCCATCGCCTGCGTGCTATCATGTTAATATTCTATTTCTCTTCTTTTTTCCCGACCTTCTCTCTAATGTGTCCACCTCTTGTCACTGCTCCTTTGTTCCGATGTTTTCTCATCCATTAAACATGAACAAAGAGACCCAGTTACAGCTTTTCTCATATACACAAGGTTTTTTGTGCAGAGGCCTTGACAGCCTCTCCTGTCTTCACAATTCTGCTCCTCTCATTCAGTCCTCTCATTGGAAACACATCCCCGTATCTCCTTATTGCACATGGATACATTCAAAACACAGTCGCAGTTGGCTAATTTTTCTGCCGAACTGAACTGTGTCTGAATTCAGAGTGGACTGTCTGGTAGATGTGGCGGTACTGAGGCATTTGGTTTTCCAATCTGCAGTTTCAGCCGAATGGCTTAGTACCAGAAATATGTCAGACATGAACTGACATTAAACCTGATTGTTATGCAGTGTTTGTGCAATGTCACCGTCATCACTCAATTCCACAGTGCAGTTTAGGAACAGGAAACGCTCCTGATTAATGATTAAGTGACTCATTTCACGTTTCTTTGTGTAGAGTAGTCTCAGATGTCTCAGAGTAATCTGATACGTCTTTTTGTCCGATAGGCACCAGTTGCAGTGTCCAGGCCAATATTCTCCACTGGAAGCTTTCTATGAGGACAAGAGGGCAGTGCTTCCCCCTGCAGGAAATGGACCTGCTTGCCCAACTTGGAGCGTCACCAACATCAACCGCTGTATGCACGCTGAAATGAAGGTCTGCAACTGGCAGGATGCATTTTAATCCCTGATAAAGGCATGTGCGCTCACGCTGAGGTTTTTTTTTTTTTTTACTTCCTGTAGATAACCCACCCCGCTGGCTGCATGTCCCAGTTCATTCAGTTTTTTGGGGAGCAGATTATGGTCCTTTGGAAGTTTGCGTTGCTCAGGAAACGTCTGCTTATTTTCTCCCCTCCACCTGTCGGTGTGGTCTGCTACAGGGGTGAGAAGCACATGAACATACACACATTGAGCGCACAGTATTATTATTATTGTTATTTTGAACACATGTGTGTTTTTCCTCTCAGTGTATTGCTGTTGCTGCCTGGCCAACGTCTCTTTGCCAGGAATAGGTGTCTCTGTGCCGGAACTGCGGCCTTTTTTCTACATCAACGTAACCGACATAGCTGCTCTGCAAACAGAGATGTCATATGTTGCCTGTGAGTAATAATGTTACGTGTAATAATTGTTATTCACCTGTAGGTTTAGCTTGTATTTATAATAATGTTTATGGGATCAAGTTACAAATTATTTCTGAATTAAACAAAAGAGTTAACACTAGACCTTGTCTTATATTTCACTTAGCACATTTATTACCTTATCTTCCGTACCCGTTTTTATTTTTGCTTTTGCCCTGAAGCAGTATGTGGCCATCATCTCCCCATATGTGTGCTTTCTTTCCCCTTGGATTAAGGCACAACAGAGAAGATTTTCGAGGAGAAGAAGGACCTATACGACGTCTATATTGATAACCAGAATGTGAAAACGCACAGGAGCCATCTGCAGTCGCTGCTCCGGCTCAATGCAGCAGATAAAGAGAAGTACAGGAAGCTGAGTGAACAGAGGTAAATTATAAACACCGCAGAACAATCCAATTCATATTTGCATCAAAAGATTGCATTTGTGGCAGTGATAATGCTACATATATATCTTTGTTTCCCCAGGCAAATGTTACTATACTCTCAGGAGGTGGGCGAAGACTGCACGTCAAAT
Source organism: Pao palembangensis (assembly GCA_015343265.1). NCBI lineage: Eukaryota > Metazoa > Chordata > Actinopteri > Tetraodontiformes > Tetraodontidae > Pao > Pao palembangensis. Next base: position 3,546,692 of record CM027092.1, read on the forward strand.
GAAGAAGATCTTTTCATTCTGTGAGTCTGACAGACCTTCTGGTGGTTTCTGCTTGACTCATAAACACAGCCAGTACTAATCCTCTGTAGGTGTGACTATTTTGTGACTACTGCAATTGTCTCTGCTCCCATTTAGATTTTTCATGGAACTCAACAACCGCATCTTCCAGACTCTTTCTGAGGTCGCGGGGAGCATCGATCCTACTCTCACCGCTGATCACGTGAGGGCCATGGGGCTGGATCCCCAGGGCGATCGCTCCTTCCTGGTGGACCTGCTGGAGGTGTACGGCTTTGACGTCACACTGGTCATAGACAACCCATGCTGCCCTTGAGTGAGTCCCTTCATGCTGTGGGGAACTCAAAACTCTATTTTCACTGGATATTTGTGCCTTCTGGCCCCCCACTCCACACATAGAAACACTGAGCACTGAAGACACTGCCTCTTCCCCGGGACCTCCACCTCTTACCTGCTATTGTCTGTGTGCCACCTCTAACCCAAGGACATTCACTGAACACTGGCGTGTGGATGCCAAAGACACATTTTGCTCCAGAGGAGACGGATTGTCAAGATCTCTGACAGTGGCACCGGGCAGCAGTGTGCTCTTGCAGCTATTCACTTCACAAATCATATTACAGCTTATGTCACGTTTGTTTGTAAGCTCGTGTTTGACTTTGCTCATGAGGTCCTGACTGATGCACTGGATAAATATATGGATTTCCTGACACGTAGTGGATAAGTCATCGTTTTCCTTCTCTGCACCTTTTGCAATGAAGACTGATCTCTGGAGATGATTTGTTCCCTTAAACTACAATTCAACCACAGTTGTCCAGGAGTCATCTTATTTAGGTAGGACGTTCCTCACTGAGTGGTACTAAAACACTGTATTTGCCTTTAAAAAGGAAAAAGCAATAGAAGTCAATGTGTGTTGGTTGGTCTTCACTAAATTGCTGAATGTGAGTTGCTGGTGGAAATATTTGTAATATTTGTCATGAATGTGATGGAAATAATATGATTAATTATTGACTCTGACTCTGTGTAAAAGAAGGGATTCGTTTGAAAAGGAAAACTGCTCCTTGAACTCGCCTGATCATGTGACTCTTTTGTAGACCTTTCTGTCATGTGATACACGCTCAGCTGAACTTGTTGACGATGCACGATGCATGCCCCACCTTGTTCACCAGTTTTGACTGTCCTCGGCGGTATGTTCTGCATTTATTTTTTTACTTCTCTGTCCTTGAATGAACAGGCAATTTGTAATTGAGCAGAGGATTTTGAGTTATATTGGTCTGGTTCATCAGCTTTGTATCTTCTGTGAAGCTGTTAAGCGTTAAAAAAAAAAAAAAAAAAAAGAGAAAAAAATTAAAAAGGATCCGTGAGTTGTTTACTTACCGCACAGCTTCAGAGACCCCAACCATAACCCTCGCTCTCTCTGCCCAGGACAACGAGCTCTTTGTGGTCATGGTGAGGGCTGAGCAGGTTTTAACTCCTCTGCACTGTCTGTTTCTCCTTCTTTTCAACGCCGCCCCATAGAGAGAATCCAATTCTAAAATTTGGCCAACTGTGCTTGTTTAAATTGCCCGAGCTGATTGGTTTAGATCCTCCATCACGTTGCCAATCATTGATAATTTGTTCCATGTTGGAATAGCGTTTCTTGATCAGCCCATGCTCCCCATAAGCCAGTGATCTACAAATCCTGTTTTCATCAGCATACCACAGGATCATTCTTTCTGGGAATAGTTTATTACCTTGGACTGTTTACTGAACCAGTACATATTCTAGCTTGGTTAAAGCATTTTTTTTTTTCTTTTTTTTAATTAAGTGCCCTGAGTACTGCATTTCAAATCGAGGGCCACTTAAGCTTTGTTTTTTTAAAAGGGGCCTTATAGAAATGCAATTTTCCTAAACTTGTTTGCAGCAGAATGACTTATTTCCAGATATGAGTCAACAGTGTGTGATAAAAGATTGACGTATACTGCGGTTCGCACTTCTAAATCACCTTACTGTCTCCAGCAAACCTGCTGACTCCGATATGTGTATTTTGTTGTCAGCCCATGTATACACTAAACACCCATGATGGTGTTTGCTTTACAGGTGTCAAATGTAAACGGGAATGTGCACCACACACACACACCCACACACACTACTGTATGAAATGCCTTGTTTGTGGAGCCATTCACAGATGTGTACCAGCATTAGGTATTGAGTCAGTTGTACAGCTCACACTACTGAATGTCAGGTGACAGCAAATGTATTGCACATGTCTAAGTTATCTTCTTGATTGTGATGTGAATCAAGTATTCACCTTTGCTAATGTGAAATACTGAATTATCCATAAATATACACAAGAACATGATAGCATGAGCCATTGTTAAGTTACACTGTACTGCTGCCACTATAAAACAATAAAACCTTGATACAGTTTGGGTGTTATCTAATTTTCATTTTCATACTGCAGAGCAAGTCATTCTCTACCTTTCTTTTCTTGTTTCCACACACAGGATCCTCGCTTCCACTTCTGAGAAAACATAACTGAAAAAGCAGGGTGGATCTCAAACTGTATATTCTCAAAAATTGTTGTGACTCATGTATATACTGTATGTCATTAGCTGTATCATGGGGAATGTAGGATTGTCCATTCTACAGTTGAACATATAATTGCAAAATGATTTAGAACTGTTGCATAGTGCATAAAGCAATTCATAGCTAATGCTGCCAAATATGGAATTAAAAAAAAAGGACAGAAATTCATTGCACTTGCAAATACACTTAAAATCAACAACACAACCAGCAGGAAACTGAGTGTCCTGCTCTGCTTTCCTGTGATAGAGTGATACAAAGCCTGCAATGCAGCTACTGCCCTAATCCTGCAGACAAGATGGCTAATGCCATCTGTTAGATAAGACCCAGCCTTACTGGGGAGTTCGCCAAACTCCTCATCCAAGACTGGATCATTTGCAAGTCGGCTTAAAGGCTTCTCCATCTCCATCTCCATTCTCCATGACTAGAGTGTGCATATCCTTCTTCATTCTGCACCTTCTACTGATAATTGATGAAGGCAAAATTCTTGTTGACTCAGTGGGTTTTTATTCATAGACTTAAAATGCGATTCAAATAATAAACCTTCGAGTAAACAAAGTCCATCTGTAAGACAACCTGAATGTGGAGGTCTGCCTTGCACAAACTGAGCCTTGGTCCTGTCACATCCACTAACGTAATATAAATCTCCCAAAAACATCGTAATGCAATGTTTAGATGTAGTAAACAGACCAGAACTCAGAGGTCATTTAAAAAAATCCACAATCCTGGTGATACAGTCTGAGTTAAGTTGTTGTTTTTGTACTGCTGTCTTCTTTAATGTCCTTTTCTCCCTGCTTCAGCGAGAGGAGCTGCTCACTGCGCTCTGCACTGATGAAGAATCGTAGTTTCCTTGGCAACAGTCTTACTTCCACTGGCATGGCCTCGTACTCTTCGTTGTCAATGTTGTAGAAGCCCCCAGCTCCCTGTGGGATTTAGCAGAACAAAGTGTTCGGACCATAACTTGTATTCTTTGCATTAAAAAGAATGTTTATACAATATTAAAAACGATCATATATTTGCTGGATTTCTGACCTCTGGTAGCTGCAGCCTGCAAGCACTGACTTCCAGATTTGTGGAGTTTTTAGAGAATATAGTGGGGTCTTTTATTTTTCTATGCCTACGATGAACCAAAACACGTTATTTTACCGAAATATACTCGTGAATTTTAATGTAAAACAAAATAAGGTCAGCCTTGTTGCTTGCAGTACATTTTAAAGAAAGTACAAACCCGACAGTAATGAAATCGCCCACGGAGAAGTTGTCAGGTTCTGCAGAGATCATCAGGGAGTCATTTATGCGCTGGAGTTTGGAAAATACAGAAAATGTCAGTGTTTTACTATTTATAAAAACAGCTATAGGATTATAAAAACAATGATATTAAACTGACCCTCTCTACTGGGTTGTTGTTATGTGTTTGAACCAGCAATTCTAATGTGGATAAGTGCTGCTCCTTCCACTGCTCTGGCTCTTCGGCTTTTGGAGGCTCTGAGAGAAACAAGCCAACACACACAAAAGCCAAAATATGTGACCACTGGTATTTGTGTGATATGCTGTTTTTCAGTATTAAGACATGCTACCTTCAATTGGAGGGTTCCAGTAATTTTTTACTCTGCGTGCAATACGAGAGAGCAGGCTTGCTCTGGGAGGTTTCTCAAAAGGCAGATCAGGTGGTCTTAAGGTGGGAGGCAAGCAGGATATTGAAACATCCCTGACCAAAGGCCATTCCTAAAGGAGGGTAACATGTAAATCTCAGTATTTTCTTAGATCTTACAAACTGAAAAGAAAATAAAAATATACAGTGAAGTATGAGTGTACTCCTACCCGTAGAGTACTAAACCAGTGGGCTGCATACTTCTTCAGAGGTCCAAGGTACCAATACCTATAGACAGATATGGTTAAAGAATAATTTCATGCTAGATTTGCAGATTACCAAGGATGAACCAAAATTCTATTCATATAATCTTACTTGCTGATTGTTGCAGCTGCATCTCTAAATGCACCCCAACGCAGTCCCATCAGAGCAAACACTGGTTGTTCTTTCTCCCCCTAGAAACACAAGCATGTAAAGCTAAAGAAATAAGAGTCATAGAAGAGGAAAGAAGTCCTGTAATTCTCTCTTCTGGTTTGTTAAGCATTTCAGACAAAAACAATATGTAACATAATGAGAAAAAGCATCTCACTTTGATTTGCAGCACGTCTAACGGTACAGTTACTCCCCTCAGGATGGACAGTGTTGCTGATGTGATGTCTCTGATAGAGTTCAAAATATTCGCTGTGAGGTATATTCATTTCATGTGTTTCTTCTGCTTTAGTAATGATAACAAATCATGCAAAAAAACAAGATAGATACTTACTTGACCTTGTTGTCACTGAGGAGGTGAAGGCTTGGACTCAGAGAATTACTAGAGCCCAGAGGAATGAATCCAATTGGTATGTTACTCATTTTATCCTGTCATAAGAAAACATCCATCAGCGAAATGCTAAAGTGAAGTTGTCCTCTCTGCGTTCTGCTGTAAATTAAGAAGTGATGACTCTGTAGCACCCTACTTGATCTGGCCTTCGCAGTAATCCAGTGATGACTTCCTGCAAGGTGCCATCTCCTCCAGCAACAATCAACATGTCTGTCTGCTCCATTAGTTCCATCAGTTTCTTTGCCTGACCTTCATAATCTGTCTGTAAGGCGGGAAAAAAAAATCAATAATGTTGTTGCACAAGCAGATGTGTGTGTTTATCTGTACATGTGTGGGGTTGCATACCTTTACTATGGTAATCTCCACTCCAGACAGGTGTAAAATAGGAGCAGCATTCTTTTCAAACAAATTATTAGCTTTCCTGTAGGAAATGATACGGACATTGATGACATATGAACAAATGCTTCCACAAAAGACCATTACTAGCTTCTTACCCATTGCAAGCTGCAGGGTTTAAGATCACAGTGGCTTTCCTCAGTTGCTCCTGTGGAGCTATCAGTTGACGTCCAAAATCCTGTTGAAAATCAAAATGACTTAACGGACATAACAGTACATTTCGTGTAAACATGAACTGTCAAAGGCTTTTCATGTGCAAAATCAAATCCTGTCTTACCCTAGCTAAAAGACATGCTTCTCTGCGAAGAACGTTGTCGCTGATAAGAATCAAATCATTAAATGTAAGACATAGAAATATTGCTTTTAATCTGTCCAACATAAATCTGTGTGTTGGCGGTGCTCACCAATGTTTCCCATACAGCCAGTGACCCCCATAAGATAGAACACATACTGCGAATGTGGACTTCTTCCAATGGTTCCGTAATGTCCGGAACACCTTTACAACCCTAGCCATAATAATACCTGGTTAATATACCGTCTCCAAAACCTTTACTTAACTTAGGCAATATGTTACAAAATCAAGATTCACTCATTTCCATCTCAACAGTCACACATTCACACTGACCGACCGTGAAAATCTTGGTGTAACGTCAAAAAAGCACCGATAGCGACAGGGCGGAACTTTAGAAATGTATTGTTAACGTGTTTCAACACAAGCACAAGCGTTAAAAAACGTACATTGAAGTATGATAAAACGGATATAACAACTATTATTTGGTAATTAAATCTGACATACTCGAAAATGAATTAGATTTTTTTTTGTATTGAGAAAAATCTATTGTAATTAACTACACTTCCTGTCAGTACCAACAATCCGAGGACCTCGCCTGAGATTATCTAGAAACAAGAAAATTATATTATTTGCTATATCGCTTACTTAAATTGCCCTTAAATTTTTTGAGTAATTTTTTAGGGCAAATGTAATTGCAATGCATTTACACATTTACAGACTCTCTCTCTCTCTCTCTCTCTGTCTCTCTCTCTCTCTCTCTCTCTCTCTCTCTATATATATATATATATATATATATATATATATATATATATATATATATATATATATATATATAAAATTATTATTATCCTTTTTTTTATTTTATTTTATTTTATTTTTTTATTTTACACTGGCACATCCTGAGAAGTCTCTTCCAGAAGTCGAGTTTTCCTAGTGCATCATGGCGGCCCAGATGGCGGTAAACTCGGGTATGTAGCCATTATATTAATATTATAGTCTGTAGTTTGAATTCATTTAATTCTTTTAGTCGTATTTATACTCCGATGCCCTTCAAAGTCATATACATGTTTGATCTATATCGTCAATTGCGTTTTGTGCTATAAGTAACGAGCACATGGTGATGGTTCAGTCAGTTTCGGGCTCCGGTGGCTAGGCTAACTTAGCCCAGTCTGCATGTAAACATGTATGTAGTTATAATAGTTTAAGTTCTGTTAGAATGCTAAGCCAGCAGTATAGGGGCAAAGACGTTATCGATCAAATATCCATTTTATTGGTCCATGAATATTAGAATTTTAACGTACCAACCCCTGTCATCTTGTGATTTGCCTGAATGCGCCTAATGATATTTGGAAACAAACTTGAGTAGATAATCAAATCACTGCTTTCTAATACAGCCTGAAATACTCTGCTCAGGTTACATTTTGGTGCACCACGGTGGGAATTTAATTTTATAAACAAATTAATGCCATAAATTCACACATTTGTGGTGTTATTGACACATTAAACATATACCGCATTGTAAAGAGCTTGCTAAAGACTGTATTAATTCTCTTGCATTCTATGGATTACAGTTTGAAGAGGGAGGCAGAATGTGTAAATCCCAAATGGTAGAATTATGAAAAGAGATGAAAGAGTTGCCATCCAAGATATCAAATGTTCTCATATTATCTGGCAAAGGGGATTTTTTTTTTTTATTATTCAAATGTGTGAGATGACAAAAATCTTGTGTACTTATGCAGGAGCCAGTTTGTGGGGGCCATTGAAGGAACTGTGGGAGACGGTGGATGGTGCGGTGACAAAGAGACAGCCAGAAAGTGTTCATCTTTTAGACTTGCAGCTAAAGAAAAACAAAGCACAGTTTCTTTCACTTTTTAGGAACCCGGTATGTTGACACAATTGGAGCAACAGATAGTTAAACAGTACACTGAGTGTCAGTGTGTTGGCTCCTTGTTTTTCTAGCCAAAGAGTGCAGAGCAACGTGACACGGTGCGTAAAGCCAGCACAGAAGGCATCGCCATCCAAGGTCAGCAGGGTGCACGACTTCTCCCAGAGCAGCTTTTGAAAGAGGCCTTCATCCTCAGTGATTTGTTTGATATTGGCGAGCTAGCAGCTTTGGAACTTCTGTTGGCAGGTAGAGTGCATTTGAAAAGGGTATATTTTTTGATGATTTTTTTTAAGCGTTTTAATGAATCTGTTATTTCAGAATATAGTGATATTTCCAACATTATATAGTTTGCGTTTTCAAATTCATAATGTGACAACAATTACCATTCAAGTGTAAAGGTACTGGCAGTGACTGAATATATTTTATGTGTGAAAAGGGGAGCAGCAGCAGCCCCATTTTCCAGGTCTAACACGTGGGCTGGTAGCAGTGCTTCTCTACTGGGATGGAAAGCTCTGTGTTGCCAACTCCCTGCGTTCACTCATGCAGTCACGCCATGGAAAAACATTTACTCTGGATCTGAGGTAATAATGCTGCCACTGCTACAAATACTGGATTGAATAACTTTGGTCTGTCACAAAAATTTTTGCCTTTGAGATTTGGAGAATTTTTTTTTTTTTTTATAAATCACAACATCCTAATTTATCACTACTATCTTGGTAGTTTAAAGTGCTGCAATATTTGGGTTGTTATTTTTTGTCTGTTCTTATTTAGTGAGGAGCTAGTTGCTTTGACGACACGTTTTACAGACGAACTGATGAATCAAGGTCTGACGAAACGAATCCTAACTTTAGTGTCAGAGATAAATGTGACACGCGAGTTTGAAAGGCTGCAGAAGGAACGTGGCCTGGGCAATGAAAAACACAGGAAAGAGGTGGGAGCATATTTTTTAACTTTATAATATTTGTGTCTGAACCCTCTAAAGTAATTGAAACATACAAATGGTGTGGTAGAATTAGGTGATGAATACAGATGGCGTACAATTTATTCATTTGTGCACAGGTTTCTGAACTCATTAAAGAATCCCGACAAGCTCTGGCAGACAGTCTGTTTTCATGGACCTGCCAGTCGCCTTTGACTAAAGATGACACCCTTGCTCTTATTGGACACCTGGAGACAGTGACGGCTCAAGCTGATGGCTCATTGGACGGTGTGAATCTGGCTCTTGTCATGGCGCTGCTCTATTGCTTGGATGTCAGTTTTCTAGAGCAAGGAACAGAGGATAGAGAAGGTGAACAAAATTGCATTTCATTTTTTTAAATGCACTGTTGCTTTGTGAGGAAGTTTGTTTAGGACTGTGTCCTTGTGTTTTTCTGTTGAAGATCTGCTCCAGGTCCTGCCATTGCTGACGGAAAGGCAGTATGTGTCTGCAGTGCACAGTCGTCTGATGGACAGTCAGTCATGGAAGTTTCCAGGGCTGCAGGCTACATGCCGACTGGCTTGGGCTTTGTCTTTGAGGGTTCTTTCTCAGCTACCACAGGGATGTGGTAAATAATCTTTTCCTTGGGAATGTTGAATACAGTACTTTTTTTTTTTTTTTTTTTTTATATGTTTTCAATGGCGGTAGCAATCTAAATGTCATTCATATACTCTTCAGCCCTGGTTGAGTTCACTGAGGCAGATGAGGCTCTGGCTGACCAGGCCATTCTGGGAGATGTTTTCCTGTTTATAAAAGAGGGCATATTGGGATGTGAGGGCTTTGGCTTGGAAGAGTTTTATATACGCCGCCTCCATTCACTCATCACGGACTTCCTGGCACTAATGCCCATGAAAGTGAGGAATAATATCAAGCTACAGTATTAAAAATTCTCAATTTGATAAGAACCTTTACTCCTTATGTGACATGTTATTTAACGAACATATTTTGCTGTCTTTGTTAGGTGAAACAGCTTCGTAACCGTGCTGATGAGGATGCCCGTCTGGTGCACATGTCATTACAGATGGACAGTGAGCTTCCATCTTCATTGCGCAAAGACTTAGACCACCTTATGATCCTTGTCAGTGTTATTTATTTACATTCATATTAACTCACATCAGTTTGCCTTACTTTTTAATACAGTATAACAAGTGTTGGTTACTGCTTTATATTTGCAGATAGGAGAGTTCTACAGTAAGGACACGTTTGGGTTGGAGTTGGGTCTGGAGTTTTGGTGTCCTACAGAGTCTCTCCAACACACCTCCTTGCAAGGTTCCTACCTGGGAATGGCACTGCAAAGGCCCCCACATAAACAGGTAAGAAAACGTAGCATGTCAACGATGGTGGTCTTAAAATTCTGACTAAGCTCAAAAAAACATTTAGAAAACAAGTATTGTGGGAGCAATTTGAATTTGGTGTTCTTTACTACAGGTGGTCTTGTCCAAGTTTGTTCGTCAGATGGGAGATCTTCTGCCTTCCACCCTCTATATCTCCTACCTCCGTATGCTAAAAGGCCTTGCTAATGGTCCTCAGTGTGCCCACTACTGCTTTAGTCTACTTAAAACCAATGGAACGACACACAGTAAGAAAATATTGTATTAATTTTTACAGTTACTGTCTTTAAATGTCCAGTGTTTCATCTGTTTATTTTGATTAGAGATCCAAATGTTCTTCAAATAGGCCCTACATGAGTATTTATTCCTAAACCATTCTGATGTTTTCTGAGTTGTCTAAGTTAGGAGTTTATAGAAAGTAAGACTGTCAGAATCTCATTGCCTGCACATTAAATACTGTGATGCCATTGCTTTTAGGTGACAACATCCAAGGAGTTTCAGGGAGCCCAGTGTCTTGGGAACATTTTTTTCACTCCCTAATGCTCTATCATGAAAACCTCCGGAGAGACATCCCAAATCCTGATGCAACACAGTACCGCCACCCACCTCTCAGGGGCATCACTCACAGAGAACAAGAAGGACTTACTTCATTTTTGCAGTTGCTTACAACTATTGTTACATGGGTATAGTTGGACATTGACCATAATGTGTTTACTTATATTAATGTATAAACACACTGGTTGAAATTACTACTTAACCCAAACAGTAATGTTTTGGTGTGTTGTGTGTCATGTTTTTAGAGTGAGAATGCCCGACTGGCACTGTGTGAGCATCCTCAGTGGACCCCAATTGTTGTGATGTTGGGATTACTTCAGTGCAGTGTTCCTCCCATCCTTAAGGGGGAGATCCTGCATTGTCTGGCAGCCTTTGGGAAATCACCAGAGATTGCTGCATCACTCTGGCAGTCATTAGAGTACACCCAGGTTGGTGTTAGTACTGAGAAGTAATAGCTCTTTCTATATGGAAAAAAAACTACTAAAATGTACAAGGTCAAAGCTAACTAGTTAGCATTTTAGTCAAAATGAATGTTTCCAGCCATGTCTTTTCATATAATGAAATACAATTTCTTATTAGATAATTTTAATTAAATGGTATATTTCTATAGGCTAAGAAAATACTTTTACACTCAAGTCGCTTAGTAATTTTACCGTCTTTCAGTTAAAAAAAAATTAAGCTATTGCAATTTTTAAATGTAGAATGGTTCTATTCTTTATCATAATTATTTTAGATTTTTTTTTTTTAAAGATATTTTAAGGTCTGACTGCATACATTGTAATTGATATTTTATGGCAGATCCTTCAGACGGTGCGAGTCCCAGGACAGAGGCAGGCAGCTGGAATCGAGGTAAGTGTTATGTTTTTAGTTTATGTATTTCCTCATATGGAAATACACAAACTAAATGTGTATTATTTTAATGTGTAGAATCATTAAAATGTTGGCTAAGCTAACAAAGATACCTTTTTTTTTTTTTCTTCAAGGTGGAACTTAATGAGATTGAGTCAAGCTGTGAGGAGTATCCGCTGACACGAGCCTTCTGTCACCTGATCAGCACAATGGCCGAGTGCAGCCTGCCTGTTAACCTTGGGGCTGGACTACGTGTGCCTGGTTTTCAGCCCTACTTGGACTTTTTGCGGGACTCTGTATTTCTTCCTTTTCCTACCAGAGCATATCGCCGGCCTGCTGAAAAGGTAAAGGGGAAAACGTGGTTGCGTGCATGAATATGTTCACTCTGAACTGTAGATATATCTAGTGTTTTTTTTTTTTTTTTTTTTCTTTTTGATTCAGTGGGAGGTTGCTGATGCTGTTTTGGAAGTCTTCCACAAATTGTTGCGGGACTATGAGCCGCAGCCGTCTGACTTTGTCCAAGAGATGGTGGAACTACAGGGTGAGCAGGTGCCATCCTACAAGCCCCCCGGACACAGCATCATGTTTCACCTGCTCAATGACTCACCCATGCTGGCGCTCTGTCTTAGTCTGCTGGAGGAAGGTGTTCGCCAGCTGGACACATATTCTCCATTCCCTGGTGAGAGAACACTGCTCTCAGTCTAAAATAGGGAGTGCATGTTTTTCTGATCCCAGCGTCTTGACACTTCATAGGTAAGCAGCATTTGGAGATGGCGGTGCTGCACTGTCTGCGCCTTCTGGATCTGGCCCTGCAGAAGGAGGTGATGTTCATGGACCTCCTCAGGGAAAGCCAGGCTTCAATGTTAGTTTCTCCATTGGAACAACTCCTTCAAGGGGTCAGTCCCCAAACTCGGAGAGCTGATCATATTGTCAATATCGCCCGGTAAGTGTGCAGTCCTCATAGTTTAGTATTGGCTTTTTTGTTTTTCAGTTCCTTTTTTTTTTTTTTTTTTTTTTTTCCAAACTATTGATGCATTTTGTTGTTTTTAATTTGTCCAGAAGAATAACTTTATGGTAACCGGTGTCCCTTGCAGCTATCTGTACCACAGCAATTCCAATCCTGAAACTGCCTTTGAGGCTGCCAAAATCTTGCGTCATATTGCCAACTACCCCAACATTCAGCATCGACTGGTGGGAGATTTCACACATGATCAGGTATATAAATCTTCACAGTCCTGAATTATCTGTGAGATGTGTTGTTTGTATCAAATGTAATGCTGAATTATGTAAGTGAACGATTAATCTAGTTTATTAGTATGCAAATAATACAGAAAAATATGTTGTCTCTGTCCTTTAGGCTGTAAGTCAGAAACTGATGGCAGGTTTTGTGGAGTGTTTGGAAAGTGAAGAGGCAGAGGAAGGAGCAGAGAAAGTAGATGGTGAGGGAAATATCTTGTGGCGTCTGCACTCATGCTGTTTCAATCCTACAACAATCTCTCCCGGCCAATGTTGGCAAACTCATAATATTATCTTTTTAAATGACCAGAATTGACAGATTCTGGCCCACAAAAGGTTGCTAGAATCCGGCATGAAATCCAGGTCCATATCCTAAACCTGCTAATTACCTCCTTGGAGCTAAAGACACCCAACCTGGCACTCTATCTTTTGGGCTACGAAGTCAAGAAACCTGTGTCGTCCACCACCCTTCAGGATCCGGGTCAGAATACAGCTCAGCTCTTTGTACTTTTGTTGCTTTACACTTTACACTTTACACAGTTTCTTTTCTGACTGTCATTGTACTGAATAATTGGTAAACTGAATAATTATGTTAAGCAGGTGTGTTGGGTTGTCCACGGAGCTGCCTGCATGCCATTTTGAGTCTGCTACAAAGAGGCACGGAGAAGAGGTCAGGACCTGTACTCACACAACAGGCACCTCACCTGGCTGAACTCTGCTACCAGGTAATATCCAACTGAGGTCCTGGAGTTTATATTTTTAAATTAATATTTTTCTTTTAACTGAGTTGTGAAATTGGATTATTTTGCCTATAAAATGTGTAGATACACAGCATTGACTTATTTAAGTTTGCCCAGTAGCTTCTATTTACTTCTATATTTTTGGTAGCATTGTAATGCACTTCAAGGTACTGTTGCAACACATTGAAAATTGTCTGTAAAATTCACAAAAAAGGATATTTATTGTATAAGTAGGACATATTCAGGTCTATATAAATATAATAAATAAAATGAATTGCCTCTGGCTCTCTCAGGTGATCTACCAGCTGTGTACCAACACAGATACATCTGGACCCACCATGCGCTATTTGAGGACCAGTCAAGATTTCCTGTACTCTCACCTGCAGCATTTACCCTTTATCATACCTAGTGAGTATTACAGCAGCTGGAAATGTAAAACACAAAATAAAAGGAGTTGTATTAAATTTATGCTGCCATGAAACAATGGTGCTGCAGTGAGTAAGTCAGTTTTTTATAAAAGATGGAAGTGTTGATACTCACTGTCCTCTCATCCCAATCTCTGCTCTCCTTAGGTAATCAAATTGCTGCTCTGTCCCAGATGTCCTGGCTCATTAAAACAGCTGCCATTGAGCTGAGGGTGACATCACTAAACCGCCAGCGCTCACACACACAGCGCCTCATCAGCCTCCTGTTGGATGATCAGCCACACACTCAGCATACTGGTATACGCTTGTTTAACTGACCTTAATGATTAAAACATTTTGCAAAAATACCATCTCATTCAAATAAAATTGCACAAATTTTATTCTGCTGTCAGTCCCCTTGATAAAAGTTGTTAATTATTTTGTTCAAGCTTATGGGGAATCAGGCATGGAGGATGAAACCAGATCAGTCAGTGGTTTTCTGCATTTTGATACAGTTTCTAAAGGTTTGTGCCACCTTTAAAATCTTTTTTTCTAAATGGATGGGTTATATCCCAACTGCCATCTTAGGCTGCTCCATCAGCATTGTTCTGACATTTATTCTCCTCTTTCAGTGCGCAGAAAGTTGCTGAGTGTGCTGGACACCATCGAATTCAGTCAGGACATTCCTGAACTGCTGCAGCTGGACTTTTTTGAGCGCACTCAGATAGAGCAGGTGATTTCCAACTGCGAACATGTCAACGAGCAAGGACACATCGTGTGCAACGTTAAGGTCGGCCCCAAGTCTCGTCCATTGTGTTTTATTGTGCTTGAATATTTGCTGATGTGTCATCTTTTGCATTTACTCCTCAAAGTTGTTGCATAGAGTGCTGGTTGCTGAGGTGAATGCACTGCAGGGAATGGCAGCCATTGGGCAGAGGCCACTTTTAATGGAGGTGAGTGAACCAAAAGCAATTTTGGTTAGGATTCACAGAAGATTAGCCCTACAGCGTTTTAATTGTAGCTTCTAAAATGTTGTGTTTTTTTTTATTGCAATTATTCACAGGGGTTCTTTGTTACTAATGCAGTTGCATCACATAAAATGTTTGCCCATTTGGATTCTTCCAGGAGATAAACACAATCCTTCAGCACGTAGTGGAGCGCAACCGTGTTCGTCGAAGTTTGAGTGCGAAGCGGAATGCACTGCGCTCTTGGAGGAACCTGGTGGAGACGCTACTGACTGCCTGCCCTGCTGATCTTATACCTGCTGATGAAAGGCAGCTCATCATAAGAGACCTGTTGTTAGACCTGCATGATAAGGTCAGTGGTGACATCTGTTATACTATATATAAAGAAGAGATGACAGGAGAGCATCTCCTAATCAATCTACAGAAAAGAGATTTTTTCATTTAAAAGAATAATTCATTGAAGGAAGCTGAGGGGAAAATAATAAATACTTCTGGTTAGTTTTTGTAAAAACCAGTTTCAGAGACCTTATTGTATTTATTGTGTAGGTGTTGTCTGAGGATGCAGCAGGAGAACTGATGCCCATTGTTGCTGGGGCTGTCTTTACTCTGACAGCCCACCTCAGTCAGTCGGTCTTGTCTGAGCAGCAGCAGGGATTGGGAGTGGAAGCGTCTGTATTTGCCTCTATCACCAACTCCGCCCTTCATCTGATCCTTCGCAAACTTCTGGACTTCATCCTTTGTACTGGTGAGTAGTGACTTCAAATCCACTTTTAGGCACACAAGCTGAATTTAAATATGTTTTTGTGGTAATTTCTAGTCAGCCTTCCTCAAAATCATAGTCTAAAATTGTCTTTTTCTTTATTAGGAGGTGGAGACCAGCGTCTGCGTGCTCATTTGTATGGTTCTCTATTATATTACCTTCAAATTGCCCAGAAACCTGAGGAACCAGACACACTCCAAACAGGTACAGCACAGGATGAATGATGTTCAAAAGCCCATACTTGTTAGTCTCTTATGTACAGACTGTACAGACATGGAATTATGTCATCTGAGAATGTCTCCCTCTTCATCCCCTGACAGGAAAGGCAATGTGGGAGCGTCTGACAGCCCCTGAAGATGGTTTCTCAAAACTGCAAAGAGAGAACATTGTTATCATTGAGAGCTACGGCAAGGCTCTGATGGATGTGGTGTGTCGAGATGCTTGTGATGGTCACGAAATTAGCAGGGTCAGAGGCACTCAACAGTAGACACATTTAATAACTAAAAATAAATAATTGTATGACTACATTGACAGGATTTTATTTTTGACTTTTCTTCTTTATTTTCTGTCTGTCAGATGTTGGCTCTGGCAGTTTTGGACCGCATTCTGTCCATAGACCGTCAGAATCAGTGGCTAGTCTACATCTGCAACAGTGGCTACCTGCGTTCACTAGTTGAGAGCCTGAGACAAGACGACGCTGCCCTGCAGAGCCTGCTCACGCCTCAGCCTCCCCTCCTGAAACCACTCTACATCTATGAGAGCAAGATGGTGAGACACAAAAGTAAAAACTGCTTTTTGTTGCTAGTCTGAGTGTTGAAATATGTCTGTGTATTTTTTTTTAGGCTCTGCTGACTCGTGTGGCCAAAACTGGTCAGGGAGCTGTGGAGCTGCTTCGCTGTGGCCTAGTTGGACAGTTGATTGACTGTCAGGTGTTTGACATGCTTCCTGACAGTGACACACACAGGTATGGATATCAATGCAAAGGAAAGATGTGGAAGAAAATTATTATTACAGTATTTTAATATTGTTGAATTTTGATCAGTTTATATTTCTGCCATTTGCCATTCCAACAAATATAGTGTTATATTAAAAAATATATATTGTCTTCCCATGATAAGACTTGCTTTTGCTAAGGTGAACTTTTTTCTTTGTGTGTCTACAGATTGTTGAGGGACCCATCCGGCTTCATCCCGAGCCCTATTGACCGCTACAGGCAGATTCTCTTACCAACTCTGAGGCTCTTTCAGGTCATTCTGACTTCTACCACCATGAACCATCAGCAGGGGGCAGCACAGGTAACCAAATAAGATGTAAGATGTCTGTGTAGGTTCTCATTCATTCAGGTTATACTTATCCAAAGTTAGATCTCTGTGTGCAGCTGGACTTGTTTAGGTTTCCTTGAAAACGTTTCGTTTTCGCCTTCTCTCCAGAAGGCTTCTTCAGTTCTGAGCTCGCCGGGGGCAGAGCTTGAAAATATAACCCTTGTGGACCATTAACGTGCTAATGATCTGGGTGGTCACCCGAGGGTCGTTGGCAGGGCCAACAGGGCTATATTTTCAAGCTCTTCCCCCAGCGAGCTCAGAACTGAAGAGGCCTTCTGGAGAGGAGGCGAAACGTTTTCAAGGAAACCTAAACAAGTCCAGTTGCACACACAGATCTAACTTTGGGCATATAAGATGTAAAACACAAAGAAAACAATATAGATTTTTTGGGTGAGGAAGGTGTGTTTTGATTGTACAGAGAAAAAAAAAAATTAGCAATGAGATGAATTCATCATTAAATAAATGACATACTCTGATCTTGGAAACAACCGTACAAATGGTGGACATTCAATCTCAACATTTTTTTTGTGTGCCGTAGGTTCTCCAATGGCTGATCGTCCATGCAGACACAATCCAGTCACTGCTGCGCTGTCGGGAGCTTAGTTTGGGAGGTTTACAGGAGCTCTCTTTGCTTACGGGGATCATCAGTAAGACTGCTCTACCAGGTACAATAATAAACAGGTTTTTGCTATCCATTCTTTATCATTTTTCATTGTGAGTTCAGCGTTTTCATAGTGGAAGTTTTCAACGACCACTTGATGTTTCAGGTGTTCTTGAAATGAGTGGAGAGATCAACAGCTCTGCTTGTATGGAGTTCCAGGGTCACATACACAGATTCCAGGTTTGATAGCCACAGTTGTATTTATTACACGTGATATACAGGTGTAAGTCTTAGAATGTGTAACTATTTGCTTCTTTGAGTGTGTGAATTCAGCTGCTGCTATTTTTTTTTTTTTCTTTTTTAGCGTCTTTGTTTGTCATTGCTTGGACGACTGGCTGGAAGTGACAGGGACAGGTTGTGGAAGCAGGCCGAGATGGGAGGACCTGAAGATTCTCCAGATGAGCGAGAAGAAATGGAGGTAGCTCTGCAACAGGTAGGTCTAGTTTTGCTGCGTTAATCCAAGCGTGTGTTTCTGGTCTGATAAAACGCTGATATGAAGTGTCTACAGGAATGTTGTCAGTGACCCTACAGATGTTTTTTTTCTCTGTATCAGGTGTGTGCGAACCTAATGGAGTACTGCCAAACACTGCTGCTCCAGAGCTCAACCCAGGCCCAGTTCAGCATCTGCCTCTTCAGCCCGTCAGCAAGCGAGCCAGCTGGCAGGGACGGAGGACGTGCAGGTCAGTCTGATTGTGCCTCAATTGGGGAGGAGGGAGGGGAAGAAATTTGACTCATCACTAAATAATGAATAAAAGGGTTTGATCATTTGATTTTATCTCATGATTACTGTCTTAATTATGAGAAATAGCTGCGTCTCAGTAAATTTGATAAATATTTTTTAGAGACGTCATCTGCTCTGCCTGCCATGGCGTACTCCTGGGTCCCCGCTCTTGGTCTGGTCCTGTACCTTCTGAAAAACAGCGCTTCAGATTTTTTCCGTTTCCACCAGAGTCACAGACAAAGTCTAAGCAAGCTTCAGAGCCTGGATCAGCTGCCACCTGAGGAGCTCAAAGAGGTAACCATGACAACCAACTCGCTCTTCCTCACACTGTCTGCTGTTTCACACATTTAGTGAAACATTTGCTAAGAAAAAACATCAGCCCTTGTTAGCAATGTGTGTTCAGCTCTAATGTTGGATTTTTCCTTTGTAGTTATGCCAAGGCCTGGTGTCAGGCCCTGGAGGGGTGGAGAAAATCTCTTCAGTCCAGAGGAGCCTGCTGGCCAAAAAACGACTGGTTCAGCTGATCAACAACAGAGCCAAGCTGTTGGCCCTCTCCTCCTGTATCCTTTGGCACCATGCAAACACCATTGCATTTTTAGGCTCTCATTGGTTCATCAGTTCTGTCTGTCTCTAAGATGTTGTACTTTGTCTGAAGTACTGTGAAATGCCTTGACCCCCACTGTCCTCAGACGTTATTGAAACCTGCTTGTTTGTGTTGTGGCGCCACCTAGAGTACTACCTGTTGCATTATACCCCCTCTGATCCCAAAGACCCTCTGCTTTCTGGAAATCGTTTATACAGATCTCGCCTTGCAGATGGTAAACAATTTCATATGTGTAGTTAAGCCTGGTCCCATTTTAAACCACTTTTTTTTTTTCTTTTTTACAGATTCATGTGTTGGATTGCAGACCAGTGGAGGGCGTGGCCTCGGTCTGTCCCGAGTTAGCCAGCAAGACTTGGACATGGTAGGAAAGGGATGCAGCTAAATTTGCAACTAGCTGTCATGTTTTGTTGGCATAACTTTGCTAAAGCTGTCAGTTTTATTCCTGACGTGATGATATTTGTCTGATGGCCTCCTCTGTTTGTGTGAGCGCAGCTAAAGAGCGAGGTGGCTGCCAGTTTTGGAGAGGCTCTGCAGAGGAAGCTGCTGGAGGTGGAGGCATTGTACAGTCAAGGCCGCTCTCGATACACTTTCATCCAGGCCCTTGTTCGCAGGATCAGAGGACTGCTCAGACAGCCAAAAAACTAATACGGGAACGTATTCAAAGACTGGAAAATACACCAATACTTTATACTGAATAAAAAGTGCTGCCGGGGGGCGGCTATCTTCACACTTGAAGATAGTTTTCTTTAACCCTCTTTCAGAATTATGCCACGTGGGGTAATTTTGACCAGTTCTTATTTGATTAAATTCCATGCACGAGTTGTTTCTCACAGGTGGGGATAGTAGCTCCACAGGCTGATATTTTTACTGATTTGATATTCTCCTTTGCTGATTATTGAATAAACAATCTCTGAATTTGGTAAAAGTTTGTCTGGTTTGCACACACACAGCCTGAACTGATTGTACGTTACGATGTGAACGCTGTGGAAAGTGGACAGCTGCAGAGAAGTGTTCTCACTGAAGCCCTTACCTGTGAAGTGACTCAGGAGTGTGTGGTAGCCAAAAAAGCTCACTTAACTTCAGTCTGAAAGTGCAGGCACATCTGACAACAGAGACATTGGAAATCAAGTGAATGCATACACATTTCAGAGTTAAATTACTGTTAATTTATCCTTTCTTACTGCGACGACTCGAGGTGTTTAGATCGTGATTGTGACATGAACCATATTAATGACTACAAGAAAACTGCAAGTTTTTAGGTTAAAAAAAATGTAGCAGTGACCTCACATTCAGCAGCCTGAGCAACCAGGCTTAATCTGCATTTATTTTCTTTACAGGTACATTTGATAAGCTGGATTCTCAAACCTTTGCTGAGGAGGATGACAGGAGTTACAAAACCACGTATATACATTCAGCTTTTCTGACAGAAACAGCTTGTGCTCTATTTTTTTTTTGACTGGTCGTTGACTCTTGAAAGAACTTGAATCATCACAATGCGTTAGTGGTGGGGGGGGGAATCTCCCCCCCCCAAAAAAAAAAACATATATTACATCTACTTACATGCACTTTTGAGCTGACAGTGAGTCAACTTTGTGCTACTTTTAAACAGATCATGCTTGCACACTCCATAAATTACTTTAAATAATAAAATTAATTACAGCATTAAAAACATTTACATATCTTTCACTGGCTTATCTGTGCCGCTGATTGTGCTGCACTTAAATCTGGAAAGTAAGTAAGTGACACTTGAGCACAGAGATGGTCCCTAATCATTTGGGAAATACAAATCTATTAGCGATTATTAGTTAGCGGACATGCCAGTGTTCTGCCAATTTATATGTTTTATAGTCCTAATAACAAATTTTAACAAAATAAAGGCCCAATTGAGCAGGAACTGTGCACTTGCAATCAGCAGGAATTCTAAAGCCTGTTTCTCAAAAAGTCTTAGGGAGTGAAAAAAAGGAAAATTCTAGTTTAATTCTAAAATTAAACTCAAGCAATAATAATCTGACTGATAAAAACAGATGATAAAAATAAATGTTAATTGAAAACTTGACATCCAGCATGTGTTTCTGCTGCAACATCACAAACTCAGATAAGCGTTCTTTTTTAGAAGCGGTTGGTTTGAATCAGGCCTGCTGGAGCAGGGACATCTTAAAACACACGTAAAGATGATTTGAGACAATTTAAAGACAGAAATTGTCTTTGGGGTTTGCTTGAGTGTTTGTTCACAGAACAATTAATTCCTACCAGACCGTGTGCTTTAGTGGCGGATCAGGCTCATTATTGATTTCTGTGATGCAGAATTATTCAGGGTTTGTTATTGATTTATCTTAACTTCCCTCCTATTGTGCTCAGAACCAACAGTATTCCATAAAGTTCTTGTGTATCCATTTAAAAAAGAAAAAAAAAAACAGCTTTGCCGTTCAGACAATGATGAGATGACAGATTCTACCTGCGGTGGCCACCCATGTACTTCCACATGAAGCTGGTATTTTGACTCATTCAGCTCTGGTTCCAGTTTTTACTGTCCTTTTTGCTTGAATTCATATCCCACACAGAGCTTATATCTGCAGTCCTTCTGTGGCTCAAGGAGTTGACTCAAGGACTCTAATGGGGACAGTCTGCAATCTGACCCCTCTGCTCTAGTGTTGATTGGACCAGGCGGGGACTTTAGTTCTCCAGTGCAGCTTTAGCAGACCTTCTCTTGAGGATTTGGAAGAAAATCCAGGACAGAAGAAAGGCAACTTATTATCCAGCACTGGTTTTCTTTTTTTTGTCCAAGATCCAAGTTTAAAGACAGCATAGAACAGGAATGTAGAAATCCAGGCCTCGAGAGCTGCATCCAGCCGGGTTTTCTGACCAACCAGGTAGACATCTCTTTCCACTTGCCTTGGTGAAAGCTGTTTTCTGCCAGGGAGGTCAGAAAAACCAGCTAGACTGCAGCCCTCGAGGACTGGGTCCCAACACTGCTGGCGTAGAGATTTCCACATACTGTAGTGTCCTTCTTAAGCCTTTCAGTCTTATGTGCTCTCAGTTGATGTTTCTTGAACGTTGTTGTTTTCCAAATTGCTGCCGTTGGTCTCAGGGGATTCCAGCTCTGCTCCCGTCACCGCCACTCGGATCACCTTCAGCCAGCGCTGCTTAATCTCCTCGCTCTCAGCAGCAAAACTGTGGATGGACTTGGACTGAGAGAGGCGAAAGCTGGCCGCGGGGTCAGCTGGCCGAACGCTGTCGTCCACAGAGTAGCCCAAGAGAGGGATGGTGCACTGAGCCTTCACATCCTGAGGGGAGTGGGCAGGGATTACCAGGCTGTCACATGACTGAGCTTTTCTTTTTGTTTTGGTTTTTTTTAAGCTTTATTAGCATTTTACCTGCGGAGCTCCATAGAGATAGAGCACAACAGCCTCCTTCTCGGGAATGACGCACCACACTTTCTGCCAGGGTTTGTTTCTCTCGCAGTACTGCAGGAAGCCGCATATGATGCTGCTGCCCATGAACTGAGCTGCCTCGATCTGAAGGGTCACGGCAAACGTATTGACACAACAACATCAGTCCAAGTCCCTTTTCAGAGAGCAGTGAGCAGAGCGTGCTCCTCACCTCCAGGATGCCCTTCTTCTTGCCTTCAGTCAAACCCTCTCCCTTCAGGATGGAGAAACAGTCTTTGCAGACTTTGTTGATCTTGTTGCCGTCGTATTCCAGAGCAACCTTGTTGTCTGAACACTTCCAGCAGACCACCTGTAAGGAAGACGGAACGATCCCTCTCACCGAGAAGCATATTTACTGCAACTGTAGCTCTCTTTTGGGTGGATTGGTGACTCTAAATTGGCTTTAAGTGACAATGCGTGAACAGCGTCTGTCTTCCTAGCCAATGAGAGTCAGGGTGTACCCTCCCTCTTGCCTGGAGGCAGCTGGAAGAGGCTCCAGTTCAGTTTAAGCTATACGACATCCATCCATCCATCCATCCATCCATCCATCCATCCATCCATTTTCAAACCACTTTTCCCTGACAGGATGGGGTGGTGGTGGCTGAAGCGTATCCCAGCTGCCTTCAGGCTAGACCCTGAATAAGTAGTGACAGAAAATTAAAAAAATTATTGATAGCGTGGAAATCACAACAATGTTTATATGACTCATTAAAATGGGGTTCAACAGCAGCCAGCGCCCACTCTTGCAGTGAGAAATGCACGGAAACGAAAGCACCCCAGTGGTATGATATTGTACGATACAATTAAAGACCAAAAGTATGCGATTTGCATGAAGTTTAAACCATTCATCCACATCCGTTTTTTTTCTACACAATGACATGAGGCAAAAAAAAAAAACAGGCTCCAACTAGGTTTTGCATCGTCTCCTCCACATTCATCCACCGCTCAATACACGAATTGACCACATGGGGGAGACTTACGTGTCCACAGGCTCTGCAGTGGTGTCTCCGCCTCGTCAGAGCATTGAAAGGTTCTTTACACTTCATGCACATCGTCACCTCATTATCGCGGATCCAGCGAGGGGCACGCTTGCCCAGCTCTGCACTCTGTAAGAGCAGAAATAGCACACACTCGGGAAAATGTCTTAGAGAAGTCCTTGGACATAAAGTTTATGAGTGCGATGCCTACCGACACTTCCTCGCCTTCTTTCAGCGCGTTCTTGAAAGACTCGTTCTTCTGTTGGAAGATCTCGATGGTCTCCTGGAAAGCCTGGAAATAAAATCAAAACGCTGGTGATGCACCACGAATGAGCTGCACCTGACACAGGATCAAGTGTGAGAAGCGTGTGTGTACCTTAAGCCAGTCTGCTTTGTCCTGCTCTGAGCTGAAGAGAGAAAACTAGAATAAAAATCCTGTTTAACTTAAATAACAGATAAATAACCAAAATGATTTATGCATACACACACACACACACACACACACACACACACACACACACACACACACCTTGCCTGGAGCTCTAATATCCTCTCCTTGCCTGAAACCTGGAATGTGTGTGGGTAATCCTCATTGGTGGTCTCAAGCACCTTCATGCCGTCAATGCCTATCCGTGTCCTCACCGTGTACTTTGCCCCTCCCAGACTGAACTTGGGCACGCAGTACAACAGCATGTTGTTGAACTGAGAGCGGCAGAAACCCAGAAAAAAATTAATTGCGTGAGAGTCTTCTGCGTTGTTGGGAAGTTAATTTCAATTTCAATTTTATTGAAAGTGCAAATTCATAACAATGTTATCTCAAGGCACTTTACACATTCACAAAGAGAAACAGGTCCCAGGGCAAAGCTCCACACCGGGTAAGCCACTGGCGACAGTGGCGAGGAAAAACCTCCCTTTAACAGGCAGAAACCTCGAACAGAACCAGACTCAGTGTCAAGTTAGAAGCGCGTGGAATTTAAACGTTTCACATCACAATGTCGGAAATGAGGAGATTTATACATTGGCTCACAATCTGGCATCACAGAGAGGCTCTGATAGGACAGCACGTTTGAGAGCTTCTCTCACCAGGAAGAGGTATCGCTCCATGGCTGAGGTGTTCCTGGCCGCCAGTTTCAGGATGTGTCCCTCTTTGATGAACTCGTTCGAGGGGTTGACAATGTCCTCCTCCTCCCCCAGCATCTCGTATATCTCCAACAGCTTCTTCAGGTTCTCCTGAGGACAGAGAGCCATAATGTCAGCGGCTCGTCGATGCGTCACAGATGGCTACACTGGCTTCAAACTCACGGATTTTCGGATGGCGCTGTTGGAGTGAGTAGCTGCTGTGCCGATAATCTCCAGCGATTCTAGAAAAGCAAGAAAAGACACGGATTAACCCAGTGAAGTCTGAGGAAGATAAAAGCAACGTCAGATATGTGGTGACTTGCTTTCTGCATCCCGCCGGTCAGGGTCATCCTGAGGCAGCTTCTTCAGGTAGTCTTTGAGCAGCATCTCGTAGCGTGGGACTCTCTGCACAGGCTCCAGCATGTGATGCTGAAGCGTCAGCGAGCCACAGATCTCTTGGCTCTGTTAGAAGTAATCAAAATGTTGCCTTAACATCTATATTTCTGAGTAACCAAAAATAGATTTAAGATAGCTTTAAGGAGAAGAGATTTAATCTAGTAATCCGGATATCAAAAGTAAATTTGATGCATTGTGTTACAGCTTTACTGTAACACAATATTGAACTTGTTACAGGAAACAGAGCAACGTTCGCAATGTGAACAAAATAGCCCAAACTTTTGGCTCACATGTGACATAGATTTGTTTTTTCAATGACAGTGCAAGACCTTTAAACCATTTTTCCAAACATTTCTGTGAGTACCTGTATCTCCTGTATTATGGCCTTGAATTGAGGAGAGCGGTCGGTCCACTGTTTCAGCAGCTCCATAGCTTTATCGAAATTCTTCACATACTCGGCGTACATCTTGAGAAAGGGTGTGAGCTTCTGCAGGATATCCCCGATACGAGGCGTGGACGCCCTGCAGGGAGGGAGAGGCGGAGATCGGTTAGTTACTCCTAATGTGAAGAAAAGGCAACATTCCTGGGCCGGCTGTCGTCCTGCCTCAGACTGACGCTCACCATTCTCCCATGCGCTTCTCCAGATCCGGGAGAAGAAACTGACTGTGGAAGGTGTGAATGGAGGAGATGTTGGAGAAGATGTTCTTCACGACATCAACAGGGAACGTCCCCTTATTTGCTTCCTCCATTAGCTTAGCACAGAATACCTGAGAGCAGAGCAAATGAAGTCTTTTCAGAGGTGCTAGAGATGTCTTTACAGTTAAGAGATTTGCCTTTAAATCTTTTTAATAGAGCTTTTTTTGCCTGCTTTACCTGGTCCAGCAGGTTCAGTCGTGCCACATAGGCCTTCTCTGTGTGTAAAAGCTCACTGGCAATATTAAACAGCTTCTGCTCATTTGTCTCCTGGAAATAGAGAAAACATGGATTTTATTTACAGGTTCTGAGCTCCAACAGCTTAATGAAGTGGGAAAGTTAAATTAACTTGAAAAAGCCAGCCAGGTCACAGTTCATATTCTGTATAATTACACTTTCCAGTATTCGTCTTTAAAGATGAGCAGCAGTTTCGCGCTTCATAGTTTAAAGAGAATTGAGAATTGTTTTAACACAATGCCCAGAGGTTAAATGAGCACGAAATAAAGCAATAATACTGGTCAGACTCTGCATCGCTCACAAATTCTAAACACTTTTCTGTACTTCCCTAACACTAACCTTTTCTGTACGTTTCTGCCACTTCCTGTTTGCATTAAACAGTATTCACACTATTTTCTCTAAAAACTCTAGTAAGCACAGGCTTGACCTGCGCTGCTGACGCCACATTTGTCTCCTATCAGAAGGCGAAAGCAGCAATTTAGTCTCACCCTCATCTGTTCTGACTTCTGAGTATTACAGGATCTGCGCCCACACGCTTTGCAACTTACAGCTAATGTGAAGTCAGAAAAACAAAGAAAGAAAAACATTATGACACATTATGGAAAAAAATCCAACACAACTGTCCCAATGATCTTACAACCTAGCAGCTACGGTTTATATACTACAGGGAAATGACATCTATGCGGTGAAGTCTAAAACAGAAGTTAATTATAAAGAGATATTAAAACGCCATCAGGCTATTATGAGACTGTAGTACAAGTCATGATTAAAACAATAAGTTCAGTGTGTTTAAAGTAGCCCCTCTTGCACAATTACTGGTCTACTGGTGTCTCCAGTAATAGATTTATTGTACCCCAAATGTTGCCGTACTTGCATCACACCGGCGGAGCGGAACCTAAAGCCGTCTCTAATAACTCCTGCAGCTGGGTGGAACAGAATCGCTGCGTACTGTTGGCTTAGTTCTAATTAATTTATCTAATCCTTGGTACCGTGAATGTTCTGAGGACAGCTGTAGAGGCATTTATAGAAGATATCATGACATTATAGGCATATGCTGTCTTTGATGATTCTGACTTTTTCTAAAGGCAGAAAATGAGAATAAACTCTGAATAAATATTAGCATCAATAAACCCAAAAGTCTGCGCGTTAACGACAGGTAAATGCAGCCAGCACAAACAGTCCATTAGCACAACATGCACACTAGAATGAAGCATGTAAAAACTGGCTTTCTGCTTTGATTGGGGACATGCGGTGGTGTGGTGTCTCACAAAACCAGGTAACGGTACAAAACCAGAATTGTTGCGTTCACACCAGGAACCAAGGTTTCATTCTAAGTTTCGAGGCTCACTTTCAGTCACACTGCCAGAAGTTTCTGTGTGTTGTTCCTGTCCTGACCGTCAGAGGCTGGGAGGTCAGAAACAGCTCTGAAGCTGTGATATTTATACTGTAGATGACGGTGTGTGGGTGAGATTGGGGGGTGGGGGGTCAGAGAGACAAGAAGTCAGCTGCTTGACCCCACTGCATGTGTGGATAATCCGGGTTCGAGCAGACACACAAACACGTGTGTAACTGTATCATTGCAGCATTAGGGAAACCGAGCAGTGAATTCAGCATTGAACTGCCTGTTTCACAGCGAGTGCACAGCGGCCAGGCAGCAACCGTGGCAGGTTCTAAATATGCAACACAAAGCTAGGCACACAGCAGAGGAGCACGTACCTTATGGTCTGCAACCCCTTCACCTTGTCTGTGCTTGCTTTCTGTCCCAGCACTGTCCTCATTCCCAGTATGACTTTCTGTACCAGTCCAGTCTGCCTGTGGAGATGAGCCTTCATCTTCCTGACCCGTGTTCCCATCCCCGATATCTCCATTCAGTATCCCAGCAGTCCTTTTGTTTGTATCCTGTTTGTCCTCATTCTCATTCTCCTGCTCCATCGGAACTAGCAAACCATTAGACTCCAGGAGGTGTGCATCTTGCGATGGGGCTGAGGAGTGGTTCTCTTGAAATTCACCCTTGTCTGTCTTTTTCTGGTGGGCGCGGTGAGCTGGGCTGCAGTTAGACGACTTGCTGCTGATCTGTTTCTCAACGCTGCAAACAGGAACAGAGGAAAATAAAGAAGTCAAGGGGAGTCAGAGGGTGTTCAATACAAGAGAGAAAGAGAGAGAAAGAAGACAGATTCTGCTGGTCTGACTGCTGGCTCCTCAGAGCTGGAGATGTTGATCAGGGAGTGTGAGGCAGGACGGCGGACTGGGGTCTTTTTTTTTATGTGTGTGTGAGAGAGTTAAAAATAAAACTGTGGAGGTGTACAGATTTCTTTCTCAGGCCACTGAGAGCTGCTGTATTTCAGAGGAAGTGTGTGTGCGTGCGTGTGCGCACGTCTGCACACGCACATGTGCTACAGTAATGAGAAAGCAGGGTAAGGACAGGTACGACAGTATCCCCAGAGCAAAGCTCTTGTCCTACTTCCATGGAGAAGCCATGATGCATACTGTACTCTAATGTTCCCCGTCTGGTTTGAACGTTCATGAAATGGAACAGAAACAGTGTGAGGCACAGAGCTGGAATGGAAGACAGATTAACAATTACATACACACTCACAATGTCACCATTCATCTTGTCAACATCCTGTTCCAGCAGCTGCTCCAGCTGTTTCCCCGTTAGCGACCCTTTACAGCCAGGAGCAACTGCCAGGACAGCAGCTACTGTATCCCAGCTTTGTTGAACTCCAGCAGTTGCTGCATCACCATTTCTAACAATAAAAAGGAAACACTAAAAATATCCTCTTCCAAACCTACAGCGTCTCTGCCCATCTTTCTTTTGCTTTTTGTTTTGTTTTCTTGTTTTTTGTTAGCCGCTGCTCTGCTGCGTTGGCTGTCGCCGACAGAAACAGGAAGTGCGTATAAATAGAGGAACAACAGGCTGGTGAAACACGACTCAGATGAATCACTTCTGCACATACGGCCAACTGAAGCATTTGTACTGAGCGATAACCCTCGAGGGGACGTCGAGTGGCACCACGAATAGCTGATCTGTACAAGCAGGTGTAACAGCAGGTGTTTGGATTGCAACCCCCTGAAACTAGACTAGATGGGAGACCGCCTTCACTCACCAAGCGGCTGGACGTGTCTCCGAGGCAGCAAAGTGCCATGTGAACCAGATTTATACATTAGAGGGTTAATTCCACTCACGGACGCTGTGAGCCTCTCTCTTTTCTTGTTTCCAGGCCCACCGGAAGGCTAATCCTCCCCCCCCCCACCCCCACCCCACAGGCCCTGCAGAGTCTGAATGAAGAAGACACACTTGTTGCTCCGATTAGCCTCACTCCAAAGATAGAGCATGTTACGATGCTGAAAATGTATCTGTTCCCACAGATCAAGGGGACCAAATGTTCTCTGAGATTAGACCGGAGCTACTGTTGTGCCTATGAGCACTTTCAAATTGGTTTATCTGGACTAGCCAAACACACGAGCCCTGCATGGTTACGTTCCTTCTGGTCAGCTGGTGTGTTTGGTTGCTGTGAGATGCAGAGCCAGAATACCTGATCCTTCCTGCCACCGTGAAGCCCCCGCAGCGATGTTAGCCTGAAGAGAGGGATTCCTACCTCGCGCGCTTGGGCTTTATCACACAACCGAGTCCTTCTCCCCGAGTGGAGGAGGAGGTGCGCCTCCCCCCTGTGCCTTTACAAATCCCCTTCCATCACCTGCTAAACACCCAGCTTGCGGGCTAATCTGGCAGCTCTCTTCTGCGCAGCTATCATGAGTCAGGCCAGGGACTTTGATCGAGGGGACTTCTGCTTTTTCTCCTTGAAATAACCGGCATAGGAAACATTAGGAAAGACATTTTTTTTCTGCAACTGTGATTACAACAGCTCAACTGTGTAGATCGACGATGACCAAGCTGGACGTGTGTCTAATAAAGATGTTTCCTCTGAGACGGACAAAGCCCTCCTGCTGCAGCCTGTTCTATCCTGACGGAGCCCCTTACCTGTTCTCCTCGAAGCGGCTGATGAGGTCTAAGACTTTGGACTGTTTCTCTCGGGTCAC